>OX578229.1:10000000-11200000 GCA_951216915.1 Tetheella fluctuosa | reverse complement strand
TAGGACGCTTAGCGATGAGGATTTTTTTGAGGTTATGAGACAAATTAGTTATTGTTAAAGTTTGGTGTACTATAAAAAGTTATATTACTATTATTTTACTAGCTTACTGCCCCCTATTTTACCGGCTTAGGGGTGGAATTTTCAAAAATCCTTTCTTAGCGGATGCCTACATCATAATAGCTATCTGTGTGCCAAATTTTAACACGATCCGTCAAGTGGTTTGAGCTGTGCGTTGATAGATCAGTCAGTCAGTCACCTTTTCCTTTTATATATTTACACAAGATATGGAATTGAATAAAAAGCAGTTATGTAGATTATTTTGGTTGAGTTGAGAGTTTACACTAGAATGATTGACCAATTTTTTACATCTTAACTTTTGGTCTTTTAATAATCAAAAATACTTTTTTATTGCATTTGACATCTACATAAAGTTACAAAAATATATATGTATATTTTTTTGTAACTAACAGTTAGTTTTCATCGTTTCACTGGCTATTCGTAACTTAGTTAGCGTACAAAGGTAACTAGCAAATTAGTTTAACGTTTAAAACAAATAGTATATTTGCGAGACTTGCAGCTTTGAGCTTAGTAACATGAAAAATCAATACTATAATTTAATTTTAGTAACTGTTGAAACACAGTAAATACACAAAGTTAAAAAGTTAGCTTAATTTGATAGTAGCAAAGTCATAAATCGAAAGACAGATGTATAAACACTGTTTTTTGACAGATAACAGAAAACATCATCCCAAAAAAAGAAAAATAGTTTGGAGCAGTAATATTACTGCTCCAAACCATTTTTTTAAATGTCAGCAGACTGACTTGCAGGCAGTTGGTCCACCTGATGGTAAAAGGCTACCTTTGCCTTGGGATTGACAATGTATTAGTTAGCTCACGTACAACTGCCGGAACACACCAGGAGATGCAGCTGATGGCAGCCAGTCAGGCGAGTACTAAAAAAAACGGTAAAAAAAACGCGTTTGTTTTGCTTTTAATATTTATTGTTATAGCGGCAACAGAAATACATAATTTGTGAAAATTTCAACTGTATAGCTATCGCGGTTCTTGAGATACAGTTTGGTGACAGACAGACGGACGGACAGACAGCGAAGTCTTAGTAATTGGGTCCCGTTTTTACACTTTGGGTATGTAACCCTAAACCCCACCACCGTGTCATGGTTTCCTCACGCTGTTTCCCTACACCGAAAGCATACCATTGTAGGATTCAGATCCACAACATTGGCCACGGCGGCATCCGACGTCACTACCACTGAGATATTATCGCCTATAACCATACCTATCCCAGCAAATAAATGCCACTTTATATCTTGTAATCTATCTATGCTATTTGATCGTTTAAAAATACCTTTTGCCATAAATTACGATATTATCCCTAAATTTAACATCGCAATTAGAATAAAGTCAAAAAATAAATTCACACTCAAAAGAGAACCAACAATCGCCGCGTATGAAAACATACTTATTAATCCGAAAATATTCCTCAACCCTGGTACTGCTCAGTAGGTATTTCCACGCGAACGCACCGCAAAGGGACAAAGCGACCCTGGGACAAAGGACCGGCAAAATGGATCCTATGAATGTGTGCTTTAGGAAATATAACCGTTATGGGTTCATATAATTGAGGCCCAAATGTGATTAACGTAAGAAAAGAACGGGGGAATTGAATAGAGATAAGACGTCGATTTATGGTGGGAGAGATGGTTATGGTTACCTTGTAGTACGGAGTCGCTGTGATAGCCATTTATGATTCTGGTTAATCTTATAATTAATGGAATAAACTGGCAGCAGCTCTATAATATAATTATAAGCTTTCCATCCCGCGGTTGCACCCGTCATCCCCTATTTTACCCCCTTATGGATTAAAAAAATCTATATTATACAAGGCATACATACATAATATATTACATTTTATATAAAGGTTCTGTGCAAAGTTTGAGCTTTCTAGGACCGAGGGTTTGGGCTGGGCTTGATGAGTCAGCCAGTGTGTGAGTCAGGACTTATCTATTTATTATATACTAGCTGTTACCCGTGGTTTCATCCGCGTTCCCGGTATAAAAAAAGGAAATAATCGTGATAAAAACTATCCTATCTTTTGGAACAAATCACACATTTTGAATAAAAATGACGTTAAGATCGGATAAGTGGTTTAAGAGTTCATCGCGGATCAACAGCGTAACACGGGAATTTCATAATTAATATTAATATTATTATGTATTGAGATTTAGTTTAAATTAAAATATAATTCGACATAAATGATTAAAGATATTAATCTATACTAATATTATAAAGCTGAAGAGTTTGTTTGTTTGATAGTTTGAACGCGCTAATCTCAGGAAGTACTGCTTCGAATTGAAAAATTCCTTTAGTGTTGGATAGCCCATTTATCGAGGAAGGCTATAAGTTACTTTTTATCCCGAGAAAACATAAGATCGCTTGGCAATGCGGGTGAAATCGCGGGGCGGAAGATAATCTAAAATAAAATGTTTTGTAAAATATTGAGTTTTAAAAAATGATTTTTATATTTCTCTTATAACATTATTTCCTACTATAGACAAAGTTACATATAGAAAAAAGGTTTGTTACTACAAAGTTAGTAGAGGAACACTAAAAGCCATTATGTTGTCTGTCTGTCCGTTCCTTACACATCATAACTTACTCCCAGCAATATCTAGGGGGAATGAAAGAATTCTGGATTATAACAACCTAATGAGCTTATTTTGTGGAAATCGAATTAAAAGAAAATACCTACTTATACTATTAATATCTACGTATTAGGTTTTTTTTTTACTTTGTATAGGCTTGTGTTTGACCACAATCTCACTATGGTAGGTGATGATGTGGCTTTAAGTGGTAAGCACACAAAGCCTAGAAGGATCTGGCCCTCAAGTGCAGCTATGTACTATGAATAATTATACATTTGGGACTCGGATTGTTGTAACTAAAGGATGTACACAATTATTATGAATTAGAGATAAAAAGTAGCCTATGTGTTAATCCAGGGCATCAGCCAGCTCCATACCAAATTTCATCAAAATTGGTCCAGCCCTTTGAGCGTGAAGAAGTAACAAACATACATACTCACAAACATTAATAGTAGTGTGATTAAATGCTTTTCCAGCAATAAATACAAAGACAAGAAGGCTGGCGTATATTTTGCCCAAAGAATTGGCATTGCTATTCAGCGTGGCAATGCTGCCAGCCTTTTTGGCACACTTCCGCTCGGCAGCGATTTGGGGCAATTTTTTTATTTATAAGTAAGTAGTTTTTAGTTTTTAATTTTATTTAAGTAGGTATAGATTAAGGTTATTTTATTATTATCTAAATGTTATTAAATTAATACACTTCATTTTGAAATAAATGAATATAATAATTACACAATAAAAACTCGTGTAACTTAAAATACAGCTTAAAAAAAATTCTTGCTAACCCTTTCATCCTTAAACGTGGCGGTGGTTGGTCGTACTTTAGAGTTAATTTCAATTTGATTCAGTGCCGAGGGTAGGCGGCGCCGGCGACTCTGTCAGCCCCATCAGATTATTGCGTGGAACATACACGGGTTGCAAGGATTTGCTCCAGAGCTTGAATAAGGTGGCCATGCTTCAATAAATATCCTAGGACATTCCTTGTACATGGCCATTTGATCACAAACTAAGCAGAAATTGTACTGTGGATACCGAATAACTGATATACATTTTTTCTCCTAAATATATACTCTTTTACAGATAATAACACCCGGACACAGGATAAACAGACATGTTCATGCACACAAATGTCACTCACGACCTATGGCTTTTTAGGTAGGGTACCTTAACAACCACGCTAATCGGCCCATTGCTGCACATGAGCGCCAGTTCCTTTTTGACTTTGTGTGCTTACCACCTTCAACCACATCATCACTTAACACAGTAAGATGGTGGTCAAACACAAACCTACACAATACAATATACTGTATCTACAAAAAATGACCAATTGTGTGTTGTGTAGGTACGTGCTTTATTTATATTGAATTTGAGACGGAGCAAAATGAAAAAGAAATGCGGTTTAAAAAAATAAAACATTTTAAATTAAATAACAGTTTTAAAAGGAAAATACATCCAACAAAAGTCCAGCTTTAGTCTCTTGAAATCCATCTTACTTAGCCACCCTACGAGGAGGGATTAGCCCTACACTAGCACGCTTCTACAGCTAAATTGTAGTGTGGTGTACACTATTTTACGGACGCGTCGTCTACGGGGATAACAACTAGATTTTCCGCCATTTTCTTTTACACTTCATAAAACATGTGCACTATATTGTAGGGGGTAATTGAATTGATTGCTTTTTGTAAGGTGGAAATCTGTCAGTGGTATTATTGCATTCTTTGTAATCTAGTTTATTAATTTATTCAAAAGATTTTAATTGTGTGTAGATATAAATTTTCTTTCTACTGAGAGAAAGTTTTTTTTAAGCGATATCAATATTAATTATAGATTTTTTTTTAAATTAACTAATATTATAAATGCGAATATGACTTTGTTTGTTTGTTTGTTACCTTTTCATGCTTAAGCCGCTGAACCGATCGCGATGAAATTTGGTATGCAGATAGCCTATGGTATAGAGAAGGTCATATGCTACTTTTTATCCTGGGAAAACATATGATCCCTGGGGAACGCGGGTGAAACCGCGGGGCGGAAGCAAGTAATTGCTTAATCAAAAAATGGGGCTGCTTTAAACCAAACAGAAATAGGTTAGATTTTTCGCATTTTTCTACTTTCAAGTAGTGATTATCGGTATTATTTTATTTAAATAAAGATGACGCAGAAGTGCGCTGCTCTTTTGTTTCTTCCTATCTTTCGCATACTATTTACAACTCTATTAGAATACGATAAAGACGTTTATCACTTAACCTACTCTAATAAAACGATTTCAAAAAAGGAAAATGTAATTTCTCATGCTATTGCTTACTCAACACTAGACTCAGACTCTATCCACCGAGCTCTCTCAGCGATGCTTGAGAGGGTCGTTAAGTTAGAGGCCCATAAAGGCTCTGATTAAAATAAAGTGTCCACTTTGAAGACAATTCAAGGGAACTGGAACCGAGGTGATGTTTATTTACTCTCACATACTTACTAAAAAGTAATGTTAGTTTTTTTTTAAGCCAGAACGTTGAAAAGTAGACGGTCAGGATAGTACTAACACCACCGTTCAGGACCGTGGCCACCTTCGTCTATGGACATAAGCAATACCAGGAGGATACAAAGCCTAGAAGGCAATGACTTTCGAGTACAACTTTATTTTTTATACAACATAGTCGGCAAACAAGCATACGGCCCGCCTGATGGTAAGCGGTTACCGTAGCCTATAGACGCTTGCAACATTTGAGGTATCACTCACGCGTTGCCGACCCTTCCCTCTCCCCGATGAGCTTACTCACGCGCAGGAACACAACTATAAGTTATTTGGCTGTGGTATTCTGTAAGGTGGAGGTACTTCCCCAGTCGAGATGCTCTTTGAGCGACATATCGCTATGCTCTACCTCTCTGAACTCAACTGCCGAATTACACCTGTTGACGATTGGCGATAATCTTTTACACATTTAATGGAAAAAAGTCAACATTGTCAGAAAAATTAAAAATAAAATAAAAAACCGGCTAAGTGCGAGTCGGACTCGTGCACGAAGAGTTCTGTACCGTTATCTATAAAAACAACAAATTGATTTATTTGTCTGTTGTATGAGAGCCCCCTTAAATATTTATTTCATTCTGTTTTTAGGGTTTTTAGTATTTGTTGTTATAGCGGCAACAGAAATACATCATCTGTGAAAATTTCAACTGTCTAACTATCACGGTTCATGAGATACAGCCTGGTGACAGACGGACAGACAGACAGACGGACGGACAGCGAAGTCTTAGTAATAGAGTTCCGTTTTACCCTTTATGTAAGGAAACCTAAAAATGTAACCTTGCTGAGTTTCTTGTCGGTTCTTCTCAGTTGAAGGCTGACTTCCGAACCGGTGGTAACTTCATTAGCTTCGACGTTCATAAGTGCCCTTCTAGGGCCTCAACTGAATAAATGGCTTTGACTTTAGACTGGTAGCCAGCTATGTGGGTACGATAATGTACTGAAACATAAAAAAAAACCACCTAATAGTAATTCATAGTTCGAACGCTTCTTCTTTCCTATTTTTGAAGTTAAATTAAATTTTCTAAACATTTAAAGTCTTTTCCACTAATTATTCTCATTAAAGGCCATAATACCGCAGACGCTGTAAACATGGCCCTCTCGGCCCACCACGTCCGTTCCAAAACTCACCTTTTTAATAACCAACTAACTAAACCTACTATATAAAACCACAATTTCATCTTTACTCAAACTACCCTCAGTTTAATCGTGGCAAATATTTTGTAAAAATATTTACTTTCCGCAAAAAAATCTCATGAATGAATGCTTATTGCACTTCACTTTAACGTAGGGATAAGCTGAAAAATACGCTCCTGGTAATCTCAAGCAAAAATGGACCTTTAAAATATATTATTTAGGTTGATTATCATTTGTGGGAGTAACGTGAGGTTGATGCTTGGAAGGCAGTGTTCTCAGGGGATATTACACCTGAGCAATGTGAACAAGCTATCAACATTACATCCATCTTCATTCAAGTTTTAATTTTACTCAGCGGATTTTAACGAATATTATGCGATTTTCAGTTGCGTTTACAAAGTAAGAACTTAATTTGTCGTTGGAAAATTAAAGCACATTTAACTGACAACGCACAGCCTAAACCGGTGGACCGAGATTGGTAAAATTTCTTGATTATCTGTATGTGTAGGTACTAAGGAAGAATTTTTCAAAATAAAACCCCTAAGAAGGCAAAATAGTATTATCATAAACGATCAAAATGATCGTCTTTGGTATTCTAATAATATAATAATATAATATCTTATTTAAATTTTAAATAAATATACATCCCCAAATAAATAACTTACTGTAACTATTAATTATGCTATAAATAAAAATGTTAATACGTAAATAATGAATAATTAACCACAATATGTATTGCTAAATAAATAAATAAATAATATTAAAACAATAATTAAAATTCTTAACTTTAATTCCTAATAACCTAATAACTTCTTAACAAACTATCATAGGAAACATTCAGTGCTATTCCTCCTCTCTCCTATATTTGACCTATGCTGTGCCCGACAGGGTCCATAATTGTGACTGATATAATTATTTTTCTACCAACTGTATACATTATGGTACGCAATAAAGAATTGAGAATCGAGAATTGTATTGAGAATAATTATTAATATATAAAATCAATAAAAATAAATAAAATTGAGGTGTCTGTTTGTATTGTCAAAATAACAGCTTTTGACTTAATGCATAAAAAAGTATATACGGTACCAACTTATAGCAAAAATTCATTAAATCAAAATAATTTTATAATATTTTTGTGTCCATCTGTTTGTTCGAGCTAATCTCCGAAACGGCTGGACTGATTTTGACGAGATTTTCACTGGCAGGTAGCTGATGCTATAAGGAGTAACTTAGGCTTATTTTACTGGTTGCATGCTAATTTTTTACCGGGAATGCGGGTGAAACCGTGGGAAAAAGCTAGAAGAAAGAAGAAAGGAGAAAGAAGCAAAATAAATATAGATAGAAAGAAGAAAAAAAAGAAAGGAGAAAAAGAAAGAAGATAGAAAAACAATTTTTTTGACCAACAGTAGTAACAGTAACAGTATGTGTTTAAGATTCAAAGGTTCAATTGCTAAGCTTGAGTTATTGGTGGAAATATCAAAAAATATGGGAATCATAACCACGGACTACGGTAGCTGGGTTATTTTGGACTGGCTACCATCCTCCGCTTGAGAAACTGCAGTTTGCTAACCACATTCGGTCACATCATCACATTACCATGGTGAGATTGTGGTCAAATACAATCGTATCTACTTAGTAATGTAAAAAAAATCTTAAACAATAAACTTAAATTAAGTTGCGAAAATATAAAATAGAATTCTCATAATTTCCTGACCCAGATCTGTGAGTAGCAGTGCATTATTATTGAATATACAAGAGATTTAAAGTTGAAAGTTAGTTAACGACTAGAAAACTATGAAACGCGGTACCATTTGAAAAAGTTCCGCGTTCATCCCGGTTCATTCTTCACAAAGATTAATTGCGGTTCACTTCTAGTGAGCAAAAAGTCCAGTGAGGAAAAAGTACTGGATCGAGCACAAATCAAGTTTTAAACTATTATTATTTTACGATCAAATTGATAACAGTGTTTTTATAAAGGTATTTAATAATTACCTCTACTAAAAATGACGAAGCCGAGGATTTTCGGATTAATAAATGATTTCCGCAGGTTTTATAAACTAGCTGTTCCCCGCAGTTTCACCCGCGTTCTTGGCATAAAAAAGGAAATAATCGGGATAAAGACTATGCTATTACGTTATGAACAAAAAAAACGTTAAGATCGGATAAGTAGTTTTGGATTTCATCGCGGACCAATATCATGACACGGTAATTATATATATTTTAAGACCACATTATGAAAACTAAACATGAAGGTATTACAAATAATATTAAACACAATTACAGATAAAAATATTTATCATTCTAATTTTACGCGGATAAATAATACGGCCCATTCATCAAAATAAAGGAAGTATCCACAAACAAAACAGTACAGAAGGTTATTAGTACATCGTTAAATAAAATAGTTGCGGTCCGATCTCTTGGGTATCTAAGAACTCATTACCATCAATCAGGTAATGTCAGGTGATTAAGTTTCTTTCTGGTACTAATGTGTTTTGTGTACGAGAAAGTTGTTCGCTTTTGTTGTGGATAATTTCTTCAGTCGACGTCTTAAGGCGCTGACAACAGCTAAAGTCTCTCTATTGCAACCCAACCTATATTAATCCTACTAAATGTACGGTATTGAAATTTAAATACACGATACTCAAGGATATAAATGACAAATTTATTAATCTCAAAACACGATTTCATTTCATTGCCTCGATAAAAAAAATTGCCAAACACAACTCTGAAAATCAAGGAATTCCCAAATTTATCCTATACATGAATGTATTTTTCGATGTGATATTTTACATTAATATTGTTCGAATAATTAGAAAATGATTTATTTCGTTAGTTTTTGGAATAAGGAATTTATTTGTACATAATTAATTATTTTTATAAATGTCGCTTACGTTATTAATTCGGAGCAGTTAGGGGGAGGAGTCAACATTATGCCACACTCTTCTGTCACGTTACTTGCGTATTTTGCTTTGCCCTCACTCGCATTCCGCGGCGATCCGCGTTGCTAGACGGACCTATACCACTTTTTTTCCGAGCGCGCGGTTTCAACATTATCATCCATAAATGGGTAAAATATCTTTTAAAAAAAATGTGCAATGCCTGATGAATAAAGTAAGGTAGTAAGCAATTTATTTCACAGTGATTGACAATGATAAAAGTAAACAAATACTTGTGTTTGTCAAAGCGTCATATCACTGCCGCTAGATTGCAGTGTAATTTATGAATGTATTCAGCCTATTCACATTATAACTTTTTATCAAATTAAATGACAATATTTGGAGGGAAAATGAATTGCATTACATAACTTTTACAATATGATCTCGTCGTATTATTTCGCATAAAAAAGTATTCAAACTAAAGATTTACTTACCACAAAAAGGGCATAATAACTGATTAATTTTATAATCTTTCATGCAATGGGAATAAAATTTGTCGTGCCGCATCACTGACCGAGAAAGATTCTTATTTTCATCACATAAGTCATGTCATTGTTAGCTCAGCGGTCCTGGTTATAGGTCAAGAACCTATAATTACTTGGATGTGTGTGTTCAAATCCATGTGATGACACCATAGTTTATAATGAATGTAAAGTACCTAGATGATTGAGTTGTGCTGGTATATAATACTTTTTATTTTGGTAAACAAAAGAAGGAACTTGAAAAAGAGGAAATTAATAAATGAAATTGAAGACATCATCTGGATTCGAAACGCGGACATTTGGTTTAAGGATCGCACGATCTCCCGCCTGAGCTATTAATTACTTGTTAATAGTGGCGAAATTTACTTTCGTATTCTAATGAAAATGTAGCATTTTCTCATTGATTGAAAACACGGTAAAACGACAAAATGAAACCTAGCTATATATTTTGAATTTTGTACAATTATGAGGCGAATTATTAAGTAAAATCTATATGGGTATCGTTTCCATGGTTTTCGGGGGTGCTTATTACGAATATATAACATATTTCGAGATCCAAGATGGTGGACGCGAATTAAAAAAAAAAAACAATATGGGTATCGTTTCCATGGTTTTCGGAGGTGCCGATTACGAATATATAACATATTTCGAGATTCAAGATGGCGGACGCGAATCATTAAATAAAATCTATATGGGAATCGTTTCTATGGTTTTCGGGGGTGCCGATTACGAATATATAACATATTTCGTGATTCAAGATGGCGGACGCGAATTATTAAATAACATCTATGTATAAGGGTATCGTTTCCATGGTTTTCGGGGGTGCTGATTACGAATATATAACATATTTCGTGATTCAAGATGGTGGACGCGAATTATTAAATAACATCTATGTACATGGGTATCGTTTCCATGGTTTTCGGGGGTGTTGATTACGAATATATAACATATTTCGTGATTCAAGATGGCGGACGCGAATTATTAAATAACATCTATGTATATGGGTATCGTTTCCATGGTTTTCGGGGGTGCCAATTACGAATATATAACATATTTCGAGATTCAAGATGGCGGACGTGAATTTTTAAATAAAATCAATATGGATATCGTTTTCATGGTTTTCAGGGGTGCCGATTACGAATATGGAGTAGTGATATCTCTGCGCGACCTAATTTAACTACTAGCAAACTATTATGTATTAGTATTTTAACGTACTGCCAAAAATTAGAAGACACTTTACAGACAACTTTTACAACGTTTGTTGGAAATAATATTAGAAGTCAATTATATCAACAGCTAAAGAACATTAATTTTAATACAAGACCATGGTCCTGCTTCCCGTCTGAATTTTTATTAAAATTATTTCTACGTATGAGAATTGACTACATCGTCAAATTCAACAATCGCAATCTGAAAATTAGTAAATCCAAATGTTGAAAATACCTTTCAGGTTCGCATTTGTAGTTTTTAAAAGAATAAGTATCTCAGTATTTTTTTTATTTTGGTATCCTATTATATTATTAAAAGGTCATAAACAATAAAAAATATGTTAGGTATTAGTTCTACTAACATAGCTTCTATATTTTTCATTTTATTCCTGGTACTCTACATACACATACTACGAATAATGACGAATGTCTACACAAAAGCGGCATTTCGTTGAAAAAGTTACAAAAGTAGGATGAATCATATCGAACAAAGTAATCAAACATAAGTCGCCAACAGGACTCGATCCGTGGACATCTAGATCAAGGATCGCACGATTTCCCACCTGAGCTATTAATTACTTATTGATAGTGGCGAAATTTACTTTCGTATTCTAATGAAATTGTAGCAGTTTCTCATTGATTGAAAACACGGTAAAACGACGTTTTCTAAAAATGAAACCTAGCTATATATTTTGAATTTTGTACATTATTTTCTTCATTCATATTTCTTATTAAAAAACATTTATACATCCACACGGGCGACGCGAATATAAAATGATAAGAGAAGCGGTTTCATTAAAATTAGTAGGTACATACTATTGTAAATAATGGTGTGAAAGATGGAAATAAAATAGAAAAGTTACAAAACTAGGTTAAAATATATTGAGAACTCGGTTATTACTATTTCTTTATAGCTAGTTGTAATTACATATTTATACTATCAATAATAGCGCCATCTAGTTGTGTTAGTTTCATAGATATATTTGTACTTGTTTATTGTTTGGATGATGGCCGAAAAAGTGCACCGTTTTACCGCGTCTTCGTGTGTGGCGCTATGCTGTGCTATACGTGCTATATATATTGGGGATGTAGAGGGGCGTGGCTAAAATTTCAATTTCTCAAGGCCATTTAGCTGTTGTCAGCGCCTTAAGAATATTATTAGATGTTTATTCACCCTTACAGTAATATACACTGTACATCGACGGCCGACTTAATAATAAAATAATAATAATTACAGCCTATATCTGCCCACTGCTGAGCACAGGCCTCCTTTCACGAATAAGGGTGAAAGGGGAATGGGCAAATACTCCACCACGCGTGCCCACTGCGGATTGGTGGAGGTAGGCTAGTGGTCAACCTACTGTTGGAGTTGTCAAGCCATCTAGGAGGTCTCCAACTAGCTTAACGACTATCACAATTAAGTGATAACCGAGACCAACGGCTTAACGTGCCTTCCAAAGCACGGAAACGCTCAAGATGAAATACCACTAGGCGGTCACCCATCCAGGTACCGGCCAAACTGGACGTTGCTTAACTTTGCCGATCGGTTAAGAACGGCTACTCAAGCTACGCCACGAGCGCTTTAGTCGACTTGCTACGGTCAAAATTATATTTTACTTCATCAATAAAAAAGCAGTGCAGCTTCTTTTTACTGTCACTTTTTGATACATCCGGATTGGGACGTTCGGATGCAGTATCAGCATGACTGCCTTACCCTTTTATAAACTATAATACCTTTACAATAGCATGAAATTAAGAAGACCATGTATTTTGTTCAGAGGGGTATGCCGACATAGGCCGATCTGTAGACACACAGTTCGGCCTATGTCGGCCGAGTTTGGAGTTTATGCACACTGAATCAATTAACACGCGTACACTCACACATTCAGAAACAAACGGACTTCGTGCAGTAAAACTCTTCTAACTTACTTTATGTTAGTTATATCTCTGCAATTTTAAAAAATTCCATTTGCGTACCAATCACAAATTCACATAGCAAAATGCTTTTTAAATGAAACAAACTGCCGCAACGTAGTCCATGCTGAAAAAAAAGATACACATTCTACAGCAAACATTGACGCGTCCAGTTTTCTTGGAAACTTTCGTGTCTCTGCTTAAAGAGTTTACCAGTCCCAAGTCCGACCCCTGTCACTAAACAAAAACATTAACGCCTAACTACCGATACCATCCTATCAACAATTATTTTACCATAGCTTAATTTTTTTACCTACTCTCTTTACCTTCTACCACCAGTGTTTCAAACAACGCTAGGGAAATTCCCCAAGCTGTGACAGTGGTGGTCATAGTGTGTAGATAGAGTTATCGAGCCAGTCCATTGCTGGGTAAACAAAGAAGTTGTTGAGCTTGGAACAGTTCGGAAAACCATTTATCAACGTCGAAGCCACGGGTATATTTGAAAACGAGCGGGGTTTTTTTTATAATTTTCTTCAGTTTTGTTGTAAGGTTTTAATTTTGTAGTTGAGCGATGTTGGGGTTCAATGACTTGCGAATTTTGGTTTGAGAAGAAAATTAAAGATTAATATTATAGACAAATATCACCAAGATATTTCTATCATTACATAACTGCCAAGTAACATGAATATCAAAAAAATATTGTAATTTTTTTTCTTCGTGTATATAGTTTTACTTGTAAGTGATGATGTGACCGAAAGTGATAAGTACACCAAACCTAGATGGAACTGATTGTCAAGTGCAGCTGCCAGAACAAACTGGCAGGTGATTGGTAGCAGAAATATAACTTGAGCGTGGTCACGATGTTTTCATTCACGGAAAGCACAAACTCATTGTAAGATTTGAACGCACGACCTTCGTCATGGCACTATCAATACTATATCACTGCTTTAAGTCGTAATATTTAAGCCCCTTTACGAAAAATAAATAAACCATATAACTTAAAAAGGCTTTTCTACCGTATTTTTGTTCCTAATTTTTAAACATCCATAATCAGTAAAGTCTATTACATATTTCTGCGTATACATCAGCCGTTCGTCTATTAAAAGCTTCAAAGCTAACATAGAAACCAATTTCCCCAGCAAATAACGTATGTGAAGCACTCGAGATCGCATTAACGGACGCAAATATAACCACCCTGTATACACATACAGTCCGTATACAACATGGAGCTGTAAAAAGTGAACACCATTTACACGTACAAACTACATAGTAACGGACAAGGTAAGGGACTTAGGGTTGGGGCTTATTAACTATAATCTAGGATCATACTTTAGAAAAATGTATACCTATAATTGGTCAGTAACCATGGACCTCTCTAAATAGTATTGTAGCGATATCTATCAACACTTCCACTACCCGTGGATAGATGGCGCAACAAGATTCTACATCGCGCTAACAAAGTTTTCTGGATATTTTGCATATATACCGATTCCAACATCTACAGTTGGACCGCGGTCCCCAGGCACGATGACCTAGCCTGGCGGAAGATCTTCAATTTACAATGGAGGAGACTACCTCCTTGCTCCTCCATATCTTAATATATATAATTCTCCTGTCACGATGTTTGTCCGCGATGGATTCCTAAACTACTTAACCGATTTTAAATTAAATTGGCACACCGTGAGCAGTCTGGTCCAACTTGAGAGATGGATGGATAAACGGCTGGACCGATTTGGATGAAATTTTGTGTATGAGTTGGACAGGACAACGTCTGTTGGGACAGCGAGTTACAATATAAAACAAAGACAAGAATTGTTCGATCTGATTCCATTATTACATTTTTCCATCGAACCGCAAGGCACCAGGAGAATTTACACCAGTACGTTATTGACATTCCGTATATTCGGACACAGCGTTTTGCTTCATCCCATGCAAACAGCAATGGAGGTATATACTTCCGTCTGCGTTTTCTGACACCTATAATAATTTGGACACCTTTAAGGTTAGAGTGAATAGACATCTTCTGAGTAAGCGTGTAACCAGAGCGTACAAAAAAAAAGCGTTTGAAGTCATTCGAAATGCTGCTTTTGTATAGGGATTCGTCATTTGGGAAGTCAGCGTCAGCTTGGGCTCGCTACCGCCCCTCTCTCACTCCGTAAACCCCGTACGATTGCTCTGTCTACACGTGTCCGTTGGCCGACTGTAAGAGTTACATAGATAGTGGTGTAACATCTTATTGTTTAAGTACTAGGTTAGTTAGGGATCAGATGGCTGTGTGTGAGGAATGTCCAAGGATATTATTTTGTACTATGTTTAGGCCCGTGACTTCGCTCGCGCAGTCAGTCATTATCTATATATTTTCTCCCTTTCATCCTATTTCTATGAAATAAAACCTATTTGAAGTACCAAGCCAAGCAGCATTAAATTGTGGAAATTCCATGAAAATCTAAATGGTTTATAAGATTTGCGTGGTCAAACAGACATACAAGAAAAGGAACAAAAAACTCTATGCTCTCTATTACTTTTCCTAATTCACCCACCCTCCATTTTTGGTTAAAAAAAATGTACCCGTAGGTTCTATAGATTTATATTTATTGTTAAGGGTTATTGTCCGCTTCCGCTCAACCATGAACGAAGCCTTAACTCCTGGAACCAGCATGTGCGAAAGCAGTCGACTCGCAAGAAACACAAGTGTACGTATCGCTCAACTTAATGGTTGCATTCCGCATTCGGAGCCATTTTCACGGTACACTCTACTAAATTTTTACTGTAGAATTATAATAATATTTCTTGTATAATATATTATTATTTTTAGACCGATTACCTTAATGTCTAGTATGGTAGAAAAGTCTATGATGTGTTTTGGGTTAGGCTTATTTGCTATCTATACAATACGTATCATAAATATGTATTTATTTTTATTTTATTTAACCGAAAATAGAGTCCCACACTCTATTTTTAGGGTTCCGTACCCAAAGGGTAAAAACGGGACCCTATTACTAAAACTCCGCTGTCCGTCCGTCTGTCTGTCTGTCGCTCTGTCACCAGGCTGTATCTTATGAACTGTGATAATTAGATTGTTGAAATTTTCACAGATTAAGTATTTCTGTTGCCGCTATAATAACAAATACTAAAAAACAGAATAAAATCAATATTTAAGGGGACTTTCATACAACAGACATGATTTTTTTGCCGTTTTTATAGATAATGGTACGGAACCCTTCGTGCGCGAGTCCGACTCGCTTTTGGCCAGTTTTTTAATTAATGTAGGAAGAATAAGAATAATATTTTTTAATTCAATAAAAGGATACACTTGGAACACTCATTGAACGTAATTTTTTGTCTACTACCATTTCGTATGTATGAGCCAGACAGGAGAAAAAACGGTGAAACAAACTCCCCGGGTTTTTTTTTTTACCTCAAGTAGAAAGAATGTATAAAAATCCATTTTTTTCCAGTCTTTCTACCTCTTGTCATGAGTGGGCTTTTCATCAACTTCAAGTTTATCTTACATTTTACTTACTGCTAGTATTTTTCATTTCAACACACACACTTATGAATATAGTCCAACTCTCACGGTTCGAAACGTTGCTTTGAACTCAGATTGACCAAACTCATTCTGAAATAATAAAGACATAAAGAAAACAATCATCGACGTCAATTACCTATTAGTTATTTATTGAATTCCTCATCTATAATAACTCTACAAGTACCCAAATGATTTTCAAATAACTTGCTGCATGTTTGTGTGGTGCAAAATTGCAAAATAACCGTCATGTAACTAGTCTATCTTAAAGTTATCTTATGGTATGTCCGAGAGATATTGCCTTAGGTCGGCCATGTCTTGTGGAAGCCACACGTCTCCTGTGAAAATAGATTGTAACCTAGCTTTACTTGTTATAGAGCTTTAGGTATGTCCAGAAGAGAAATATTTTGCACATTGAATTCAAAATATGTTGCCACGTACCTACCGGTGTGTTCAACTGCACTTGAGAGCCAGTTCCTTCTAGGCTATGTATGCTAACCACCTTCGGCCACATCATCACTTACCATAGTGAGATTGTGGTCCAACACAGGCTTATACCTAGCTCTAGGTAGAAAATTAAAAAAATCTGACTTAAAAGGGGCCCCGGCAAGTTAAGCTTGATAGATTCGGATTTGCATAATTCATAAAAAGTTTTGCAAGGTTTCATAGTTAAAGTGATATTTTATTTTGTGAATGGTTGAATGAATGAGATGGAGGCATACAGCATTAAAAAGCGCAAGTAAATAAGCTTAGCTTTTTTACAATCTAAGCTAGGTAATTCCTTTTTCAAATATTTAAAAAACGGATTGAACACGACTACAATTTTATTTTAAATTCTGGAACATAATAATTTTGAAAAGAGAACTTTAAAGTGCTTTTAAACAAAATCTAACATTTTCAATAACTTCCAAGTCTGGATGTAAAAAGATATATGAAACGACAGACGATTGAGGCGAATTGCGCGAATCTGGCGAATCATCCCTGACGCGGCGATTCGTTGCGGATCTGTACTATGAATGCTGACTCCGTATTGATTTGCGATGGGAATTACGGAGGGTGGGAATATATTAGAATCCTATGAACCATGTACTTTTGTTGTTGACAAAATAAGATCCGAAAAAATATATTACCTATATCATGAAATCAGAAATAAGTCTCTCTTTGTTCTACCCTTTCGAAGCTAATATACTTAACTTGTTTAAATGATAAATTAGCGGAGGAGTAGTTGGCTGGGAGGGTTGTTATTTTTTTTATTAATTCAAGTAGGTAGGTACTGTCTAAGTTTTATATTGAGGATGATAAAAAAAGTAATAAAATCAATGTACCTACTGAATTTAATATTCGAACCAAAATATATTTTAAATTTATCAAAGGCAAATAGTTTCTTTGATATATAAAAATAGTTGTAATTTTTTTCCAGTGGACTGTACTCGGTTTAGTGCAATATTTTTGCACCGTTTACTCGCTAAGAAACTTTATAAATTGTACGTACGTACGCGCCGACTAAGTTTGTTTACACTATCTGTCAAAATAATTGTTCGGGTTCATGTCGCAGTATTAGGATGGTGTACACTTATAGCTATGCAAGCTGTAAAAGAGTTGTAAAAAACTCTTCTAACGACTGTGTTTCCTGACTCTTTAACTATTCCAAGGTAGAATTTATTTTTGTACCAAATTTTATTTAAATCTGTGTACTATGATAAGGTTGTAACGAACTGCATAAACATACATTCTTTCGCATTTACAATTAGGTACTACGTTGACAAATTCTTCATTTTAAAAATATAATGATTATTACATTTAAAAAAGTAAAATATATTTTAACAAAAAATTAAACCGACTTCAAAGTGGATTTGCTCTAAACACTAACTCTTTGCCTGTTTAATTAATAATTAGGTACTGTTTTGAAGTCAACGAAAGAATTTGAGATTCAGGAACGCGTGCTACTCCTTCCCTTATCCTTTGTTTTAAGTCGGTTAAAAAAATTGCCTAGCTTTAAGTGTAACATGGGCTATATTGGATCCCATTCAGTCACTGTCCCTGACGCCCCGTGGGGAATAAACAACAATAATAAAATATCTGGTTCACTGCATTGATCTAATTCGTTAGGGGATTTACTCAGCTCTGATATTATTCAAAATCTATTTGAAATTTGTCACTAATCTAACTTTTAATGGATGTAGTGGACCTTAATTCCACCCTCGTCAGTGGAGGGTCGCCAGTCGACATTGTTTCGGTCAAACGTCAATATTCAGGATAATCTTTGTTAGGATGCGATTGGGGCTTTGCGACATTCATAGTTGAGAATTTATTTGTTTATTTTCCTGGGTATTTTTAAGTCAAAATTTGACGAGCCGTCGTTGGCGTGGTTGGTAATTTTCCCACTCAGGACAGACATTTGTGTGCATGAACATTTATCTGGCTTCCATAGTACAAGCTCTGCTTAGTTTGGGTTCAGATGGTCGTGTGTGAGGAATAATATCCCAGAATATTTTTTGGACATTCTATGTTCAAAAAAATACAACAAAAAACATAAACAAAATAAAGTGGGTTTAATAATTAGGGTCCTATTAGGTACGGAACCTTAAAAAAAACCTAGCATGTATAAAATCAGAAAATCTTATAATAATTCTTGTTCTTCCTAATTAAAACAATAAGTCACAACTCTTCTAACTTTACGTGTCCATCGAAGCTTCCTAAGTTACGTCAAAACAAGTGTCTACAAGTTATCTGAAACTTTAGACACGTTTCAGTAACTTGAAGTAACTTATGTACTGTCTAAGTCTAGGAATAGTGGAAGTGACTGTTCCTATACTTGGCCCTGACTTTGTATCAGAAGTCTTTGAACTCTCGTATAATATCAAAGGGGAATGCCCACGTTTCATTGTGTCTTGGGCCCAGTATAGAGAGCAAAAATTTGTATTGTAATTGAGGGTTTCAAAATCACATATCTAAAAATATATATAAAATAGGGCGCCATTGTTTTAGAAAGAGTAAAAAATATTTTTTGAAATTGTATGAAAAACTTGATCGACCAAAGTCCAAAAATGAATGCAGCACTGATCCTTGATTTCAAACCAATAGTCGTCGTTGATAGTGAGTACAGAGTCCTTAAAACAAAGCCAAAGATCTTAATAAAATAAATCGAAGTCAAAACACACACACATTGAGCGCAAGCAACAAATGAAGTAGGTAGGTAACAAAATGACATTTCATTTGAGAGTAATTGTCAAGTAAGTGTTGTCACTTAAAAAACGTATTATTATTTTTCGTAGGTAAAATAGGTGAGTTTTGGTATTTATAAAAACCTTTTCTTTTTTTAGAAACTAGAGTTATTGAACTATTTAAGCAAAGTTATATTTGAATATTTAGTTGAATGTTGTATTTTTATTAAAATCGATTCATATCGATAAACCAAAACACAAACATACTTAAAACAAAATTTATATCCTGGCAAAATGTAGCCGCTTAACATTTGACTATTTTTAAATGAAATGAATAAAAACACTTTTATTAAAACGAAATATTGTTTCATATAGTGGCGGCCGCTAAAATGTATGTAAAAAATATATTTTTTGGTAACAAAATTAATGTATAAATACGTTATGTCCACGGTGGGACCAAAACTGGCATCTCCCTTTTGAAATTAAGCTTTTTTATTGACGCTGAAAAAATTCAAAATTAAAAAATTGAAAAAACTCACGACGGCTGTAAACATTGTAATCGAATTAAAAGTTTTAATCGAAAAAGGATTAAATAAAATTTTCAGCAGACCCCCGACAGCAATGATCAATTATAGAGGTACTACTGCACATATTCACCTACATATATTAACATAATGTTAAATTTAAGACAATCCGTCGTTTGTTTTTGCTCTGTAAAACAAGTACAGTCGTTTTTAGGGTTGATAACTCGAGTAATTCTTCTAGTGTTGCTAGCATTAATATGCTTACTGTAGGGTGGGTATACTTCTTCTAAAAAAAAAATGACGGATAATCCATATAAAAAAAATATAAATTTAGCAATCGATGTTTACTAAAGCATTTTATTGAGTTGAATATTGTCCTAGACAAGATGAATTCTGATAATAAATAAATCAAGTACTAAGCAAAGAGTTTTGGTTTATTTCCGCATTTTTTTGACCTCAATAAATTGTACCAAGTTTAGTTTCAAGTGAGAAAGGCAACGCAATATATCTTCCTATATAAGTTCGTAGCACATTCACTGCTACGGACTACGCACCAAAGCGGTCGTAGCGCTCGTAGCGCTCGTAGCAGGGAAGCGGTTACGCAAAACGTAACCACATTACGTGAAGCGTACGAAATACCGCACTTTAGCGTTAAAGATAAATTATTATTGAATTTAAGACCTTAATTTCAGATAACTAAAGCATAAATTCGAATGTGATTTCTTATAGTATCGTATTGGATACTTGCGGATGGCTGTACAGTAACAATGGGCTAGAATAACGAGTTGGGACTATGGTAAAGGAAATAAATAAACCAGAGCGAGGGGATAAAATATATATTAAAAGCTCATGTACAAGATAAATGTGTGCGAAATACCTTCTTGGCACCTACTTAGTAGCTGATTAAAAATAGCATAATATTTTATTTTGAATAGTCATGTACTAATCAGTATAGGTAGGTACATAGTTTGTCAAAATGAGCAAAACAAAAACTTTTAATTCGCTAGCAATTTTCGAGATGCCTCAATTATGCATAATTCTATCCCATACTGTAGCAGGCCGATTAAATAATCTCGAGGAAATATCTTTATAAAAAACAGCAATGCAACAAAATATTTTAAACGTTTTCGATTCGAACCTGTAACACCATTCAGCGCTGTAGCGACACATAAAGGCTTGAAAAGGCCGTACAATACACAGTAATGTGCCCATACATGGCGACACGATAGCTTGAAGCGCTTTAAAGCGACATTTAGCGGAAATTGCTTTCAGAATAGGGTTGTCTACTAAGATTTTCTTATACGAATTGAAAAAAAAAAGTTCTATGACATAAAAATAAAAACATTGTGAGTGTGATCTAAGAATATATCTATATAGGTATACTTATAATAAATCTGTAGAACCGGCGTGTCGGTACATTATATTTCTTTTTACCAAAAATGCGGTGTGGGTGATGCAGGTTGTTTTTTTTTTTTCTTGTCTATCTGTTTGAATACGCTAATCGTCAAAACCATTAAACGGATTTCCAATGAGTTTCCAAATGGGCGTAGAATATTTATTTAATCGAAATCGGGTGAAAGGAAGTAAAAATATATAATATTATATAAAACTAGCTGTCCCCCGCGGTTTCACTCGCATAAGCGATAAGGCGGTTTAAAAAATAGATTATAACCTATTTATTTATTTATTTATTGGTGCACAAAACAGATTACAGACATTTAACACAGCATAGATATAAATAACAGGAAAATAATAACGGGTCTTCTCAGACCTATCCGATATGCACACAAAATTTCATAAAAATCGGTCGAGCCGTTCCGGAGGAGTATAGTAACTAACATTGTGACACGAGAATTTTATAAATTAGATACACACAGTCACAGTGTTTGTCCGCAAACTCCTTCGAAACGGCTTGACCGATTCTTATGAAACATTTTATGTATATTTGGTAGGTCTGAGAATGGGTCGTAAAGTATATTTCAAACCGCTACGCGGGTGATACTGCGGGGACAGCTAGTTATTTTATAAAATCCGCGCGAGTAACCCCGGGCGAAAAGCTAGTCCTAACTAATATTATAAATGCGAAAGTGAGTTTGTTTGTTTGTTTGCTTGTTTGTTACCTTTTCACGCTTAAGCCGCTAAACCAATCGCGATGAAATTTGGTATGCAGATAGCTTTTGGCATGGAGAAGGACATAGGCTACTATTTATCCCGGGAAAACAAAAGATCCCTCGGGAACGCGGGTGAAACCGCGGGGTGGAAGCTAGTATTAAATAAGTTATAAAAATGTGACTAAGTACGTTCTATAATCAGAATCTTATTTTGTAGCTATTAAAGTATGTATGTATGTCAAACGATATTAGTGGATACATAATTAAGATACTCATTGACATTAAGTCTATTTGAAATGCGGAATTAACGTTTCAATTTAAAAAAAAACAACCACTGCACGTGTACTAACACGGCCAAGTGCGTGTTGGTACACGCGCAGTGTAGGGTTCCGTCTGTACGTTGTGGTACAGACATAAAACTGAATATTATATAATATTGTTTTTTTTTATAACATGTTATGTCACTGAATTAATGGTCCTATGTGCCTATTAGCTTATAGAGACGCATGATACAAAAACGATGAGTGAGGTATCGTCGAATACCCGACAGAAATGAAGCCTAGGTAAAATAAAATTACACGGCAATGATTAACTTTGATTTTGATACAAATGGCAGCGTCAGACATCGCCGCGGCCATAACAATTCGTATACGAAATATCATCTTGATTATTTAGATGAATATTAACATCAAAAAATGTTCAAAACAACCCTTTATATTTAAAAAAATATCAGCCCCACTTTTTATTATACGAGTTGCCTTCAAAAAACTATAAGGGTGCTTAGTTTGGCTAAGGAACCCTAGAAACGATAATTTTGCTGCATCGATTTTTTATCTTGTAAAGTCAATTTCATTTTTATTGTCATGAGCCTTGATAGTTATGATAATAGTAATAAAAATGTATATCTCTAAGTTTACATTTAAATACCCTTGAGACAACCCTAAAATCTTTATCCTGTAGCGGCCGGTATTAGAAACAGTGTATTAAAATGATATCTGGACAAAATGGCACCATTATTGATCGTTTATCTAGAAAAAGTGATATTGAAACATGTAGCGTGGCCCGTTTCTGTCTGATTAAGTACTAGATAAAGGACTACTAATGCTATATATATTTTGTCTTATCTTTCTATAATATATTACTTACAAACTCTTTTATATATATGTAGGATGCATGAAATGGAACGCAAGAAAGTGAATGAAATAGAATATAGTGGAAGTTGAAGGAGTGAAAGAGAGAGAGAGAAAGGATTAATTTGATCGGTTAGTTTTAAGGTAATTTTAAGATGGCGAGGAGATGGGTTTTGGAAAACGACGAAAGACGTGTAATTTATTTTAAGTTTATTTGAACAATATAGTGTTTGAAAGTTTCCGTGAGTTTTACTCTGTCCTCCTCTACATATATAAAGGAAATTATAGCTCTATATAGTGCGTTGAAAAATATCGTAGTAGGGTACTTTGTAGTACCCGCTTAGCTGTGGTTGACTACCCGCAGCCTGACTAAACGTACCGCAGTGTGTTGCTGCACTTGAGAGCCAGCGTTCCAGACTTACCACCATCAGCGACATGATCACCTACTGAAATTGTGGTCCAACACACACGCCTATACAAAGTAAAAAAATATAATGTTCAATAAGCACATACTTTCAAAAACAAAAGTTCCAGATGGGAAAAATCGAATAATTTTTTCCCAGCCGCCTGCACTTTTAATAATAACACTGAAAGCGAAATAGACAAAAAAAAAAACGAATGAGAGGGAAGCTGCAAAGTGAACAAAGTAGAAAAAGCGATCTCCGTAATATTTTAGTGCTGAAAGAAACTTTAATTAATAATTGAATTGGAAAATGTGAAATATCTCGGCGCTGCGATGAAATGGAATCGTTGAGTTGGGTACACATTTCCGTGCTGGTTTTTTAATAGGATATTTTCTATTTGGAGGAAAAAAAAATATTTCTTGTAAACGATTGATCAATATGACAAGTTTTAATAAACTAGTTATTTTCTCGCTCAAGTTTATTAAACAAATTCAAATTAACATTTTATTTTTTCTAGGCAGCTCCATAATACAAGTGTGCAAGAGCCCTAACAAGAGAGCTAATTTGAAATAGTCACGTCCTTAACAACGAGGATCGCAGGTGCGCCGGGAATCGAATCCCGTACCTCGACAATTCGCCGACAACTCGTAATACTTGGATAGTATATTTTGTCCATTATTTTTTTGCTTTATTTTATCACATATTCGTATTGTAAAATAGAAGGTTAAGTTAGCTGTTCGGCTGGTTACGTTTAGTTTAAACTCGTTCGTCGTGACCAGTTACTTGCATGATGGTAAGGAATTTCGCTAAACAATACGTTTTCCACCATTGTCAAATTATAAGCCAGTTGTCTTCAGGCTTTTAATAGATTGGCAACACATTGGTAAACCTTTTATTGGTAATTTACATAGACGATGGGCGTCAGTAGTGGACATCAATTTTATTTTTCAAAACCATACACATGTTACTTGACGGGCTGGTTGGCGTGGCAAACATAAGAATAAACATACACAAGATGTCTATCACGCCATGTTGTCGTGGGTTCGATTTCCACTCAGGTCAGACGTTTGTGTGCATGAATATGCCTGTTTGTCTTAAGTCTAGGTATAATTGTCTATGTAAATATGTATTTAGAATAAATAGTATGTGGTTTATCAGTTATCTGGTATCCATAGTACAAGTTCTGCTTAGTTTGGGATTAGCTGGCCGTGTGTGAAGAATAAGGTAACGGTTTAAGAGAGGTAGAGCATAGCGATATGTCGCTCAAAGAGCAGCTCGACTGGGGAAGTACCTCCACCTTACAGAATACCGCAGCCAAATAACTTACAGTTGTGTTCCTGCGCCAAACTAGCCCGTCAAACTAATAATAAAACATTAAATAATTAAACTAACTAAGACAACCGCGTATACATGAAATATTTCCATTATCGAACACTGAACTGGTAAACTGTTAATCATCGAAAGAATGTCCAACTTGAAAGCAAAAATACTTCTGTACCCACTTTTACTATAACTTATTTTTATCTATACTAAGTTTGTTTGTTTGTTTGAACGCGCTAATCTCATTAACTACTCGTTCGATTTGAAAAATTATTTCATTTTATGTTGGATAGCCCATTTATCAAGGCTATAGGCTACTTTTTATTGCTGGAAAACATAAGATTCCTCGGGAACGCGGGTGAAACCGCGAGGCAGAAGCTAGTAAGCTATAAAACTCTACCAATTATAAAGTTGGTCGCATGAAGAACTTTATCTTGGCTAGTGACACGGTGACTCTTGTAATAATTATTTCAACTGTACATTTTTGAACTATGGTTTATTATTGTAGAGAAAAATTGTCACGTGTATTTATAAGCAATTTATTGAAAACGAATAATAAAAAATGTTGGTTTAACGAGTTGTGTATAGTATTTTTGAATTGTGGTCGCCACCCGGCGCAGCACACTGCCTGATCGATTGTTATGGTAGTACTAAAGGCGTGAGCTCTATGGTCAACTTTTCAATCACTTCTTTTTATATTTTTTTATTATATTTTATACCACAAAGGCGACAAATAAGCGTACGGCCTGCCTAAAGGTAAGCGGTTACCGTAGCCTATTGACGCTTGCTACACTAGGAATCACTAGCGAGCTGTCGACACTGGAAAAATCTCTTAACACCTTTCTTGAAGAACCCCATGCTATACTTCCATGGGAAAACCACGGCGGGAAGTTCGTTTCACAACCTGAGCGTCCGCGGTATGGAGCTCCATTGAAACTATACCGTGTGAGAATTTGGTTCTGATGTGTGAGGGAGGATGAGCTCCCCGTGGATGGAGAGAGGTGCGATGGTGGAAGGTAGCCGTGAGCATTAAGTCAAACTATTCCTCCAAACAAAGTCCATTGTACAAGCGTATAATACACATTATTATAATGTTCATTTAAAACTTAAACTCATTTTGTAAGATGCTAGCAAAATCAATAATCAAAATTCTCTACATTCTTATCGTCTTCTTAATCCATTAAAAAAAAAACAAAACAAAACAAACAACAATTACCAACACTTTCGATTTTCATTATCCGCTCTCAAATAGTCGAAGTTCTTCAATAAAGGCGTATAGTGAACCGTGAAGACATTAGCGTGTTATTGTAAACAAACCACGGTTGTACACGTATTATGCCCTGAGTAACGGTACAAGTTTTATTAAAAAAATCCAACGATTGCCCCCAGAGGACTATGTGGACGAAGTTTGGAATTAATGCTTTGTTGGTATGCGTGGCAAGGGCGATGTTTGTCTGGCAAAAAGATTATTAATTTAAATTCAACAGATAAGCGTTTATGCATCTTTGCTGTTTGCATTAAACAGACCGAATTATATACATGACATTAAATGAATAACACCTCATCCTTCTCGTTATAATTTAAAACAATCGCGGTGATTATTCAATTTATCTTATAATTAATATGAATAGATACCCGCCCCTCGGCCCGCGACACGTCCCTCGTCCTTTGTCCCGCGTCATGAAACCGGCACGCCGCGGGACCTAACGTTATATTAATTAGAATAATTTCAACTGTATTTAGTGGCTATGAATAAATTGTCGCAACTGTTAGTTACCATTCATTTAATAAATTGTTTTATAAATAATGGTGGTAGGGTACTTTGAAGTACCCGCGTGACTAGCTACCACTCTAAGTTGTAAATCTGTTGCGAAGCACCTACTGGTGTATACAGTTCACAAATCACTTTATATCACTAAGGATTTGTTTAGACGTTATGTAGGGATGAAAGGCTAAGTGGACAAACACTGAGAAGTCCCTATTTCTTATTATGAGTGTGGGTCGAGCTCGCCTGAGACGGTGTTGGATTAATGGGTTTTTGCACGCAGTGGCCATGGTTTTATATGTATTACGGACAAATGGGAGCTTTGGTAAGAACTAGAAGAAAAACTTAGTAGGCAAGTTTGTTACCAATGGTCGCACTCATAAAGTTTAATTTAGCTTATTTGCTATTTGGTCACTGTCCTATTATATACATATTTGAGTTTTTTTTCGCTAAATAATAGTTTATTAATAGTAAGTATAGTTTTATTTTATTTAAAGTAAGTCTTATTAAATCAGAAGGTAAGTCTTGTAAAATAGCGCCGTCTCTTTTCTGTTACATGACGTTAGAAAGTGATAAAAATATATCTGATATTTAACTTGAGATTTACTAGACTTGCTTCAAACCGTTCTTAATATGGGGAATATTATCGGACCAGGGTTTGACTTCAAATTAAATATTATCTCCATAGTGATCCATATGTTCCTATAGTACAAGTTCTGCTTAGTTTGGGACCAGATGGCCGTGTGTGAGGAATGACCCAGGATACATTTGCTTACTGAGAAAATTATGAACGCTTTAAACAGATAATAAAAAAATAAAAAAAAAGCCTTTTATTTCCTAATGCTACATTTTTCTTATAAGTATGTAGTATTAATTATATATTTATTATATATATGTATTTTATATTTATTTATAAATAGCCATTTACTTAGGAACCCCTCTCAGGTGAAGGCCTCTTCCAAAGATTGCCACTTTTCGCGGTCCTGAGCTATCTGTTTCGATTGTGATCCAGCTATTTTTCTGATGTCGTCCTCCCAGCGCGCATAGGGTCTACCTTTGTGTCGTTTGCCCAGTGGTCCGTGCCATGATGTGACCGTTTTTGTCCATCTGTGATCTTTAAACAGATATGTAAGAATAAATGTACAAAAGAAAAATACACTCCATTCTAAGCTACAAAAAAATCATAGCAGTATTTCTAAACAATAATAAAAACACAATTTATTCAGATACATAATAGAATTTAGCTCAAAGCGTTGAGTAAACTTAATCTTGTACAAGACTAGTAAAGAAATGTCCTATCCCTAACAAATATTAGAGGCATCTTCCCTGAGAGGCTGTTTATTGCCTCCGTAAGTGCCTCTCCTAACATTTATCCCACTCCCGGGTAACACTACAAATTACGGTAGGTCATTCGGGAGTTCCTTACGTAAACTATCTGGGGCAGCTTTTAATTTTGCCGTGTAATCGATTGCTGTTAACTGTGACCTAATTTTAGATACAAGGCTATTTCTTAATACCTACATTATATATACAGGGTGATTTTGTTATCACTGGCAATACTTGCAGGGGTGGAAGTACTCATCAATGTGAACAACTTTTATTATATCTGATGTGGGCAAATTTATATTTTCGCGAAAACTTGTATTTACCAA
Organism: Tetheella fluctuosa; assembly: GCA_951216915.1. Lineage (NCBI taxonomy): Eukaryota > Metazoa > Arthropoda > Insecta > Lepidoptera > Drepanidae > Tetheella > Tetheella fluctuosa. The sequence goes on along the minus strand of OX578229.1, from coordinate 11,171,540 downwards.
AATTTACCTTAATTTTAAAATTTTTATTTTTCTGAATTTTTCCTTTACTTGTGCTGTAAGGCCTTGCTTTTAACCAAAATTGACAATTCTAGGTCAACCGGAAGTACCCTATAGGTTTTGGATCGAAAACCTATATGGTAGTTCCCTTTTCAAGGCGATGATAGCTCAGTGGTAGTGACGTCGGACGCCGCGGCGAAGGTCGTGGGTTCGAATCCTACAATGAGCTTGAGTTTTCGGTGAAGGAAAACATCGTGAGGAAACCATAGCACGGTAGGGTACTTTGTAGTACCCGCCTGGCTAGCTACTGCCCTCAAATTGAAAATCTGTCGCCTAACACCTATTGGTGTTTTCCGGCAGCTGCACTTGAGAGCCAGATCCTTCTAGGCTTCGTGTGCTTACCACCTTCGGCCACATCATCACCTACCATAGTGAGATTGTGGTCAAATGCAAGCCTATACAAAGTAAAAAAAAAAAAAAACAAAAGTAAAAAAGGCAAAACGTGAACCATGAAAACAATTACATTCGCCAATCTGTTTTAAAGTAAACAAAATCTATTTACGATTTCCTGTATTTATTATTAATAAACAACAAAATTAATGCCACTACCCCTATTTAAATTAATTATTGAACTGTTATGTGGCTGGGGGATATCAACCCGGTTGAAAATGGTGAAATATAGCGGCCATTCATTTATTTGATTTGTAGTAAGTTGGCCTGTAATTTTTACCCTACTCTGTATTTTATGAGGGCTTAATTTATGAAAATGCTTTTTTCTTTATTTACTTACTTTAAACATTTTTTCGTTTGACTGAACCGTTTTGGTTTGAACAATAGATTTTACTATTAATTTATGGGTGGTCCCAGTCGCTGGAAGAAAAAATCAAATTAAATGAGTCCGACAGCTGGGACCGCGGTTCAAGTTTATTGCGGTCCCAGTCACCAGAAGCCTCATTATACTACGCTGTAAGAAGTTATCCTTCTAATTTCATGGTTCTATATCCGTTGGATTTTAATCCAATCTTTTCGTTTTTAATGAGATTTGAGTTTTTTTCTTACCTTTATTTTACAGGCTGGTACAAAATAATGTAGTTGAACTCAAAAAGTTTGTGATATCTTCTTATATGATCGTACGTAAAATACTGACAAAGTGAAAGTCGGACTCGCGCACCGAGGGTTCCGAACAAACTTGATGGTATGTAAATTTCAAAGAAAAATGTGATTAATAATTTTTTTGGCATTTGTTAGTAAAATATACGTAACAATAAACAGTATCACCAAATTTCAAGTTCATAGGTTAATGGGGAGTTAAAAAATTCTTCGGAACAATATTGTGACAGACGATAGACGGACGGACATGTGAGTGACAACAATAATAATAGGGCTCCATTTGGACCCTTCGGGTACGGAACCTTAGAAAGGAATGAAATCTGACATTACCGGTTGTGGAGAAATTAAAGAGGATTTTTTAAGGACCCCACTTAAATGAATAAGATAGCAGAATAAAATATTAAAATGATAATTACCTATTAATAATTTTAAAAAATCTGAGAAGTAAAAAAAAATGCTAAAACATTACATTCTAATATGACCACACCTTTTTTTGTATGCATTTTTTAAATCACTATTTCTATTCATAACGCGAGGACATATCCACATTAAACAAACAGCAGTCGTTTTATTTTCGAATGCATGCTATGAAAACCTACCGTTCCACTCTAACAATTTAATACCTAACACTATAAACCAATAAACTAATGTACAATAACTTAAGACCTACACTAGAGGGTTCAATCACAGAGTCGCAAGCGGAACTTAAGGCGCCGCGTGCACGTTACGACGGGACCTTAAAGTTGAGTCGATAGTCAACTGCTGGCCTCCCGATAAATTACACATAATACCCTACAGGGTACGGCGTACTGCCCTGCCCTGCCCACGGTTATATTCATAATTTTTATGTTCATACTTTTTTGATGTAATGCGTAAATCACGATTAAAAAATAACTTCAAAGGAGGATGTGCAAAATGGTGTTGAATACATCTAAAATAAGTTTTTTGTCGGTAAGTTTTCTTACCATTGGCTATAAATAATAAAAAAGTACAAGTAATTTAAAACATTAGTTTGATATTACATTATTGTATTATTTTTGTAAATAATTAATTATCTTATAGCTGTCTGCTTATTTATTAACGAAAATAGTCTACACTTGCATATTATTGTGTCTTTCCATGACTTAAGTACCTTAATAATTATTTGATTACATAATAACTATTGATAATTTAACTTTTCAAAATTTTATTTCGCGTGTGTTCATTTAGTCCATAACGTAAATCAGGTACGTAATTTATAACTATTCGTTTCAATTTGAATCAACCTCTTACTAAATTAATAGAAATATTAATATCAATAGTTCTATTTACAACCAAGCACTGTTTAGAAATGAAGCATTCAAAACTTTAGTATTAAGTAGCAAAACCACCATATTGAATAGGTTTTATATTTAAAATGCTTTATAGTAACGTAAAACCTGTTAGCCTTCACAAATATATAATTTTTATCCATCAATACAATGCTTTATTTCTTTTAGTTGCTTTCTAGTTCACTTACTTTTCATACTCGCTTGGTCCTTACTTAGTTAACACCCTTTATAATGGATTTCAAGGTTCTTTATAGTAATAATATAAGTGTATGAAAAAAAAAAAAAAAAATTTATGAATAGTTTGACTCTAACGCACGGGTTTCTTTTGCTGAAAAGAGCCGACGGTAAACTCAGCAATTACTCTGTTTAAAACCAACTCAGACTTATTACATGAAAATGATTTATCTAGTCTCACTATATTTGTGTATTGTGTATCCACAAGCAGCACCTGTTCACAAGTATGACGCATGTGGCAGCCATCGCCCATATCCTCCTCGCACATATTGTAGGTAAGTGAGTGACCCGCCACACGACGCCGCCGCAAGCAAAGGCCCTAAAGTGAACAGCTATATATTGACACAACTTTTAAATTTAACCAGCTGCCTTTAAACAATAATTTATTCAGTATTCATGACCTGAAGTCTTGAAACTTTTACAATGGAGTCTGAATTGAAGTTTAGTCCATTTATGTAAATAAGACCGGACGATTTCGAGACAGAATAATAATTTGACTCGGCCCAAAATTATTGGAGCTGTACAACATTATCGTCTTTAGTGGATCGTAATAAAATAAATCATCTGTAATAGGAAATTGCTAAATGGGAGGCTTGAGGGTCCCCCATCTTTAAATTCACTAAGCTTCCGAGAGCTTTGAAACTTCCCACTTTGTAACTAAAAGCTTGGAATTTTTCGCGATGCTACATTTATTTCGGTGCTTTCAAGCTTACATTGGGACCTATTAAGTAATTATAAGACTTCATTAGATAAAGCCCAATTGAAAGAACAAGTTATTGTTACCAGATTTAATTGAGATGTAATTAAAGAAGCCGTAAAAGTATACTATGATGATTCAGGGTAATATTTTGTCACACAAGATAAATGAAAGAATAATGTGCTTTGAACATAAGCTGGTGACGGTTGAATGAGATAGAAAATTAAAAATAGTTTTTGAAAATATCTGTAAACATAAGCTAAGGATTACGAGAGCATACAATGCAAACTCCAAAACTAGAAATAGTCACACTTTGGGGACGGAAAGTTAAACTGAACAAGCAAAACTAACGCCAAATTGCTATACATACGAAACTAAACTCTAACAACCAACTATACTTATGTACAGACAAGAGCAAATATTTGTCAACACAATCGTATTTCAATGTATTAATATCTAATAAGATAAATTTATATATACTATGAAGGTACCTATATAAAGAAAGAGAATATTACATCATTAAATGATAGTAGAATTTTAGCTGTGGCGCCATTGTAGCATATTTTTGCGTGTATTAGTGTAATACGTTTAATATGTAAAACATTTTCATAGGCTATAAAACTATTTACCATTTTTGTTATCATCCATGTTGCATAATTATAAATCGGTGAAAATTTCAGTTATGAAAAAGTTAACAAATACTATAAAGGTAAATATATTGTCAGTATAAAATTATATATGTTACTCACTTATGCTAAAGGCATACGCTTTAACTAAAGCATAGATTTTTTAAATTAAATAATTCATAAATCTATAAATATAAAAATCAATTGTAATGTATGTAAGCGCATCACATCAAAACGGCTGCACCAATTTGGCTAAATCTTTTTTGGTTATGTTCGTAATTGTCAGGACAAGGTTTATATGATAGAAAATGTTTGAAAAATTGTAGATCCCTCGGGAACGCGGGTGAAACTGCGGGGTGGAAGCTAATAAAATATAAAGAAATACAGGCTGGTGAAGAAACTTTACATTAACAACAAATATGAATGAAATAATGTTCCCATTATTTAGCTTTTGGTTTGAAGGCAAACATCACGACGACTTACTTACTCACGAACAAGTTTTCAACATACATATAGAACAAATTCACGTTAAAACATAGTTTGCACAATCTCCTTTATTTATCAACCGCGCGTAAGATCTCGTATCTAAGAGCAAATCCACAAGACTTAATAATGTTCCATAGTAATACTTTTTAATGTCATAATAATATGGAATTCAAACCTCCGTACCTTGTTCACAAACTAAGCCAAGTTAGTCTCATCGCTGTCGTAAAGGATCTCGGTGAGGAAACGCAGTGCCGACAACTGAATGTGCTGGAGCATGCAAGTTTGGCAGTATATAGTGTACTAAGGGTTACCAAGCGATAGTAATTGTCAGGTTTTTTCAAATAATCAAGCAGGCAGATTGTCTACTTGATGGTAAGTGGTGGCCACTTTGGTTGCCAACAGCGAGACCTACAAATAAAGAAGAAGAAGAAGCGAAATGGGTCTCAAATGCAACTCCGGCTTGATAACAGATTTTCAACATGAGAGCCAGACAAGGGTGAACTACCTAAGTAACCTGCCACCGTGCTATAGTTTCCTCGCAATTTTTTCATTTATCGAAAGCTCAAGCTTATTGCTAGGCACAACCTTTGCCGCGACATCCGATCTACTAGACTTTTTTAGAATAAAAGCCTCATTATTTTAGAGCAAGCCTTTATTAGTCTATAGCGTTGTGTTGACTCTTTTGCTTTGTACTGGAATGTCTGCCTTCTTTTTCGGGAATTTTTAGTGTACCTCTCAGTAAGTTTTCCAACATGGTAACCCTAGGCCTGTGCCAAGTTGCCGCTATCCGGCGACATTAGCGCCACGTCGATGCGCGCGACCCACATACCATTGTCCTTTATGATTAAAGCACGCTGTTCATTGTCAGACTTTCACCTATCTCTTTTCTTTTTTCAAAATATAGTTTTGGTGTGTTTTTCTGTTTTTAATTTAGATTAAATTATAGTAAGACGGCAATTTATTACAATTTACCCTAGATATGTCTTCGTATGTCAAAAGACTGCTCAAAAAAATGATCGTGTGTATACAACCCCTAATCCCTAATCCTAACTATATCCATACTAATATTATAAATGTGAAAGTAACTCTGTCTGTTTCCTTTTCACACCTACACCGCTGAACTGATCGCAATGAAATTTGGTACGCCAATAGTCTATAGCAGAGCATAGGCTACTTTTTTTTCTCGGGAAAACATTAGATACCTTGGGGGTAAAACCGTTAGGCGAAAGCTAGTAAACGAATAATCTCCGCATTACCAGATAAAGTAAAAAAAAATCACCAGAAGTGAGAGGTACTTACTAGAAACAGAATACTCACTTTTCTCTAAAAACTAACAATACAAAGAGACAGGTAATGCATGACCTTTAGGTTCGTATTATAGGATGAGAAAAAAAGTCCAGACTCATGAAATCTACTGATAGAAAATAAACCTTATCCCATAAGTCCAGAATTCAAATTCAATTGTTTCAAACTCGACATAAAACTTTACTGACGGTCAATAAAACAGACCTTAGTGTGAATCATTTATATAAATTATCCTCTGAATTTCAAACTATATTTTATAGTCAACATTTTTATATAAACTTCACACTTCTAATAGGTTTTTTTAACAAAATCGTGTCACGAATACCTATTTGAACTCATTATAGTTAACTAGCAGTTGTGTAGTTAGTTTAACTAGATAATGCGAACTTCAAAGCTGGAAGCACAATGTTAGCTGCTAAATAAATTTAGCATCATTGCTATAATAATAATATGTACGTTAATTGCTTAATTTCATAGACTTTATCAAATTATTGTAGTCTGGGTATTCTACGCAGCACTTACTAATTCCTCAAACTTATTACTTTACGCATTATATTGATCTTTTGTGGTAAGAATTTAACTAAACGTATTTTGGGATGTTTCACAGGCGATGACAACTTATTGGATTGGATTTTTTTTTTCATTTTTGTGATGCGTGTGTTCTTTAATAATTGTAAAACATTTAATGGAAAAAAGGCCAAAATTGTCAGATTGTCCAAATAAAAACTAAATATATAAAAAATGTAACCTTGCTGAGTTTCTTGCCGGTTCTTCAGTAGTTTCAACGTTCATAAGTGCCCTCTTAGGGCCTAAACTGAATAAATGGCTTTGACTTTGATGGAAAATGCTGTGGCTAAAATCGTGAGTTGAAACTTACTTAAGCTTCTGATAAAAGAAAATATATCATCCTAATGTTGTTCCGGTAGGCTTTGTTTGCATAAACCACGTCAAAGTCAAAGCCATTTATTCAGTTTAGGCCCTAAGAGGGCACTTATGAACGTCGAAGCTACTGAAGTTACCACCGATTCGGAAGTCGCCTTCAACTGAGAAGAACCGGCAAGAAACTCAGCAAGGTTACATATTTTATATATTTTTGACAGTCTGACAATGTTGGTTTTTTTTCCACTAAATGTTTAACAATTTCTAAAGCAATATATAATAAGTATAAATATCAAATGAGAAAAAAAAAAAAAAACAATAACCTGAACTGGTACGTCATTATTTTTCATTTCATAAATATAGTCGAAATCTAATCTATCCATAACTCAAGCACGAGCACTCAGTCGACCTGTTGCTATCTCCAACCGTGGATAAAAAGCGGAATTAAACGAAGATGAACTTTATCTAAAAACACATGTTTCAGTAACATAGGCAATACAAAAGTAGTAAAATATTTATTTTAAATTTTAATTGTTAATCAAATCAGTTACAGATAATGTAAGTCAATACAATGTACTGGCGTAATTAAACTGGTAACATGACAACAGTAATCAACTGATAATCGTGATAATTAACGTGTAACTGATGAATTGTGTGAAATGACGGATCCGGTGTAGGATTCGTGTGCTTACCACCTTGGGTTACATCATCACTCACCATGGTCATATTGGGAGCAACCACAGGCTTAAGTACTTTTGCCAGAGTTGGAGAATCTATACTAATATTTGAAGAGTTTGTTTTGTTAGTTTGAACGCGCTAATCTCAGGAACTACTGGTTTGATTTGAAAAATTATTTCAGTATTGGATAGCTCATTTATCGAGAAAGGCTATAGGTTACTTTTTAGCCCAGGAAAACACAAGATCCTTCGGGAAAGCGGGTGAAACCGTGGGGCGGAAGCTAGTTCTTTGATAAGCTGACTGATATGATTTGTAAATGTATTCAAAAGCAATGTAAAATATATGAATCATTTCTTATCACTAAATATTAAAAATCAATAAGAAACATTTAAGTTCAGGAGTTCTTGAGAAACTACAAGATATTACTTTTACTTGTAGTTTGAAAGTGCCAAATGTCTACAAGAATCGCCGAAGGGTCCAAACTGAAGTTAGCAGGTAATTACGTTTCATGATGTTTTAGCAAATTAAATTTAAATGGCTCACGAAAATTGCCTGCTATTCATAATAAGAGTAGATGTAATTAATAATGGCTGGTCTAAATTAGAATTATGTCTACTTTACAAAGCTTTAAAAATGAATACGTTCTAGATATCAATTTTATAAATTCAGACAATTTTTATGCTGTCCCCCGCGGTTTCACCCGCGTAGCGGTATAAAATAGCCCACGACCGATTCTCAGACCTACCGAATATACACGAGAAATTTCATAAGAATCGATCAAACCGTTTCAGAGGAGTTTGACAAACAATATGACATTTTGTATAGAAGAATTAGATTATTAGATAGTACACCAGTTTCGGTCTCGCACTTTCACCTGCGTTCCCGAGGGATCTTCTATTTTCCCGGAATAAAAAGTAGCCTATAGCCTTACACAATAAATGGGCTTATCAACACTAAAAGAATTTTTCAATCCGAACCAGTAGTTCCTGAGATTACCCCCTACAACCTCACAAACTTTACCTCTTTATAATATTAGTATAGATTATAATAGACTACAATCTCGCTATAAGTAATCATATACTTTATGTTATTACAATTATAGTTTATTTTCATTCGTGTATTATGTTTCATGGAGGTACAGCCATTACGATCCAAATAAATGTCCAAACAACTATCACATTTATAGTAAGGTAGCTAAAGTTGAGAATGGATTATATGAAATGTTTTTACACTACATAAATCTACTCAGACATCACACAGTCTAAAATTACTACAATAATTCTGCGCCCAAATACAAATGGCGTAGGAATTAGGATTAGAAACTCGAAAGCCCTATTTAAGGCAATAAGGGAAGACATAAGTTTAAAAACATCATGTATATGTATGTAGCTTGTACGTCGAGTCGGTGGTAGCAAGAATTTCATTAAACTTCCCTCGTTGGCCACGATGGAGAATTACTGGCTGCCTTCGCTAGAGGGCGCGCTCACACCGAAGCGAACCGAGTGTAATTTTTACGAGCGTTGTCAGCAGAATTTAGAAATGCAAAAATTGTCGTCGTCTTACGTTCGAGAGATGAAACGCCTTAGCAGTACTATTCTGATGTTACGGTATACATTTTCGTATGTTTATACGTCTGAATCTGATTAATGATTAAGTATTACTGTAATAATTATTACATTACGTACTACTATCTATTGTTTTAAGGTGATAATAGCAGTGGTAGTGACGTGGAATCTAAGTTATTGAGGTTACCATTTATTCGGAAGCCTTCTACTGAGATGAACTGGCAAGAAACTCCACACCCTGGCAATTTCTAGCAACCCCTTGCCAATTCCCTGCTCCGATATAAAATTAATTTTTATATCAATCTCTACGTGAAACAAAATACATTTCGGTAAAAAGCACACAGAAGTCACAGCAAGTTGTTTTTATGATAGACTTCGGGACAAATCATCACCATTTTATTTCTTCTTTCGTTTTAATCAGGGGTTTTCCAAATATCAGTCGTGGGTTTTTTAAAATTTTTGATTTTGCTTTTTATTATTAGTATTACTGACAAAAATACCTTTAAAATAATTCACCGACGTGCTTATATTACCATTACGGTTCGGTGTGACTAAGTCTTCTTTCAGCGGCTTTTTGATTTTATAGCCAGCACTAATTTCACGTCTAAGCGGTATAGTACTATGTCATAGTTTGTTTTATAACATACAGTGTAGTTGGTGAAACTTTCTATTTGCGACGCTCCTTAGGGACATCGTCTAGCCGTTGTTTTGATGCAGTTGGGGTATTGAAGCTAAAACGCACTTGCAGCGTTTTGGTTTTACCCACTATTTTGATGATTTACTCATTCTTGCCTTAATTTTATTTTACATTACATTAATTTTAAGGGCTTATTTGTAACTACTTATTGACCAATACATTGGTTCCTTAACAATGTACTAGTTGTCCCCCGCGATTTCACCCGCGTACCTGAGAAAAAAGTATCTTATATATAATCATGCCATGGGTTACCTGCGTACTAAATTTCATTGCGATCGGTTCAGTGGTTTAGGCGTGAAAAGGTAACAAACAAACTCACATTCGCATTTAAAATATTAGTTAGGATAGCTCTATAACGTTTAAAATACAAAAAGAGTATCTATTAAATCCATTGCCGTTCGCCTCAGGCGCAAATCATAAAATTACGTCTCATAAATGCTTAGTAAGTAACTTGTAAAGGTCTGTTTAAAGTGGGATTTTTCTCTTACGGTTTAATTTATTAAGTAAATTTTAAGCACTTTTGTTAATAATTATGTTTGAAATAAAAGAAATAAAAATAATATCATTTACATTAATTTTAACCGACTCCAAAACTATCATAATTTGAATTTAGAAACGTATCTTTTTTTAAATACTACACATGCGTGCGTGTTTATTTTAGTTTCCAAGTAGGTTGCATACATAAATAAGTGCTCAATTCAGTGTTGTAACAAACTCCTTGATTTGGATTTAAATATTCGACAGCCAGAGCTTCCTACAACGTTATTTATCTGCGTATACACTTTACGTTTAGGTGCGGCGAGCCCGCGCCGCGCCGCCTTCGGAACAAGTTTTAATTTATTTTATAGCAGTTTGGTTAATTTCTTTGTTACATCAGAGAGCAACGTTTGTAAGTCGTAAAATTGTGTACGGTACCCTTAAATGATATTGAGTAGTCCATATTAAAAACAAAATATCTGACGTGGTCGAATTTAATAAAGTTGTATAAATTTTCTTCAAATTTTGTTAGAGCAATAATTAATTTTCGTACACAACATAAATACGACAAAAAAATCGATGATAGCTCAGCGGTAGCGTCTTTGCATGCTGCGGCAAAGGTCGTGGTTTCGAATCCTATAATGAGTTTGAACTTTCGGTGTAGGAAAACATCGTGAGGAAACCATTGCACGCTGGTAGGGTACTTTGTAGTACCCGCCTGGCTAGCTACCGTGTTCCGGCACTTGAGAGCCCGTTCCTTCTAGGCTTTGTGTGCTTACCACCTTCGGCCACATCATCATTTACCATTCTATATTTTATCCTAGAGTATGGTCTATCTATGTGTCAAGTATCATTCAATTAAATCCAGCCAGATTGAATAAGAACGACACAAACTATTGCATTTCTAATAATTAATAGATTTTAATATAACAAAACAAAAGAACATGCGCTATATTTAATCTTGATTTTACACAACATTGTCGGCTAACAAGCATACGGCCCGCCTGATAGTAAGCGGTTTTATATTGTATTTTATTGTCATAAAATATTATAAAGATTTATCGTTCTTACATGTTGTCTACTTGTAACGAAAAAAATATCTTAAATAAAATCCTGATTTTCACAGGAACACAAATATTACTAAGGAATTTAATTATCTGCCTTATATCTTACAGAGAGGATTTTTACATAACTTTACGTACTCAAATGGTTTTTTTCTTAGAAAATCAGTTACAGTATTTATTTCTTTTTAGGGCCAGGAAATAGTAACATTTTTTTTTCAAGGTTCTTGGTTATTCAAATTCAAATTCAAAAATCATTTATTCAGTTTAGGCCCTAATAAGGCACTTATGAACGTTACAAATGATTCTACCACCGGTTCGGAATACACTTGGACTGAGAAGACTCCGGCAAGAAACTCAGCAATGGACATTTTTTACAGATCTTTGTTCTTTTTTATTTATGTAAAAATTTAAGTTAGGGAGGCCTGGTAAATGGACAGTGTGACTAAAATAATAGGGTTCCGTTCCGACCCACTGTTTTCAGAACCTTCAACACATTAACTCAACTGTCAAAGAATTACTCATAACTTACATTTTAGTTTTATCGCGACCCATTCGCATTTAGCATTTGTTTTCACAAATATATTTTTACGAATAAAATCACGTACTCACAAACAGTTGGCCAGTGAAGTTAGAAATAAACTTATTCTGTACCTAATCAGTTTACTTCATCACAAATGTGGCTATTTTCTATTTTATCGCAAATTTTCACGCTCGCTAACTGGACAGACATTTTCTAAATTGCTAGACAGATTACTATAATAGTAATTTATCTCATGTATTTTCAAAGTTTGAAACTAAGAAAGAACTGAACTCTTCTTCTTGGCGACGGTTCATAGACCTGAGAGAGGAAACTAGCTAGGTATCTACCACAAAGTCCTTTTAACTCTCACATGACTTTAGTCATTTCTATACCTATCCTCTGAAATTCTTCACTTTATTTCACTAATTATTTACATGGCCAATACACAATAAAATATATATATCTATGAAACTATTCTAAAACTTTCATCAGCTAGAATCGTTTGATTTTAAAACTGAATATTATGTTGTATAATTAAAAATGACACGCTGTTCGTTGGTAAGCGCGTCATTTGAAAACGGCTGGACCGATTTGGCTTATTTACCTTTTAAAATATTTGTAATAGTCCAAATAAGGTTATTAGGGAAAGAAAAAATGTAAATGTTAACCAAAAAAAATGGAAGATTCGGATAAAACTGAAAGTTTTTCTATGGGATATTTGTACGTACTCAAGACTCATTTATTTTTTGCATTAGATAGGCAGCTTATGATGTATATAGGCTAATTATCCCAAGAACAAAGGTGAAATTGCGGGGGACAGCTAGATTGAAATAAAAATGTCCATACTCCTGGGTCCTTATTTTAAAGAATTGATATTTTTTTAACTTATTTAACAAATTGATACCTAAGAGTATTTCGTTGTCTTATATTATTTGTGCTTTAATAATGGAATATTATGTATGTACGTATAATTTAAAACAATGGGTAGAGGCGTTTCTATTGATTCTAGTTTCTATCCCCGAGCAGCTGTCATTGTACAAACCTCTTCATCTTGAATAGTATATAATAATACTTGACTCATTATTTACAATCTAAAGTAGTCTTTCTAATTAACCAACTTTAGCGTCAAAGTGTCTGGTTCCTTAGACCTTACAAATGAAATTAAATTCAAAGGTAACTTTGGAAAGTTAATAAACTTCACCTGTTTCTCGGGTAAGTTGGTTAAATGGTGAAATGGTTCGGTATATGGCGAATAATTGAGTTAGTTACGCATAGTTGGAATTCTATAATATATGATAGTTGGTCGGTTTCGACTGTGTGATGTAAATATGGAAAGTTTAAATGGAGTTCGAATTACAACGTGTTGAAATATGAACGCATCCACGTGTCATAATATTATCTATGGTTGGTCATAGACGTCGACTACTCTGTTTTATCTATTGTTGTACACTGCTTTCACAATATATATGCTATTGTCTAATTGTAACGTCGTTCTGTCTATTATTTATTATATATTCCATCAGTTTAGGTCTAGCTAATCTATAAACTAATACTAGTTTTCATCACAACGTGTAATAATTATGAAGGTAAAATACACATATGAATGTTACGTTCTACGTCCGACTGTACCACAGGTTCGGAATACACTTGGACTGAGAAGACTCCGGCAAGTGTTTTCAGACAGATATTCATATTCGAATCTATACATACAAATAAATAAAATTGGTGTCTTTTTGTAATGTCAAAATAGCAGCTACTAAATGCATATGAAAGTATATTATATGGTACTTATAACAAAAGAACAAAATTTGTCTGACTGTCTGTTTATTCTGACGGGCCGGTTGGCGTGGTTGGTAAGATACCCTATCTATCACGCCGCAGGTCGTGGGTTCAATTCCCACTCAGGACAAACATTTGTGTGCATGAATATGTCTGTTTGTCCTGTGTCTGGGTGTAATTATCTATATATGTATGTATTTACAAAAGAAAAGTAGTATATGTAGTATATCAGTTATCTGGCTTCCATAGTACAAGCTCTGCTTAGTTTGGGGTCAGATGGCCGTGTGTGAGGAATAATGTCCCAGAATATTTATTTATTCTGACTAATCTCAGAAACGGATGGACCAATTTTGAGCAACTTTCACTTTATAAGAAGTAACTTAGGCTTCTTTTATCGGTTGTAGATATTTTATACGGCTAGAGAACATAAGTTTATAATCAAACTATAATATACATACATAATCGAACATAACTCATGGCGCGAATACATAAAAATATTTTACCGATTGAAATTACAATATTTCTGATTTTGATAGATGAAAATACTTTTCAGATGAAGATCAAATTGTTCTACTTCCTATCTTGTTATCTTTCAGTATACAAAAAACGTCATCCATGTAAAGTTTTCTTAATTTAACCGCCAACTGTTGCAGATCCATTGCTCTTAATGCTACATCCGTGGGTTGTCTGTTTGTCCGTGTGGGTGTAATTATCTATATATGTATGTATTTACCAAAGAAAAGTAGTATAATGTAGTATTTCAGTTATCTGGCTTCCATAGCTCTGCTTAGTTTGGAGTCAGATGGCCGTGTGTGAGGAATAATGTCCCATGGCTACTCCATATCAGGAGGTAGGGTTGTCAACGTTAAACATTTTGTCTTCTATATTCTCACTGAAATAATAATGTTTTTTTTTTTTTTTTTAATTGAATATTTTTATTAGATACAACCAATTAATATACATGGACATTTGCTTATTAAATTTAATTATATATTATCAAAATTAAATCCCGTTGGATATTGGTCTAAAATTATTGTAACCACAGAAACTCATTACGGCAGTTAGTAAATAATTGGATTGGTTAATTATTTGAAGTAAACCGGTTTGAAATTTCAACATTTCAGGTAAGTAAATAAATGTATTGTGCAGTTAATGTATAAACTGTGGTTGGGATCATGAGCACCTAAGTTTAATGTAGACTAATAAACTTAATAACCTTCTGAAATGTGTGAGTGATTCGGTTTTTAGAATCAAATTTAATTATTTTCAACTAGCTTTACCCCCTTAGGGGTTGAAAACCGATTTTTGAAATCGAGAATAAGAGAAGAAAATATAATTTGAAAACGGTGATAACACGGTTGTAATGAGGTCGAAGGACGAGACGAAGGTCGTGGGTTCGATAACTACAATTAGCTTGAGCTTTCAGTGAAAGAAAACATCATGAGGAAACCATAGCACGGTGGTTGGGTACTTTGTAGTACTCGATTAGCTAGCTAGCACCTTCAAGTTGAAAATCTCCACCAAATCCTCCAACCAACCAATGTTCTGGCAGTTCCAAATTTTATGGTTCTATAGACTATAAATAGGTAGTTCGGCTAACTACTCTGAGTTTCTGGGCATTACAGTAGGTACATTTTAAGAAATATCTTGTTTTCAAAACACAAACTGCCAAATCACCATAATATCTATTTAGTGGTTATTCTACAATTAAAAAGTTCTTAGTAAAAATACAGGTTGGTGCAAAATTATGGAGCATTGAAGTTCCTATAGATATAGTATTCTGGTCTATGGAAACTTGCATTCATTTCAAAGAATGGAACTCATTTTTTTTTTACGAAATGGACAGCCAATCAGAAATTAGCACATCTTACAAAAATTAAAGGCTCGATTCAATCGATTCTAAATTGTTTACCCACAAAGTAATTTAAAAATTCAATTAAAATGTGGTCGCGGAGCAAACAGTATTTAGTGTAATGACCTTTGTACCTACTTCCAATGAGAAAAGATATCTATAAAGTCGGCGGTCACTGCTCTGTGCAATCGTGACGGCAGTATATTTGTGTGCGTACGACAGAGACATGTAATGACGGTCATTGCGCTAAATCCTCTCTGCTCCGCGACCGCAAATTATCCGTGTTTTTTACCAAAACACTCAAACTATACATTGACAGGTTGCAAAAAGGATAGCTCTAAATTTTGCGGTACTCTACATTAAACCCTACCTACAAAATACCAACTACAAACGATTTACAATTTCACTTCACTAAAATATGGGTTATATATGGCAAGATGACACCTCAAAACCACACGAAGTACATTCTCAACAATATCGAATGTATTCCATTATCCCAAGTTCTCAAGAAAGATTCGGTTCAATGAACTTATTCGCGAACAATTTATCAAATAAACAAAACACATTTGGGGGAGAGCTGTAAAGTGGAGCACATCGAATGTTCTGAAAGTGGAGCAATTTGTTGCCATCTCATTTCAAATGAGGGGTTATTCTTATGTAATAATATTAAATTATTATTGAACATTTTATGCTTCAGACATATTTTTTTTCACTTTATACAGTATGACTTTTTAGTCGTTGGCAATACTTGCAGGGGTGGAAGTATTCATCAATATGAACAACTTTTATTATGGTACTAACTGTGATATCATGAAAAAAATATCAGCTGTTCCATACAAAAGTTCAATACCTACTCGACCAAAATGTATGAAGCAAGTTTTATTTTACGCGTAATCAGAGTTAGCCCCATAGTAAAGTTGTTCACATTGATGAGTACTTCCACCCCTGCAAGTATTGCCAGTGATAAAAAAATCACTTATATAGGCTTGTTTTTACCACAATCCCACTATGGTAAACTGATGATATAACCAAAAGTGGTAAGTAAGACAAGGCCTATTAAAGAACTGGCTATCACGTTATAAAGTACCCTACCACCATACTGTGGTTCCCTTGTAGTATTTCAAACCCACGACTATCTAAGATTTAAATAAAGTAATACTGACAGTAAAAGTGTTACAATAAGCAGCCGTATTATTGTGATTCCACCAGGCAATCTTTAAATAAAAAGGTGTCATAGAAACGGTAAAAGACGGAGGTGTACAATACCGAAATAATATCATATAAAAAGCTAATAATGTATTTTAGTATTCATGTGGTATATCTGTGAAAACAGCCTATTGTCCTTGAATGTCTTTTTATGTCGGTTTCTCCCGCATAAAAAAGTATCGTATATCATTCTCCGGTTAAAAAAAAATACCTATCTATGCAAAAAAACATGTCTATCAGTTGCTGCGTAATAGGACAAACTAAAGATTAAACTTTCGGATTTATAATAATAAAATAAATAATAAAGGATAAAGAATAGTGTAATAAAAGTAAATTATGAATTACACAGCAACATAAAATTTTATGAAATAAAATAAAACGCTTTATTTTATTCAATACGTAAGAAATATCATAAACAAGCAAGGTCTCTCTGAATACTAGAAATATCTAGAAATCTAGATATACCTGCATGCAGTTGGCAGCCAGTGTTCGCCAATACGCGATTTGCGAGACTGAAAATGTGTAGTTTTATATGAAATTGCTTCGAGTCCCGCTTTACGCTGGGGACCAAGAGAATGTTTACGTTTGTTTCTATTATAGTGTTAACTTTTAAACTAAATGCTTTTTCTTTTTAGCAGTACGAAATTTATTAGTTCACTGTCGAGTAATTTGTTGGGAGAAATTATTGCAATTATTGAAAATATTGAATTATATAGACAATTTTAATACATCCAAGTACTTAAACTTATTTATTTTTAATAGCACAACGTTACAATAATTTGACATAAATTGTTAACTTGAATTTTAAAAATTCTAAAATATAAAGCCAATAGTCAGATTATAAAAAATGTAACCTTGCTGAGTTTCTTGCCGGTTCTTCTCAGTTGAAGGCTACCTTCCGAACCGGTGGTAACTTCAGTAAATTCGACCTTCATAAGTGCCCTCTTAGGGTCTAAACTGACTAAATGGCTTTGACTTTGAATTAAATTAATGTGTAAAAAAATCTATTCTCTTGTTAAATTTTCTTTTTGGCAACATCTTCATTTCTTTAGACAGTTTGGCTCATGTAAATCCGTAATTTATATGTTATGTTTGTGTTAATATATATAAATAAACCATTTACTTAGTACTCGTATAATAATATAACCTTACATGATATATTGTTCTAACTATTAGAAATAATAAATTTGTTTAATTCATGAGACGTTTAATAATATTGAGAAGACAATAAACGGAAGTTATTTCTATTTTTTTTTCTTGCACAAAGCAATTTTAGTCACGTTTCAATAGAACATGACGGAATCAAATCGGTGCAAGCTCGTCACGTTGTCATATTATGGATCGCTTTGAGGAATTCCAGTGCTGGCAGTCCGGGGCCTAGTGTTGGGACATGTTACGGAACCATTCTATGAAACAGTGTAGGTAGATTTATTGTATTAATATTATTTATCGATAATATGGGAATGAGACAAGAATACATAGAGAAAGAAAAGAAAAGAAAATTATATTTTACTTTACTTTTTAATTTAATACAAACTTATAATGAAAATGACAATATTTTTTATTCAAATATGCCTTTACACTAATGAACAGTCTGACTCTAACGCTCGGTTCGGAAGGTTACTTTTACTGTGAAGAGCCGACAAGAAACTATTATAGATACATAATTACACTAGACTCAAGACAAACATACATGTTAATGCACACAAATGTCTGTGGCAAGAATCGACACTACGCCAAGCAGCCCGTCATTTCCTTAGAAAAACCACTTTATCCCCTGTATTCTCAAATTGGGACGATAAAACAGTACACGAGACGAAGCTCAGCCCTAGAAACGTCACAGCTCAATACGAAATAGCAATAGTTTCGACATAGATAAATTTAACCCGTTCGGCTTCGATCGCGGCCCACGTTCTACGTACGAGCCCCGAACGAGCCCCAAACGAGCTGCATTCCGATTCAACGAATCAATCGGAATATTTTGATGGTACACACAAATTGGTGCAGTTTATCCTTGTAATGATATCGTTCGGCTTTGGATTGCTTTGGACTTTTAATCAGATTATTGTGTTATTTTCAGCATTACTCTTTGACTTTTTTTTTATTTGATCACCCTTCTGTGACATTTACAATCACATATTTTTTAAATGTTCTTCAAGTACCTACTACATGATTTGTGGCATAGAGAGATTTTGTTTTCATAGAAATGACAACCCGAGTAGACTGGAGTGGTCTCCGCCCAGATTGTCATTTGTTTGAAACCTATGTGTCCATCTCCATTTTGATAGATAAGGTTATTGTTACTAGGTACATCAGATTAAGTCACTTCGATAATAATTAAAAAGAAAAACTTATGGTGCGGGTGCATTTTTAGCCGTTTACCTGCAAATTGGTAGTAAATTCATAGTCAAAGTCAAAGCCATTTATTCAATTTAGGCCCTAGAAGGGCACTTATGAACGTCGAAGCTACCGAAGTTACCATTATAGCCTGCTCGAAAAGCATAATAAATGGTAAAAACTATAAACAGTTTGTATTAAATGATAAATAACCATTAGTACCTACTTACTTAGTTTAGTATTATGTATTTTGTAATTATCTATTATAAAAATCTTACATAAAAAACCGGCCAAGTGCGAGTCGGGCTCGCGCACGAAGCAAAAAATCATGTCTGTTGTATGGGAGCCCCCTTAAATATTTATTTTATTCTGTTTTTTAGTATTTGTTGTTATAGCAGCAACAGAAATACATCATCTGTAAAAATTTCAATTATCTAACTATCACGGTTTATGAGATACAGCCTGGTGACAGACAGACGGACAGCGGAGTCTTAGTAATACCACAGCGTAATTACATACAGTGGTCTATCGCGTTTGAAGTCAAGCGAAATGCCGCATTGTAAATGCATTCGTAATTGCTCCATTGTGTCCCAAGCGAGTGTATGGCAGCTTGGGCTCGCTACCGCCCCTCTCTCACCCCGCATGCCCCGCACGATTGCTCTGTCTAGACGTGTCCGTTGGCCGACTGTAAGAATATACTACTAATCTGTACTATCCCGTTTTACACTTTGGGTACGGAACCCTAAAAATAGGAAAAATCATATCAGCACAAGTTAGTACAATGTCAAACATAGAGAGAGTATTAACAATTCAGGTACTCGTATATTAATAATGATCGCAAACAATCCCCGTGTCGTAAGTAAAGGAAACTCAACAAACGGCGCAAAACAAAGTCACATATCAGCCATTTCCGATTCCGACGGAAACGGAAGTCGCCCTCGCCCCGGACGCCCCTCCCACCCCCCGTCCGGCCATTGTCCGGACGATCGTACGGCGATAAACGCTTTATGTCCGAATAGATACCGTTATACCGCGTCATCTATCACTACTCTGTGTTTACGGGACGGGGCCGACGTTGAAGCTAAATTCATGAATTTGGAGGCCTATTTTTTCATGAAGTCTTTTCAACCTTCAGTCTAGATTGTTTTTCAGGGAGAGCTATTTATTTGTTAGTTTTGTGTTTTTTTTTTACATAGTATAGGCTTGTGTTTGACCACAATCTCACTATGATATGTGACGATGAGGCCGAAGGTAGTAAGCACACAAAGCCTATTAGGAACTGATTTTCAACTTGAGGGTGGTAGCCAACCAGGCGGGTACTACAAAGTACCCCACCACCGTGCTATGGTTTCCTCACGATGTTTTCCTTCACCGAAAGCTTAAGCTCATTGTAGGATTCGAACCCACGACCTTCGCCGCGGCGTCCGACGACACTAACACTGAGCTATCCTTGCCTTGATTTTCGATAAGCTTGCATTTAACTAGAATTTCATTATAGTATTGGTTCAGCGGCTTAGGCGTGAAAATGTATCAGATAGACAGACAAACAAAGTTACTCTCACATTTATAATATTGGTATGGATTATATTTTGTATTTATGTGGCAAATGTTATAAATACTGTGATTAGAAAAGTCAAAGTCAAAGCCATTTATTCGCAGTTTAAGCCCTAGAAGGGCACTTATGAACACTGAAACTACTGAAGTTACCACCGATATAGGAAACAAAAATATTAATAGTAAATCCTTTTCTATTCAACTCTCACACGTGTCACACTTACCTCCTTTAGCGGCTTTATTCGATTTCATACTTATTTTAGCTTATTTTTTTAAGAATCAATAAGTACCTAAGTATTAGAGTAGGTGTGTCAGAATATTTTAAGAAAATAGTAAGTTCTATTGCAAATGGTATTGCATTGTATACGTTGGAGCGAAATTTATATTTTCTACGATTGAATTTATGTACCTTTGTTTATTCAACCAGATCTTCGTGGAAAGGGTGATATCACATGAGTCTCGGAAATGTACGTTGCAACACAATAACAATACTGAGAAAAAACATTTTAAGATAGGTACTTCATAAAATTACTAATATAAATTCTTTGTTTTATGTTAGCAACTTGACTCGCGATTCTTGGAAAAAAAAATTGTAGGAAGGGACGTGCGTCCCGTTCTTGAGTTCTTTCTGAAGATAATGTACGGCCCCAATATAGTATTCCCCCAAATAGGATTCGCATTAGTCCTCACATAATTAATGCAAATGACCGACCATTAAAAATCTTCCTTAGGACTTGTAAACCGCTGACTGCGCAATTTAGGACAACGTCGGAACTTCTGTAGCAAAATCTCGCATTAAAAGTCTACTTTTTCAAGTAAATCATTCGCTAAATTAAACGAGCCGTCCCAAACGAGTTCGAAAAAATACATCTCTTTTTTTCCGTCCCCCATTTTTTAAATTTCGCACAGTCACTCCTTACGTATTCGTTCCGTCGACATTAGCGATCTCCCGGAGGCTCTTTGTGAGCTCCCCAAAGATCTTGAAAGAAGTCAGATGTTATCAGTTAAAAGAATAGCCCTTTAGTGTGTCACTAGTAGGGTTGCCATGCTATTATTTTAATGAAAGGACTTTTTTAAATTATAATTTTCTTTTTTGTATATAACCCAGCTATTTTACTATATGAAAGCCATATAAGACAAGTGATGAATTGTTGCTATAATTCCCATGTTTCATTTTAGACAAGAACAGTCTTCACTCTTAATGTTTATTAAAATAAATTTAGGTCAAAATGAATTTTAATTAGAAACGAACTTGTTTATGATTACAACATTTATTTAGGCCGTGACTAAATACTGTAATGAGTTTTGACTTTGTATAAAAGTAAATCTTTTGTTCCAAAAGCTTAGGCGAGCTAAATAGAAAGCGTGGCAGTTAAATAGTTGGAAAAAGACTATCAAATTCTCTTTATAATGGAATAATTATAATATCATAGTATGCTTCGTTATAAATCGGTGTCCTTCAACTAGTTTTGAAATTGAAGTAGGTATTCAAAACGTGGTAATGTATAGCTAGAGTGAATAGGATAGATATTGTCTTCTCTGCTCGCGTGGCTCCTTATCAAGAGCTATTATTATAGGAATTCAATCAAAACATAAGTTAATTTAAATCTTGGATCTGTGTCATAAGGATTATTTTCAATGAATACGATCTTTTGTCGAGAATTGACTTAAGTTTTAATATACGGTCCTTAATCTGTAGTTAAATAATGATCAGTTTATTTCTCCAAAGTATCTTGTAAGGGAAACCATATCCATATTTATCAAAACAATTTTATTTCATAGTCGATATCATGGTTGTGCAAAGATACACTTTTATCATCATCATCATCTCAGCCCCAAGACGTCCACGGCTGGACATAGGCCTCCCCTTGGACATAGGCTAGGCACTAGGCTAGGCTAGGACTATTGCAGACCCTTAGGGGAGGCCCTAAGGGTCTGCAATAGGACCGGCCAAAATTGAGTCTTAAAAAAAATTATATACAACTTCATGTCTCAAGATGTAGTATAAAAATATATATATATATATATATGAATCCTATATTTTTTTTTTATACTACTAGGTGGCAAACAAGCTTACGGCCCACCTGATGGTAAGCGGTTACCGTAGCCTATAGACGCTCCTAACACCACCAGTAAAGAAAATACAATATTATATTTTCCCTGTCAGGGGTATCACTCACGCGTTGCCAACCTTGAGACATGAAGTTGTTAAGTCTCCTGTGCCTGTAATTTCACCGGTTCCCATACCCACCTAACCGAAACACAGTAATACAAGTGCACTACTATTTCAAGGTAGAATAAGATATGGTGGTAGTATTTCCTCGGGCGAACTCTGCACTAAGAGTTCTACTCCTATTTCAATCAATTTTAAACCAAGCCAGCCTCATCGACAGATGAAAAACTAGTAACCTTTAGGACTATTTACACCAATTTTAGTATGATGGCGACCCTACGCCAGGTGTACAAAACCTTTGTTGGGTAAATCTTCGCGTTAAATTGAATGTGTACTCACTATAGAGCAGCTATCGATGTGCAAATGTAATGTGTGATACGCATGTTTAGTTAACTTCTCACTCCCCTGTCTCTCATGGTTGCGTAACGTCTCATTTGTAGTCTGTCGTTTTTTTTTTAAGTCAACAATGGACTTGTTTTTGGAGTGCTTTGTTCATATTTTTTAAGCAATTGCAAATGAAATGGCGAAGCTATTTATCTACATAGGCAGATAGCTGATGATATAACGAGTAACAATAATACCCTAGTATTATTGGTTAGATATAGGCTAATTTTTATACCGCTGCGGGTGAAGCCGTGGGGAACAGCTAGTACTGAATAATTATATTTTATACATTAAATCCTAATATAAAATAGGACTATTTGATCCTGGGGAAACATGAGATGAACGCGGGTGATACCGTGGTGCAGAAGATAAAAAACATATGGGTCATAATTTATCGAATTTATCACAAATTTTACCATTTTGACACTTAAGAGATACTTTTGTGCGCTTACAATCTTCGGCCACATCAACACTTAGAACGGTGAAATTTGTCGACAGTTGAATAATAATAATAATAATAATAGATTTATCCTGCGGGATGGCACTATCGATGTCTGTCGGGCATGTCATCGCCCTGGTGAATCCCTCAGACATATCATCTCTGGTTGTTCGCGTCTCGCAAACGGTGAGTATTTGCACAGGCACAACCAAGTGGCCAGGATAATCCACCAGCAACTTGCCCTGAAATATCGCCTGGTGACGTCTGAGGTACCGTACTACAGGTATGTGCCAGAACCGGTTCTCGAAGATGGCCATATCACACTATACTGGGATCGATCTATCATCACTGATAGGACTATTGTCGCCAATAAGCCTGACATTGTGGTGATAGATCGCCAAGAGCGCCGTGCAATGATTGTCGACATTGCTGTCCCTCATGACGAGAACCTCGTGAAGTCGGAGAAAGATAAAGAAAGCAAATATCTTGATCTGGCACACGAGGTTGTTGACATGTGGGATATTGACTCGGCAACCATTGTACCGATAGTCGTTTCAGCCCATGGCCTTATGGCCAAGAGCCTCGATAAACACCTCAAGAGGCTCGCGCTAGGCGGCTGGATCAAGGGCCAAATTCAGAAGTCAGTGCTCCTGGAGACGGCACGCATAGTGAGGAAGTTCCTCTCTCTGGAGCCTTGACCATCGGTAACTAGGACCCTGTTCCCGATACTGGTGGGGAACTGTTTTTTATATTTTTAAATGTATTTTTTTATAACTTACATTTAAAAATGTAATTTATAGGAATATATTTTAATAAATGGTATAATAATAGTAATAGCTGTAAGGATTTTGAACCCACGACCTTCGCAGTGGCATGTACTACCACTGAACTATCTAATCCTGCTTAATATTATAAATTTTAAATTTTGTGAGGATGAATATTTGTTACTCTTTCACGCAAAAACTACAAAACGGATTTGAATGAAATTAGGTACAGATAGAATTTATTCTGAATTAATATATAGGATACTTTTTATCTCGGAAAATCATAAAATGATGGTACCGCGGGACGTAAGCTAGTCATTCCATAAATCTTACAAACCGAGACCCCTGGTAGCCATTCACAATCTAAGAAATAAAATTTAATTACACAAAATCTATACATTATATTCTAAATGATTACCCCAAGGTTTAGAACCCAGATAAGTTTTAAACTAATATTCGGCAGACGTATGAAATTGAAGGAGGGGACTCAAGTTAACAAACTCAGTTAACCCGATAAGCTATTAGGCCTTAGAGCTTTACGACACGGCTGTTTAAGGGGAAGGCTTTGGGTCTGTCATCATTGGAAAAGGCCATTGATGAATATGGGCCTGAAAATGTATATTGTTTTTAGTGTGAGCTATGGAGTATGTATAAAAAAAAAAGTTTTTAAAAAAAAAAAACCGACTTCAAACAAAAAACCCTATAAGCACTAAAAAGTGAAAAATAATACTAAATCGAATAAATCAAATCTTGATCTTGACACCAAAAATTGACAAATAGATTAAGGGTAGGTTAGGTTAATAGGTTGTATTGTTTAATTATTGAAGATTTGATTTATTCGATTTAGTATTATTTTTCACTTTTTTATCAAAAAAAAATATTTTCAAATCCGTCCGCAGTCAGCGAAAGGGAAGCAAATGTTCCAGAATCTCAAATTCTTTCGCTAAATTCAAAACGAGGTCTAATATCGTTATATTATAGTGCAACTTAGTGTACTGGAACACGGGTAAAACCATAGGGCGGAAAGTTGCCATGTTGGCAAAGAAGACCCAAACTGCGTCTGTCTGTCTTTCTAAACGTGATTTTCTCCTTATGATACCTATTACTTACAGTTTGGGTGTTGTTCCGCTTTTGACGATTTTAGAATAAGTTTTTTTTTTAATTTACACAATTACAACACATTCGTCTATTTATGTTTATTAAATTAATTTGTTGTAACGAATCGGTTTCAAACGAGCTTCCTACCCTGGAGGAATAAGTTGTGAAACGAATTCCCCGCCTTGGTTTTTCCAAGGGCGTGTTTACACAGCATGGAGTTCTTCAAGGGTGTGAAAAATGTTTTCAGTGTCGACAACGCGCAAGTGACCCTTGGTATTGCTTGTTTGCCACCTAAGTGGTAAAAAAAAAAAAATAATAATGTCATCAAGGTCGAAAAACAATCGTATAAATACGAAAAGGGTCACTATAATATTGAAAAGATAGATTACAATAATAAGAATACAAATACAAATACATTCAAAATTCGTGACACGTGTTTGAAAAGATACGTGCCAATGTCGTGTTTCCATGAATTATACAAAGAAAATTAAACAATACCTCGAGTACCTCCTCCACCACGTCAGTATGTCAAGCAATATTCATCAACGTATTCACAAAATAAAATACATTATTTTTTGTATCCCGATGTGTCATTGATAAAAAATATTGTTTGACGTCTTTGACGAGAATATACAATATAATGGATGGTATTTTACATGAAGGAAAAAACATTATAATTATCTCTGTAAGATACAATACGAATAATAGAGTCTGACTGATTTTTAGTAGGAACCCAAGGTAAGGCTGCCTGTCCATAAAAGTGGAACGCGTAAGCGCAAAAGTGAGGGAAACAGCTCGGTAACGCGCAGCGCATGGCGGTCAGTTGCAGGCGATCTGTTACCCTATTTGATCACATGTCCTCACTCTGCAACCTCACACCACACCCTCTATCTCACTGAATATGAAACTAATCTCCACCCCGCTAAAGCGATGTTGCGGAGACGTGAATTTTATGCAGTTCAATTGTAACACGTCGTTACATTCTTTATAGTCTTATTCTTTTAATTGCAAATTTTGGATACGACTGTCGCCATCTAGCGAGCATGTGTTGTCAAAACCAATACAGTCCTAACGCCATCTAGCAGAATTTTGTTAACAACAACTAAGTTTCGATTATTCAGAAATTTAATTTGGTAATTTTGAATAGGTCAAATAATGATATTTTGGATAGTTAATCTTCTAATAAAATTTATAATAACTATGTAACATCCTCAATAAACTAATATTATTTATTTCTAAAGGTTTTCTATGGTCTTCAGTATTTAAAAGAAGGAAATGTTTTGAAATGGATTTGTTTCGTTTTGATATAATAGCAGCACCGGAGATATTTTTATTGCATGATTTCGGAACGGGCTTCCTTTTTTAGCTCATCATGATGGTGAAGGAAGAATGGTTGATTTTTTTTATTTTTTACAAGATTTTCTATTTTTTTGATTAATTTGTTAACATCTACCGTTGAAATCATGGAAAGGGAGCAAATTGACCTTTTGACGATTATTTAAGGATGTCGTGATCTTTGTTGCACTGATCTATCATCAAGCACGCATTTCCTCATGTGCTTATGTGCTTATGCACGCTGATTTTGGGTAAGCATTCCTTTGTTGTTAAATCCTTTCATAATGTAACTGTTAGGTGAATATGGGTGATGTTTCGCAGGGCAAGACGCATAGCTAGTATATATCTGGATTCTGCAATTGCTATGTTGTAATGTCAGTTACTTTTAATTTCAATTTCTCTTTGGGGTTACCTTGCATAATCTATGTCTTCCAAACAAAGTTAGGATGCCTGATGCTTGCTTGGTGTTGATCTAAATGTAAATTTGTCTATATTTCTAGGCAAGATGCCCTTTTTAGTATGGAGTAATTTTCTGGCTGCTTACTTACCAACATGTTAGGCTTGGATTGGCTCTCTTGGTTGGAGGAACATGCTATTTTGAATTGGTGAAGCTGAACTGCCTCTCTACGGCCTCACAAGTATGTATAATTTCTTACTTTTTATATTCGAGTCTCACAAGAACTATATCTACTGAATTACATCTGTGGTGTCATACGTATACCTACTGATAATCTGGTTGTTCAAATAGACTAAGTGTATTGTTATCTAGAATTAATTTTAGTACATAAAGTTAGGTAAAGTCTTTGCCAACATCATAGTCTTTCCTGAAGCTCTTAGAAAGAATTATGATTTTGTTTTAGGGAGAAGTCTTAACATTTTTTTGTTTAAGCTTTTAGTTTAAGGTGGTGGGCGTTTTATTTAAAAAAAATCTTATAATAATAATAATATTCTAGGACATTATTCCTCACACACGGCCATCTGACCCCAAACTAAGCAGAGCTTGTACTATGGAAGCCAGATAACTGATATACTACATATACTACTTTTCTTTTGTAAATACATACATATTATAGATAATTACACCCAGACTCAGGACCAACAGACATGTTCATGCACACAAATGTCTGTCCTGAGTGGGAATCGAACCCACGACCTGCGGCGTGATAGATAGGGTATCTTACCAACCACGCCAACCGGCCCGTTATGAAGGAGGAAGCAAGGTTTAAAAAAAAAGATAAATACATATTTTTTTTTAATTGACTGTTATGAGTTTTCTTTCACATCTTTATTAATTCAAAGTACTTTCTTGCTTTGCAAGTAAAGCAAGTGGCGCCCTCCTCACACCTTCATTTTCTAGATTTGAGCGCTGATCAGAACCCACGAGCTAACTTAAAGGGTAAGAACCACAAAAAAACTTGAATAACTAACATCTTTGCTACACAATTAGTTTATATTTTCTTAGCTCTGATCTCTGAGCTTCGGTGGACAGGCAGCCTATTGACATCGTGAATTCGCTGTCTTACCTAAAGCATTTTCCGCACTACGCCTCTCGCTTTCAAGGCTGGTCACTCAATTTACGGTCAAACTTTACCATGTGTGTGTGTGTGTGTTTTTAGTGTGTGTGTGTTGTAGGTGTGTTTGTGTATGTATGTATGTGCGCGTGTGTGAGTGTGTGTGTGTTTATGTGCATGACGGTGTGTGTGTTATGTATGGGTTTTATTTCAGTGTAGTTAAAAAATATTCTGCTCCGTCATAATCCAAATCACTAAGCGAAACGAGGACTCGACTTTGATAGAGTTTCTGAAGGTGTTTTATAAAAATATTTACTCGTATTAGCTCCGTTGTCACTGTTTATATCTAAGAAGTCATTAATACCATCGCTCGGAATGTTAGAAATATCTACTACTTAAATTGACCCGCCCCAGCTTTGCCCTGACTTTGCACGGGGCAAAGCCGGGGCGAATCAGCTAGTTATTTTTCAATAAATAAATCATGCCTACGTGTATCTAGAATAAACTTTTTTCTATTTTTATACGTGATGTATCCACGTTTTATGAAAAGCTTTATCTCAAAAGAATTATTTATAAGAATTTATCAGACTAAAGGGAATGTTTTTCCAATAAGGCCATTTTACATCGAACCTTATATGTATAAGTTATTTGTGTTCACTAAAAAAATAAACTGAAAGACTAGCGATGGCGTGGAGGGAATCAAAACAAATGGAGACGGCGCGTCGACATAAAACAGCCATTGTCTTTATCTACAGACAAATCTGCATTTAAACAATGTAAGTTGAAAAATCTGTTGAAGTGAAAGCTTTAGAAATTTGTGGTACTTTTCCGCTACGATTCCAAGTGACATAGATTGGAAAACCTGAAGGATTACAGTTAAATGGTTCTACGGAATTGTTCGCTTCCGTATTGTCTTCCGTTAAGGTTGGCATAATAGGTAGCGCATCGAATGATATTCAAAGCAAAATACTGTGATCAAAGTACGCTCTATACTTACTATTTAATAACTGGATGTTCATCATGAGGAACATGCATGCCTAATAAGAGAGGGAGTTAGAGCATAACGATATGTCGCTCAAATAGCAGCTCGACTGGGGAAGTATCTCCACCTTACAGAATACCGCAGCCAAATAACTTGTAGTGTGTTCCTGCGCGTGAGTAAGGTCGCCAGAGCTCATCGGGGAGGGGGGAAGGGTCGGCAACGCGTGAGTGATACCCCTGGTGTTGCAAGCGTTCATAGGCTACGGTAACCGCTTACCATCAGGCGGGCCGTATGCTTGTTTGCCGACAATGTTGTATAAAAAAAAATGTCTGAGAAATATTCAAAGGAATATGGAGTCTTGTTCTGAGGTCACGTGGTGAACTATAGCTTTCATTCAGTTGTTATAGGAAACTTGTGTCCCTGTATAAGGAGGTGAGCTATTGATGATAAAGATTATGAAATTTTTTGAACACGAGGTCTTTAAAACGCATAGAAATTATCACTTACCAAATGGTTGACCGTTTGCCTGGCTTGTTAAAAATAAAGAAGTATTTGAAATAGAGGGCAACCTCTTTTTGGGGCTGGAGGGCACTGGGAGCCATTGGGTACATTTGATACTATGTGATAGGCATGTGTTAAGCAGTTGGCAATACAATTCCCACAAAACACTTTTACACAAGATTACCCGAACAGTAACATAACGAACAAAATTATTTTCTCGTAACGTGACCGGCGGGTCACGTAAACCCGTAGTTGCGGCAAGAAATCTATTTCAAGGCAAAATAAATAGAATTACTCCGCAAAAGGGGGCAGTGGGGGGGTACAACTAAAATGTCTTTCGGCTGTGCGTTAGTGGATGAACGTGATTGGACGGTAAATAGGTTAAGTTTAGTTTAAGTATATTATATAAATTGGTTTTGATACGTGGTCGAATTGAATGAGTGGTGTTACATGTTACTTTTTAGCTTAAAAAGGTTTAAGTTTTCCTTTAGGAATTATATTATCTGTTGCCAGCATAAACACATTTTTCTAGGAAAATTTTAGGTCTCCCAAATTGCTTGTCAACGCAACCTACCCTTTTTTTATTCATCTTGTCTTTCTATTCTAGAAAAATATGAATAGTCCTTAAATAGCAGCTTATCCGTAAATATTCCCTCTGCTGGGACATGGTCCATTTGTAGCAGCCATAGTCCACTATACGGGCCCAATATGGATTATTAGGTTCTTTGACTTTGAATTCGAAGTGCCACAGCTTTTTCCAGAGACACGTAATATTATTTTAAAACATGCGAGAGTAAATAAAGTTCAAGTTTGTTTTTCTAACCTCACTCCATTATGAGATCGTTTTTGTTTTACTACATGTGCAGAGTGCTAAGGTTTTGTATAATCTAAGATATCTGCATGAATTATTCGCACTTGAGTTTTAAAATGCAGCGTTTTGTTAGCGTTTAGTATTCTTTACGTTAAAATTATTCATTTAAAATTATATGTATATAATTTGCGATAATGTAATAGGTATAGTATGAGAGAGTATAATGCAGAGGTACCTTTTTCCTGTAAAGCTTATTTACTTAGCTTTGAAAGTGTCCAGTTTGCAAGAATAAAGAAACATGACGCAAATGTGCTCCTACCATTCAGAAAAATATGGAACTTTATTAAACCGTACTACTATTCACTTATTGTATACATATTAATTAATTCAAATGTCAATTTTAATATCATTCTATAACCTGTTGGAAATTCTTCGTCAAGCACAAACCGGAGTATGTCAACAGTTGCATTTCAGAGTCAGTTCCCTAGGCTTTGTATACTTATCATTTTCCTCAATAAGACTGTGTTACAAGCCTATCTATGGATACTATAGTAATGTCACGGAATAAACTCTTTTCAAAATGACATGCAAAAGTGAATAGTTATGTGCGAGTTTACAGCTCTGAGCAGGACAACCGCGGCGTCTTTTCGACCCTGTGCGTAAATGAAGTACACGCCTCGTTTGATTATGCTAATACATGTTTGCGCACGTGACGCGCGCGCCATCTCACTTAATATAGTGCATTTATCTAGTGATAACCTGATATTTAGGTTATACATTATTTATTTTTCTTATCGTTTTTGTTGTGTTTATGTAGTTAAAAATATTAAAAAAGCATAACCTTGTCGGCTCCTTTCAGTTGAAGGCCGACTTCCAAACGGGTTGTAGCTTCGAAGGCCTAAGTATTCCTAGGACCACTAGGCTTAAAAACAAGTAGCAAAATACTCGTTAATATTTTTGAAGAAATTTAAATGAGATAAACAACCTGTATTTTCATTAAGAATAACTAAGGTACCTGTAAGAAAGCCTTTGATCGTACGTACAAAATTCCCTAATAATTGGGCAAATCTGAAAGTTAATCCTAAGAAATGGTCATAGAAATAAGGCTTAGCTGTCCTTTCAAACATATATTGAAGGTAGCAGAATTCCGCCGTGAAATAGTAGTGCATTTGTATTATTGTGTTTCGGTTAGAAGGGTATGGGAGCTGGTGAAATTACAGGCACAGGAGACTTAACAACTTCATGTCTCAAGGTTGGCCCCCTGGCAGGGAAATATAATATTGTATTATCTTTACCGGTGGTGTTACGAGCGTCTATAGGCTACGGTCACCGCTTACCATCAGGTGGGCCGTAAGCTTGTTTGCCCACCAGTAGTATAAAATATATATATATATCTCCTTTGTACCTTTCAATATTCTATTTTTTGGTTTCAAAGTTATCCTAACATGACTCCATCAGGTTCTCCAATTTGTTTGTTTCAAGTTTCTAAACAAAACTCTTCGCAAACATCAATACAAAGTTTCCTAAAAATCGGAATTTCAAAGAAAACAGCAAAATTTCGGCACAATAATTTTCGATACATTATAAGCATCTTAGAATTTACTTTGAACACAATGCTGTATAAAAAATTCGTACATCGATAATAAAATTCCAACGTTTTAGGGAAAAAACGTTTCATATTATCGCAGTGGTTCTAAGTCAAAGAAACTGATACTTTGTTCAAAACACAATGTTAAATTTACTGGAAACTTTTTCTTATTAGCTATAGTTGTGAGTAAACAACATTTGTTGTTTGGTTTCATTTCTCATCTTTATTTATGTACCTACTATCTATTTCACCATACTATTTTGAGCCATATTGCTTACTAGTTTCCGGCCCTACAGTTTCACTTTCTTTCTTTTCGGAGACACAATCTATCTACGTGCTAAGTTTTACCCAAATCTATACAGCCAATATTTTACGATAAAGTATCAAAACATACAAATGTTTGCATTTAATTAATACCTAGCTTCCGCCCCGTGGTTTCTCCCTTTTTCGAGGGATCTAATGTTATCCCGGGACAAAAATATCCTATGTGCTAATCCAGAATATATTTTATCTGTGTGTCAAATTTCATCCAAATCCGTGCAGCCGTTACAGAGTTGAGTGGTAACACATATACAAACATCTAAACATGCAAACATACACACTTTCGCATTTATAGATAATATTAGTAAAATTAGGATAGGTACTAGAGTTTTGCATCGGCTTTTGAACAATCTAGGCTATCGTAATATTATCAATATAATGATATACTTTAAGCTATGGAAACTACTGTATGTTAACCCAATCATTTTCAAATGCATTTCCCCTCAGAAGCCTCAATATTCCTCGGAAAACATTTGGTTCATATTAAGGGAGCTCTAGCAAAAAGACAAGCAAATGTCCCGGCGGCGGGCGAGGTGACTGTCCTATTGGTCACATATGATGGTGCAAGTGACAAGAGATAACTTTTGAAACAAAGTGAATAATGAAAAAAAAAGGTTGATAATCTGTTACCAAGAATCTATCGATATAGATCAACTTACCCTACCACTGAGCTATGGTTTCTTCATAATATTTTTGTTCTACGAAAGTGAAAGTCAAAACCATTTATTCAGTTTTGACACTTTAGACTCTAAGAGGGCACTTGAGAACGTCAAAGCTGCTGGAGTTCTCAATTTTAACTGCCGGAACAACTATACTTGAGAGCTGCTTTTTTTCTAGGCCTTATGTGCTTACATATTCAGCCACGACATCTTTTTTTTTTACTTCGTATAGGCTTGTGTTTGACCACAATCTCACTATGGTAAGTGATGATGTGGCCGAACGTGGTAAGCCTAGAAGGAATTGGCTCTCAAGTGCAGCTGCCGGCGGAACACACCAATAGGTGTTTGGCGACAGATTTTCAACTTGAGGGTGGTAGCCAGCCAGACGGGTACTACAAAGTACCCTACCACTGTGCTATGGTTTCCTCACGATGTTTTCCTTCACCGAAAGCTCAAGCTCATTGCAGGATTCGAACCCACGACCTTCACCGCGGCGTCCGACGTCACTACCACTGAACTATCATCGCCTTTAAAGCCGTACAAAGTTTTTGCTTCATCTAAATTGCCAACTCCCATAACCTTGAACCACACCAACGCAATGAGATTATAGCACCGCTACGGCTATGTTCAGCGTACCGTCCAATCTAATTTTTCACTCACCTAGTGTATCTAGGATTAGTTTTACTGACCGCCGCTGATATTTCATTACTCGATGGAGTTATTGGACCGAGAATGTTTCCAAGCTGCTGGCTGACTGCTAATAGTATCATGATTATGGGGCAGCTTTTTAATTTGTCTAAAATGTTGGATGTCAAAAAATTGTCTGCTTTCTAATTATACTTGCAACGTATCACTCGCCTGTTGCAGAAAAATCTCTTCACACCCTTTTTGAAGAACTCTATGATGTTACTCCCTTGGGAAAATCGCGACGAGAACCTCATCCCACAACTTGAGCAACCGCGGTAGGATGCTCCTTTGAAACTGCATCGTGTGAGACCAGTTTGGTTCCATTATATCTCTAAAACCTATTGCAAATCTAACATTTACAAAATCATTTTTTGTTTCTATTGTCTTCTTCATTTATGCCTAATATTATTTTTGTAACTTTTTAAATTCTCCATTTGTCATTGGTCTTCGATAATATTCCAACATACAAATATCTATCTTCATACTTCTAATCTACAAATAAGAAAGGGCAAAGTTCATAGCAAAGTCACTCAATTCCATATGAAGAAAATATAAGAGATAATAAAATCACCATTGAACCAATGGAAATATAAGTAGTGTACCATAAATATCTCGCAGTAGATTAAATAACTGGGATTTATTACGTGTCTTGAATGCCTAAGAATAAATAGTTGGTAGAAGAGCAGAATACGTAATCGGGGACGGCGAAGGAAAAAAAATTAAATTAACTAGAGACCGTGTTAGGTACTTGTGAAAACTTGAGAGGAATACTTTCCACGGCTGTTGGGATACTGCTGGTTGTTTTTACTTTTTCATGAAGACAAGATGATATTGCAGTGTTCTTTGTTCCTTGAAGTTTATCGAGTTATTGCGCAACGAAAGTTTCCTGGAATTTACAGCTGTATAATGAATTCAGAAGAATACAGCCTGTTATTTTAATGATAGAAACTGCGGCGTTTCTTGCAAGTAAATTTAAATTTGAATAACACTTGTATAGGATAGGTACTATGTCAATAGATTTCTCCCCGCGGCTTCGAACAAAAAGACATTCCTTATTTGACAAATTATCCCCCGTCAAATCAAATTGATCTAAATACTTCCTCGTAAATGATGGTCGAACAAATAAATAAACAAACTCACTTTCAATTGTTTTGATGAACAGAAATTGAATGTCTCCCGAAATGGTAATCACTTTGACTCAGATTTCCAATTTTGTTAGCTCAGAACCCCTCGGAGGCTTAATATGATTGCTAAATAAATAAAAGGGCTATAAAACATGGCCATATCAAAAGCAAGTCAAAGTTTTTATTTGCCACGTCCAATGTTTGAAGGCAGGTGATTGTGACACTAAACATTTTTTATAGTGGCCTCGTGGCGTTGGCTCGTAAATCATCGGCGAGTTTACAGCGAGCTTGTAAACCGAAGGTTTACGATCGCCGCTCTGGAATTACGTAGATTTGGTATCACTGGAAGAGGTAGCAATTATATTTTTTGGCTGAACCTCAAACTATGTAAAAAACCTTGTTCTGTTGATGCTTAAGTTTACTATCTATGTGATAACATGGCCTATAAAAAATAATAACAAAGACAAGCCTGTGAAAATCACGTAATATGTCTTTAATTTATTTTTAAAGTGACGTCAGACGTCTAACGTCAACGCCTACTTACAAAATGAGACTTCGAAATAATGTAGCCTAAGAAAACTGACAAAGATTTGCATAAGCCTGTCATCTACAGCTATGAGTGATTGGGTATTTTAATTATTATTAGTCCACTGCTAGTTTAGAGTTTGAGCAAACTCAAACAACGGCCTAATTCAAATGAATTGAATACTAAGCCTAACTTAGGAGGGTTACAGTTTAACTCTATCACCAGTCCAGATATATATAAACTAAAACTACTTTTAAACTGTGTCAGACCTAACTTTCATTCAACTTGTTCAACTTGAATTATAAAATAACGCTGAACGAGATTTATTGAAAAATATGTCTTTTTCTAGTTTTTATGTCTTTTTTCCACAAATATAGGTTTCGGTCGATTTTAACCGCAGTTAATTTTCATTACAATTTTTTTTATTGTCACAGCTCGAATATTTTAAAAAACGGTACCACCAAAGACTTTTCTGTTTGTCGCTCGATTTATACATCAACTATGCCACTTCCATGAACTCTACATCACTATTATCGACAAGAGCTTGACCAACCTCGCAGTTAATCACCCCCCAACATGTTTAACTCTGTTAAAATGAACATGTTGAACGCGTGTTGGATGTGGGGCTTCACTGTGTTCAACATTATGTTTGCACTTCATTCATTACCTATATTATTATTAATTGCTTTGTTAATGTTACAAGTTTGATGTTTTATGTGAGGATTGTAAATTGCACGTTTATTAACTATTGAATAAACATTGTGTTATTTTAATTAACTTTATAGAAATATTTTTTATTCAAACAAGCATTTATGAATAGTCTAACTCTAACGCGCGGTACGGAAGAAGTTTTGCTAAGAAGAGACGGCAATAATCTCAGCAATTATCGACTCTTTTCAAAACCAACACAGATTTGTTATATAAAATTATTTATCTAGTCACATTGACAAATGTGTGTGTTATAACGGAAAGAAATCGAAAATGACGGGTTAATTAGTAAATAAATAAATAGCTAACTCAAGCAGATCATTAGCATTATCAATTCATATTGCAAGACTCTCATCAAAACTGATATAACATTTTAACATAAATTTGACTCATTATACGGTGCGGTGCGGCCATTTACCCTTCACCTTATAATTATCTCTAAGAAATTCTATTGAAACTGCAATGCGTCTAAATATTTTGTTAGAACTTTTTTTTGTTATTTCTTTGACTAGGCTTCTGATTTACTTACTATAATTTCACTATGTCAAAGTCAAAGCCATTTCCTATTCAGTTTAGGCCCTAAAAGGGCACTTATGAACTTCGAAACTACTGAAGTTACCACCGATTCGGAAGTTGCCTTCAACTGAGAAGAACCGGCAAGAAACTCAGAAACTCATGGTAAATGATAATGAGAAAGAAATAAATATTCTGGCAAATTCACGCCTAAACCGCTGAACCGATTGCGACGAAATTTGGCACGCAGATATCCTATGTTATGGAAAGGGACATAGGCTACAATTATAACGCGGGTGAATCCGCGGGGGACCTAGTTGGTTATAATCGACAATCTGACAAATAATTTCCAATTTTACCAGAGTTTGAGGACAGTTTTATAAGCAATCCTATTCAAGCTCAAGCTAAAAATACTAAAGGTAAATTACCTCCGAGTGACTCGTACCGTACACCCACATTCAACACAAAACAAGAAAGTGTCCCGGAGCCCACCTGCGAACAAATTACACCAATCCCAGGCGACAAATTACTCGATTACCCAAATAAATTACACACTCACTTACACAGAGGGTAATAGTTTACTACAGGGGTACACGATACACGGCCGGGTTATAATCGTAATCTTTCTAGAGAAGGTCGGATTACAAGTTTCTATGTTATATTAAGGGTTTTATATACAAAGGGCTTCTGGGTTTAGATGTGGACTAATTTGGTTTTTTAAAATATGGCTAACTATGAAAAAAAAATTACACTGTCCTGAGGTTTTTATTTTTCTACTACTTAAATATATTATTGTATTATTATTAGAAAAAGTAACCGTGGGGACAGCTAGATATTAATAAAACAGTAGGTATGTCGTTTTTTTCTTAAATTTTCACTCAACCGTTCAAAAATCTCTAATATCTAGAAATATCTCTATATCTAGCGCATTTTATCGAATATCAACTATCTCATTATTTATGCAGTTACCATTTACATTCATCATAGAGTTTCCACATAGCTTTAAATACCTCGTTTACATTCAAAGTAAATGTAATTTTTATTGCAACGGAACAGAAACTAAAATTGCTTTTACAAGTTTGTGTCCATGTTATTTCAGAATACTTTATTGGCTTACGGAATGTTATATCGAATAAATCTTTACAGAAGTATGACGTGGGATTTGGACATCCTTTATAACCGACTTCAATCTCATTTAATCTCAAAGTTGGTTGTAGGAAGAAAAAAATGTTGTTTGTAGTGCTCAAATCTTATTATAGACTAAATCGATGGCCGCAAAGTAGATACGGACATCTACATTTTTACGTTTTTTTTATTACAAAAATGAGCTTATATAAGCCCCATCTACATGTCTGTATTAAAATTATTTCACATTTCAAAATTATGAAGAATATCTGGAACGTAAATGAAGACATGACACATGATTTTTAAAAATCATCGCAGTAGAAACGGACATCTGCCATTGTCCGCCTTTACTTTAGAACTTCGACAGATAATTGAAACGTAAATAGAACCGTTACTTGTCTCATTCTGGTATGTAGCGGTTATCTGCATAAACACGGTACTGCAAAAACATTCACCTAGAAGAAGACATCTGCCTGATATCCGTTTATACATTGTGATCAAAAAAGTGAATGGGCGTAAACACGGACATCTGCCACTTGTCCGTTTCTTTAAATAACCTTAAAGTATTCTTCTACGTCGATGTTTTTTTCAGTGTAAAAAAAGACATCTACATTATTTTAGTAAAACAACGATATATCGATAAAACCTTTTATATAATCCATAAAGAATGTTTTTTAATGCATTATAGAAAATTTCATGTTAATCGCTTCATAACTCTCAAAATGGTCACTATTAATTTTCTAAATGTGGTCTCCTGTAAAATTGCGATTTTGTAAATGTCTTCTTCTACTTTGCTGCCATCGAAATGTATCACGCAGTTTCAGTGCAATCTCGCGATTAAAAGTATTCTTTATTTGAACTAAGAGTAGGTACATTATGGCTTGAAAAGAGATTACAAAAATATTCGGCCTTATCGTGTTCTATCTTATGTCAAAATTGGTCAAAATTATATATTATTATTATTATATTATTTATAGAATTAGTTTTCTACCCCTAATCTTATCCTTATTCTTTATAACGTTGGTAAAGCTATTCCTGTGCAAAATCTCATGCTTCTAAACCTCGTTAAAATTTTACATTGACTGTCACTCAGTGTTAGTTATTTTTATTATATTTTATAGGAAATATAAGTCCCTAAGGACATCATCAAAGATCTGACCAATTAGGGAAAATTACCTTTACCGTACCTTGAATTAAAAGTATATTTACCAGTTTAATTTATAAATAGGTACGCCAAGACTGACAAGATATTATCATTTCAAGACTAACAAAGACAAGCACGTAATGAACAAAAAAATACCTAGCTAAAGAAGTATTCGCAAAAGCTCAAGGTCATTGTAGGATTTGATCTTCACCGGGACATCCGACGTCACGACCACTGAATTATCATCGCATGTCGTTTTGGGACGCGCGTCCCATTCACAAGCAAAGGGGTGCACAATAAAAAAAAAACACTGATACGTAATACCAAATTCCTCCGTCAAGCACAAAAAATCAGCAAAAAATACAGATAATTATTTCACAGACTATGAAAAATCAGCAAAAGACAGCCACAGGCGTTTTTATTACGCCGCTACGTAATATACCTTTTTTGAGGTCGACCAAAGGATTTTGTTATTTAATTTATCAGAATCATAAATCAAAGGATATAACCAAAAGACAAAACAAATTAACACTGAAGCCAAGTGATAGAAAGAAGACAGGTTGGACAAACAGTTTGTTCTCATTTACGCAAAAACAGATTGGGGGTGGCGATCCATCAACGAGGATTAGACTGTCGCAATCCGCGCGGTTATTTGTCGACAGGCCCGGATTTGGGTTTGGGCTGTAAGGATGCGTGACGCGGTTCATATATTTGAGGACTTCTATTTTAATGTTGCCTTGTCAGCTTTGCTTTTCTACTGAATGTTTATTTTAGAAATATTTGATTTTTACGCGATTTATTTAGAAAATATACAATAGACTGAACTTTATTTGGTATTACATAGACCAAATAAACAAAAGCTTGTAAAAACAATACAAAAAAATATAATAACGCATAAAGCATAACAATAAAACGTTACAATTAGACAGAAAGAAAAAAAAACACAAGAACAATAAAACAACATAATTAAATATTATGTAATAAAAAAGGACATATATAATATATATAAGCTATAAATATAACACAATAAAACGTTTATTATTTTACACCATTGCAAAATTCTATGGAAAATATTCTTAATGCAATATATGCCTTGCCTATCCTGATCCTAATCCTTAATCATTTATTATATTTATTAAATGCGAAAGAGAATTTGTTTGTTTGTTTTTTCACCTTTTCACGACTAAACCGCTGAACCGATCGCGATGAAATTTGGTACGCAGATAGCTTATAGTGTGGAGAAGGACATAGGCTACTCTTTCCTCGGAAAGGCGGGTGAAAGCGCGGGGGACAGCTAGTTTATAATATTTTTGGGTATAATTTGTATCAAATAATAACATTTATTGATGAATTTACAGACAGGCAATGAAGCAAAGTGATTGTCATGTAATACGGATTAGGCGTGGTTGAACGTGTTATGGAATTAAACCCGGTTAGGTTGGTAAGACGTATAATATGAATAACAATGTTGATTATAATACATCTATCGAATACATTAATAAATAATAAATAAATTTTCTGACACATTATTCCACATTCATCTGACCCCAAACTAAGCAGAACTTGTGGTATGGAAGCCAGATAACTGATATACTATTTTTTTTTGTCAATATATACTTATATAGATAATTATAGATTCAGGACAAACAGACATGTTCATGCACATAAATATATAATACATTGCAAAAATTACGACAATTCCGATACAATTTGCAGGACCAAAAAGTATGGCATGGTAAAATAGCCTATATCTATGTGGGTAGGAAAGGGAAAACGAATATAAAATATTCGCATCGCATTATATAAATATTTAAATCACGTCTACGTCACATTAGCATGAAAAAAATGTAACTAGAGACAATACATAAAGGAAAAACAAATCTTTTTCACGATTATATAAAATAAATGTAAGCGGCGTTAGTAAATTTTAGCACTATTTTATTTATTTCTTAGGACATCCAACAGCTAGTTAGAATTATACGTGTTTAATGATGATGTGACTAAAAATCCAAAGCCAATAACAGGACACCACAACATGATAAAAACAAATTAAAAAGAATACACAGAGCAGAGTATAAATATAAAAGAAGTCGATAGTAGTATTATAAGTTTGGTTGTGTCGGTGTTTGTGTAAGTGTATGTATGTGTGTAGGCATGTAGTGTATGTAGATTTATGTATTATTTTTTTTTATTTGTATAGGCTTGTGTTTGACCACAATCTCACTATGCTAAGTGATGATATGGCCGAAGCTGGTAAGCACACAAAGCCTAGAAGGAACTGGCTCTCAAGTGCAGCTGCCGGAACACACCAATAGGTGTTTTGGTGACAGATTTTCAACTTGAGGATGGTAGCCAACCAGGCGGGTACTAAGTACCCTACCACCGTGCTATGGTATCCTCACGATGTTTTCCTTCACCGAAAGCTCAAGCTCATTGTAGGATTCGAGCCCACCACCTTCGCCGCGGCGTCCGACGTCACTACCACTGAGCTAAAAAGCCCTAAGCCCTAGAATAATGTTATTATGAGAAAACATATTTTTTTATCATGAATTAAGTAAGTAATTTGACAAAGAATTAAGTCACTTAATCAGACTGCTACATTATCTAATTTAAAACCTTCATCCAAGTTAATAAACTGTCCAAAGTCTAAATTATTGTATTACGAATAACTAATTAGCCTTACAGTAAAAATTTGCTCATTCAACTAAAAGCTTTTTTCTAGAAAATGTTGAAGATTATAAAAAATCTATCTCTTTCTACATATATATTTTTAGTAATTTTACTAAAACACTGTAGTAATGACCAACTAGAGTTATTTTAGCGCGTTACTTTAATCCAAAAAAGTGAGAACTCATTTTTGGAAATCTTATCGTTCATTTATAAATGAATCATGTGAATTATGTATAATGAACATGAATGTAATAATAAATGAACCTAGTTCTGAGTGAGGCCCTGTATCAACCCCAAGTGTCTCTTTTTGCACCAAATGCCTCAAATAACGCCTCGTGACAATTTTAAGCCCGCGTCTCGTGGGCTTACGTACGTCCCTGATAATTAGCTTAATTTCCTTTAATTAGAACCCAGGCATCGTATCGCCTTGTCTTTCAGTTTATTTTGGTAAACATTTTACTGGAAAATTCCTTTATGTTATTTAATGTTCATAAGTTATTGCAGGATAAGGTATCGAAGCGCTGGATTTTCGTATTTTTAATAGTATTGTGGTATTTTTTTTGTAATGTTTTAATTAATGAGGTAAACTAGATAGCCAGTGGTTGTGACTTCGGATGCCACGGCAAAGGTCGTGGGTTTGAATCCTAACGGTGATAGGGTACTTTGTAGTACCCGCCTGGCTGGCTACCACCCTCAAGTTGTAAATCTGTCACCAAACACCTATTAGTTTGTTCGGGCAGCTGCCAGTTCCTTCAAGGCTTTGTGTGCTTACCACCTTTGGCGACATCTTCACTTACCATAATGAGATTGTGGTCAAACACAAGCCTATACAAAGTAAAAAAAAAACTGCAGATAAAGGTTTGTTTTCCAGTGAGTAGTTTTGAAAATTTCCACAATCTCGCCGTGGTAGTGATGTGATCGAAGATGGTAAAGTTGACAGTTCCTGCAGTATTGATTGAATAATATAGATGAAATAATCATCAAATTGGTCCAAGTCAAGTCATTACGGCCGCAAGTGTCATCTAATGTGTCCTAAATCTTATAAGTTCACAAAAAGGTCAAGATCATTGTAATAAGAGTAAGGCACGAAGGGAATCGAGGGTAAGCGATCAGCTATTCAGGACACCAGCTGTGACAAACATTACAGCCTGATCGATCTGTATTAAACTATGGCTTTATTTTGTATGAGCTACACCCCGCGGTTTCATTCGCGTTTAGCATGATGTTTTATAATCTATAACCGCAAAAATAAAAGTAGTAGTTCCTGAGCGCGTTCAAATATGCAATCATGAAAAGTCTTTAGAATTATAATATTAATAGATATGAAAATCTGTAAGATGATGTAACGAAATAATAGAATAGAAAAATAACGTTTCTTTTTGTACCCGAAATATGATGATTGTCATTATATTCCCCATTTTCCCCATTTTGGGGCTAAAAATACTTTTAGCCCCAAAATGTAGATTCTCTTCCAAAGACCTTTGCCTGTTTCTTTGAGGATAATGGGCGTTATTTATGCGTTGTCTATTATGTTTAGATGAATATTGATCTTAATTACGAAATGTATATATCAATTTCAGATGATATACCTATACCTAACCAAAAGAGAGCATAATAAACAAAGCAAAAAAAATACTTTGCTGAGTTTCTTGACAGTTTCTTTTCAGTGTAGTTCCAACTAAATATGTATTCTTCAAATAGGTCAACGACTCCAGTATTTTCTAACCCTCCACCACACCTGAAGCTGCAAAAATAAAATCTTTCACTGAGACCTATGAAAACTGGTACCCGAAGAGACATAGTAAGTACCTACATGATTTATTAACACCTTTACAAATTAGTTTGCTTTATTATGCCATCCAATACTGTGGCATTCATCTTGTAATGTTATAACCGTAATTTTAATACAGCGACGTAGCCGAAAACAGCTCAAACTTGCTTCAACTTGTTCAATAAAATTGATCGCCAAGAGTTTGTTCAAAACAGCGTTATTGTCTCAAAATCACTGATCCAATGGGACAATGTTCCAAATGGATAGATGTTGGCAAAACATTTGCAATCCCCCTGGTATTGCTAATATCCATAGGCGATGGTAGCCACTTACCATCAGGTGGACCACCTACCTGCTTATCAGCCTTTTGACATAAAAAAAGAATCCTATCAATTTGGGGGCTAAAAACTTATGTTTGATAGTGGCAATTTATGAAAGTTGTCGGAAAATTTAAGGGTCAGTGATTACTACTTTCAGGCACAAAATAATTAGATACAGTGTTATTGATTAAAAAAAAAAAAACAAAGAAATCGCTAGAAATCAAATTAGAGAAAGGGTTGACTGTCAATATTTTTTGCTATTATCAAGGAGTACCTTTAAACACTCTAAGCCGATAATTTGCACCATTTGATATTATCGAAAGCGAAGCGCTGAAGAATTTAGAATTTTAATGGTTTTATTGTCCAACTCGAGCCTATTTCAACTTGAACGTGTCGTAATAGGGTTAATTGTTTGATTGTTAATTATGTTTGTTCTTCGTTTCCAGAACTTTCCATTTTATTGGATACGGTCTTTGGGAATGTTTGTTTAAACTATGAAACAATTTATTCAGGTCCCCCTTTGGGACCAAGTTGGATGTTTAACAAAATATTTTATCTCTGAAATCTGAGTTTGGTTCATTAATAACATGTTTACATTGTCGAGGCGTCTTAATACCGCAACATACGATAATTCCACATTGTTTTCGAGTTTTCAAATTAAAATATAATTAAAAATTCCCACTGATACCTCCTTATGTGAAATACGACCCTATGTACAAATTATGATGGATCTTTTTACTTTAACATAACAATTTGTCACCTAAAAACTGTCTACTCTAGTATATTTTTAAAAGTATATTATCCTGGAGGATATCTCCGCGTGGCAAGGTCGCCGCATGATGGATGGCCCTCAGGTGGTGTATCACAATGATATATCACTCTACAACTGACAGTTCCTGATTGTGAGAATAGTTTGTGTTGTAATACTTTAAAAGTAAGTCATTTTGTTAACATGCTGTTATTTTTCTGCCTTCCTTTGTATCGTTAAATATTTGATAAGGGAGTTATTAAAAAAAATACTAATAAATCAGAGTATGGCTTGTACCTACAACAGAACGTTAATCAATTTAGAAATATTTGACTTTGAAAGCCTGTGACATAAAGTTTAATTTTGATTAGCACAGTCTATTATTGAGGCATGTGTTTTATTTTGTTTTCGTTTTATTTCAGACTTCTTAACACGTATAAGTACATAATAACATCATCACACCTGAAGTTA
Source organism: Tetheella fluctuosa (assembly GCA_951216915.1). Lineage (NCBI taxonomy): Eukaryota > Metazoa > Arthropoda > Insecta > Lepidoptera > Drepanidae > Tetheella > Tetheella fluctuosa. The sequence continues at coordinate 11,126,794 of OX578229.1, read as the reverse complement.
TGATCAATTTAAACAAATAAGTTAATTAAAGCCAGTTCCAAATATTACCAATGTTTTTTACCTATAACTATGCAAATCTATAGGGTTGCTACAACACTCATACGCATTAAACCCAGTGGCAGTTTATACATTTTCTTAAGACTGCGTGGAACACCGTATTTTGTGTCCTATTTTACTGTATTTTTAACGCTTTATTTTGAGCATCAAGAAAAAACAATATGTCCCAAAAGCTTCTCAAGCTTGCTTACATTAACTCCCAAATACCTACTTACATATTCCAGTATTCTATCAATGCCACTACACTAGTGCATTCGATGTTCGATGACACTCCGGCCCAGTGCGGGGCATTCAGCCACGATGGCTCTCACGCCCGTAATGCGTGTGCCGTGTCGCCCCACTCGCCCCTCACTAGTGCGGCTCGAGTATTTGCCCGCCCCGAACTGTTAGAGCCTGATTCGGGTCTGGACTAAAGCAAAAAAATTAGGTTCCAATATGAGTATAGTAACTGACATAATTTTAAGTTACCATCTTGTTACTCATCTAGTTTAAAATTTATCACCATGCACCTACCAGGGTAATTTGGTAGCTAACTTGAGAGCTCACAATCTTCAGCAATATCATCACTTAGATACCATATTAACATTGAGGTCAAACAGATCTATCAAAAGTAAAAACATGAAAAAATACGGAAGGACATGCCTTATAAATGTTAATTCCAGGATATAATATATCGAAAGTTTTTCTACGTATTATCCAGTATTTATTACTCGTATTTCATTTATAACAAAAATATTCTCGTAACAAAATGGAAAAACATTTGCGATAAAAACGAGATTTAAAGCTGTTTTTCCTCGAAAAAGCTTTGCAGTTATCATTTAAAATTGTTCATGTTCATTATGTAGTTGTCTGCATGGTATACTCACGCATTTGTTATATGTATGTACCTTACAGTGGGTGTTTTTGTTGACACATTTAATTTAACTAATATTATTTATAAGGAACCTTTCTCAATCCACCAGCTCCTTTGGAGTCTACAACGATCCGTACTAATATCTATAAAAATGGCAAAAAAATCACGTTTGTTGTATGGGCTTCCCTTAAATATTCTATTTTTTAGTATTTGTTGTTATAGCGGCAACAGAAATACATAATCTGTGAAAATTTCAACTGTCTAACTATCACGGTTCATGACATACAGCCTGGTGACAGACGGACAGATGGACGGACAGCGGAGTCTTAGTAATAGGGTCCCGATTTACCCTTTGGGTATGGAACCCTAATAATATCAATTTGTTAATAATACATCTTAGTTTGATCAAAGGTCTCAAATATAAGTCAAGATGGCGGACAGAATAGTTGTGATTAAACTTGTAAGATAAGGGAACTTTTGACATGACAAGATCCGCAACGACTGACACTTTGAAGTTCACAACTGATCTACAAGTAGATTTGATTTGCGACCTAGTCTTAATTACGTTATAAAGGCTTATAAATGTTTGTATTCATTGATATAAAGAGAAGTGAGGCATTGTAATTAATTGATATTAAATATTTTTAAAAAATGTACTTTAAAGTATTTTCAGTTTATCGCAACAACATTATGACAGTTAAATTAATGATTCTGCCATTAGCTACTAACCAAAATTGATTGAATGTAAATAGATAAGTATATCAATCTATCGATTGAAATGGTTTTTACTTGTTTCTAAGTACAAGGAAAATATTTTAGATTAAAACGAAAAAGAGAAGACATTGTATTATACTAGCTTCCGCCCCGCGGTTTCACCCGCGTCCTTCTCGGGAACGCGGGTGAAATCTTATGTTTTTCCGGCATAAAAAGTATCCTATAGCCTTCCTCAATAAATGGGCTATCCAACACAAAAATATTTTTTCAATTCGAACCAGTAGTTCCTGAGATTAGCGCATTCAACCAAACAAACAAACAAACTCTTCAGCTTTATAATATTATAAGTATAGATTAGATGAAAACCTAGGCCAGTGACGCTTACACGTCCTCACGAGACACCAAGTGCATCAACTAGTCGTAGATTTGCTATCGCATGTACTGTAACTGTGTGCCGTATATTAACCCCTTTTAATTGTATCTAAGGAAAACTTATACTCACAGAAATTAGATAAGATTTACTTTACTCTACAATCCTCTTTACCTCGTAAATTTCTCAACCAAGGTTCCAGAGCTGGTCAGATGCACTGTGGCAGTTGCACTAGAGAGCCAGATGCATTCTAGCCTTTATAAGGATCAGTAACACATTGGCAATCCCATTGCTACTGCTAATGTCCATAGGGAACGGTAGCCACTTACCATCAAGTGGAATACCTGCCTCCTAGCCAGCCAGATATAAAAACAAAAGATCGTCAGTCTTCTAGATCATATTGTCAGCGATATAGAAACGATACCGCACCAAACTGCCAGAATATTCCTGATGCTAGTGGACAAACGACAAGTGGGTTCCATTTGCATGCACTAAGAGCAGGTCTGTGTCTGGTACTAGACCACACGGCCTAAGCAGCGGCTGATACCTTATCTATATTCATCGATTTCACAGTTTCACAGATCTGGTGGAGGGAGTTGAAGAGTTGATTACAATATTGAAGTAGGGATTTGATCAATTATATTAGTTTATCATTTGTTTTAGTTGGAAATCATAACTGATATACAACATCTACAAATTTTATTTTCTAAATATACAGGATGTTACGAAACTACCCGTAAAGCCGTAAATGGGGCCTTATAACGAGTCCATTCACAATATTTAAGAACCGTAGTAACGCTGTATAACATACCCCAAAAAAAAAAAAATATTTTCACTGATGAGCAAACTCTATTTCAGTAAAATTAAAAAGTAAACTACGCAGAATGTACCTACACTTCTACCTAATTCGTGGAACGACAAAAATAATAATCGTAAATTGACAACATATATTTTTTTTCCAACTTGACATTTTTTGAAGCCAGTACTTAAGTATAATGACATCCTTGTATTGAGGTAGCAAACAAAAATAGAAAACTATTAAAGTAGACAATTAATAGGTAAAATAGGTACGTAGGCCTTTCTGTTAAATAATCTGGTTCCCTGAGATGACAGCTTACTAGGGTTGAAAATTTTTTTTAGTCTTTGATAATTAATTATATTTTTTACGGGGTATTTTGTAACACGTATTGTAGTTAGCAGAAAATTACACACAGAGTCAGACAAACAGACATGTTCATTCACACAAATATCTGTCCTAGGTAGGAATCAAACACACGACCTGGATCTTATCACGTAGTGTACAGTACTACCACTTTTAGTAGATAAAATGATGTAACTATACCTGCGCAGATGACATTTTTTTTGTAGGTGCGAAAATATTTTAGTCAATGATAAATAATGAACCACATTTACGCGCGAAACATCATTGACATACAGAACATAAATATTTTGACCAACCTAACATTGGTCTCATGTTGTTGTTATATTTCAAATCTAAACGTAAAGCATCAAGGCCTGTATTTCATTGGTGTGTAACATCGTTTTTAATCTTTGATACTCTACCTTATTCGTTAACAAATATTATTAAGAATATTTGGATGGGCCGGTTGGCGTGGTTGGTAAGATACCCTATCTATCACGCCGCAGGTCGTGGGTTCGATTCCCACTCAGGACAAACATTTGTGTGCATGAACATGTCTGTTTGTCCTGTGTCTGGGTGTAATTATCTATATATGTATGTATTTACAAAAGAAAAGTAGTATATGTAGTATATCAGTTATCTGGCTTCCATAGTACAAGCTCTGCTTAGTTTGGGGTCAGATGGCCGTGTGTGAGGAATAATGTCCCACAATATTTAATATTGTCGAAGTAATTTCTAAAAGTTGCAGCACTGCACTTACCTATCATGTTCATTTACACTATAACAATCTAGCTCATTGAAACTAGCTCAGTGAGTAGCCCAGAAATATTAAACTGTTTTAACACAGGCTATGAAAATATCTGATCGTACGTCATGGCAAGCTCCCGCATAGTTCCCGTAGCCTGGGAGCCTCGGAGTCGTCCCGCGCTCGGCACGTGAGCGTCGCGCATTGCAGCATACTGGTACAAACTTATCGCATTATTCACGTTGTTTGTGCTTACATTGCTAGCTGGTTGATTTTTATATGAGAATAAATGTGCTCAGTATTTGCAACGTCAAAGTCAAAGCCATTTATTCAGTTTAAGCACTTATGAACGTCCGAGCTACTGAAATTATCACCGGTTCGGAAAGAATTCAACTGAGAAGAACCGGCCAGAAATTCGGCAAATTTTTTAGACAGTCTGACTATGCTGGCTTTTTTTTTCAAATGTTTAACAATTTTCAAACCAATACAATAAATAAGCATTAACACAAAAAATAAACAACAAGAAAAATAAATTTAAAACAATAATCTAAATAAGTTCAAATTTTAACAAAATTAAATAATAAATGAGAGACTCTCATTTATATCTATCTATCTAAGATGATGATTGAAGATGATACAATGAGACAATGGAGTAATGAAAAATTAAACGAATTCATATTCTACTAATATTATAAAGAGGTAAACTTTGTAATTTCGAATATATTATGTAGTTAGTAGAAAATCACCGAAACTCTTGATTCGATTTGAAAAAATCTTCTTGCGTTAGAAAGACCGTTTATTGAGGAAGGTTATACGCTGTCTTTTATCCTGGAAACGAGGGTGAAACCGCAGGAAACATCTAGTTGTTCATAAAGAGATCTAAAATAAAATGCTATACTACAAGCCGAGTCTGCTACTAGGTTGGTTGTTATGATTAAGGAAGCTAAGAGTCCGACAGGTGCGGTTTTTAAAAAAGCTTTTATTCTTCACTACATAAGGCTTATATTTGCTAGAAAATAGTGGCAAAGTCATTATGTGAAAAACTGGTAAGAACACAAAACCTAAAGGCCAAGTCAATTGATGAATTCAACAGATTTTTCACTCGAAGATAATATTCAGTCTAAGTATTAATTAATATTAATTAAATGCCAGACTGTGGCCATTAAAAGAAAAATATACTAACATAATAATATATAATAAACAGATTAGAAATCATTAAACAATATAACAGTTAAATTAGATGCAGAATCCAATAGATTTCCAACCACAATGAAGTTAAGCAACATTAGTCTCTCTACATCTAACGAGCTACATCTAGCGAGTCGACAGTTCTCTCCAACTTGTCTCATCCTAGCCACTTCCAGAACGGTATGGGACAAACTTGAACATACTACTTGTAGCGTCTGCTTATACATTGTCCTATGTTAGGTTAGGACTAATCTGAGATATTGAAATAGCTACATAGAAAGAATGCGGTCTTTTAAACGAAGATAGCTGATTGTTGAAAGACAGAAAGGGAAGGTAAGTAATTGTATGTAATAAATCTGAGTTGGTTTTGAAAAGAACATTTGCTGATTTTATTGCCGGTTCTTCTCAGTTAAAGCAACCTTCCGTACCAAGCGTTAGAGTCAGACTATTCATAAGTGCTTGTACAGGCCTATTTGAATAGAAAAAAAAGACGTGTGGCACTCGGGACTGCCGCGGTAAAGCTATTGCATAGCATTTTTTATCAACTTATGCAATTATAATTATTTATTTATTTTTTATTTATGCAGTTTTTTTTCCTTTGATATTAATTCAAGTTATTTCTTTGATATTAATAGATACCTATACACCTATATACGTTCTCACAAACAGCTGCTTATGTATTCGTCCGATTTCGGAGCAGCTCGTCTCGATCCGTGCGAGCTTCGTACAGTCGTACCATATACATACACGTTAAGCGAACGCTCGGCCGAGCTACATGGTAGGCGGAGTGGGGGGTGTTAGGTTTTATTTTCGTTACGGAATTTCTTGATTCGGTCCCCGCGCTCAAAGCCCGCGATAAAAGCTATGCAATAGCTTAAAAATATTCAATATAACGCCGTGATAATGGTTCAATTAGGTTCAATTCCTATCATAAGTTTGAGCTTTTGTTGATGGAAAACATCCAGAAGAAAACGTTGCCAAGCGATAGAGAGCTTTGTATTTCTCGCCCAGCTGGCTACCACCCTCAAGTTGAAAAACTGTCGGTGTGTTCCGGCAGTTTCACTGGAAAATATGCTGATCGCATCTTTTAAATTGAAGAGATACGAACATAATGTGGTGTTCGTTTTTTCGGTGTAAAGTTGTAAATACTAAAATCATTAACGCAAATACCATATCTGCAAATTGATCTGTTATTAATTTGAGTGCCACTGTTAATTAATAAATAATCATAATTACTATTAAAATCAAAATGTGGTTTAATTTACTCTGTGAACATCATTAATATTTTGATTACAGCATTCCATCAAAAATTGCGTCCGACCGAAGCGAATAATTGCAAGTTCATATTTTAATAATTCGAATATTCAAACATTTTCTCATTGAAAGAACCACAAAACCGAGCGCTCACAACATGTCAAAGGTAACTGAACATTAATAGCTACATAATGCAGTACTTCCCTTCACCACAACCCCAAAATTTCACATTCAAAACTGCTGAAATTATACGCATACAATACACCACTCGCTAAGCTTACGCTCCAACTCCAGACCAGCTACTAGCAGCAGCAATGTAAAACAAAAGATGTATCACTTCGATAATTTCCGATTTGGACTCTTTGATGTGATATAGAAAGGGTACTGACGTCACGAAGGATAAAGGAGCTTCCCTCTCTGAGGACGTTTTATCTTCAACATTTGTCACCCGGTGCGAAATAATAAGTATTTCTACCTAACTATTTGTAGCTAGATATTACTCTTTGTCGTATTGAATAATGGCGGACGAAATGGTGTTTGTGTCGGCACATTAATCAGGTCTCTTGAATCTATATGAAAAGCCATGGAGAAGATGATAGTATAGTAGTTGCCATGAGAAAACAAAGGGATTTCATGATTTTGTAATTCTACAAATCTAACATTATATTTGGTACAAATAAAAATTATCCATCTCCTTTAATTTAAATACATATTTTAACCTAAAAACAAAAACCTACCAGGTATCCAATAAATTATATTTCAATTATTTCTTAAAGTTGCTAAAATTTAAGAGGCAGTTTTTAACTGTATCAGAAAAAAAAGAATCAATTCACTTATATAGTACAAAACCAATTTTACACACTCAAAGACAAAATTAAATATTCGTAAAAAACTATAGATTTTTCAATTTGATTTGTATATTCAATGTATATATCAACCTCCGCAAATATAGCGGGAATGCAAAATCACATCTTGTATGCACCTATAAGTACATACCACCAAGTTAAGCTTATTTACAGCCTTCACACAAACTTATTCTAACATACTTTATACATTAATTAAGCAATAAGGCCGCCTAAATTGTATTCTCTTTCTTAATTTTATATGTCTATACTTCTCCTGTATGCAATGATCTTATTTGTAACCATCGTCCTCTATGTATTTGGAGATTACAATAAAGAATATTTCATTCATTCATTCATTAATTTATCACAAGTATTTACAATAATTGTATAAAATATAAACTATAATAATATAGAAAATATCCTCAATATAAGTTATATATTATATTAAACGCATAGTTTATACTTATTATGTTACAATTTTGTAACCAAAACTTATTAATTAAGTATATATTTTTTTCAAGCAACATAAAATTGGTCTTCTTTATACGACGAAATATTTTGATTAAACTAAGCTATTAGTCTCAAACAATATTTAGTTTTTCACGGTGGTAGGGTACTTTGTAGTACCCGCCTGGCTGGCTACCACCCTCATGTTGAACATATCATTCATTCCTCTATGGCTAGCACCTGCCTGTGTGTTACGCCAGATACTTTTTTGGTTTTATAAAGATCTGCAACACGTGGGAATCCCACTGATAAAGGACAAAACATACGAATATTTTAATCAAAACGATTTTATTGCATATAGTGGCTACGGAACACTACACTAAGCATTTTCCGACATGCAAAATATTTAAAAAGTGCTGCTCATTCATAAATAATACTCAAAATAAAAATGAACTCAAAACAAAATTGCCTTTGAATTCCGTGTTAAGATCATCATAAACATTTAAACAATTAACGAAAAGCTTTCAACATAAAAATTTCACAGCTAGGTGAAATGTATGCAAAAATTCCTTTCTTGAAAAATATTTTTAAAAAAGTAAAAGTTAAGCAACGGAAATGGCGCGCGCCTCAAAAGCCGTCACTCTATTAAATTATTCCGATTCGTCGACTCAAAATGGCGGATCGTAATGTTGCCAGTATTCAAAGGAGTCGCCACTGAAAGGGGTGATGTTTTTATACTCTTTTTCCGGTTGCGGTCAAGTTCCCCTTTTCATGTTTGGACAAATTGTTAGGTTTTGCGCGACGTTTTTCCAATGGCGGACGGTTTTTGGTGCACAATTGGAAATACTGTTAGATGCCGGATTGCGGAAGCCTTGAGCGTTTCTCTGAATTTGGCGAATTCATTTGTTCTCTGCAAATAATGTAGGTATTTGCTCGTTGAATAATGAAATAATTTTGAATGAAATTGTACCTAAAGTTGTATGTGTTTCTATTTCTCAAATTTTATATTGTCATGGATTTTAATCAACTATCACTAACATAGGTCCTAATTTTAAGCCTAGATATATTGACTATTGAACTCAAGTCTTTATTATTTCTCTTGCATCTCATATATAAAACAATAAATCAAGTAAATGACTAACTTCATTTGTCACCACCTTCTGTCTGTGTATCACATGGACATAAATCTGCTGTCGTTGCTTCTATTATACTCTGTCTTTGTTTAAGTATGTGTAAACCTATAAAACTGTTTTTTTTTTTGTGTTTTCACAATTTTTTTGTAATATTCATGTTAATAAATATTAGTTCTCATATTTTGTTACTGACACTTTACTAGTTTCACCCGCCTTCCTGCGATAAAAAATAAATTTGATCCGTTGCTTAATTTTTGCGTGAAATAAGGAAAACCAACAAACACACATTCGCATTCATGATAGTAATTAGGGATAATAATATATATATTTTTTTTAAATTATTTAAAAATGTAATATGATTACTAAATTATTAAATAATAATAAAAGATTATTTCTGATGATAGAAATTAAATTAATAATTAAATTGAGAATAGAAAGAGACAGACAGAAAGAGAGAAAGAGTCGCATGAAAGAGGCATAACGCTTTTTCCTTTCGTGACAATTTGTCTCCTACCGCAAGCCGCGTAAAGGAACTTTGTTCCAAAAATAATATCTCATAGCCAAATTTAATTTTTACTACCAAAATTTCCAATATCACATCAGCCATTACCTGCCAGTTTAATTAACTACTCACGAAACTCAAACATTGAGAGCATTGTAACACGTTTATTCGAAAGCAATAAAGCATCCGAAAAACATAGCATTTGCAACAATTTATGTTCATATTCAGGATTTACTGCGATGAGATATGTACGCAGAGTCATGAGTTATGGGAACCGATAACTGAATCGGCTCCTATTATGTATCGATAGGTTTCTATCGGCTTTCGGTTTGAAAAGAGATGGGAATCAATAAATCGTTCAATTTTTATTTCATTTAAGTTGCCAAAGTGGGTAGAAATAAGTTGTTTATATAATGATAAAACAAAGGATAGCCACAGTTAACCTTTTGGTATTGAAATAAAACTAGTACAAAAAAAGTGTAGCCAAATTAAGATACCTTATATCAAAAACAATGTCATTCATAAATTATGAACCATTTTATATATTTTTATTCTAAAAATTCGAGCTGCTATGGATTTTTAATATTTTTCTGTTTTACCGCTTTATAGTGCTCCGCTTGATATAAACCGGACACTAAACTAAATTTACAATGGTAATTTAAATTGCGTTCCATTTGATAATGATACACATAGGAGACCGATAAATACATGATGGTGATCATCATGATTACAGTAAAAAAGTATTTTAGAGTTTACTTGAAGAATAATTTTGAGTTCTAAACGCAAAATGGATAACAAATAAATTTCCATTGCCATCATGTTCTACGACACGTAATAAATGCCATCGTACGATACGCTACGTATGTCACCCAAATTATTCTCATGTACGTAGTGTTTGAGTGATACCTCTTATTTCGTTGTATAAGACACTCCAAGAATATTATTTATGAACTCCAGTTGGTTATTTTTCAGTGTTCAGTCGTCTTAAATCACTGCAAAGTGAATCTATTCGGGTACTGCTTAAGTTGCTGGAAATAAACTATGGAATTCAAAAACAAGAAAAAATAAATCTTTTTCAAAGATTAATGTATTTACATTTAGTAATCTCGCCTGCTTAGTTCTCTTTGAGGAATATGATGTTTCTTGTTCTGTTGCTGCGAAAAAGTCATTTTTATTATATTTTTTCATTTGTCTACTGCTACTTTTATTATGTTAACTTGGAAAGCGTAAACTAAGGCCTCCAAGATATTACCTACTGACGTTATACCCAAACTTAGCTTTGAGGATTTTTTTTTTACCTTTATATAGGCTTGTGTTTGACCACAATCTCACTATGGTAAGTGATGATATGGCCAAAGGTAAGCACACAAAGCCTAGAAGGAACTGGTTCTCAAGTGCAGCTGCCGGAACACACCAATAGGTGTTTGGCGACAGATTTTCAACTTGAGGGTGGTAGCCAGCCACGCGGGTACTACAAAGTACCCTACCACCACGCTATGGTTTCCTCACGATGTTTTCCTTCACCGAAATCTCAAGCTCATTGTAGGATTCGAACCCACGACCTTCCCCGCGGCGTCCGACGTCACTACCACTGAGCCATCATCACCTTTTTTTTTTTTTTTTTCCTAACTATTTCGATTGAAACATTACTAAAATTCTTTAAATAGTAGCTATATATATTATTTTGTGCAAATAAAGTTGTGTTAGAACATAAGACGTGTCTTACTAAGGACTTCACAGAAACGCAAGCAAAAACTTGTCCTAGTGACCTACATCCGTTGAAAACCGCATGTTAATCGGATCACTCGTTCTCAACCTGCAGGATACTGACTGATAAATAAAAAGAGACAGGCTCGTACAAAAACATAATAAAGACAAAGATAGCAAATATGAATGCCTGACTGTTTATATATCAACGGACAGCCCAAACCCCTAGACCTAGAAGACTTGAAATTTTGCACATAGATACCTTATAAAGTGTAAGCGTTCACTAAGAATGGATTATTTGAAAATTCAACAAAATAGGGCTTTGCGGGGGAAACCGCGGGGCGGGGGGCTAGTTACATATTATAACAGTATATCAATAAAAATATTATAATAAAATACTGTAATTTTTTGCACTGTCACTATTTTGGCTGTGAAAATTAGGACTACGTTTACATTAGTTTCCGCGGTTTTATCCGTAGTTTGGAAGAAATTATACATAACGAAAGGCAAAGATTTTACTTGTCAAGAATAATTCTAACAACTCGCTAAATTTCATACAAATTCGTTCAGTTAATTGGTAGTGATTTAGCAAACACAATTCATACAATGACATTCATACCGACAAGATTATTTACGGTTAGTTTCAACTATAGCTTAATGATAATGTACCCAGAATTATCCGGCGCAGTAATTTTTACCAATTCACAATAAATATTCTGGGACATTATTCCTCACACACGGCCATCTGACCCCAAACTAAGCAGAGCTTGTACTATGGAAGCCAGATAACTGATATACTACATATACTACTTTTCTTTTGTAAATACATACATATATAGATAATTACAACCAGACACAGGACAAACAGACATGTTCATGCACACAAATGTTTGTCCTGAGTGGGAATCGAACCCACGACCTGCGGCGTGATAGATAGGGTATCTTACCAACCACGCCAACCGGCCCGTCAATGAAAGACGAAGTCTTTTTTAAAAAAAAACATTTTTTTTTTTAAGCAAAAGAATTCACAAAAAAATCCTATTAGAAACTAAGCTATACGGAAAAAGGTTTCCTTCTCGTTGACTTGACACAACTGCCAGCGGTGGGTGAGGTTGAAGGCATCTGTTTTTCGTGTCCGCGCAATAATCCGCGCTGTCGGCGGCGGCGCACATCTATCAACAAGAATTAGCGGGCCAGGTGCGGGGCGTGGTCGCAGTGATAGCGGACTTTATTGCTTCACTATTAGAATTTTAGAATTGTGAATACATAGTTAATGAGTGTTACAATTCAATTTTTAATGGAGATGTTTATGCAATTGTGTTTATTTGAATGTAAAATATATGCATAATAAAGCTGTCAAATAAAAAAGGTATGTAGTTTTTTTTTCTATTTTACGCATTAATTTATACTTTTGTGGATTTCTTACTTTCGAAATTTACGTTTTCTTTTTTCTTTACTAATCCATGTCAGTAGAACGTGTACCTACCTAATATATCACAAGATTTTTATATAGACCCAGTGTAAATCCATTTGAAACTACTTACCTGAACTATAACTGCAATGAATTTTTGAATAAGTATAATACTATATATTTTTATCGTATGTACCTCATTTTCAGCATGTTAAATGTTCAAATTTATTCACCTAATATCTCTAGTTCGAATATTCTTTTAGTTTGGTTCTGGCAACACAGTCGCCCCTCCAGTACAAGCACTGGAGGGGTAGGTACCGTAGATTGCTCGATTAAAATGAAAAACTATTGCGGCCATTCCATCCTCAACAGTCGTCTGGTGTAGAAGTCTAATATTAGTACTTTGAAAGGTTTGTTAATATTTTATTATAAATAAAGCATTAAATGGTAAGTTTGAATCTGAAAACCGTTGTTACTCTGTATTGGCTTAATAATATCAAATCAAAAATACATCATTTCAAATACAAAGTTAACTATCTTATCTTTCATAATTTTAAGCAAAAAATTTATAAAATAAATAATGTAAACTAACAAACAATATCTAAAATATCTAACTATCTGGCTAATGAAGCTGTGAAATAGTTAAACCTAAAATTCCATCCACTTTCCTGAGTAGTTTATAATATCCTGAAACTTTATCAACAAAGGATTTTAGATTTACTATTAACATTCAGTAAATATTTCTCTAATTACTTGATAATAATCTCACTAGCTATCTCCGGTGGTTTTGCTTGCATTACTAGAATAAAGGACATGTTTCAAAATATACTTCTCTGTAAATCATCAAAATCTGTTCTTTCTTTTGTTCTTTCTTTCTATCATCATTCACTTGCCGTGTCCCATGGTGTTATCCGAGTTTGTGATAAAATGTTTAACATCTATCTAATCTACTGTAAACTCCTTTGAGTATTTTTATCAAAAGCGGACTAACAAAAACAAAAGAAATTATATAAGTTTTGTCCAATACGTCAGTTTTGTTCCCGTCCTATTTCCCACACAGATAACCGTGGCTAAAAACTCATATTTTTTTCAAACCATGTTAACTGCAATTTTATAACTATACAGGGAATTAGATTCCAAAAAGCGGAACAATCAAAATGCAATCAAACAAATAAATTTAAATACTCGCTCACAATGGAACCACACAAAAGCAACCGAATATTTTTACTTCAATATTGCTCTATATGTCAGGACTTGCATTGTTTTTCATTCAGGACTTACAGAGAGTATTCTTTTTTTTTTACTTTTGATACAGACATAGTATGCAACTATTATATCAAAGTAGTAATAAATTCTTTAGTTTATTTTTTTAACCTGTGACTGTGAATTTTAGAATTGTGAATACATAGTTAATGAGTGTTACAATTCAATTTTTAATGGAGATGTTTATGCAATTGTGTTTATTTGAATGTAAAATATATGCATAATAAAGCTGTCAAATAAAAAAGGTATGTAGTTTTTTTTTCTATTTTACGCATTAATTTATACTTTTGTGGATTTCTTACTTTCGAAATTTACGTTTTCTTTTTTCTTTACTAATCCATGTCAGTAGAACGTGTACCTACCTAATATATCACAAGATTTTTATATAGACCCAGTGTAAATCCATTTGAAACTACTTACCTGAACTATAACTGCAATGAATTTTTGAATAAGTATAATACTATATATTTTTATCGTATGTACCTCATTTTCAGCATGTTAAATGTTCAAATTTATTCACCTAATATCTCTAGTTCGAATATTCTTTTAGTTTGGTTCTGGCAACACAGTCGCCCCTCCAGTACAAGCACTGGAGGGGTAGGTACCGTAGATTGCTCGATTAAAATGAAAAACTATTGCGGCCATTCCATCCTCAACAGTCGTCTGGTGTAGAAGTCTAATATTAGTACTTTGAAAGGTTTGTTAATATTTTATTATAAATAAAGCATTAAATGGTAAGTTTGAATCTGAAAACCGTTGTTACTCTGTATTGGCTTAATAATATCAAATCAAAAATACATCATTTCAAATACAAAGTTAACTATCTTATCTTTCATAATTTTAAGCAAAAAATTTATAAAATAAATAATGTAAACTAACAAACAATATCTAAAATATCTAACTATCTGGCTAATGAAGCTGTGAAATAGTTAAACCTAAAATTCCATCCACTTTCCTGAGTAGTTTATAATATCCTGAAACTTTATCAACAAAGGATTTTAGATTTACTATTAACATTCAGTAAATATTTCTCTAATTACTTGATAATAATCTCACTAGCTATCTCCGGTGGTTTTGCTTGCATTACTAGAATAAAGGACATGTTTCAAAATATACTTCTCTGTAAATCATCAAAATCTGTTCTTTCTTTTGTTCTTTCTTTCTATCATCATTCACTTGCCGTGTCCCATGGTGTTATCCGAGTTTGTGATAAAATGTTTAACATCTATCTAATCTACTGTAAACTCCTTTGAGTATTTTTATCAAAAGCGGACTAACAAAAACAAAAGAAATTATATAAGTTTTGTCCAATACGTCAGTTTTGTTCCCGTCCTATTTCCCACACAGATAACCGTGGCTAAAAACTCATATTTTTTTCAAACCATGTTAACTGCAATTTTATAACTATACAGGGAATTAGATTCCAAAAAGCGGAACAATCAAAATGCAATCAAACAAATAAATTTAAATACTCGCTCACAATGGAACCACACAAAAGCAACCGAATATTTTTACTTAAATATTGCTCTATATGTCAGGACTTGCATTGTTTTTCATTCAGGATTTAAAGAGAGTATTCTTTTTTTTACTTTTGATACAGACATAGTATGCAACTATTATATCAAAGTAGTAATAAATTCTTTAGTTTATTTTTTTAACCTGTGACCAAGAATCTACCGGCATATTCCCAGCAGTTGCATTATTGAGAATGAAATACCTTCTAGGCTTGTGTGCTTATCATTTTCGGTCACGTCATCTCTTGGTGAAGCATGGTGAAGGTGAAGGAAGGTTCAGGTATCATTGTCTATTAACTCTTCAATAAAAAAATCCAATATAGTAACTCAACACATTAAACGTAGAAAAGACATAATAAAACATCCAATAAGCTCAACTCATATTGCGATATCTTAGCTATTTAAATAGAATTTATTATTTTAATTCAAGTGTCTGGAGCGTTTACGAGTTGAGCCGAAGCATCGGGACGGGCTTGACTGTCATGGACCAACTAATTGCCGGATTTAACTGCCTCTGCACAATTTCGTTGCCTTGCCGCTTTTGGTAGAATGGGTAGGGTTTAGAGAAATGTAGATTTGGCGTTTTGGTACGAATTACTGTATTTGTCGCCAATCATCCAAAAGTTTTAAGACGTTTGAGTTTAGGAGTTATAACTATAGTGTTGTTTGTAGGTATTTTATTTTTGTTATTTCTGTAGATTTTCCGCTTTAGTAGTAAAATTTTCGGATAAATGTCATAAAATTTTACATTGCACTAATTCAACTAAAATACTATAATGATTATTACTTATACAACATAGTCGGCAGACAAGCATACGGCCCGCCTGATGGTAAGGGGTTACCGTAGCCTATGAACGCTTGCAACACCAGAGGTATCACTCGCGCGTTGCCGACTCTTCGGGACCCTCCCCGATGAGCTCTGGCGACCTTACTCACGCGCAGGAACACAACTATAAGTTATTTGGCTGCGGTATTCTGTAAGGTGGAGGTACTTCCCCAGTCGACCTGCTCTTTGAGCAACATATCGCTATGCTCTACCCTCTTAAAAATAATAATAAATAAATAAAGTCCTGATAAGTACGAGTATAAAATCAAGTCTTATATATATTATTATTCTGTGACCTGATTTCAGAACTGCTTTAAATTTTATTAAAATAATGTAGGTTCACATAAAAATCAAATTGCTTCATCTGCTGCTACCGTTCATCACCCAACACTTGCCCTTCTTAGTGGGGAGTGATGAATCTCTCAATGTTTTCGGGTTTTCCACTTTCTACTCTGAAATTTCAGGGTGGTTGACGCTTTACGGCTAATTATTTCAGTTTCAGTATTAAAATAAAATATTGCCAAGGTAAGGACTTTGGGAAACAATAGGGCACAAAAGTGTACAAGAGGGTGCAGCTACCCCTGTATTCATAAATAAGGGTTTACAAGAGATCAGTATTACTAAATGTATTATTATCTTACTAAGATGTTGCAATTTTTGGTTTATTTCTGTAAATGAATTTGCACGTGAAGTTAATCGAAATACGATTCATTATGAATTTTCCAAAAAAATTTTTTTTATTGACAAAAAAAATAGTACCAATTTATTTTGTCTTTCAAAGTCAAAGTCAAAGTCAAAGCCATTTATTCAGTTTAGGCC
This sequence comes from Tetheella fluctuosa, assembly GCA_951216915.1. NCBI lineage: Eukaryota > Metazoa > Arthropoda > Insecta > Lepidoptera > Drepanidae > Tetheella > Tetheella fluctuosa. The sequence goes on along the minus strand of OX578229.1, from coordinate 11,110,005 downwards.
CTAGGAGGGCACTTATGAAGGTCGAATTTACTGAAGCTACCACCGATTCGGAAATCAGCCTTCAACTGAGAAGAACCGGCAAGAAACTCAGCAAGGTTACATTTTTTATATATATTTTTCCTTTTTTTTTATAATCTGACTATTGGCTATATTTTTTCAATAACAGCAAAATGTACAATACAATATACAATTAAATCAAAAAGAAAAATACCAATACCAAGTAAATAATAAAATGTAACGCAAACAAGTTCTTATTAAATAATAGCGAATACGCTACATAATGGCTAAAACTAAAAAAAATAAAATCAACAATATGCGAAGTGCACCTGTGCAGAGTGAAACTATTTCCAAACATCCCTATCTTCAATATATTGAGCTACCTTGTAATAAGCCTTTTCCTTCAAAACTTTCTTTACGTAAAATTTGAATTTAAAATCGGTCATCTTGGTTACCGAGTTAGGTATTTTATTATAAAAACGAACGCAATTACCAAGGAATGACTTGCTAACTTTGGCTAACCTAAAATATGGAACAACTAATTTCTCTCTTTGCCTTGTATTTATATTATGGACATCTACTTTTGTTTTAAACATTCCTATATTTCTACGTATGAACATTATATTTTCATAAATGTAGAGTGAAGGCAAAGTCATTATATTTATTTCTTTAAATAAATGCTTTAATGAGTCCCGAGGACCCATACTATAAATTGCACGAATTGCCCTTTTTTGTAGTATAAAAATAGTTTCAATATCGGCTGCTGCTCCCCATAATAAAATACCGTATGATAACAGACTGTGAAAGTAAGCAAAATATACTAGTTTAGCCGTCTCGACATTCGTCAATTGTTTAATTTTCCTTACAGCAAATGCAGCAGAACTTAATTTACCTGCCAAAGAATCTATATGAGGACCCCATTGTAATTTATTATCTAATGTTAAACCTAAGAATACAGTTTTATTAACCATGTCCAAATTACTGCTATCTATTATTACTTGACTATCTACTTGTGCTACATTGGGTAGAGAGAATCTTAAACATTTAGTCTTCTTAGAGTTGAGTCTTTGTCTTTATAATTGAATCCTAATAATATTATAAATGCGAATGTGAGTTTGTTTGTTTGTTACCTGTTCACGCTTAAATCGCTTAACCGATCGCGATGAAATTTGGTACGCAAATAGCCTATGGTATGGACAAGGAAATTGGCAACTTTTTTGTCGGGAAGCGAGTAAAACCGCGGAGGACAGCTAGTTAAAGTTCTACTAAAATATATTTTTAAATAAGAATTCATATCACTACCTCTATATAATTGATTTACTCATATATATTTTATTCCAAGGCGTGCATTCGATTCTTATCTCACTCGATACTGGTCGTTTATTACGTTTCGATACATCGATAAGGTCGGGAATGTCGTCCAAGGATGTTATGACCACACGTGACCAATATAGAGTGAGAACTAGAGTCGTACTCTTATTATGTATTTTATTGCTGATTCTATGTAGGGTTGTTTAATTGGTTTAGGTATTTTCCTTTATTATGATAAAATGGTTATTTTTTATTAATAAATCAATGAGCCATTGGCAATAATATTTCAGTGGTAATGCTGTGGCTAAAGTCATAGGTTCGAATAATACAGTAAGCTTGAGCTTTCGGTGAAGGAAAACATCGTGAGGAAACCATAGTTTGGTAGTGCTTTGAAGTACCTACGAATTTGGCTACCACCTTCAAATTGAAAATCGCTAAGCAGTTACCGTTGTGTTCTGGCATGTGCACTATTGTGCACTTGATAGCCACATTTTTTCTAGGCCTTCATGAGCTTCATCACTTACTATGATGAGATTGTGGTCACTTATCAGCCTATCAATAAAAAAATAACAATGTATTTTAAATCTCATGGCATCTTACTAACTATTCTACTACGTCACTCATCGAAGAGACATAATAATCACAAAATAGTGGATCAAACATCAAATTTTCTAAATTGAAACTGAATAACTGAAGAAAATTAAAATATCGTTTTGTTTTTGCAACTAAATCCATTACCTTCTGTATATTATTTACTAACTTCTCACCCGTGGTTTCGCTCGCGCAGACTATAAAATATATTTTTTTACTTTTATCTGAATTCGACGGAATAAAGCCTATTTGAAGCGCTAAGCCAAGACGCATTAAACAGTGAAACTTCATGAAAAGACAGGTCGAGCATAGAGATATGTCGCTCAAAGAACAACTCGACTGGGGAAGTACCTCCACCTTATAGAATACGGCCGCCAAATAACTTATAGTTGTGTTCCTGCGCGTCAGTAAGGTCGCCAAAGCTCATCGGGGAGGGGGAAGGGTCGGCAACGCGCGAGTGATATCCCTGGTGTTGCAAGCGTTCATAGGCTACGGTAACCGCTTACCATCAGGCGAGCCGTATGCTTGATTGCCTATGTTGTATAAAAAAATCCGTTCTAAATTCTATTTACAAAAATTTTTTTGCATTCTGTTACACTTCCTACATCACCCCCAATCTATTTTTGATTTTAAAAAATGGACAAATACGCTGGTTTAACAGATTTATTATATGTATAGATTCCATTCTAAAATGAATCCTCACTAAGTCCAAATACCTTTTTTTTCGATACAGTGTATTTTTTAAAATTAAAAATAATTAAAATATACATTTGGACGAATAATAGTTGACTGCGCACCGAATTTATAAACGGCTTATTTTTTCTATTGAATAAAACAAATATTGTATTAGAATAGATTAAATGCTTATGTTTAATCGATAAAAGCTATTTCTATAACAATTTAAATTGTTGAATGAACATGACAGGTGCAGACGGCGGTCGGGACTTAAGTAATGCTAAATAATGACTTTGAGTAGCGTCTTGAAAGTTACCCGAGTCCACATGAGGTTTTAAAAAGTTTGAGCTGGTATTTTAATAATAAATCTATAGCTCACCACAGTCACCTTAGTCGCCTCCTACTACATACACGTCACCAACACTGACGGCGAGACCGTAGAAGATCTTTCTGCTTTGACCCATCAAGTTGACCCGTAGAGTGCAGTCTTCCGATAAGCACTCCCCAGCAACTCAAGCGAAGGTTCGAACCTCGAGGTACCCTAGAGCTAGTTGCTGCCTTGCTGGCTTCCCTACACGCTCACTTTCATAAGGTAATCCTGTAAAAGTCGTCTAGACCAACAGGAATTGTGAATTTGAAAAAAAAAACAAGTCATGGACTTATTAAGATAGATGAAAATTCTTATTATATTGTTCGCATTTATCTGATCTTACAATGATTTTCAGTTTACTGTTTGTTTTGCTTAGGGGTAATTTTTCAATCGATATATTTTTTTTATTATTACCACATATGAATGTAGTACTTAAAAATACATAACATAACTAACAGTGAATGTGTTATAATGGTCGGCCTTATCACTAAAAGTGATATCTACCAGCCTACCTTTTTAAACATCCAAAAAATAATATTCTACTAGAAACTACTTATTGAAAAAATTGGGCCTCAGTTCAAATGAATTGTTAAGAAAATTGTATCACTGAAAAAACATCAAACGCTGAATGTTTAAACCATGACGTGTTCTTAATTTAATTTGAATTTTCACTTGATATTGAAATAAAAACTTTTTAATTCGACAACCTCCATGTTTAAGTACAAGTACGTCAATCAACAGCCTGTTTTACCAACTCTCCCTACAAATTGTCAAGTAACAACACAGAATCGCATCAGTTGTTCCTTGGCAAGCCACAATAGAACCGGCCCCATCCTGCTTTACATTCTCTCTGCTACATGTTTACCCGCTCCTTTATTCGTCTCACGGAATAAATCTCTCTCTTTATTTATCCTTTCCACAACTAACCTATTGTTTTTTTCCTCATGTTTTTTGCCGAGTGATTTCGATTCTTTTATTTTTGTACGCTGAGATATATGTTGCGGTTTAAGTCAGCATTAGTTTGCAGTTGTTAATTCTTAGTTGCCTGAGTTTTCAGGTATTTTAAATATACTAACATGAAGACTTATTTCCAGTGTTGTGTTGTTTATTTGCATGCTACACAGACACGAACAAGACGTATTATATATATATAAGGGTCAATTCCCACTTAGAAGAAATATTGAGTCAAGGTGTAAGGATTAAAATACGTATGTACTTATAAATTAATGTAGTTTATAAATCTAGTTTCCATAATATAAGCTCTGCTTAGTTCCTTGTGTAAGGAATTTCTCATTTAAAGCTCAGATGATCAGCAAACTGGGAGCCAGAATAGTAAAACTTACTATCAAGATCTTAACCCGAATGCCGTCACAACTCCACAATAAAAAGATTAATTTTAAAGGTAATTAAAAACGGGAAAAACCCCCTCATTCATTAAGAACAAACAAAAAAGAGAGGTCGCACAAAAAAACGCGCAAGAATCGCAGCTGAAACGCAGTGCCAATAAAAATGATAACTTGAGACTCCGTAATTAAAACGTGGAGAGAAATTAATCTGACAGTCGCCATTTACGAAGCGCGTAAAAACGACCGAAATGAGTTTTGTTTTTAACTTTTATGTGGAATGGTGATGAGTTTTCTTCATTTAATCGACTGTGAAATTATGTTTTTGTACCTTTTGTATATTTGACAACATTAAAAATTGTATTATAATGTTTATTACGTTGTAATTTTTATGAAAATTGTATAGTATTAGAAAAGTTGCTTTAACTTTTGGAGGCATTTAGATATTTTAAATCTGGCCATACATTACAATAAAGCTTTAAATTTAATCAATTCTACATATATTAACTTTTTCAAATGCCTTTTATTTTCAAAGATGGCTACTCCACATCCGAATATCTGTCGCCAAGTGCCAACCAGTAAAAAAAACACATTCTCAGCGGTGCCATATACTGCGTTTTTGTAATTCGTGCGTGTGTCCATTTGTTTGTTTTTATTTTTAAGGTACCTTTTAAGCCTTATGAAATTTAGTAAATAAAAAATATTACAGCCAAAATTTATGAAAAATGTAACTTAGCCGAACTTTCTTGCCGGTTCTTCTCAGTTGGAGACTGATTTCCGAACCGGTGGTAATTACAGTAAATTTAACCTTCATAAGTGTCCTCGTACGGTTTAAACTGAATAAATGGCTTTGAAGAGAGTAGCTTAGAAACTAACCAGAGGATATTTTAAATACCTACTGAAAATTGGAAACCGCGAAGTTTGATTCAATAATATTTCACGTATTTAACTCAAATTAAGCTTGCATTAAATTAGATAAAACTGACATGAAATTAGGTTTCATGTGGTATAGTAAATTGTATATACAGCTGAATAATGAGATATGTGTGGTATGTTGCAGGTTCGAATCGGTGCGTTATCGGCCCCAGCCGGACCCGTGTGCAAACATAAACTAAATGCTAATAGATTATGGTAAACTATGTGGTTATGATGATTAACGATATTGTTTAGATATTGAAACGTTATGGTAGACTTTATTTTTTTATGTAAAATGAAATTATTTATAAGTTTAATAACTTATCTGTTTGTTTATATGTGAGTCTGTCTGTGGCGTCAAAGATAGAAAATGGCGTAATCGATTCTCAAGCATTTTTATTTAATAGTTTACAACTATTTTTGTTTGAAACTAAATTGGTTTAAACGTTTAGATGGATCTCATAAACGCTGTAAGAAAAACAAAATGATAATATAATTTTAAATTTCAGTGGTCCAGTGTATAGGCCATTCTTAACTTATTTACTCTCCTCGAGTTTTAAGTCTCCTTTAAATCTGAATAAAGCTGCTATCGAACCTACTATAGGCAGTTAGGGTACAGCCAATAAACAGATAGCTAGCTATCACACTACATGACCAAAACTGACAAGGTATTCTTCAGTTTTTTTTAACATACATTTATTATATGAATTCATAGATTTTGACACTTTTATAGTATCATGTCGTTACTATATCGGGTGACCACCATACAACCGGTCTGTCAGACTGCATGCAGCCACGGACATAATTAGTATGCCATCGGCGGTTTACTGTTAAAATATATGACAGCACTCTACGAATATTAACGATAGATATTTGCGCCATGTTTTATCTGAAAACCAGCAATATACTATATTTTACATAGTATATTGTTATAGGTTAAAATGATCAGTAATAGTTTATGAATTTGTTTGGGTTATAATAAACTGGCTAGGTTAGTTAATATATACTAAATATATAACCCCGTATATATATATATCCCTGAAATCGTGAAAAAAAATTCAAACTTATCATACATTTTGATTGAGAAAGGTTGGTCTTTTGTATATAAAGTTGTTTTTTTTTTGTGATTTTGGGGTTGGTCCCATAGTAAAAGTTGTTCATATTGATGAGTACTTCCACCCCCTAAAGCACTGCCGGTCTTTTAAAAATAACCCTGTATAGTCTAAACTCTATAGTAGCTTTGAACCTATAGGAATTATAATAAGAATCTGGAGACCTGGAAAAATTATAGGTAAGAAATATTTATTGGTAAGAAAGATTTATTGGTAAGAAAGATTTATAGGTAACAAAATAGTAAAATATAGAAACCATGTCATCTTCATTATTTAGCCTTTTATTTGATTTATAAGGCTGATAAATAGGTCACTGGTAGTGAGTAAGGTCGTGGATTCAATTCTTAAAATGAACATGAGCTTCCAGTGAAGAAAATCATCGTGAGGAAACCTTAGCATACTAGATTGCCACCCTCAAGTTGAAAATCTATAAACGGCTGCACCGAATTGGACGGGACTTTCACTGGCTGATATATGAAAAGATAAGGAGTAACTTAGGCTACTTTTATTGGTTAATGACTTTTTTTTATACCGGGAACGCGGACGAAACCAAATTAGTAATAAATAAAAGCCATTTACATCCCTATTAATATATTAAATAAATATATTAATAGGGATGTAAATGGCTAAAAACCATTACAAACAAAAACAACAACCTAAGCTACTTAAACAAAAATATTATAATAAAATGTCCCTACTACTATTATTATATGTATGCATATAAATAATTGTAAAGGTGAATGTGTCTGTTTGTCCTTCTTTCAAGCAGCAATGCACCGACGTGATTTTATGACTCGGAGAGTCACATAGGCAAATTTTATCCTGGGAGTTTTAAGCGATTTTACAAGCTGACCCTACATCACTTTATCTTCAAACAGCACAGATTATACCACACATAGACCAGATGCACAATAAATTGAGGTTTAAGCTCGCACAAGCCAGAACACATAGCGGCTGCAAATTGATTCCAGATGCATAAAGCGCATGAGGCGGAAAGTCTATTTGCAATACATTGCACACGTAGAAAGCGTTGTAGCTCGTAGCTCGTCGCTACGATATTTCGTAGTGGTGCTACAATCATTGCCAAGCTCTACGAGCTTTCTTAAGTTTTTTTTATAATTAATTTTATTGTATGTAGGTATACTTAGCTTATATTACGATGATTGTATTAAACATACCATGTAAGGGCGCTTGCAAAACCAAATTTAATGCATTTCTGACATCCTAACTTTTATCCTAATCGTAACTCATTTTTTGTTTTTATCCTAACTACTATATAATATTATAAATGCGAAAGTGAATTTGTTTGTTTGTTACCTTTTCATGCCTAAACCGCCGAACCGATCGCGATGAAATTTGGTACGCATATAGCCTATGGTATGGAGAAAGACATAGGCTATAAAATCCCACGGGAACGCGGGTGAAACCGCAGGGCGGAATCTATCTAGTATAATATTATAAATGTGAATGTGAGTTTGTTTATTTGTTACCTTTTCACGCCTAAACCGCTGAACCGATCGCGATGAAATTTGGTACGCAGACAGCCTATAGTATGGAAAAGGACATGGGCTACTTTTCATCTCGGGAACGCGAGTGAAACCGCGGGGTACAGCAAGTTATAATATAAAATAGCCATCAACAATTATATTATAAGTAAAAAGGTGTAGATAGGTTACCTACCGCTTGCTGAGCGCTTGTACCCTATCTACACCTTTTTACTTATAACATCATTGGCCATCAAACAATAATTACATTACTTTGTGTTGCCGATTTTAGTTCTATAATTCCTATCTGATGATAAACTATAGCACTATGAAGTCCCACATAAACTAATATACATTCTAAATCGGGATCTTATGTTTTCCCGGAAGAAAAAGTAGCTTATGTGCTATTTAAGACTATAATCTATTTCTGTGCCAAATATCATCCAAATCCGTTCACCCGTTCAGACGTGAAAGTGTAACAAACATCCATCCATCCATCCAAACATTCACATTTATAATATTAGTAGGATTATGTACATACAACTCGATCTCCATTCAATATAGGATGCAATCTAAGGTGGACTAAACTTACAATGAGTTTCACAGCTTTAAATCAGAAAGCAGCTAATAACCGGATATATGAAAACAATAGTTAATCGCTGTAACAACAGATTCTGTCGTGTCCGGTTTGTTAAGGATAGGCTAAAGTCACGAGCAGAGGCGAGTGTAGGTACTACATTATAAAATGTATTAAATACGTCTTAATATTTAAAAATTCCCGTGGCATGGATGTTGGTCCGCGATGAACTCCAAAAGTACTCATCTATCTTAACATTTTTTTTTTCAAAATATGTGATTTGTCCAATTTAAAAGTGCAGAGTATTTGGGTATGATCAGGGTGTAGTCTGGATTTCGGAGAGAGGAATGAGAACACCACATAACAGTTTAACGTATATTCGCAGACTGAATCCACCTACAGCTACATATTATAACCTAAAACTACCCACTATTTACAAATATCACAAAAAGTTTTTTTTTATTATATACTACATAGGTGGCAAACAAGCTTACGGCCCACCTGATAGTAAATGGTTACCGTAGTAGTCTTAGGTCTTTGGGCGATATCTACATCGGAAGCTGCATTTTATGTAGAAAGGGACCAATTTGAATGATGAAACACGAATTTCATCTACTGGAATTCAAGATCCTTTTCCAAAATGGCGGCTGCATAAATTAAAAAAAATATAGACATAAAACGGCTGCACCGATTTTAATGATTGGGGTATCAATCAATTTGTATTGACACCCGTAATCAAAAAAAAATAGTATTTAAAAAAATAAAGCTGGCGGCCGAATATTGAGAAAATTGAGAAATTTTCAAATTCTTTTTTTCCTTTTAATGAAAATAACAACTAAATTAACTATTTATTTATTTACATATTTACAATTAAAGTAAAAAATACAAACTATGATATATAGAAAACATCCTCAAAGCCCTCAATAAATATTCTATGATATGGTCACATATTCTATGATATGGTCACATATTCTATAATTTAAATGAAACCTCATAATATTATCTACAAAAGAAATAAAAAATTGCTTGACAATCCGTCGAACAGTTTTTGAACTATACGCATTACAAAAAGTGCGTAATCACCGTCCGAAACGGCCCGTTCGCGCCGAAACTGACAACTTTGATGATATTTCTTAATTTTTAATGTTAAAAAAACCGGTCAAGTACGAGTCGAACTCGTCCGCCGAGGGTTCCGTACCTACCCATTATACCGCCAAAATATTTTCTTTTATTTTCTTCACACAACAGCTTAATTTTATTTATTTACCTTATTTGAGGTTAGTGCCAATTAAACTAGACCTCTAAATTGTATTAGCGCCCATACAACTCAGAGGCCTATCTTAATTGGCGTTCACTATGTATGTATGTATGGGGACACACTTTAATTTTAAACTAATTAATTTTTGGAATTTTTCCTTTATTTGTGCTGTAAGACCTTGCTTCCAATTTTCGTGATTCTAGGTCAACGGGAACTACCATATAGGTTTTCGACCCAAAACCTATAGGGTAGTTCCGGTTGACCTAGAATTATCAATTGTGGTTAAAAGCAAGGTAGGCAGCACAAGTAAAGGGGAAATTCCGAAAAATATTATCGTGTAGACTCAGGACATTGATTTTTATACACCTAATAGGGACTATCGACCTCAGTATCTGGTATTACCCATTTCTGAGAAAATCGGTGGTGACACACGAATAGACAGACAAGAGAGTAATCTTATAAGGATTCCTTTTTACCTTTAGAGGTACGGTACCCTAAAAATAATAGACCCTTCTTCTTTGATTACAAGATTTATCACAGTGGCCACCAACCTCTCGGTCATAACAACATGGCACACTATACCTAGTGACCCTGAGGTCACCAAAAGGACTATCTGCGGTAAGTCTTGCTGCCACAATATAAACGTAACTTAACTTTCACCTGCTACCTATATGACCCACAAACTGGCTAAAAAATACTTCCTCTATAATTTTGGGTTATAGCCATGTTGATTTTATGAAAAACGACAGTATTTTTTTCCGAGACTTGAAAATTGTACTATTATAACATCTATATCTACTTATTTATTAGAAATAATTCCATCATACTCTGTAAAACTGTCTTTTACAACGTTATATTTTTTTTTTACTCAAACTTCTTGTCTATTTAGAGTTAATTAAATAAGTTCTTATATTTATGACTTTGCAAGTACTTTTAACTTCAATTGCAGTTGGTTTATTTGATATTAACTCATTATTCTTGAAAACTAAATTAAAAGGTGTGTCAAAACCAGTGGTAATTTCAGTAAATTCGACCCTCCTAGGGCTTAAACTGAATAAGTTTGACTTTGACTTTGAATAACGCAAGTATCACGATACCCTAAAATAGACTAGCTTCCCCTACGTGGTTTTACCTCAAAAAACTGGATGTTTTTTTCTGATAAAAAATATCTTATGTATTAATTTGGAATAAGTATATTCAATCTGTGTACCAAATTCCTTATAAATTCGTTTAGCAGTTACTTAGTTGAGTGGTAAGAAACATAAAACTGTATAATTTTCTCACGGTTTTCTCCGCTTATCGCTCAGCTTAATACTCAGCTACAACCCTTACATTAAATTTGCGGCAACACAAGACGGTGACCATAATAACGGCAAATTGTCACTGAACTGAAGCAATTTACTGACACGGTTGTGCTACGTACAACTTATGTGTTTGTATTTAACAAGTTAACTATTAATCAGGTTATTTTCTTTTGACGACACGATGTCTCATATTAAACTAGCTGTCTACTGCAGTTGTCCTTCTCTATACTATAAGCTATCTGTGTATTAAATTTATTTGCAGTTGGTTCAGCATTTAAGGCGTGAAAAAGTAACAAACAAACAAACGATGCCACTAAATAAGTGAGTATTTTTTGTTTGTTGTTAGATCGAATGTCGAAATGAACTATTTCACAAATAAATACGGCATATAATATACTTATGTTACGTATGCCAAAAAAAAAATCTTTGTTCATTGACTTGTCTTTTGTACATAACCAAAAATACCAGTAGGTATTAGGAAAAAATAGTTTCTCGATTTTTTTCTGACGTTATCATAAAAAAAAAATTAAAGAAATCGTCCCTGCCATAAATCCTCTAGTTTAACATACATTTTTTACAAATCTCTTGCATTAAAAAATACAGAGAAAAACTTAATTTAGAATCATCTTTATGCGTATATTGTCGCCTTAAAAGATTTAAAATCTCCCTACAGACTTAAGTCCACAGAAACGTACATTCACAAATGAATAGAAAAGCAAAGTGAGTTAAAAGTAAACAACATTGCGGGTAAATGAGATTTTTCACATATTTAAAAACGTTACTGAAATAACTTGCTTTCATGTTGGCGACTGAATGCGTCTTTACACGGCGCTTTTAAAAAAAAAGTAAAAGCTTCATACGTAAATTGAGAGTGAAAATATAAAGCTAAGTATTCCGTATGTATTTACATTACTGTTTGATTTGTATTTTACTATAATTTAGTAATATGTTAGTAGTACATGTTATTTTTATTTTAAAATATAATCAGCCTGTAGATGAAGAAATGTTAAACCTTTCACGTTGTAAGGGATCGTACTCCAACAGAAGATAATAATTATTATTTATCTAATCACTTTAAAATATACTCATAAAGTTATAATCAATTTGACATCCAAAGTGACTTAGATTTATCCAAATAAATACTCTATACGCTAACATAGAGCTCGTAGCAAAAAAAATCGTAGACAGCTACGGCGTAGAAGTGCTACGACACTATTTTTTAGAAAAACACACTATTACTGCCACTCCATTTCACCAACTCATTTACTCACTATAATATATATAATAAATGAAAGGTTATTAAGTTCTGAAAATAATTTAGACTTGTCAAAGATAAATACCTTTAAACCCTTTTTTTTCTCTCCACGACGGTTCCCCAAAGGAATAAAAGACTTGGTATCAAAGTAAATCTGTAGTCGTGGATTTGCGAGTGTTGGAGATAGAATCGCGTTTACCAGCAGGATGAGGTTCATACTTGGATTATGAAGGAATACAGGATATGCCTAGCAAAATATTTATAGTTTATAAAAGTTTTTACCGTTAGGACAAAGCCCATCATAACGTCTCGCTACTTTATAATAAAAAAGTGGGTCATCCATTGGCTTAGTGATTCAGATTACTCTTCAACAGAAGATATTTTTCTTACACTAAAATAAAACACACATACCCACATGCACAATCACACACTCACACACAGCACACACAAACAAAAACACCCATATATCTATTTTTTTTGTTTTTATATATAAGATAAAAACTAATTTCTTTTGTTTAGTTGTTTTTAATGAACTTAGTTGTTGTATTATTTTATTTATATTTTTGAATATAAAAATGATAAAATTAAAAGTATAATTGCTCCATGACTCTGTACTGGCTTAACAGATTTAAATGAAACATATCACGCCTCATACCCTTGAATAAAATATAAGTTATAAATATTCTTAGTTGCAAAAAAGGTGAAGCTCAATCGTGCAAACAAGTGTTCCAAGTGTTCATCCAACATTACCCCATTCCATGTTTGGATCCGTTATCAGTTTACTTGATTCAGGAACTCACCTGAAGGAACGGTTTCCATTTATATCCTCCATTCTCGAGACGAAGCGCTCAGCAATTTTTGTTGATTTTTATCTAGTCTCGAGTGTTGAGGTATTGGGTACACAAAAGCTAAATTTACCAGCCAAATGGTTAATATTTTTTTTAACAAAGAATATATATATATATATTATCTTTATTTACAACAAGTAACAATCAATGTATAAAATACAAACTATGATATATAGAAAACATCCTCAAAGCCCTCGCTGCTGTCGATAGGCAAGGTTCCCAACAGGCTGGCAGCGTTTCCTTTTTGAATGGCCAAGCTTATGCGTTGGCGGAAAAAGTCCCCAGCCCGTCGGTCTCCCGAAGCCTCGATGAGCTTGGATGATAAAATCCGAGCAAATCGGCGAGCCTCGAACCCCCACGGACCCATGGTTTCTACCGCGAAATTTTACAAAGAATATGTTATAGGCTTGTTTTGGCCTATACTATTAAGCATATGAAACATAAAAGAAACACTTGACGAAACTTTGATGGGCCGGTGGGCATGGTTGGTAAGATACCCCTATCTATCACGCCGCAGGTCATGGGTTCGATTCCCACTCAGGACAAACATTTATGTTCATGAACATGTCTGTTTGTCCTGAGTCTGGGTGTAATTATCTATATATGTATGTATTTACAAAAGAAAAGTAGTATATGTAGTATATCAGTTATCTGGCTTCCATAGTACAAGATCTGCTTAGTTTGGGGTCAGAGGAATAATCCAGAATATTTATTTTATTTTACTAAATAGGCTCTAGGCTCTAGATACAAAGTAACTTGAGGGTGGTAGCCAAACAGACGGGTCCTACAAACTACACTACCACCATTCCATGGTTTTATCACAGTTAGTGCTAAAAGCGATCTCTACCAGACAACCTTTGCACAGAATATGCGTATTTAGACTAAAAAATATATCGTCGTAATAAATTAAACAATAATGAAAAATTTAATTTCATATAAGCCAATAATTTAAGTTATAAACCTTAGAAAACCAATTCATTACATTTATAACTAAATGTCAGCAGTCATAGCTTTCTCTTACATGTTATATGAGTATTTCAACCCGAAATTGGGTTGAAATATTCAATGTCATTGGGTTATCGGTCTGAAAACGTTTATTGTATAAAGAGCTTTTGAATTCAATCGTTTTACAATCTCCTGTAAATACCAAATACATGTTGATGTTGTTATACAGGTGGTGGCAAAATTGTATAGTCTTATTTGGAAATCGTAAAATAGATTAGTATAGATTAGAATAGATTAGGTAGTAGAACTCTTAGTGCAGAGTTCGCCCGGGGAAGTACTACCACCATATCTAATTCCGCCGTTAAATAGTAGTGCACTTGTATTACTGTGTTTCGGTTAGGAGGGTATGGGAGCCGGTGAAATTACAGGCACAGGAGACTTAACAACTTCATGTCTCAAGGTTGGCAACGCGTGAGTGATACCCCTGACAGGGAAAATATAATACTGTATCTTTTTTTGCCGGTGGAGTTATGAGCGTCTATAGGCTAGTAACCGCTTACCATCAGGTGGGCCGTAAGCTTATTTGCCACCTAGTAGTATAAAAAAAAAAAAGATTATTCCTGAAACATAAATTAGTGAAAAAAAAAAAAATAGTTATGGAAATTACATTGACGAGCATAGTGGTAGTCGTACTCATCTATATGTGCGTGATTGACGAAATTAAGGAGCACTGAGCACTGGGCACAAGAAATTCTCCAGGTAACCCGGGATTGCCTCGTGGAAGAGCTTCTATTTCTATGGTGGATTCTACTACCTTGCTCTTCGATAATTGTTTTAAAAAATCGCTCATACTTTAGTTTATGTAAATTCAAACATTGTATTTTTCTTTTTATTCTATTCAAATACCTTACTAATATATTACAGTCCTCCGTATATAGGACAGCGCAGAACAATATTTTTGTAAAAAAAATACTATAAAAAAATGTTCAAGAGAAAATCGTGAGTGTCGTGGAACACTCGGTTGGAACGAAGAAGCGCACCTATGACTGGGCACAGCCAATAGCATACGCGCTGTGGATAACCGTCTACACTAAAGAAAGGGTCGTGACTTCGTCGACTTTGGGATTTTCAAATTTCGTTCCAAAATCCCTCACCCCCAGAAATAGCCCGTTTTGCAATACTTTTTAGTTATTTTTATATAAACTTGTGTTGAACCACAATATCACCTTGGTATGTGATGATATTGCCGAAGGTGATAAGTACGCCAAGTCTAGAAAATTCTGGATCTCAAATGCGACAAATTTTGATGTCGAGGGTGGTATCCTGCCAGGCGGGTACTACAAAGTACCCTACCGATGAACAAAATTGATGGGACCAACTCTATAATCTCGAAACGCAATCAGCAATCTCGATTATAATTTGATTGAGTATGTTTGAACTTCTCTATAAAACGATAAAGTTAATCAAAATTTAATACACTGCATTTTCCATTAATTGCAAAAGGAGAAGCTTATAACGTTTTTTTTAAATATGACTACACCTTTAAGAAACATGCTGTATACAATATTATGTATGCTATCTCCACACAAATTACTTTTCAATGAACGGATAGGAAAAGCACTCAGCGGTTGAGCTTGTAAATATAGAAGTGTATTAATTTTTAAGTATTCTATTACGAAATTGGAAGGTTCCTACACTTTTAGTATCAAATCCGGTAGTCCTGTTTAGTAAGTAGTATTTCAGTATGTTTGAAGGAACTCTTTAATTTGTTAGGATTACTATTTTATTATTGATGAAAATTGTCGGTACTTTCGTTGGAGAGATGTGTTGTGAGGAAACCGCACCACGGTGATAAGGTACTTTATAGTACCCACCTGGCTGGCTAATATCCTCACTTAACTTTAAAATCTGTCATCTGTCACGATCTAAATACAATAAAAAAAGAAATTGTAACCTTGCTGAGTTTCTTGCCGGTTCTTCTCAGTTGAAAGCTGACTTCCGAACCGGTGGTAACTTCAGTAAATTTTACCTTCATAAGTGCCCTCCTAGGGCCCAAACTGAATAAATAGCTTTGACTTTGACTTTGAAAAATTTTTTTTTTATATAAGTGATTTTCATACACTATGCATAAAAAATTATCCGTAAAATGATTTCTAAAAGTATTGGATATTTTAAACAAAACTCTGTTCAATATCTAATATATCCACTATTTGTATGTAAGTCTGTACAAATATCGTTTTGGGGGAAAAATATGAAATGTGGCAGTGTTTAGGTGTAGCGAAATATTGTATCCGAACGCCATATCGCGTATTAGGGTTGTCATGGTAACAAAAAAGTGATTAGTTAAAAACAACATACGCAACGGTAGTCACTAACCATCAGTACCACCTGCTTGTCTGACAATTACATCTGTACTAACTCCCGCCCCGTGGTTTCACCCACATTTCGGAAGGATCTTATGTTTTATCGAGATACAAAGTATACTATTATGTCTATTAATCTATACTATATTATAGTTTGGTTGACCGGGCTGATCTCAGGAACTACTGGTGGTACTCAGGTACTACTCAAAATTATTGAGGAAGGCTATAGGCTAATTTTTATCCCGGGAAAACTTAAGATCCCTTGATAATGCGGGTGAAACCGCGGGTTGGAAGCTAGTCTTGTATATATTCTATTTGTGTGCCAAATATCATACCAATTATTTTTGTACTTTTTGCGTGAAACAAACATCCATCCATCCATCTATTCATCCATCGTCACAAAATTTCACGTTTATAATATTAGTAGGATTAATGTATTAGAACTATCTAAAACCTCCGCGTATCTTTACTGTTAATATGCATGTAGACAATTAGCAAAATACATTGTGTAATGTAAACATACACAATATATTTTGTTAACGAATTAAAAATACATTATTTTCTCACATCTTTTTTTGTAATATACCACATTGTCGGCAAACAAGCATACGGCCCGCCTGATGGTAAGCGGTTAGCGTATACTATGAACGCTTGCAACACCAGGGGTATCACTCGCGCGGTGCCGACCCTTCCCCCCTCCCCGATGAGCTCTGGCGACCTTACTCACGCGCAGGAAAGTAACTACAAGTTATTTGGCTGCGGTATTCTGTAAGGTGGAGGTACTTCCTCAGTCGACCTGCTCTTTGAGCGACATATCGCTATGCTCTACCTCTCTTAAAATCTTCTTATCTTCTGAATCGCACATACTTACATTTTGTTCAAAAAAGGAGGTTATTTTTTTATTGTGGCAGCCCTACAAAAAGCCCCGTAATCCAAGCGAGGCGGTCGATTCCTGAGATTGTGTATTCAATTTCCTTGACGCAATGAAGCGCACACATATATATGTATTGTCGGCTTAATGTTGGAACATTTTATGGGGCGGTACCACTTCAATATCCTGGATCTAGTTGTGTAAGTTATAATATTAAACATAGATTATTGTATGTGGATACAACATACTGCGGTATATTTTTTGTTAAATAGATCGCAAAATAAAACTTAATAAAGCAACAAAGGAATTAGGAACAACAAGTCTCGTTGAACTAGAGCCTTGAAATTATAGTCATGGAGCAACCTTACAATATAAGTACTCATGTTGAAAAGTAAAATAATTTTTGAAAATTGACGTCCAGTGAATTTTCATTATTCAAGTTATTATGATTTTTGCCGCTACTTAATTACAATTTTCCTTATTAAACCATGTTTTTGAAATAATTACAAATTTAATAATGCACTCCCACACTCAAAATTATTTTTTAATATCCACATTAAGTAATATAGTATTTTGAAGCACAATATTAAATATATTTTAATATCACGACCGCTCTATATAATAAATTTCCAACCACTACACGCCCTCCAGCGTCACCGCACGTAGCGGGTATGCCTCGGATTTGCGTCGGGTATAGTGTTTGTAGAAAACGCCTGTTCTGCAATAAATTCCCCCAGCACCGAGCCAAACAAGTGGCTTAATTACGTTTGATACAAACCACTGACGAACCATCCAGCTAAATTATATCACGCTGTACTTATTTAACTGAAATCTTGAGAAATATTTTTAACTAGCTTTTCATCGCGGTTTCACCCGCGTTCCAAGGGATCTTGTGTTTTCCCAGGATAAAAAAATAAGCCTATAGCCTATCTCGATAAATGGGTTATCCAACACTGAAATAATTTTTCAAATCGAACCAGTAGTTCCTGAGATTAGCGCGTTCAAACAAACAAACTCTTCAGCTTTATAATATAAGTATAAATGGATATTCAAGTCGGCTTGTGTCTTTTGCTAATGTCAAGTTATAATATAATTTTTTTGGCATAATAAATCACTTTTACATCAAGTCCGTACAAGTCAGTCAGGTTTTAGTGAAATGGTGGTCAAATTCAAATTCAAATTCAAAAATCATTTATTCAGTTTAGGCCCTAATAAGGCACTTATGAACGTTACAAATGATTCTACCACCGGTTCGGAATACACTTGGACTGAGAAGACTCCGGCAAGAAACTCAGCAAGGGACATTTTTTATAGATCGATTAATAGATTTTTAATAGATCTTTGTTCTTTTTTATTTATGTAAAAATTTAATTACTAATAACAAAGTTTATAAAATTTTAATGAAATAGTTTGTGTAGCGAACATTTCATTTAAATGCATTTTTTGTCTTCTATAAAATCAGAAACTTTATAGTACCCTTTCTTACATAACTTTTGTTTAACTAATTTTTTAAATCTATACACAGATAGTTCTTGAATTTCTTTGGGTACTTTGTTATAGAAACGTATACATTGCCCCTTAAATGAGTCCCTCACTTTGCTGAGCCGAGTTACAGGTACAGGTCGTTCACTACTAAACTCTTCATGGAATTTTTGAGACAACCCAAACATTTAAAATACAGGCATTTATTTAATTTCACTATACTAGTGTACTTAGGTTGATTTTCATTGGACAAAACGACACTATTCAATAAATTTGTCACTTTTATCACTAAAAAAACCTTTGTAAGTCTCAGACAAAAAATCACGTCTGAGTGTTTGTTTGTTCCGAGTCGCGTAGGCAACAAAACGATTCCGCAGCCCCCGCCAAGATACCTACAGTGACGTTATCAAAAACAATACTTAGAACCAACCCGTCCTTAAATTTTATTAGCTCTTCCATAAATTATTATATAGTCCGACTCTAATGTAACTGTTCGGAAGATTGAATTTGCTGAGAAGAGCCGCCAATTTTCCTTCTAGGCTTTGTGTGTTTGCCACCTTCGGCCACATTGTCACTTACCATAGTGAGATTGTGGTCAAACACATCAAACACACAACAAGCTTATAAAAAGAAAAAAAAAAAAACAAGCGACTACCGCGTACTACAGGTTGCCTGACTGTAGCATCTACTAAAAAAAAACAGTTCCTTTCAAACCCTGAGATTGTAAACTGTCATTCATAATTGGGTATTACACCCATTTTTGAAAAGTGTCTCAATTCGTTCCTAAGGTGCTAATAAGCCACCAAAAAAAAACACAAAAATTTTATTCAATCGATAAGTGCCATAAAAATGCATTTAAATTTTACATTTTTAATTTTCGCGCGTAGTTTTATGAAAACGCTGGACGCCATGTTACTCTACGGTCATGACGTTATTTGATCTCTTGTAAGTAAATAAATGCGCTGATATTGGTCTCAATTGGACTTATAAAATTTTATAAATTAAAAATGAGCTTTTACCCTTTTTATTAGTGTGCTGTTCCTGAATACATGAATACTAGTCTAAAAATAATAATAATACTTAAGTTGACACTTTTTAGTTTACATAGCTGTATGTAAATGACCGTATGACGTCATTATAATGGCGGCTACTGTTTCGATTGTTTAACAAATTTATCTAATGTATTAATTTTCCCGCTGCTTATTGCCTAAACTATCTAAATTGTATATTTTTAGATTTTTTCTCATATATGGTAAAATATTCTATTATCAAAAATATTGAATAGTTCACTAATGGTCCAAGAAGGCATTAAAAAAGCAAATTTTCTTGACTTTAGGTACCTACTCAGACGTCTGTCTGTGACCTCATTTTATTTGACATTGCTTTTTTTTATCAAAATTTTAAGTGTATTAGGGTGATCGTTATTTTAAATGGAATTCAAGAGGTAGTTATTGAGAATTGTAATCGATATTCAAGGGTTTGGAATACAAATTAAATCGTATTTACCAATATCTAGGTGCATTATTAATGATTATATTTTTATTGTTTATCCTTTGAATGTGGTAACTTTTTGAATATCCTTAAATAAAAATTAGAGTTAAATAAATCTCTGTCATCTTTATAAAAATTGTACAATACTTAAAAGTATTTTTGTTATAGTTAAAAACTTCATGTGGACTAGATAATACTGAAATTAAAAGTAAGTCATTTTTAAATTCAAGACATAAAAAATTCATACAATCGAAATGAAGTCTCTGACTTCTGACCTAAGTCTATACCTGTCTTACAAAAGTCAGTACCCTCTCTATGTAATAAAATCTATTTATTTTATGTAAATTAGACGAAAAAACGTGACAACTAATCATCGGTTTTGAATCAACTGTTATTTTTATTTAACATAGTTTCCGCCCCGCGGTTTCACCCGCGTTCCCAAGGGTTCTTATATTTTCCCGGAATAAAAAGTAGCCTTCCTCGATAAATGGGCTATTCAATACTGAAATAATTTTTCATTTCGAACCAGTAGTTCCTGAGATTAGCGCGTTCAACCAAACAAACAAACTCTTCAGCTTTATAATATTAGCACAGTTTATGTAACTCTTACAGTCGGCCAACGGACACATCTATACAGAGCAATCGTGCGGGGCTTGCGGGGTGCGAGAGTGGCGATAGCGAGCCCAAGCTGCCATACACTCGCTTGGGACACAATGCAGCAATGACGAATGTCTATACAAAGCGGCATTTCACGTGACTTCAAACGCGATAGACCACCGTATGTTTTTTACGCAGTGATATTAGTATAGATCAATATTTAAGATTATGAATGACATCTTCATTTTTATAGCTGAAGAAATAAAAACAATAAAAGAATTTTAATATTGTGTCCACGAAACACGCAATATATGACAAATCGTGAGTCGCAACGTCACGTGCCACAAATGAAATTGTCAATGTCGTTCCGAGTGACAAGCGACATGTCATTGTACACTGAAAGCCACTATCATTTGTGTAAATTTCCACAAATAATACTCGTGTTTTATTCAATACATTAAATTTAATATTGTACTTAAATGATAGAATATTATTGTCATTTGGATCACGAAGAGAATTTAAATAGATACGTTTTAAAATTAATAACTAACAATATCGATAGATTTGTCGGAATGTGAAGAAGTGAATGTATTTTCTCATCGCTTTGTTTTGGGCAATATCAGTACTAGTTCAAATTCAAATTCAAAAATCATTTATTCAGTTTAGGCCCTAATAAGGCACTTATGAACGTTACAAATGATTCTACCACCGGTTCGGAATACACTTGGACTGAGAAGACTCCGGCAAGAAACTCAGCAAGGGACATTTTTTATAGATCTTTGTTCTTTTTTATTTATGTAAAAATTTAATTACTAATAACAAAGTTTATAAAATTTTAATGAAATAGTTTGTGTAGCAAACATTTCATTTCGCGGTGAAGAGACACGCCTGCGTCTTGGTGGCACTTGGTGGCTTGGTACTTCTTATTCATTATTAGAACTAAAAATAAAAATACCTCTAAGTACCTCTCTCTGAAATCATGAAGCCTCTGAAAGTCTTAGACTATAAACAAGAATTATCCTCTAAAATATTTAGGTTCCCCTCCATAATTTCAGGGAAATAAACGTAGCCTATTTTTTTCTCCACGTGCCAGCTATCACCGGGGAAATATGAAATGGACCCGTTGCACCGCTACGACAAGAAGGGAGGACAAACAAACAAAGATGTCTTGCATTAGTTTACGATTTGGTTTGATGTGAAATTATTCATTATTTTTACAGGAATATCCTTGAGTTTCACCAAATTCTGACCTTGATAAGTTATGATATAGACAAAGTTGGTAAGTGATCTCATGTACTACAAAATATTCTGAGATATCAATTAATATTGACTACAGTGCAGCGGCCAGCAAGATAACAATGTTAAAAAAAAAGCCTCTCGCAGCCATTTTTTGATCCGCCATCGAGCCGGTTCAGTTAGCTGCGATAACCGTCCGTAGCTATGCGATACAAAATGAAATAAAATAAAAAAGTTGGACACGCCGGACGGCACGCACAGTTTTGGGTCCGGAATATTAGGAATGCCATCGAATTTCTATTTGACAACTATTTTCGTCATACGAAAGTGGGTTTGTTATTTTTTGTGCATGCCTGGAATTTATTTGATGTTCTTTTTTTACAATGAATAAATGTCCTGGGCATTCCTCACACACGGCCATCTGATCCTAAACTAAGCAAAGCTTTGTACCATGTAAACCATAAAACTGATATCCTACTACATGTTTTACATGTTTTGGTTTGTATTTGACCACAATACCCATGAACCCACGACCTGTAGCGTGATAAGTAGGTTATCTTACCAACCACGCCGTCCGACCCGTCACAAAATTAAGCGTGGTCGGGTTTACTAGTTATCATAAATGCGAAAGTTAATTTGTTTGTTTGTTACCACTTATTACTTCAATGGCACAACCAATCGTTATGAAATTTGACACGCTATATTTAATTTCGAAATCGCGGGTGAACTGCCGGGCAGAAACTAGTACATCTAATATATAAAATTCTCATGTCATAGTGTTTGTCTGCAAACTCCTCCGAAACGGCTCGACCGATTCTTATGAATTTTTTTGTATATATTCGGTAGGTTGAGAATCGATCGTAGCCTATTTTTTATACCGCTACTCGGGTGAAACCCGCGGGGGACAGCTAGTAATAATATAAGATTTATACATTTGCATGTTTCTGGTTTGGTTTCAAATTTTTGACAGCTGAATTTGAATAAGTAATAATTTAAATTGAAGTAGGTACTTACCTAATGATTTTCTGTCAAAACCTACGTATTTCTGAAAGCTTTATAAGTTCATCAATCAATCCGTGATCCTTATTTAACTTTGAGTCGAGGATATTAAACTATATTTACGGATAGAACTTACAATCATAAAAGATATTTCTTTTATTCCCAAAGATTCTACCATTATAATCTGCTTTATTTCTAACTAGCTTCCGCCCCGCGGTTTCACCCGCGTTCCCCAGGGATCCTATGTCTTCCCGGGATAAAAAATAGGCCTATGTTTTTTTCCATACCATAGGTTATCTGCATACCAAATTTCATCGCGATCGGTTCAGCGGCTTAGGCGTAAAAAGGTAACAAACAAACAAACAAACAAACTCACTTTCGCATTTATATTCCTGTTAGGATTATTTGAATCAGCGTAATGAGTATATTATGTTTTCTTTTCAACCCTTTTATACCCTTGTTACTCATGTCGTGCTCATGTCATCTTTCACACAATCCATCCCTATCTTACTCGATCTTCTGTCTTACTCCTTCTTTCTCTTATCATTAAGTACTATCATTAAAAAAATGGATCGAACTCTTTAAAGCTCTTTCTTAATTTATACACGGTTATTTGTGAGACAAATCCTCTAGCAATATGTTAGAATAATTGTCGCATATGTTGGGACAAGGTCGTTTATTTAAGCGGCATCTTTTCCATCAATCTTCATCGGGAGGACGCGGACGATTGACAGCGAACGCGCGCAATGAATACAAATGAACGTGCCCTTAAAATTTAGGTGCAAGACAAAAGCTTTAGCAGAAATAAATTGAAAAGATTTTATATGGAATTTTTTGTTTGTAGTTGCTGACTAGCGTTTATTTAAACATCAACTTTGTTAATATATGATGATTATAAGGCTTTTATGAGAACTTAAAATCTGCCATAAGTTTGCTGACACTTGATTTGAGGCCGCAATTTAAGTATAGCTTACCTCAATAAAGTAGTAACTTCAAATAATAGAAATGAAAATATTTTGTTATCTAAATAAGCCTTAAAAGTACATATGAATAGTGTGACTCTAACGCACGGTTTGGAAAGTTGCTTTTGGTGAGAAGAGCCAATAATAAATTAAGTTATCATTCTATTCAAAATTATTTAGATTTTTTACATATGGTTTCGCCATAATTATTGTTTTTTATTAAAACCTATTTTTGATGGTATTCGTAATCAATTCCCTGATCCTTTCCTTTCCTTATTCCTCACACGCACGCCTACCATATATGCGCGTCGCATTTTTGACGCGCCCACCCGCTGTATACCTGGCCGAAAAACTGAAGAGAAAATAAAGGAACAAAACTGAATATAAAATTGGCATAATATACTTCAAGGAATTAATGGATTAATTATTCGCTGATTTATTGGAAATAAAATAAAATACAAGAAAGGCCAGGACAAGGACATAAAGACAAGGTAAGGCGTGCAAAATTATCCACCAATTATCTAACATAAAGCATTATTATCGCTCCTAAAGACCAAATTTGTAAACTTAAACCGGATCCTATTGGAGATTCTTAGGGGAGGCCTATGTCCAGCAGTGGACGTCTTGCGGCTAAGATGATGATCATGAAAGAGAAAAACCAAAATCCAAACATTGGAAAACGAATTTTAAATAATTATTGCGGTATCGCTTCAGTTTATTACTTACACCACACTCTCACGCATATAGCTGAGCTCGTAGAAATCAGTCTCGGATTGGAATTACACGGAATTTTCATTAGAATGGCCCGTTAATAGATAACACCCATCTGTCGGCTAATGAATGGAGAAGGATACCTCTCTCTCTTTCTCTCTCTATACGATGGGAAAACAAATATTTCCTGCACAATGTGTGTGTGTCGTGTGCGTGGGTGAACCCTTTTGACATTTCAAATATTTAAGTACCTACTCATAGCGGTGGGTAGCTCTTTCATTATGTTCGTAATATTTATACTAATATTATAAAGCTGAAGAGTTTGTTTGGTTGTTTGGTTGAACGCACTAATCTCAATTCGAACCAGTATCGAATTGAAAAATTATTTTAGTGTTGGATAACTCATTTATCGAGGAAGGCTACAGGCTACTTTTTATCTTATTTTTATAAATATAAGATCCCTCGGGAAGCGGGAGAAACCGCGGGGCGGAAGCTACTATTACTATATAACAATGGTTTAGGGACATCAAAGGTCGTTTTGGATTCCTACTATTCTACTTCCTACAAATAGTATAAATGTGAAAGCTTGTGAGGATGGTTGAATGGATGTTTGTTATTCTTTCAAACAAAAACTACTGAACGGAATGGGATGGTTGGCACACAGAAAATAAATATAATCTGGATTAACATATAGGATTCTTTTTATTCTTGGAAAACATAAGATCCCTCGGGAACGTGAGTGAAACTGCGTGGTGGGAACTAGTATTAGGTATAGATGGGTAAGTTTGTTGATTGTTTTATTTTATTTATTGTCTTTGTTAAAAATCTATCTCAATCTGATAGTTACATGTTGAGTATATATAACTTCTCTTGTGTGAGATGTACGATAGTGAAATCCTAACTAATATTATAAATGCGAAAGTGAGTTTGTTTATTTGTTACCTTTTCACACTTAAACCACTGAACTGATCGCGATGAAAATTGTTATGCAAGTAGCCTACTGTATGGAGAAGAAAATAGGCTACTTTTTATTCCGGTAAAACATAAGATCCCTGGGTAACGTGGGTGAAACCGCGGGGCGAAAGCTTAACTAACTTAAATAATGATAAGTAAATGTTAGTAGTGAAAAGAAATAAAAATAATACAAGAGTATTGCTTCCTTTCCAATTTTATAACGTACGTTTAGAATTTATGTATGTCTGTATTGAGATATGTTCAATGAAAACAATCCTTGAACTTATTTTCATTTTCTTATAAATCAATAGCTAAATAAGATTCTTAAACGAGCAAGCAGATCATGAACCAAGATAATTATACATATATATTTATGATGATGTTAACAGTTGGGTATAAGTAGGTATACCCTAACTTGGAGAGTCTGAAATTACTGAAGTTTTAATTAAATATCCAAAAAATCCCATAACCGAGGGGTTCAGGAAGTTTTTCAACCGTGGGCAATGTTGGCAAATCTTCCTTTATACAAGGAAGGACATTGTTTATAAACAACTATAATTTTTAACGAGTAAAAGTTTAAAGTAGTTTTTTATGTATAGTACATTTATAAAAGTTACTTATCATACTAATAATGTTATAAATGCGAAAGTGAGTTTGTTTATTACCCCTTAACGTATCAACGACATAACTGAAAATTATGAAAATTGCATGCAGGTTGCCTAGGGTATGGAGACAACAAGAATATTTCCTATGGAAACTAAGTAGAGACACCCCTATCCCAAATATCGTAATGATTTAACTTCAGTATTCAAACGAACCCGTCAAAATTCGCCAGCTTCCGCGTGACTTTCCCCTAATATTAGAAGTCAATCCAAATGCCACAAAGTAGCTTGGAAGCACTCTACCTGGTGGTTATAAATAAAGTTCTCGGGGCTAACTTTACCCCGAGTAAGGAGCTACGTGTCGAGCCCGTACCGGCTTACAACACTAGGTCGGGAAGTTTATATGGTTTAAGCTATAGACGATAGCAGTTCAGACATTTTTACTAGAAAGCATTATGTTTAAAAAAGTTTTTTTATTTTATTAATTAAATTAATTCGCAAAAATAAATGTAAAGACTCAACAAATTTAAAGCCAACGCAGGATTTATATTCATCATCATCATCATCTCAGCCGCAACGTTCACTGCTGGACATAGGCCTCCTGAGGATCTCCAATAGGACCGGTCTTGGGTGGCCTGCATCCAATTCAAACTACATAAATTAATATATTACCTATCTAGACAGTAATAAATTTAAATTACTTATTAATAATTTTCCTAAATTAACTAACAACTATACGTTATTTATTTTATTTTGGAGGCAAATATGGAAATAGCAATATAATTATTTTTTCAAATTTAAAAAGACAAAAGTTTGAAACAAGATGAGAATCTGTCGTCTAGTACCCACCGATGTATTCTGGCAGCTTTTGACAGCCAATTTCTTTTAGACTTTGTGTGCTTTTACCACCTTCGGTTACATCATTACTAACCACAGTGAGATTGTGGTCAAACATAGGCCTATACATTGTAATAAAAAATAAAGTTTTAAAGAGTTAAATGATATTAAACTTTATTTTAAGTGCTTAAATCCCGTGTTTAAAGTAAACTCAAACATTTTAAAAAAATATTATAATCGCTTCAACTTATGACTTAGTCTACACGTCAATAGAGACACTGGATTACCAAAGCGACATCTTGCGCCTCACACATGTACTTCACTGAAAGACAAAATGCTCATTGAATTTCATAAGAGCAGGATTGCGACGGCTTGTTCCCCCCTCCCCCGTCCTGCCCCTCAAACATACCGGACGTGACGTCATACTACATCAAAGCTTCCGCTTTGAAGTTTACGCTTGTGTTTGTAGTTTAACATTTTTGTCCCAATTTCGTTTGAAGCACTAAAATATTTTTACTAACTAGTTTTTTTGATAACAAACTTTATTATGTAAATGTCAGGAGATTTTACCTTCATTCCACAGTTTTATAAATTTACATTAAAATAAAAATTAATATTCTCTGGTAGCAGAATTAATGAATTAACGATTCATTCATATAGTATAATAGGGTATTTGACTGACATTCGAATCAGCAACTTTTTATGAAATGTCAAAACGATAGGTTTATATGGAGTTTTGTATGAAATACAAGCATGTGACGTCATAATTATATAGCATACTCTTTACGGTTAGATTGGTCATTAAAAATCATAATAAGGATAAATTTAATAAAATAATCGTGATTTCCCCTTTTTTTAGATGTTTAATACATTAGATAGTGTTGGATAATTTATTTTGAATACAGGCAAATACCCTATTCATTAATTGAATGAATTAATAATTATTATAATAAATGAATTAATAATTATTAATTCATTTATTATAATAGCAGCACTTGAGATCCAGATTCCTTGTAAGTTTTGTATGCTTAGTTCCTTTGGCTTCTTTTTATGCTTATTTGATGTCGGTTAAAAATGGTGATTAAATACAAGGTTTTGCTAATTTCCATAGGCAACCACTTACCAACATATTTTTCGTATATTATGTAACGGTGCGACCTCTTTCCTTTTATAATAATTGTTTCTGGTCTTCATTATGTTTTATTTTTAATTTTTAACATTCTGACTTTAGAATGATGCCTAAAATACGTCTGTCATTTCTGTTTATTTTTATTATTACATGGAGAGCCTTAAAAAAAACAACAAGTTACTGTACGTTTTAATATTGAATATCATCAAATTTCGAGTTAGAGACATACTCATAATCCTAAGCTTATAAAGGTTATAATAAGGATTATATTCGAACCCAATTGGGATCTTTATTATGATAATAAATTTTAATTCGATGAAAATCTGCATCTGCATAAGGGGCAGCCAGGGGCATTGCTAATGTGTTGCCAACCTTGAAGAGCTCTTTTAACGCCCTTTCGAACCCCATATCTAAATGTCGAGAAAACCATATTGGGGAGCTCATTCCATATCCAAATGGTCCGCAACTTCATGGTAGGAACATCCTACTGAATCATAAGTATTAGTGCTACGTTTATTGCTACGAACTGCTACGAAGTGCATCACTGCTACGACTATGAAAGTGAGTTATCTTCACGCCTTGAAGAGATTAACAGAGAAATCGGTACAGACTTTTCAAGACATTTTATGTCAATATGTAAAATTTTATATTAAACTAAATGCTATTGATATAAAATCAGTATGTTTCCAAAAAGATTTCGTTCGCTCGTTTTTACATAACTGGAAAATTATTATTCCGCCCGTATGCAAGCGCGGCCCGCGGGAAGTTTGCCATTGAGGAAATTTCAATTTTCAACTCAATCCAATTTGAATGTACATCCAATATCCATAGATTGGTGCCATTACTTAACATGTATATATCTGGGTAAAAGTTTAAAGTATAGATGTATGCTACTGGCACATTGTATTTATTTATAAAAAAAAACAATGTAGTGAATATAGGCCACATGCTATTTTGAAAAAAAAATGGAGTTTAATAGGTTTTTTTTATGTCAGAAAGCTGACCAGGAGGCGGTACACCTGATGGTATTGTAATGGTAACCCTTTGTCAACCCCTGGTAAGGTCATAGGTCCCTTACCATCAGGTGGACTTCTTGCCTACTTTTCAACATAAAAAAGAACAAATATCTCAACTAAATTTATTGCTATATAGTTAAGAAAATGTACATCCAACTTGAACTCCCCACTATGCAGTATTTTTAAACTATTAACATACTATTTTACTCCAACTTGCAGGAGTTCATTCGAAATTTCCAGTTGAAAAACACAACTTGTTTGAAAAGTTTTACTAGAGCGCATCACATGTGTGTCGTGAGCCTGAGTTATGGAGCGGCTCTGTCCCATAGTTTTATATTAAATTTCTCGTAATTCCACCGTGAGTTGATAATGTAAATGACAATTCTGATTACAACTGGTTGTTTATTTATTTATTTTCATAATCCTAAGTTGATTCGTTTCTCAGAATGTATATTATAAAACAATTATTTACAATTCGAATGAAAGCTATATTTGAAAAAATTATCGCGCTTTGTCTCTCTGTTTGTCTTTTTTGGTACACGGATAAAAAAATATTCTGAGACACTATTCCTCACACATGGCCATCAAACTAAGCAGAGCTTATGATGCTATGGAAGCCAGATATATGATATACTACATACTACTACATACTACTTATATAGATCCGCCTCGTTCTCGAGGGATTTTACACTTTTTTTGCGCAATTTCCCTAATTTTTCTTTCCATAAAAACCTTCTACAACGTATTAGAAAACTAAAAAAAAAAACATGAATGAAGACAGTAAAGTAGTTCTGAAGTTATGGCGTCGCGTGCGAAAAGGGAAATAGGGATTAATTTTTATATCAATAGATTACACCCAGACTAAGGACAAACAGACATGTTCATGCACATAAATGTCTTTCCTGAGTGGGAATCGAACCCATGACCTGCGGCGTGATATATAGGGTATCTTACTAACCACGCCAACGAACCCGTCAAATCTCCCCAAGTTGTTTTATTTCAAGTTTTATTCAATCGTTCAAACTATTTAATTTATTTATTTGAAAGTGTTATCTCAAAAATGTTTTTGTTTTTACCATTGTTATTATCAAGGTTCTTATAATTTTTTTGTTAAAGTAACAATCAACACCAAGCAACTGAGCGTAAGTTGCACAGTCAGTCACTCGGAAGCGGGTACACTGCACAGTCAGCAGAATTTGCCCTGAACGAACTTTATGAAGACTTATGACATCTTGTGCTTTAAAGCACTTTTTATTTATATCACGTTTTGAAACTCACGTTGATATGACACTAAATTTAACTTACTATCTTAGTTATATTATACATGTAAAAAATTGAGTCTGTTTATGTACTTAACTATAACTATCCTAACTTATACATAATATCATAAATGCGAATATGAGTTTTTTGTTTGTTTGTTACCTTTGCACGTTTAAACCGCTGATCCGATCGGGATGAAATTTGACGGAGAAGGACATAAGCTACTTTTATCCCGGGAAAACATTAGATCCCCGGGGAACGCGGGTGAAACCGCGGGGCGAAAGCTAGTAACTAATAATTATGATCTATCCTGAAAAAAAAACTGCAAGGCAGAATTTAGTCTAAAGTAATATTATAAAGAGGAAAGATTTATTTGTTACGATTTAACTCAAAAACTACTCAACCGAATTCAAAAATTCACCGTTAGAAAGCCACATCTTCACCGAGTAACATAAGCTATAATTTATCCCGGAAACGTGGGTGAAACCGCGCGGAAAAGCTAGTTGGTTTTAAAGATCTGCCTGGTTTATCATGGAGTGAGAGCCAAGTATATCGTGGCCTGATCTGGTAATCACAGATATTTTAAGTGAATTCGACAGAACAAATGTGGAGATAGCTCAGTGTAAATCATTCTACGACGGGTTCTTGGCATGGTTAGTAAGATACCCTATCTATCACGCCGCAGGTCGTGGGTTCGATTCCCACTCATGACAAACATTTGTGTGCATGAACATGTCTGTTTATCCTGTGTCTGGGTGTAATTATCTATATATGTATGTATTTACAAAAGAAAAGTAGTATATGTAGTATATCAGTTATCTGGCTTCCATAGTACAAGCTCTGCTTAGTTTGGGGTCAGATGGCCGTGTGTGAGAAATGTCCCAGAATATTTTTTTTTTATTTTTATTTACTTGAGACGTTAATATCTCAGTTAAGATAAACTACAAACATTTAGCCAGTTAGCAAAAAACCAAACTTTCAAGCACGTAATTACCTACAAGTTTTAAAGATCTTGAGAGTGCTCTGTCGCAGTATAATGTACAGTAGCATTAGAGTACGGTGTTGTGTATAAATATACATGCACTTTAGTAAAATTCAGAAGCGTAGATAAAATAATATTGGTTCGAAAATATCATGTTTGTATCATTACAAAATTACAATCAATAATTTAAGAGAAAATCCCCTGTGAATTTTGTTAAGTGTGTAGGTATATATTAATACGTGACTGTACAATGTACAGAGCCCTATTGGTGTCACTCGCGTGTCTGTCTGTCCGTCATCTGTCTTGAAATAATGTTTATTATTACGTATATTTTACTAACAAATATGAAAATATTGATAAATTATTTTTTATCTTTGAAATTTACATACCTACAAGTTTGTACAGAACCCTCGGTGCGCGAGTCCGACTAGCACTTGGCCGGTATTTGTTTTTACTATTGTTTGTTTTGTAATGTTATAGTGTAGTGATAGACAAGGAGTTGGCGATTACGGTAAACGCTTACCATTAGGTAGGCCGTATGCTTGTTTGTCTCGTTAGTGGCTTTAGAGCGCGACGACCGAATCAAGAAAATCTGTAACGAAATTAAAACCTAACACCCCCCACTCCGCCTACCATGTAGCTCGGCCGAGCGTTCGCTTAACGTGTATGTATATGGTACGACTGTACGAAGCTCGCACAGATCGAGACGAGCTGCTCCGAAATCGGACGAATACGTAAGCAGCTGTTTGTGAGAAAGTATATAGGTGTATAGGTATCTAACATATCTTTATAATGCCACACTCACCGCATGTGCGCCCCGTAAGTATACATGTAGGTATATATATATACATAGGTGTTTGTTTTCTTATCGGTCACCACGCTCAAAAAGTGTAACTTGAATTAATATCAAAGAAAAAAAAAACTGCATAAATAAATAATTATAATTGCATAATTTGATAAAAAATGCTATGCAATAGCTTTACCGCGGCAGTCCCCGAGTGCCACACGTTTTTATTTTTTTTATAGATATGTCCGATGTCGTAACATAAAAACCCAGCCTTTTTGCCAACTAACAACAACAATTATAATTTTGCTATCCATCCATATTTACTTTAAAAAAAAACATAGTTAAATTTTGACACTAAAAGTAATACATCTTTATTAAAACTACTGTCTCTGCAACCAGCTACACAAGCCAAGAGCGACGCCTGACCTCTTCTCTTGAAATATTCCCGTCGTTTGTCACTGTCTCCCCTCCCCCCGTCTCCGACCCCGAGGTCCCCCAGGGGACGGAATCGGACTGACTTGGGGCTAATTGCTAATCAGTCGAGTCATTGGAAAATATGGGGGACGTTAAGATTTGTAAAGTTTAATGTGATTTTTAGCAAGTTTTTTTTTTATTTTTAATGGAGCGATCAACTCGTGACGTCAAAAACATTGACGACGTAGTAATTTGTATGCGGTGTACTTGACTTTTTAAACATAGACTATGACGACACGCAATTAGAAATTTCAAATATCTTTCTTACAGATTTGCTGAAAAATATGATATTTGAATTTAAAAAAGCATGCATCAAAATTGCTAATTAGATCTTGGTATAATAGATATTGTTACGCTTAATTAAACCTAACAATATTAATAGACAATATAAACATATTACTTACCTCTCAAATAAAAGTCAAATAAAATCTTCAATACATCGAAAGTAATCAAGAAATAACGAACTCCCAAATAGCACTTGAAATGTTCTTTTTTAAACTTTTAACAAGACACTCTTTTTGTTTCAATAGCTGTACGAATGTCAGAAATAACAGTAGAAACAAATGGAATTTAATATTACAATAGGATTAGTCCTAAATAGAATCATAACGTTTTAATGTATTTACTTTTTTATTGTTTTGTGTAAGGATTATTTTAGATATTTTAGGTAGCCACTTACCATCAGAGGCCGCTTGCCTGCTTGTCAGACATCTGAAAAATATAATGTTTTTATATAATATACTTAAGTAATGTTTTAAAAAAACTGCGTCAATATTTGGGATTGCGCAGTGCATTTGCAGTTGTGGGAATACACCAGCGCAGCGATAGAAGGGTCGACAGTCAGGCGGGTATTTAAATATACACAATTTATATTATTAAAGAGATAGCTGATGATAATGGTTCTCTTTAAAACATAAAATAACTCACAGGTTAAAGTTACATGGTTGATTATCATACTTTTTCATTGAAAACTCACATTTTCTTGACAGCAAGAAAATTACAAATGTCAAAATGCCAAAACTGTAGCTGATGTTCTTGTCTTATCAAAATTAAATAAGGATACCATTTCAGTTAAGTGTAATGAGGGAGTGACTACAGTAAACTCAAAATAATAAATTTTCTCGAAGACTTGTAAAAATGTTTCGGTAATTTGTTTTTTTTCAGGAATATTTTTGTTTTTAAAGTAACCACTTACAATTTAATTTAAGGATCGACAAGGAACAATGGTGGTTTTTTGTTTAAAAATTATTATCATTTTTAGCCCGGGATTGGTGATGTGTGGAACGGTGACAATGCTCACCATTTACGTTAGGTCTTTAAATATCATTGATGAAATGTTGGTAAACTATTCTGAATACTAAGGCCTGGATTCAGAAATACGTTAGTTTGCAATTTTGGTTTTTTTTTAGACAAGTTTTAGTAAAAAAAAGTCTCATTAAAAAAGTTTTTGTTTCATTTTCATGAACATATTACTATATAAAAATAATATTACTGTGTACGTTATCGTGGATAATGTTAAAAGATTTACACAATAACCTGCAGGCTTCATAAAACAACACCCCTATATAAGCCTCTATATT
Source organism: Tetheella fluctuosa (assembly GCA_951216915.1). NCBI lineage: Eukaryota > Metazoa > Arthropoda > Insecta > Lepidoptera > Drepanidae > Tetheella > Tetheella fluctuosa. The sequence goes on along the minus strand of OX578229.1, from coordinate 11,075,687 downwards.
AGTATTTTTACTGCCACCCTTGCCTTTTCCTTGCATTAAAGAAATAAGATACCCTTGAAAATTGTGAGGTAAAAGTAGAGGGTATAATTAAAAAGTTACAGCCAGAGTAAGGGCTCAGTTCAGAGTTGTGTAATGCTACGTCAGCTGCGTTTTATTTCTTGGCCCTTTGCTTCAAAAAAGGTTGTAAATATGACACCCTATATTAGGCGTTGGGTTCGGGATATTTATTTTACCTTACACTTGGCCGTGGTTGCTTTTGTTTGTGCGTTGCCCCCACTTATTTGATTTCATTTCTAAGAGCTGTTTATTTTTTTAGCCAAAGGTCGTTTTCTATTTAAATAATTCATTTTGAAGCATGTAATAGGTAATGTAAAGCCACCTTTTTATCTCCAACTGTAGTTATAATAATTATATATTTTGTTTATGTTTTATTTCTTTAATTCTGAATATTAAGAATTTCTTAGCAATACGCTCGACAAGAGGCACTACATACCAGTTCATCAATTATTCTTACAAAATAATTTGTTTGAATTTAAAAGGGCATTTATGAAGGTCAAAGCTCATCTGAGATGAACCGGCAAGAAACTTAGCAAGGTTACATTTTCTGTATGATTATTATGAAGTGATAATTTTGGTTACCTATTTTGTTTAAGCATAGCCTACCATGGACCTAAAAAAAAGGCGGACAGATGGCCGCTAAGAAACTATTGAAGCACCAAAATGGTGGCGACGTAACTGTGTGTGTTTGTGGTTCGGAGCGTAATGGCGGGCGGCCGGCTTAGTGTGGGTGCGTCAGTAATTGTTTTATGAGGTAGCGTCCGCCTTTTTTTGTAGGTCCATGAGCCTACCTAGACTTTCGTTTGTTTTTCCACTTATCAACTAATTTTCTAAGATTTATTTTCAATAATGTCAGTAGGTACGTCTACATCTTAATGCTTCGAATGCTTCAAACATTTTATGCAACTTAATTTCCGTCTATACATAGACAGATGAGGGTATTCACTACCTTTCTTTAACCGAATAAATTACAACAGTGGTTAGTTTTTACTTAATTTTAATTTGGTTCTAGGTTAGGTGTTATAGGTAATTATTCATTTTTTTTTAGCTTTAAAGGCCGCCAAGCTAGCAAATTTTCCACCTGATGGTAAGTGGCTACCGTCGCCTATGGACATTAGCTATACCAGGGTGATTACCAATGTGTTGCCGACCTTTATAAAGCCTAGAAGACAACTGGCTCTCTAGTGCAACTGCCGGAACACACCATGAGGTGTTTGGTGACAGATTTTCAACTTGAGGGTGGTAGCCAGCCAGGTAGGTACTACAAAGTACCCTACCACCGTGCTATGGTTTCCTCACGATGTTTTCCTTCACTGAAAGCTCAAGCTTATTGTAGGATTCGAACCCATGGCCTTCTTCACGGTTTTCGACGTTACGACCACTGAGCTATCATCGCCTTTAGAAAATGAAGGAATTTAAGATATTTGTAAGACATCCAAGTTATTCTTTAGCTAAACTTTTTACTAATAAATCAAGGTTTTACCTAATGCGGCACCCTAAAAAGTAGTAATAAAAACGTTTCGTTCTTTCAAAAGTTGGTTATGTCCGCGGTAAAGTTTAACAAGAGGGAATGTTTATATTAAAAATTTGTGATTAACGACACGTTTGGTTTGGTGAGCACGGACCCTAAAATACGAGGGATTTGGAAAGTTTAATTTTGTTTTTGTTACTTTTCATTAAGGTTGTTATGTTATACTTTGTTCTTAATCCCGAAATAAATAATACATTCATAACATGTGTTGCTCAGATACCACCACATTTGGCCACATCATCACTTACCTAGCTATGATTATGGTTAAACACAAACCAACCCATAGTATAAAAAACCAACAAATCTCCATAGTTGGCGGGGACCACTTACGTATATAAGGTCCTAATAAATGAAGTACGGTCCTTTTGAAGAATGATAGTACAGCTACATAAGTATTCCGAAAATGATAAAATAAAAATATTCGGTCGTAGTTTTAATGAAAAAAAAACCTGAAATTGTACTTCATAAATAAAAGTAATGTATTTTGAAATGCTTTTTTTATTTTTTAATAATAAATTTTACACCTGATTATGCTGTTAATGGTTTTAATTAATGCTTAGTACAAGTACAATTTCAGGTTTTTTTTTTCATTAAAATACTATGATCCCTCAAAAGTACCGTATGTACTTTATTTATTAGGACCTTATATATTTAAAATCCTACTAATATTATAAATGTCTCAATCACGCATAAACGGCTCAATAGATTTGGATTAATGACATGTCTTAGTACATAGATAGATCATATCTTGGAATAACATTATAGGGTACTTTTTATCCCAAGAAAACATAAGATCCTTCGGGAGCGCGGGTGAAGCCACGGGGCGTAAGCTAGTAGCATAACTCATTCTTTACAGTCTGAAATATATTTTTGTCACTATACTAAACATCTTTTACTATGGGACTAATTGTGAAATCACGAAAAAAATATCAGCTGTTCCATACAAAAGTTCAATACCTACTCGACCAAAATGTATGAAGCAACCATTTTATTTATAGATATATAAAGCGATATCACTTTGGTCCCATAATAAAAGTTGTTCATATTAATGAGTACTTCCACCCCTGCAAGTATTGCCAGTGACTAAAAAATCATCCTGTATTTATTTATTAAACAATTGTTCTATGGGAGAGGCTCCTTACAGGCTCACTTTATTACCTTTTTTAATTAACTAACAAAATAAAAATAACTCTTAAATATATAATTCTCCAAGAGCTTACAAAATAAACAGTGCAAGGTAGAAAATACAAATGAAACCCCTTATATTCGTATGTTAACGTAAACAAACGTATGTTGTGTGAGTACCTTATGTACGAGTACAGTCGGCATGGAGAACAATGAACTCATTTCATTAAAATACATGAAAGGACAGAAATGGCTAATAATGATACCGCAGATAAACAGGCCTCTTAAGCTTGTGGTGCACTGAGAGCGAAGTTAAACTGATAAGATAGTTTTTATATTCATACTCAAAGTGACTTGGTTTTTTTGTTGCTCACGTTCATATTATGGAGAGCTCGTATGAAAATGGCAGATAAAAAAAAAAATTAAGACTTTGATAGTTTAACAGTAGTGTTTCTCAAATTAAAATAAAAAAAGGTAACAATGCTCAAAATCTATAATATACTTACTTTTTAAGAAATGGAAAAACGGCTTTTTTAAAACAACCTGTCAATGAAAGAGCCGGATTCATGCATTTAATAGAAAGAAACTAGATTTCCAACAATAAAAATCTATTATTAGACTTAAAAATCAAACATAAAAAAAAAACTAAAAGTGACTAAATTATTTTTTTATTTTTTTAAATGCCATTGGAATCCTAATGGGAATCTTGATTAAAAATTTACTGTTTTTTTAACCCACAACCTGTGGCGTGACAGTAAAAGTATCTAACCTCGACACTCGTCTTATTTACTTAGAACAAAAATACAAATTATAATATAATATAATATAATATAGAAAATTTGTTCGAAGCTACCGCCGCTGCCGAAGGGCAAGGATCCCAACAGGCTGGCAGCGTTTCCTTTTAGAGAATAGACTTTTTGACCACTATAAAGAAAGAAAGAAAGTAAGTAAGAAAAAATCTGAACAACACAGCACAATTAAAAATACACATTTACCTGTTTCCCCTCAGTATGATCGAAACCTAAACGGTTTCTTATGTACACTCGAGAAGATGGAGGTAAATCACGAAGTAATTTGCCAAGTTGCTTTATATCGTGGAAATTATCCAACTTGACATACAACCGGCCTATTCTAGGAGATATTAAGCCCTGAACTATACTTGTTACGAAGTACATTTACCGGGTGTATATCTTGAGATGTTGTAATTTTAAATCAAAGTTGAATTTGATAAACTTAAGAACATTTAAGTACTATGGAACCAACAAAAAAAATAGGGATTTTTATTTGAGAAATAAGAAAGGATTCCAGTACCTATAGTAATAATTCATAGTAACCGAGCCTTGCTCGGCGTTTTTTTGTTTGTTTGGAAAATCATGTTTTTTCAGGAAATACGCCTATATAGATAAACTTCAATAGCAAAACCTTATATATAACCTATAACCTTATATATATATATAGCGAACCCACAAAAAAATAAGCAAAAACTAATTTAAAAAACCGTGAAAACCAGTAAGCAATAAGCGTAAGGAATAATTTTACATAATATTTTATAATGTAAAACCTTTTTGAAACATTTCTAGAGTTGTTAATTTTTCACTAACCCCATTTCTCTTCGCTCTCACTTTGTTGAAATATAAATATTTGAGATTTTCATATTAAACTGAGTTTCAGTATTTCTTTAGGAAATACTTGTTTATATGGTTTTACCCGGTTTCGAAGAGATTAAAAATAAGTTTAAGTTATTATGTGTTTGGAGGTTTTCACGCAATTACACAATACGTTAAAGCCTTTTACCAGTATATAGCCGAAGGTGGTAAGCACACAAAGCCTAGAAGAAACTGTCACTGACGTGCAGCTGCCGGAACTCACCGACAGGTACTAAGCGACAGATCCTTAACTTCAGGGTGGTAGCCAGCCAGGCGGGTACTTTACTAGTACCCTACTAGCATGCTACAGTTTCCTTCAGCGAAAACTCAAGCTCATTGTAGCATTAGATGTCGATACTATTGACCTAACATCGCCTCCAAGGTTATTAACCCCATAAAACCTCAAAATACCCAAACTGCCCCTTTATTCATAACAAAACTATGCCCTGTCATTATGTAAAACTTCAGTACATTAGCATTTCCTCTAAACCATGCAAAATATAGAGTACAATGGTACAAGTTTCGTGTAAAAAACAAATTCACTAACAGAATAATAGGGCGAAAGTTTATAATCTTCGGAGCTCACTTTGGAATTCAAATTTTGGAGACCTGTAATAGAAGGCTTGCAAGGTATCTACGAAATGTATTCATGGCTATACTGCTGTGGTTTTGCAGTAATATTTCTCTAATCTCTATGTTCTTTGCATAATTATGTTTGTTAATCATTGAATTCAACATTTTCTACCTTGTGATCTTAATGAAAATTTTCATTTTGTGTTTGCTTGAGTTGAATGCTTTGATATCTCACATATTATCGTGATCATCATCACTTGGAGTATTTTCATCACCATTATCATCACTTACAGTCTTCTCGTCATATTTTTATTTTAATACTAGCTTGTCCCCCGCGGTTTCACCCGCGTTCCCGAGAAAAAAGAAGCCCATGTCCTTCTGCATACCATAGGCTATCGCGGGTAAAACCGCGGGACAGCTAATAATGTTATGAATGTGAAAGTTGGGATGTATATAATAGATTTGAATGAAATTTGGCACAGAGATAGACTATTAGTCTGGAAAAGGCTATTTTCTATCCCGAGAAAACATAAGGTCCCTCGGGACCGCGGGTGAAACCGCGGGGCGGAAGCTAGTTAAAAAATACATTTAATCTCATTAGAGAACTCAGAACCACTACGGCAAAATGTAAACAAACTTTTGTATAATTATCTTCATCTAAGGGTTGAAAATTTCTTCAATGCTTCGTAAATCCGCTATTTACAAAACGCAAGGGGTATCGGGGCCAAAGCCGCAGGTCAGGTCATTGACACCGTCGGTTTTATATGGAAATGAATGCGAACCTACGTGGATGTAATTGTATTCAATGAAAATGTTGCAGCGGGGTTTCAGTTTAAATGTTTAGACGATTTGTACCTAATCTCAGCTCCGTATCTAGGGTGGGGGCAAACCGGGGTACCTGTCCTGGGTGAAAATTTGAAGGGCATCAAATTCATGTTTGAAAAATAAAGGTTTATCAAAGTACTTACATAATTGTTATTCAGGACTATAAAAAATTTAAAACATGAGAATTAAAAATCTACAGAGCTATAAAACAAAAATTTGTAAATGTCTGATTTTTCTCTATCTCTAAGTGCTGAATTTCTTGTTGCTTAAATCTTCAAAATATTATATTATCTATTTTGAAATCATCAATCGCAAGACTTTGCCACGGTTTTGAAAAATCGTAGATCCGGCACTGTCTAATATTATTGTCTAAATGTCGTATTTACCTCCATTGAACTGTTTAAAGGAAATCTTAGTTGAACAACTACGATTCTTATCTTTGTTTTGTTCTGTATTTATTGTTTTGAACAGGGAAGCTAAAACAGTAAATGATTATTATTTCGGCGATACTATAGATGCATAATCTGATTGTAAATTTGAATTTAGAAATACCAAGCTACTTTGTGATATTACTCATTGAGTTAGGATATTATGTTCCAAATTTAAATAAAATATGTATTTTTTTGCATTTTTTTTTGCCGCCCTAAAATTGTGTCTGTGTACAGTAAGGTACATAAAAATTACTCATTATGAGAAAAATAAAGCAAACATTATTTATATCAAAGTATTATTAATGAAGAATTGAACTGCCCGAGGCATCTTATTCAAAACGCAGTCATTTTACTTAAAATCAGCCTTCCCAAACAATCAAATTAATTTAGTAAATGACGTCAGATAATTAAAATTTAAAAAAATATTGATAATGGAACGAGAGGCAAGATCAAAGCGCTTTTAACGAATTAATTCAATCTGTTGTACCTACTTAAAATCTCGCTTTTTTAGCTTTTTCACGTTTATTTTTTCAGATGAAAGGTTTGGAGAAGCGAAGTACCTACGGCTGGGAACTGGAAAGTCAGTTTATACCATCACGGATAGTGTCCGATACGGGAAAGAAATAATAAGAGTGTTCTTTTTTCAAAAGTGATGAATTAGTATTAGATGTATAAATAGATCTCAGCCGCAAGACGTCCACTGCTGGACATAGGCCTCCCCCAAGGATCTCCAATAGGACCGGTCTTGGGCTTAGATGATGATGATGATATGAATAGATAAATTTCACTAATTTTGATGATAGAAAATTTATTTTAAACTCAAACAACACTTATTTAGATTACAATAAACCCGGCCCCGCTCTGTTGTGGCATTTACATTTTTTTGTGTTTTATTACCTATTTATTCATATTTTATGTTTTGTTTTCATCGGCAAATAGGTATTATGTATTTTTTTTTAAATATTTTATGATTTTTACAACTTTTGGTATTTTTTCCCCATATCGTTAGAATACGTATAAACCGTAAATATGTTTTTTTTAGGTTTCATACAGGAATTATTAACAAACATGTGTGTGAAATTTATAGGTGTAAAAAATATTTATTTCGGAATTCACACCTCGATATTTTTAACAAAATATTTTGTTTGTTTTTTTTTTATTAGAACGTGAATAGTGGAACTGAAAATAAAAACGTCAGGTTCAAACTGTATTCGTTCTTAGGGTTCCGTAGCTAGTGTGCCAACGGGACCTTATAACTAAACCCACGCAGTCCATCTGTCCGTCCGTCTACCTTTCTTACCATAATAGTTAGAATGTTGAAATTCACAAAACAGAATACGTGATATAAAAAGGATAACAAATAAAACAAAGAGAATAAAATAAGAATCTTTGAATAAGATTTTTTTAACGTTTTTTGCTTGGGGCTTATATCATTGATTTCCATGTCGTATTTGAGATAGGGGTAGAAGCTGTTAAAAATAATCATTACCATCATCATCATCTCATCCGTAAGACGTCCACTGCTGAACATAGGCCTCCCCTAAGGATGTCCAATAGAACCGGTCTTGGATGGCCTGCATCCAATAAAATAATAAATATAGGCAATTTCAGTTTTGTTCAAATTGCAAACATCAAAATATTGTTCACGAAATTTTAATCCACGGCGAAGATATTAGCTATAAAATTTCCAGAATTTCAAATTAAAATCTGCACAAACCGACACAAATCCGTTTCGTGCATAAACTTTATTCGGAACATTTGGAATTTGAATTCGAAATTCAAAATGTGTAAATTGGCCAGCATCGTTGTCGGGCGTCAGTTTGCGGGCGGCAGCGAACGCGTGCGGTCTTACCAGCCGCGGTGAAGATACCACGCGAACTAGGGTGAACCTATATTAAAGCTTTTCATAGAAAAAAAAAAAACTGTAAAATGATGAAGAAAAATAGAAACAATATACATTACATTTCAATTTGATTCCGATAAATTATTCCACAATATTACCATACGAAATAATAGCTGTTTGAGACACAACACTCCTATAGGTATTATTCTAATTCTCAGACATTCAACAATCGATATTACTAACTATCGTAATATTATGTCGACGGGCCGGTTGGCGTGGTTGGTAAGATACCCTATCTATCACGCCATAGGTCGTGGGTTCGATTCCCACTCAGGACAAACATTTGTGTGCATGAACATGTCTGTTTGTCCTGTGTCTGGTTGTAATTATCTACATATGTATGTATTTACAAAAGAAAAGTAGTATATGTAGTATATCAGTTATCAGGCTTCCATAGTACAAGCTCTGCTTAGTTTGGGGTCAGATGGCCGTGTGTGAGGAATAATGTCCCAGAATATTTATTTATTTATTTATCGTAATATTACTAAAAATCCTAACTACCTACCTAACCTACATGTAACAAATCTATATATCTATCTATATCCCCACAGCGCTTAATAATAGTAGCTGTACCTACTTATGACCCAGTTCCGTCTTTTTTTACCCTCTTTGGCAATATATGGCTCTTTGGGTATAATTTCTACTGATACAATTCAAAGTCAGTGAAAAAGCCAGTCTTGGCTAGATTGCTCGCCATGGTCACAGTACACGGCCAGCGCAATTTGATTCAATTAACGCGAACTAGTGTTACCGGCGCCTAATTACAACCGCCCGCAAACTATGCGATGCCGTGCGCCAGAAGGAAATTACTATTCTCCTTTATGCTGCTAACTTTTGTAAGTGTATAGCCTTTTTTTGGCTTCTTGCCTTTTTTAAGCGAAATAGATTATACTACTTAATTATGAGTTATTTTTTTGTCCCGAATTGGTGGTAAAATTATGGTGAACATATTTTGTTGAAATTTATGAAAATCAGATTTTTGTTTGATTTGACAGTGGGATGAGATGCCCAATGCAAAAAACGCCTGGGGCAACTAGTTCATAGACTAGATAAATTTGTGCCTCATATTATTTTCTTCTCAAACGGTATACAGATGTTTGATCTGGTCTGACTGTTGATTAATTAAAAACTTCATTTGAATTTGAAAATATTCACCGTAAAATTCTTAAAATTTTCCCTGTAACATAAACCAAAAAAATAAAGAATAAAGTAATTCACAATCACTTACAACGTTAAAAGAATTCATAAAGAACTTTTGACGATCGCAAAACCAATTTCCCAAAAACGAAAAGCCAAAGTAAATCGCCGCAACCATTCTTAGCTCCTCGATTCAACTTAAAGTAAGCCAGGTACGTTTCAGAATAAAGAAATAGCCAATAAAAACGTCAGGGAAATTTCCTATAGACAAGTAAGCTTGTAAGAAATATTACAAACTCGTTCCGAACTCCTGAGCTCGATGGGCGATATAAATTAAATGGTAAGGTTCACAAAAGACGGGCGGTGAATGGGCACCTCCACATTGTTCTGTCAGTTCAGACAAAGCATCTCACGGCTGTGATTAGCCGGCACACGACTCATTATAATTAACTTCCCCGTGGATGAAGCTGGATATTCACGACTATTTATGATGCGACTATGTTGTCGCAGATTTTTGAAGAGACAAAAATTCTTCAAAATTGATATGTAGGTAGGGTTTCATTTTAGTGTATGGTTTTTGTCTATTATTAGTAAATTTTTTTTTTGTAGAGTTTTAGTGAATCATAGAGCCTTCCCTAGTGCCTATCATGACACTTGATCTTCTGCCAACAGCCGCCTCTTGTTAAGTAATTAAATTGCTTGTTTGCCGACAATGTGGTACATAAAAAAAAATAATCAAACAAAACAACTATTACCTAGAATTGTAGACATTTGTAATTTTTATCATAAAAACAATATAGTTGAGAAACATAAAGTAAACCAAAGCATTTCTATCAAAAGCAATGACATAAATAGATCAGGAAATTTATCTACTTAAAATAATTATGAAAAAGGTACGAATAAATATTTCTGCACCAACTGCACTGCTCATTGATAGCGTCAATGGCTTTGACACAGCAAATGCGACTGTAATGAGCGACTCAGCGCAATAAGTCGCGGTGAGAATAGCCAGCTTTACCTCAACGCCGGTAAATCAGAAGCTCGCAGGTGGCGCTACTTTATCATAATGCTAGGATTTTGTGCTCTCCACGTGAGTTCTATACTAAAGCACCTTAATGAATCATTAGGACCGCTAATTAATACTATAATTGCATCATTTGCATACGTAAATTACTCTCACACCTCCCGTTTTCATTATTAAATGCTCTTCTAAACTCAAAGGTTTTCGAACTCTTGAAATATCAAAATTATTATATAAATATGAATGTACTGTTTATGTTGACGATACAGTTACCTTTTCCTTTTGTTACCACAAATAAAACTTTGTACAAAGCACACTATAAAACAAAAACTCTCAAACTGTACCAATCAAGATCAAAGTTTCACTTAAAAACAGGAAGCGTCGAGGCACCACCAACCGAACAAACAATTGAGGAAAGAATCAAGGATCCTTAATGGATAGAAAATGGATATAGTGGGGCGCGTGGGGAAAACATCGGAGCCAAATTTTGCATAGTCAGACACATGGAGGTAGGGAAACAAGATACGATTTATAATTAGTTAACAGATGAACTAGACCAGTGGCTTAAAGAATTTGCTGTTTAAAAGCTGAATTGTAATTAATGATATTGAGACCTATAGTATGAACTCGGAGAGTTGAATGGACTTATAGAGAAGCAAAGTGGTAGTATCTTCTACAACCAGGTCATCGTGGCCGCGGTCCAACGGTTGATATTTATAAATTCCTAGTGTCAAGTGCTGAAATAACTTCCATATCGAGATTTAAGTAGGTTTATTGTGTCAAGTTGCAACTATCGTCCAAAGCTGGAACAGCTGATGATATAAAATAGTAAATGTGAAGTTATATGGGTATACGAGAAATCCTAATCCTAACTTTCCTAACTATCCTAACTAATATTATAAATGTGTAAGTGAGTTTGTTTGTTTATTTGTTACCTTTTCACGCTTAAACCGATCGTGATTAAATTTGGTATGCAGATAGCCTATGGTAGGGAGAAGAACATAGGCTACTTTTTATCCCGGGAAAATATAAGATCCCTCGGGAACGCGGGTGAAACCGCGACGCGGAAGCTAGTAAGAGATAAAAATTTGAAAAAATATCAAGATGGCGCATGGAATAAATGAAGCAAAATAAAAGGAAAAAGATCAGACTCTTCAGATTATTTCGTTTGGTTGTTTGAACCTAGTTATATTATTTAGTAATTATTTAGCACTATACCATTTTTAGTTAATTGTGTCTACTGTAATTTCAAAAGATATAAAACGCAAATGTATTGTAGTATAGAATGAAATGTAACTTTTACAATAAGATTTTTAAAAGGGCACACGTGTAATACAGAATGTGTTACACGTAGCATTTTTAGTTACATCCAGCTATTGGACTTTATCTCCCCGGGACCAGACGACCATGGCCTTTGGACCGGAGCCAACCACCACGGCGGGATGAAATTTAATACGGACGCCACTGAATATTTATTTATGATAATACCTAATGATTTATACTTGGATTCCTTTCGGCTAATAATTTTTCGGTGTGTATTTCTTAAGGGTTTCGTGTAATCTTTATAAACTATATATTGGTGTTCTTTCATTGGAATAAATTGTGATTGGGTATTTAAAAAAAATATTTTGAGGATCTCGAAAGATTTTCTAGGTCTTTACATAAATTATACTAATCTTTATAGCTTTATTATAATGATTGACCCCAAACAGATTAATTATGTAGGTACAAAGGTAGATAATAATTAAGACCCTAGATTATAGAACAAAATTATAAAAAGAAAACTTATAACTTAATTGAACCACCTCCTCTTTTTAAAGTCGGTTAAAAAGGGCTTAGATTTTTATACTGATGGTCATTGCGTGATTTAAGAGGCAACAATTGGACGCTATTTTTTTCGATGCGTTCACAGTTTTAGGAAATCTATCTAGTTACAAGCTAATCTATTTGGGTGAATCCAGTTCGGTTTTGTTCTCGTAAATTAATAACACTTAAAAAACATTATGTTATTTCATTAGGTACCTTATTTTAGTGAAGTAGGTTAAGTTTTTCTTCAAGATTTTGCATGAAAATTTATTAGAGTCCGACTCGTGACTGAAATTATATATAGCTTTTGTTAATACGCAGTCGGGTAGGTCAGTTAGTCGTTGATAAACAAAATACTTTTTTCTTAGAAAAATCCATGGTTATTCAGTCCTTATAATTTATATAGTACATAATATATTCAAGTCCTACTTACATTAATTTCATTTACTTAGTTCCCGTACGCCCGGAACATGGGCATTTGAAACTTTTCTAGTTACGACTACTTTCCAACATAACATATCTACTTGTGCAAAGCCAAGTCGAGCTAACAAAATGTTCACATTTTGTTATAAAACTAACACTTGATTTTACTATGTACCTACGGTTTATAGGGTGTTCAACTGTTTAAAATTTTAAATTAGAAATATGATTAAAAAAAATATACCACAATCCATATTATAATATTATAAAAGCTCTGTCTGTTCTTTTTTCACGCCTAAACCGCTGAACCGATAGCAATGAAATTTGGTATGCAGATAGCCTATAGTACATAAGCTACATTTTCTTTGGGAACAAGGGTGAAACCGCAGGAGCTAGCTAGTGTAAAATAAATCAATCGAGTAAATTCTTTGTGTTATTGTAGTGAGCTATGGTTATAAAAAGATTTAAAAAAAAACTTTGGTAGGTACATAACATTTTGAGGAAAATAAGGTAGCAAATAAGTATACGGCCCGCCTGATGGTAAGCGGTTACCGTAGCCTATTGACGCTTGCCATAAATCTCTCTTCACGCCCTTCTTAAATAACCCCATGCACTCCCTTGGGAAAACCACTCGTTCCACAATCTGAAGGGAGCAAACCGCACCGTGGACCATTCTCGTTCATGTGTGACACACATTCTAACATACACTACAAGGAACTGGCTCTCAAGTGCAACTGCCAAAACACAATTTTAACCCAACTGCGATAGACCTAAAAAAAGTAAGAAGCTACAAATATTGCTTGTTTAATATTTATTTTTTATTCTACATTTTACTAAACTATGTAGTTTGAACCTAAATATGTCTAAATACCTGTTGTGTTACAATCCAGACTAGCAAGTAGAAGGTAAATACAAAACATTTCTCACGATTAGGGCTGGCAAATATCAAAAAACTAAATTTGAGAAGATAGATTTAAAAATCTAATATTTGTATTGCTGATCCTACTAATATCAATTCAATCACGCATAAACGGCTGAATAGATTTGCATGGAACTTTGCACATACTTAGTCGCTGGCAATACTTGAAGGGGTGGAAGTACTCATCAATATGACCAACTTTTAACTGTCAAATCACGAAAAATAAATCAGCTGTTCCATACAAAAGTTCAATACCTACACAACAAAAATGTATGAAGCAACTGTTTTATTTTACGCGATATCAGAGTTGGTCCCATAGTGAAAGTTGTTCAATTGATGAGTACTTCCACCCCTGCAAGTATTGCCAGTGACTAAAAAATCACCCTGTATACATCATCGTTTTAACCCGGGGGCTTTTTGCAATATTTGTTAAAAGTTCAGTTGAGTCGCGGAGTGGCGGCACTTCAAAGGATCGCGCGTGCCGACTTTGAGATTACGTGTTTATCTCGAAAACTACACAACCATTCTAAAAATCAAAGCTACCATTAGAATCTTAGATAAATTTCCAATTGGAATCTTATTATCACTTATCATAAACTAATAAGAGCGGACCGCGATCTTATTGGAAAGTACGCCATTAGCAAAAAAGGCGACCAACATATGTATTTTGAATATTTATTGCTAAATATGTTGTTATTCAAGTAAATGAATAAATAATGATTAAAAACGTATACTTGGTTTTATTTTATTCCATACTAAAATACTGAGAAATGTGTCTCTCAAGATAAGGGTTACAAAAAGGAAAAAAAAAAATCTTATCGTATTTAATTTCTTGACATAATAATAGATTTAGTATAAAACCTTTATGTTATTAGATAGATTGAACATTATTCTCTTCATTTTATCACAAAAAGCATGTGATTGTTCCATTTTCAAATTGAAAAAAAATATATTGTACGACTCGGCGACGAAAATAAGGTACTCAATTCGAGGTCTCAATACATCGAATTTTATAACAACTTTGTAAAAGTATAGACGTATATAGCTTCTAAAAATGCTCAATAATGCGATTTACTTGCGATAGTTATAATCTTTCATATAAATATAACAAGAAAAAGGTCTTTTGTTAGCCCTTGATTTCCGAATTCGCGCCATTTTTCATTACCGTCAAAAACTACCTACTCATCAATTTCGAAATTATGAAAAGATTTTGCATTGTACCCTACATAGATTTTGCTTAGAATACCGACATTATAACATTTCTTATCTAAAAAGATACTTCTGACTTACCAATAATCACTTTATGATGGAAAACTGGATTAAAAACATTTTGTAAACACTACACAAACTCCTATCACCGCGTTCTAAATTAAAAAAAAAACACTTTTATACTTTGTATTTCACTGAAATAATAACTGTATTGTATTTATTACTAAGTATTCTTTCGATATTACACACCTTTACGCAACAACAAACACTCAAAACACTCACAATTATATATTTTAGAAGGTAATCGAGGGACGCCATACGCCCTAACGGACAGAAAATTTTGACTGACTTCCATTTTTTTTGTTTGACAGACTGCCGGTGTTGACAGTACTCTAACGCATACCATTGCACAGATAATTTAAAGCGCTTTCCATACATACCAAACAGTGTAGGTCACCATGGTCGGACCGATTTTTGTTTATTTATTTTTGCGTCGCGGGTAGGGTGGGATCAAAAGGGCTCCCAAGAACCGTGTGGTGCATTTCGACAAATGGGATCAAAGACCTTTTTTTATATACTTTTATAATATTAAAACAAATCATATTTAAATAAACTCAAAATTATTATCTCCACCCATTTCATTCTCATTTTTGTAGTAGTTAAGAGATCCCTAGAAACAAACTCTATTCGTCATTCTAAAACCCCCGTTTCAAACTAAATTTAGATAGGTGACAACCCTAGCCACGCACTACTCTAGAGGCGTAAATCAAATATAACGGCACTAAGCAGGTATAACGTTTAATTTGTCTTGAAGGCTTCTCGACTAATGCACACCTAGTTTTAGGCTTTACCTTACTTGTCTTCGAAATGGTTTTATACTCAAACTTGCTTTGTATAGATAACAAGGCACTTCTCTCATGTATAAGGAAACTCAATTGTTTTTCATCGTGTCAGTATATTAGAAGTACAAAAATATATGCGGTCGGAGTTTATTTTTTTATGACGGGCCAGTTGGCGTGGTTGGTAAGTTACATCTATCACGTCGCAGGTCGTGGGTTTGATTCCCACTCAGGACAGACATTTGTGTGCATGAACATGTCTGTTTGTCCTGAGTCTTGGTGTAATTATCTATATAAATATGTATTTACAAAAAAGTTGTATATGTAGTATATCAGTTATCTGGCTTCGATAGTACAAGCTCTGCTTAGTTTGGGGTCAGATGGCCGTGTGTGAGGAATAATGACCCAGAATTTTTTTTTTTTTACGTTACACTTTTCAACTGGAGACGTAATATTACCAAAGATTTTAAAGTTCAAATGGAAATTACAGAAGATGCAGCTCTTACCTTTGAGATACGAGTAAGTCCATCGGTTCCTGGAAACTTCTTCCTTGTCACTTCCAACTTTCAATGCACCTCACTTGAGATTGTTCTATAATAGTAGACGAAATAGATAACGCGAAGTGTGATGATGGGATCCAGCGAAGATCACCAGCTCTAGGATCACAACCAACGGCAGCGGCGGCAAGTGTCGGTTATATACTGCCCGTTAATACGAGCACAATAATACATCTGAGAAAAGAGGGTAGGTGATAAAAATTAATAAGAAGGGAAACAAAAATTGGAGGTAGGGTAAGGAAAATAATGCAGAGCAAATCGGGTATAATTTCTAAATAATTGTGCAAAGAAATACGATATATTTAATTTGAAATACTAATTAATTTTTATACTATGAAGCTACAGCGTCAGTTGGAACAGTTTTCTATACGTGTTTAAGTACATGTCCGATAGATGGCGCTATACTAATGATGTAATGGAGTAGCAAGGTGGTAGATTCTTCCGTTGAAAAGGGAAGATTTTCTGCCAGACTAGGTCATCTTATCTTCGGGACCTCGGTCCAACAGTAGATTTTGAGATCTTATAACAGAATACTCAAGGAACTTTGTTAGTGCGATGTAGAATTTTGTTCGAGTAGCGGATAGTTTCTTTGTTACTTAATAGATGTCACTATACAGTTATTATCTGAATGGTGAAGTTAATGTTGCATACAATTGAATTAAAGCAATAATTGCATCGACTCATTTGCCATGACGAAAGCCATGCATTCAGTGGAAAATTCAACTGGCCACCGCAAACTGTATTTTTTTATTGACAGATAGATTGTGTTTTGTTTTTTTTCGATCCACGTAAAATGTGTAGTTGAATTGATTTATTAAGTGAATATGGCAATATGCTTTGCTGGTAATTTGGTGCATAGGTACCTATATCGTAGATGCAATAGATTAGTAGGTATTAGTGTGGTAGTATTTGTGCTGTTTTCCGACGTCTACGCGGGCGAAATCAAGGGTAGAAGCAAGTTACAAAACTTATGAATAGACAATTTTAACACTAACTTTTCTTTTTAAAAATCTAACGCCTGACTAAACTTGCAAAGTTAGAGCCAAAGTTCAGTTGACCGTAAATGGTGAACTTATTTTAGATTTCAAATCTTTTTCAGACTCTTTTAACATTAATGCTTTATTAGTTTAATTCTCTAGCTAAAATTCAGGGTCGTCTGATTATAAGGTCTTCGTTTCAGTCGGCTAGATGACGTCTCAAGAGATTGATAATTTATTCTCGTCCACTCAATCAGGTTTAAACTAGTTACATCCAACTAGATTTAGAAATCCCATTCAACTTATGCAATAAACCAGCTGTGTAATAAATCCTGTAGTCTAAAAAAAAGCGCTTTTAAAACTTTAATCACACATATCGCTCAATCAGCATCAACTCTTTTCAACTGCAGAAGGTTATTTTAAATTCAGAACTGCATCGTAAATCGCTTTAAACTGGTGCAAAACGTAATTTCGCTGTCGTGTCAACTGTTACCAGTCTATCGAGCACCAATCACGGCCAATTAAATGGCCCTGGTGACCAATCGGTACGTCCGTCGGGGCTTCGAGTCGCAAAACATATGGTCGCTGCGCCAAATGTGGATTGGGCCTGTGTGCTAACTAAGCTATTTAAATTAGAGTTAGAACTGGCCGATTACTATATTCTAATGTTTGAAAAAGGAAGCTATATCTACTACAATTGAGTACATCATTGGATTGATGATCTTGGAAAAGTAGTTGGTCTAGTTTGGATGGGGGGGATAAGGATCCGATAGAATTGACTTGCTTTGAAGTCATGTCATGATATTTTCTTGTAGTAAAGTCAAAGTCGAAGCCATTTTTTCAGTTTAGATCCTAGAATTGCACTTATGAACGTCGAAACTACTGAAGTTACCACCAGTTCGGATGTCGCCTTCAACTGAAAAGAACCGGCAAGAAACTGAGCAAAGTTTTTTTTATATTGGTACTTATATTTTTTTTTTACATAGACAATGTTGGCTTTTTTTCCATTAAATGTTTAACAAATATTAACAACAAGAAAAATAAATAATAACCTGGACAAGTTCAAATCTTAACTAAAACTTAGTATCTCTATTATTTTTGTATTATACCCGCCATTTTGTTTTGAATGGATGTCTGGAAGCAATTGCTTTAGTAATAAAACCACCTATTTTTTAATCACTTGTTACTTACTACCTTTTCTATATTATCATGTTGTTTATCTATAAATAAAGTTTATTTTTCTAGCTTTCACCTCTCAGTTTTATATGCATTCCCGGGATAAAATGTAGCCAATGTCACTCTCCGATCTATAAACTATCTGTAATGCAAAATATCACGTTAATCCATTGCTTCGTTCCTGTGAAAGAAGGACAAACAATCAAACACACATTTGCATTTATAATAGTAAATAAGGGATAAATTTATATTCTGGGACATTCCTCACACACGGCCATCTGACCCCAAACTAAGCAGACCTTGTACTATGGAAGCCAGATAACTGATATACTACATATACTACTTTTCTTTTGTAAATACATACAAATATAGATAATTACAATCAGACACAGGACAAACAGACATGTTCATGAACACAAATGTTTGTCCTGAGTGGGAATCGAACCCACGACCTGTGGCTTGATAGATAGGGTATCTTACCAACCACGCCAACCGGCCCGTCTAGTATAGTTTACAATAACAGATTCTAGAACGTAATATCACTTAAATCATTAACGCGTGATGCTGTAATTTTAGGCATGGAATAATCTACCGATATCGCAGCGGTGAGTATGCGGTTAACGAAATCGTATTTCATTAGCTTTGCCCGCTGACTGTCGATTTGTTGAGTCACCGTGATTTATTCAGCTGCCTTAATGTAGTTACCACATAAGCCCATTAAGTCTATAACACGTCATTGAGAATATCAACAATAAAAAATACTCTATAGGTGCGTTAAAAATTTTATAAATATAAAATATATATAGTAAATGTAAATATAAAAAATTGTGACTTACCTTTGGATCAACTTCATCACAAATTTCATCCAATTTATTGAATAAATCACATAACCACTAGCTACACTCTTTGGCTTTATAAATTTGCCTTCAAATAAATGATAGCTAAAATAACATAAAAATTGCGGATACTTAAAGAAGTGGCCCCAAACGGGGACAGCGGGCGTAAATGAGTATTTTAGAAGATCGCAAAAATTAAACACTGTTGAATTTCATGTAAAAACATAGTGCATTTTAGATAATTTTGTCCTAATTATTAAAAAGTATTGCTATTTACCGATAACACTAAGAATAACTCAACAAAACAAGAAACGATATCTCAAACGGTAATCCAACCTACAATCTGGAGAAAGCACTTGAGTAACCACAAAAATTGCCAATTACTATCATTTATATTTAGTGCACAATTTATTTCCAATAAAACAATACACCAAATCGCTGATCATGAAAACTTGGAGATATGCCAAAGAGCGTAATTATATGATAGTACAAAGCCATTTCCATATTATATTGTCCATTTTCCATATTATGATTATGTGAAATGATTATGACAATGGGTTTTCACTTCAGTGAATTGTGAAAATATTCAAAACTACGAGTATATTTAGAGCTAGTTCACAAAATTGCGCATATTCATCACATAGTATTATACAATTATTGTCAAAGCATTGCCAAGTAATTATTTTTAGAAACTTAAAGACTTTAGTGCATTGATTTGATACATATTTCTTAATATTTGTTCACTCTAGTAGATAGTAGTACGGCTTAATTAACTGTTGACGATGTTATTGCCACTTAAAAAGCGCACTTATTGCTTTTTTTTTTTAGAGCAGGACCTGAAGGTCCAGGAGACCATCTTCCACCCTTACGCGGACAAAGCGGCGAGCGCTGAGGGCTCTCAACCGCGACTTAAAACTAAAATAAAAATTTTGGACAACGGTAGCCTGAGGGTGCCCCCTGTGGGGCTCGACCTCGGCTCAGGACGTTGCCAGGGGAATAGGGGAGGACTTTAGCATACAAATAAATTAATTTATTTGGGGACGGTCGGATTGCTAATAGTGCAGCTCGGGCCGCTTAAACGGGACGAGACTGAGAGGGACGTCGCACTTATTACTGTTTTTTTTTTTGGACTGGAACAGGAAGGTGGTGGGTCCAGGGGACCTTCTTCCACCGTTACGCGGACTTTTGCGGTGAGCGCTGAGGGCTCTCAACCGCTACTTAAAATTAATTCTAAAACTAAATAAATTTTGGGCAACGGTAGCCTGAGGGTGCCCCTGTGGGGCTCGACCTCGGCTCAGGACGTTGCCTGGGGAATGAGGGAGGACTTAGCATGCAAATATATTATTTGGGGATCGGTCGGATTGCTAATATGCAGCTCGGGCCGCTTAATCGGGACGAGACTGGGAAGGACGTCGCGACGGTCCTCGCCGGCGAGGACGAAATCTAGGTTGACGATTTCGCATCTGTATTTGTTTGCGGGCTTCTTCGGCCTCGATCTGCGCTCACTTATTACGCGCACTTATCACTTATATAATCGCAATATTGTTTTTGATCAGTTTTAGCACAAAATAAGTCGGTTGAAAATAAAACCCATGAGAGTTCATTTCAACGCTTCTATGTTAAATTTTTGTGATTTTTACATTGATAAAATATGTTTTTTTTACTTTCAACATTACATTATAGCTCATTATGATAAATCGATGCATGCCAAAGCCCAAGATAAACCAACGAAATGCTAACCTGAAAGTATAATTTTTTCAACTTCATCTTCATTATTAGAACTCCTCGCAGAATAATTTACAGCCAAATTAAATGCAACATAAAACTTCGGAAAGGCCTAGCTTCGACGTTCATAAGCCGAACTAAATAAATGACTTTCACAATCACTTTGACCACATTTTCATTTGTCAATACTAATATACATTTTTATGATCTGACAACAAAATACTCTCTCAACATATATTTCAGCACACAAATGAAAGGAAGTTCCGCACGAATAAGTTGAGCTATTAATCTTGCTAATAAAGAGTCCCATTGTGAAAACACTCTGTAAATAATGTAGTGATATAGAATGGACATAGTGGATAGGGTGTGTAATGACCCATGTATATTGAGTGCACATTCTACTTGATAGCAGGAGAATGAGAGATGGAAATATCGACAGTTACAAAATTGGTGTTATCGTTAAACTATTGCTATACACAACAACGTTCTTGGGACAGAGAGAAAGAAAGAGTTGGTTGGACAAGCAGGCAGGCGGTCTACCTGATGGTAAGTGGCTAGTTGGCTACCGTTTATCAACAGATATTAGCAATACCAAGAGGATTTCCAATGTGTTGCCGACCTTTATAAACCCTAGAAACTAACTTTGGACTTGTCACTGCCGGAACACACCTGCAAATTGGCGACAGATTTCTTAATTGAGGGTGGTAACCCACTAGGGGTACTACAAAGTACCCCTACCATCGTACTCAAAACCTCGTCGTGACATCCTACGTCACTACCACTGGAGCTATCATCGCCTTATTATATAACTAGCTTCTGCCCCGCGGTTTCACCCGCGATCCCGAGGGATCTTATATTTTCCCGGGATAAAAAGTCTATTTATTTATTTAAAAAGGTACACCAACAGCATACATATAGTATATACAATAATCTACCTCTGTGTCATATTTCATCCAGATCCGTTAGACCATTCTGGCGTGATTGAGTAAATATCTGAGATAGAGAATGAAAGAAAGAGTTGGTTACTGGTGTTTTTGATTTTTTAATTTTTGGGTCTCCATTCTTTAAGTGGTAGTGACGTCGAATGCCGTAACAAAGGTCGTGGGTTTGAATACTACTATGAGCTTTTGTTTTTAGTGAAGGAAAACATCTTGATTAAACCATAGCACGGTGGTAGGGTACTTTGTAGTACCCGCCTGGCTGGCTACCACCCTCAAGTTGAAAGTCTGTCGCCAAACACCTATTGGTGTGTTCCGGCAGCTGCACTTGAGAGCCAGTTCCTTCTAGGCTTTGTGTGCTTACCACCTTCAACCACATCATCACCTAGTGAGATTGTGGTCAAACACAAGCCTATAGAAAGTAAAAAAAATAGCTATATCAGTTTATTCCCGCAGCTACACTTCTCGCTAATTTCCTTCTGTGTGATTACCACGTTAAGGTACATCATCACTTATCATAAAAAGATTATATTCATAATTTTAGGTACTTCTAGGGGCCTATACATAGTAGTCTAGTAATTTTAAATATAGAAGTCTAGAAGTCTTTGAATGTCATATAAACATCAATAGTACAGCTTATCATCGAAAGCCAATTCACAATCCAATGTTTGAACTTGAGACTAATAAAATGTTTTATTCAGTAGATGGGTACTAAATATTAAACTTATTCGAACAGAAGGATTGTAACCTATACTGGGTGATTTTTTAGTCACTGGTAATACTTGCAGGGATGGAAGTACTCATCAATAGGAACAACTTTTATCATGGGATCAACTCTGATATCGCATAAAATAAAATGGTTGCTTCATACAACAAACACAGCTGGTATGGCCAGTGAGGCCAGCTCGTGTCTATCCTATATGCTAAGGTGAAATATGCGTCTTACTTCTTATCTTACTCATATACCTACTAATATTATAAATGCATAAGTTTGTGTGTGTATACAGGGTGTTTTGTTATCACTGGCAATACTTGTAGTGGTGGAAGTACTCATCAATGTGAACAACTTTTATTATAGGGCTAACTTTGATATCGCGTAAAATAATATGGTTGCTTCATACATTTTGGTCGAGTAGGTATTGAACTTTTGTATGGAACAGCTGATAATTTTTTCATGATTTCACAGTTAGTCCCATAATAAAAGTTGTTCATTTTGATGAGTACTTCCACCCCTGCAAGTATTGCCAGTGATAACAAAATCACCCAATATATGTGTGTTACAACTTAGCTCCATGATGGCTATACAGATTTAGGTGAAACTTGGCAAATAGTTTAATCATGTCCTGAAATAACATTCAAATTCAAAGGTTTAGATATGTTTAGAAAGATAAAAGCTTTATAGAGAACATACCTTCTGTTTCTATCTTTTTCGTGGCACGAGCCAATAAATCTATTGAACAAATTCTATAATTCCTTTAGCCAATGTCACAAAAGGTACGAACTTTAAAGAATATCCAATAATAGTATGTCATGTTACGAATGCGTTCCACCGTTTTGCGAACTAACCATTTAGAGGTATAAAAAGGTAATATACTTATAGCAAAAAGGTTTTATAGTCGCAGCATATGCTGTTATAAAGTTTTATTGGAAGGTCAAATGCTGTGACCGATAGATTTCATTTTTTTAGAAGTCATGGCTTAATAAATTCTTATTTAAATTTTTTTAGAGACGATGAGAGAGATGAATTTACTCGGAGAAGTTACGAGGACGATAATAGGATGTACCATCCGTCGAAGAAAAAACCTATTCCGGTTATAGATTTCCAATAAAGACGTCAAAAATTAGTTCCTCTTCTTCGCTATTGCGTCCGTAGCAACATATTACTAGCCTTCCGCCCGCCTATTTTACCCCCTTAGGGATTGAATTTCCTAAAATCCTTCCTTAGTGGATGCCTACAATGTATAAGGTATCTATGTGCAAAATTTCAAGTCTCTAGGTCCAACGGTTTGGGTTGTTATACTCGTATATCAAAAGTTAGTCAGTTTACCATTTTTAAACGACTTCAAAAATGGAGAAGGTTCTCAATTAGTCGGAATCTTTTTTTTTATATAATAATATACAGACAGACGAAGAAAGGTATATTAACTTTATCAGCAAGATAGATAGATAGATAGAGTAGGTATCTTGTATCACAGGTCGTGTGCATGACCATATGTCTGTTAGTCCTGAGTCTAGGTGTGATTATCTATTCAAGTATATATTAAGAAAAAAAAAAGAGTATTATGTAGTATATAAGTACTGCTTACACTGCTTAGTTTGGGATCCGGACATTTATTTATTTATTCAGAAAAAAATACACATATAGGTACATCAATTTAGTAAAACAGCCTGCCCAATTGAGGGCAATGGAAAACTCCACGGCTGTATTGTTGAGACCAATACAGGATTGTTGAGGCCCAATCACAATTCAATCACGGGCTGTTTTCATATCGGCCGATCGAAATATCATTGGAAATGTCGCGACCAGAACGAGAGACGTCGGTACATGGGTGGGTATGTACGGGCCTTTTGTTATATTTGTCACGCTGCGGTTTTGTTTTTTTTCAAACGTTTATTTATTAATGTACCTAGTAAATATTTGATTATGCTATGTTACTTTCGTGATGCTGTTTAGTTCTTTTTTAATTTCTCCTTGAAACTCAAAATCAAACTCAAAACCTTATTAAAGGAACTCATTATAAGTATGTTTAACCCCCTGGCTTGAATGGGACGTGAGATCCTAAACTTTATTAAAATGAAATAAAAAAAAACAGAAATTGTGAGAAAAAGTAATACATTAATTATAATTTTCATATTGTAATCTACCTACAACACGATTTTTTATACTGGGTGACTTTTTAGTCACTGGCAATACTTGCAAGGGTGTACTCACTTTTGACAAAAAAATACCTTTACTTTAATACTTATTTAAATTTGATTATTTTACTTAATACTAATTGCTCAGTTCCAATTTGTCAGTAGCTTTACTCTGACTCAACCACGCCTCAACAAATTCTATTAGCCTTTTAGAATTTACGATTTAAATAAAGCTTATAAATTTCATCGACGTTTTCTACAAAATATGGAACCGTATGTTCCCAACACTGAATGGGTTGCAGCAAAACGATTTCCCCTCGCATTTTGCAAAGAGAACGAATTTCTTAAAGATTTTTTTTTCACTCAGTACGTAGTCCAATTTGGGCGGGCTTAATTTTTACGTGTACAAGAGCCCAAATTGAATGAATTGAATGAAATTAGTTTTTTTTTAACATAATAGAATCATTTGCTGTGTATTGAAAGGACCGAGATTGCATGATTTAAAAAAAAAAATGTGATTAAACGCTTTTTAATCAATTTTAGTATCGAAAGTAATATAAGAAATAAATTACAGATTTACGTCCCTATTCATAATTAAAATCTGTATTAGATAGAATTGATAAATTTAGTTTTTAATCATACAGTTGAAAATTAATATTCATATTATTAAAAAATCAAAATTGATAACTAAAAAGGTATCATAAACATTTAAAAAAGTATTGATAAAAAACAAACAGGTTTAAAAACGTTGTTAGTAGGAAGTGTTGAGTCCATTTGTAGGTAACGTGTCGGTAAGGTTGCTCGAAGGTTGCTGGAAGATTGCGGGATAGTAGTGGAAAGGCTTGCAACGATGTAAAGTGAACGGAATAAATCCACTTCAAAAACGTATTAGGTAATGTTGGGAACACAAGTATTTGGATTTAGTTTTATTAACAAAGTTATAACTTGGGTTTTGTAAAATGTTTAAATTCAAAAAAAATACTACAAAATTAAAAGGTAATGCAAAAATATATTATATGAACTATACTAAGCATAAGATAACGAAAGGTTAGAACAGTAGTGAACTGAAATAGGCTGATAACTATAAATTGCTGAACAACCTCGAGGAATACATAATTATCTTACAGAATAAAATCATCAAAAATAAAAATCCCGCACTGAATAACCAGGAAAAACCCTGAAACTATTGTGTACCCACCTGTACACTCGCGTCGCTAGATCCGTCACAGTCTAGTCGGCCGATTTATTGTTAAACTTATCCAATAAATACTGCGAGCTGCTTCGCCCAACGAGGTTTCTATTCTAACCAATTTCTAACCCACTGTTACACCTGTTACAATTCATACGATCATATTCATGTCTTTTATTATGATTTTTCATTGTAAACGTTAGTTCAGTAGCAGTGAATCGAATCCTACAGTGAGCTTGAGCTTTCGGTGAAGGAAAACATCGTGAGTAAATCATAGCACGGTGGTAATTTACCTTCCTCAAGTTCAAAATCTGTCGCTAAGTATCTACCGTTGTGTTTCGGCAGCTGCACTTAAGAGCCAATTCATTAAACACATTGTGTCTTTACCACCTTCGGCCACATCACCAGTTACCACGGTGAGATTGTGGTCAAACAAATATATCTTAAGAACAAAAAAAATCTAGCGTAAAGCGTTTTGAGTTGTTTGATCATTGACTGTGGGATGGATTTCCATCCAGATCAAATCTTTGCAAATATTATGTATCTAGCCGTCTCCCGCGGTTTTATTCGCGTTCCCGAGGAAAAAAGTAGCCCATGTCCTACTCCATACCATAGGTTATCTGCGTACCAAATTTCATCGAGATCGGTTCAGTGGCTTAGGCGTGAAAAGATAACAAACAAACCAACTCACTTTCGCATTTATGATATTTGTTAGGATTATATTAACAAGCAGTATTTGAAGTCAGTTCCTGGTCATTTAAATATAAATTCTGCTTAGTTTGGGATCAGATAGTTTGTGGTATTAATTCAGAATGTTTATCAAAGATGTTCGAGAAAATTGTTATAGATTTTAGGATATCATGGTAAAGCAATATCATATTACTATTTCCACAAAATTTCAATGACCGCTATAAAGAGCGTAACACCATGTAACGATTTCAGCTTAGCACAATTAATAAACTAATTAAAACAACTAGGTAATCATAAATTTATGTTACTAACTATAACCCACATACTATCTCAGCATGTATTTAAAAACCTTAACCAATCCTTAACCCCTTTGAAATACAATTCGAAATTGTCCACACCGACGTCATCTTTAAAGTTGTGAATCAACACGCGTGTAATACTTAATATGCATTTGCATAATACTCTATTGTCAAGCAATAAGGTTAAATTTCCCGTAATGTGTGTGTAAATAGTTAGATTGAGGGTCACAGCTGCAAATAGCTAGGTCGCCCCGTTTGCGGTCACCCAGTCCAAATATCCTGGAACTGACAGCCATTGTAAAGTAAAGGGTGATGTCATATATACGGTTGAGTTGGGATTTATTTTATGTAGAACCTCTAATAGTTGGTCAATGGGATATCATTTTGAATAGATGGTAGAATCACAATTGACCCTGTAGTTACCCATTGAAGTGTCTGATAAAGTTGTTAAAGCGTTATGTTCATGATTTCGTACCAATATTATAACTGTGAGAGTAATCGTAACTTTCACAGTCTTTTCACAGTTTGTTTTTTTAGATTGGCTTCACAATCTCAGTAGTTAATTGATGTTATGCTGAAGAAGAACACACATTCTAAAAGGTAAGCTCATAAATGCATTCAACTTGAAATGTTTTTTTTATTATTAATTCAAATAGGCCTTCACTTATGAGTTGCTAGACATTAACCCACGGTTCGGAAGATTGATTTTGGTGTGAAGAGCCGACAACAAACTTAGCAATAGGAGTGCGGAATGGGTTAAAAAAACGTAATTCCAATTAGTTAGATTATCAAAAAAATTTAGACTCGTATTTTTTCGTTTATCAAATCAATAAAAAATTAAAAAGTTATGTTGCACCAAAGTTCAGGAGTGGGGGCTTGTGACGTCACTTGAGTGCACAATTTTTACACACAAGTGACGTCACGTGAAATTTCAACGCGCTGTATCGTCGTCATTTTTAACAGACTTCAAAAAAGGAGGAGGTTCTATGTTCCACTGTATATTTGTTTTTTTTTTTGTATGTTCACCGATTTCTCCGCCAACTGTTGACCGATTTCAAAAAAAAATATTTTGTTCGGTAGGGTAAACTTCCAATTTGATCCCATTGTCACCAAGTCAGGATCTGATGATGGGATCCCAGGGAAATCGAGTGCAACCCTCAAATTTTATAGGAATGCATAATGTGTTTTATATATTTTCTAAAACTATTCAAGTATTTGCGTCTGGTACTCATCATTTCATGCTGCTCAGCTAATGATGGAAAATTATTAGAAGTTAGTGAATAATTCTTTAAATATTATAGGTTTGTATAGACCGCTACTTATGTTCCTTTGAGTTAAACAGGTGAGCTGATGATGGAAGGTACAACTCCTTGTTAGTTAGGAGTTAGGGGATAATTCATAAAGTACTGTATAGACCATTAGTTTTTATTATTTCTAATTATTTGGGTGATTGCGTCGGTAGTCTTAATTTTATGCTACTGAACACTTATGAACACAAAAAAATAATAAATAAATATTATTCAATATTGTCGACACGTGACAAATCTTGATAAGTAGGTATACAATACACAAGAAACTAAAAATGGAAAAATAAAATTAACTTTTAACAAAAAGAAAAACCGACTTCAAAATGGTTTTGCACTTAAAGACATCAAAACGAGTTCTAAGTAGTTCTAATATCGTTATTTTATACTTTTTAGTGCAAAACCATTTTGAAGTCGGTTTTTCTTTTTGTTAAAAGTTATTTGTATTCGGAACTAAAGAAAAAAATACGTGTCCAATATTTTTTGGTAATCTAACTAACGGACTAAATCGATTTTTTTAGTCCGCACCCCTATTACTCTTTTCAAAAGAATCTTAAATTTATTAATAAAATGTATCCTGCAAGAGCAAATTTGAGAGTGGTAGCTAGCTAGACAGGTCTGGGCAATTTAGTTTTTTTTAATATATTCAATATACAATGGGCTTGCGTTTAGCCTCTAACCCGCCCAAAGTACGAAGTCGTACCTTAAGATCAGGCACGCTTACCTAGATTTACTCTAGTCTTGTAAGTCCGTAGACTGTAGGAGTCAGGAAACAAAGAAAGGAAATTCCCCTCCAGGTGTCTAATTAGTTTATGTTAAAAACGCTAATTCTATAGTTTACTGCCGGTTCTTTCCCAGCAAAAGTATCCTTCCAAACCGATATTAGAGTAAGACTAAGTACAACAATTTCGTAATACAACAGCTGTCGAGAACAACTGCCGACAAACTGTTTCGCAGTTTGGTTGAAGGCTTATGTAAACTATGTGACATTCATGTATGTAAATTTAAAAAATTAAGTACTTATAATTTGCTGTATGGGTCTGTGGGGGTTCGAGCCTCGCTGATTTGCTCGGATTTTATCATCCAAGCTCATTGAGGCTTCGGGAGACCGACGGGCTGGGACCTATTTCCGCCAACGCATAAGCTTGGCCATTCAAAAAGGAACGCTGCCAGCCTGTTGGGAACCTTGCCTATCGACAGCAACGAGGGCTTTGAGGATGTTTTCTATATATTATAGTTTGTATTTTATACAATGATTGCAAATACCAGTTTACTGTATGTTATTATTTAAATTAATATATAGTAAAATTGATAGGAACTGCACTCGCCAAAGGTTCTTTTAAAATGAAGACTACATTCTTAGTAGGTCATTTATAATTTACTAGCTGTCCCACGCGGTTTCATGTCCCTCTCCATACCAGTGGGAGCTATCTGCGTATCAAATTTCATCGCGATCAGTTCAGCAGTTTAAGCGTGAAAAGGTAACAATCAAACTCATATTTACATTTACAATATTACAAGCTTCCGCCCCGCGGTTTCACCCGCGTTCACCAGGGATCTTATGTTTTCCCGGGATAAAAAGTAGCCTATGTGTTAATCCAGGGTCTCGGTTCCATGCCAAATTTCATTAAAATTGGTCTTGTCATTTGAGCGTGAAGAAGTAACAAACATACAGACACACACTCACAAACTTTCTCCTTTATAATATTATAGCAGGATAGCATAAAACAAAATCTGAAAGTATCAGACACTGATCCAAACCCACCAACAATACCGATCGCAATACTTCCCCGCAGAAACATTCCCGGGATGCAAACATACCCAATAACAACATCCCGTGACACGTACAAAGAAATTTGCAAAACATATAGGTGGGGTACGAATCGTCGACCTGGAAAAGCCGTCCGGTCGGCCGTTAAACCGCGCAAAATCAATACTACCATTACGATACGCTACGTTCATCCTTATGAAATATGCATCGAGCGCCACCTACATAACATTAACTTAGTCCCGGTCAGTCCCGGGCTGGCACCGCTCTATTAGGTACACTGGTTGGCCGTGCTTGCACTAGAAAAGATGCTACAGTACGTTGTAAAGGCATTTTAAAGTAACGAATTAAGTATTTCGATCTGTACATGGAATTCAGCATTTTATTGTAAGTTTTGAAATAGATAGTATTTTAAACTGAAGAAAGAACTGTGTGTTCGATGCTTGAGCTGCACTTGAGAGCCAGTTCCTTCTAGGCATTGTGTGCTTACCGCCTTCGGCCACATCATCACTTACCATAGAGAGATTGTGGTCAAACACAAGTCTATACAAAGTAAAAAAAATGTGCCAGTTGGTGTGGTTGGGAAGCCTACCTATCACGTTACAGGGTCGTGGGTTTGATTTCCACCCAGGACAGATATTTGTGTGCATGAACATGTCAGTATTTATATATAAGTCTGGGTAGCATGCAGTTATCTGGTTTCCAGACATGCTTGTGTGTGTGTGTGTGTGAGGAATGTCCTAAGACCAAGAGCAGCTCGACTGGGGAAGTACCTCCACCTAACAGAATACCGCAGCCAAATAACTTATAGTTGTGTTCCTGCGGGTGAGTAAGATCGCCGGGGAAGGGGGAAGGGTTGGCAACGCGTCAGTGATACCCCTGGTGATGCAAGCGTTCATAGGCTATGGTAACCGCTTTCCATCAGGCGGGCCGTATACTTGTTTGCTGACTATGTTGCATGAAAAAAATACACATATAAATATTATATATATTTCTCAATGATGTGCGATTAATTCTCAAACTGTGGAAGAAAAGAATGTATTAATTTACTAAATCCATTTATTTACCTATTCAGGTTATTGGTATAAGACAGTAATTTTAAACCAATATAGCTTACTCCTGTAACCTAATTCGAGTATTTTACAAGAACTACTCTAGCTGAGTGGTTTTCAATCCGTATCGTTCGTGGTATTCAATTCGAGCCGATCTCTCGGTGCCCAAACCACAGACTAAAACAACAAATTGATCAAAACATAGATAAAAGACGCGGTTTACTAGCATTGTTGTCGATGGCTCTGTAGACTTTGGAGTTAAGCGATATTTTTTTTAAAAGATTCTTAATGGCTTACTTGCTTTGTTCGAATTTGGAACTGGTAGGTCTATGATGGTATTTAATCAAAGGATATCTAAATAATGGCAATGTGAACAACTTTTATTATAGGGCTAACTCTGATATCGCGTAAAATAATATGGTTGCTTCATACATTTTGGTCGAGTAAGTATTGAACTTTTGTATGGAACAGCTGATAATTTTTTCATGATTTCACAGTTAGTCCCATAATAAAAGTTATTCATTTTGATGAGTACTTCCACCCTTGCAAGTATTGCCAGTGATAACAAAATCATCCTGTATAACTCTATTAGTTTACGCGGCCCACGTCAGTAAAGCTCCCAGTCGGCATGATTTTTTCCGACATCTTCAACAATCATCGTCAAATTCCAGCCAAATACACACAACTGAAATTAATATATACTTACCTAAACCTTCCTCATGAATCATTCCGTCCATTCGTGAAAACTGCATGAAAATCCGTTCCGTAGTTTTTGAGATCATCGCAAACATACATACAAAAAATCACAATGTTTTTTTTATCAATTAAAATTGGCTAAAGTTAGTAGTGTTTGTGATTT
Organism: Tetheella fluctuosa; assembly: GCA_951216915.1. Lineage (NCBI taxonomy): Eukaryota > Metazoa > Arthropoda > Insecta > Lepidoptera > Drepanidae > Tetheella > Tetheella fluctuosa. The sequence goes on along the minus strand of OX578229.1, from coordinate 11,044,019 downwards.
CTTCATTATTTTGGATGTTAGCCAAATCTAAAGGTCCCTCGGCGCTGGGTGGCTGTTTGATGCTTCCTATTCAATTTGTATGATTATTATATCAAATATACTTCTGGTTTTGTTATATAATCATGTAGATAAATAAATAATATCGACCTTATGATACTAATTATAAGCTTCAATTTAACATTCAATCCAATCCAATGTTATGACCGTCTTCTAAGTTTTACTTGCTTACCACCTTTGACCACATCTTCACTTACCATGGTCATTTTGTGGACAAGCCTATTAATAGTAAAAAAACATTATTAAGATTGTATAATAAAAAAGGTTTGGCGGCGATCGGAGCATCTTTTTTTTAACTGTATGTATGTTCCATAGAGACCGAGAGTTCCGAAACCACTCAACCGATCGCGATGAAATTTGCTACCCAGCTAGCCTATGGTATAGAGAGAGACATAGGATACTTATTTTTCTCGAAACCGCGGGGTGGAAGCTAGTAATAAATAATAAATAAAAAAGACGTATAAGAGATTAAAGGGCTCGAATAAAATCCTTTCATTTTTGAAGTCCCTTGAAATGTATTTTTATTTGCGAGCTCTAGATACAAACATAGGCTATGAAAACGTCTATAACAATAATTTATGGTCTCCTCAGCTGTAAGTACTCGTCCAAGCTTTACATGATGTATAGTTGCGATAATCCGCTATGTGCCTTCCAATTTCCGGCGTTGTGGAGCGTTGTGGAGCAATGGGGAGCGATGTGGAGCACAGCGAGGGCGCAACACGTCCGGGATTAGATACCCTCGGTTTTATGGGTTCCTTTAATGTTACAATGACTTTTAATATTGCATTTTATTGTTGCAAAACGTAACTTATTCACATTTTTTATGGTCAATGAAATATTTCGTATTTTTTAAAATATCTGAAGTGAAAATGTTTTCACTATATTTAAGATTTAATTTGTTGCTAATAAATCGAGAATAGTGGTGTGAATTTACATTTAATTTCATGAAATCCTACTAATATTATAAATGTTTGTGTTTCTTTTATTGATTAACTAATTTTTATTTACAATTAAAGTAAAAAATACAAACTATGATATATAGAAAACATCCTCAAAGCCCTCGCTGCTGTCGATAGGCAAGGTTCCCAACAGGCTGGCAGCGTTCTCTTTTTGGATGGCCAAGCTTATGCGTTGGCGGAAAAAGCTCCCAGCCCGTCGGTCTCCCGAAGCCTCGATGAGCTTGGATGATAAAATGTTTGTGACTAAATCACGCATAAATGTCTGAATGAATTTGAAGGAAACTTGGCACATGGATAGATCATTACATTGGAATAACATATAGGGCACTTTGTATCCCAAGAAAATATAAGATTCGTTGGGAACGCGAGTGAAACCGCGGGGCAGAAGCAATAGAACTATAACAATAATAGACTACACACATAATTTTATTATTTAATAATTTAGCAACTTAATAAGGCGTCAAGTTTAGATACATACTCAAATAACCATTTTCAATAATTACGATCAATCAATTAACACTAAGAAACGGTCGCATTAAATACACAATAGAAACTGAATGGTGTTCATTGTACACAAATCAAAACTTTAATTGGCCCTTAGATGTAGTTAAACAAGAAGAGCCGGGTATCTAACCGTCTTGGACCAAGGGGCAGGTACTATCCATAAAACTAACCGGGGGAATTTAGTTAACTGCCTCGCAGAAGCGTTAACTTGGCTTCAACTCTGTGAGACTTTAGTTGGGAAACTTCCCCGGAATAACATAGGTTAATTAACGTGACGTTTTGGAAATGGGATCGATGGGGACTGGAATGGTTTTTCCCGGAAAATTTTACCCTGATTGCCATGTCACAAGTTGTATGTTCGATCCTCATCCAGGAGAAACTTCTGTGTGCATGTCTGTTTCTGAATTTGGGGTAAATCAATGTATACAGGGTGACTTTGTTATCCCTATCAAAATTTTAATATTATGATGTTTAGTGAAAATAAGAAATTACCTATATTTTCTGTTAGTATCTCTCAGTACTAAAATATTGAGATATAGCATCACTAAGTTGTACCATTTTTTTTTTTTTTTGAGCTGGAACAGAAGGTGTTGGGTCCAGGGGACCATCTTCCACCCTTATGCAGACTATAAAGTTATACCAAAAAAGTCCACGCTTATGGATATTGCGCGCCGTACACTACCCATGTCGGCGACCCCCCACCCACCGCTCGCCCCTGCATTTCATTGATAACAATTTTAACGTTGTATTTACAATTTCACGTTTCAAGTCAAGCACCATCTTGTGTCATTTTACGCTATTGTTGAATGTAACGATTTTGTCTTTGATCGTTTTGTTCCGCTAGATGGCATTGTATTGTAAAGTAATAATTCTATGTTCAAAACTAGTCTCTTTTAATGGTTTTAAATAATTGAAATCTCAATCACCATGTAATCAATTTATGGACATTATTTAATTCTCTTATTTTACAATACAAATATATCTAGCGGAACAAAACGATCAAGGACAAAATCGTTACCTCCAATAATAGCATAAAATGACACAAGATGGTGCTTGAAAAGTGAAATTGGAAATACAACGCTACGCAATCATAAGTTTCACATACTGTTAAGTGATAAGAATGTAGCACGAACGTAATTAATCGAATACAACTAAATAATAAACACGGTAGTTAGTTATGACGATGAGCACACACCACCGCCCGCCACCGCGGATCGTGGTGCCGTGTGCAAATCACTAGACCTTTAAAAATAAAACTAGCCATAAGTATTAAGCGTTCAGGCGTAAAAAAATTAATCAACTTACGTGCATTTTTCCATTTCTCTCTAAACAGTCTAGCTCGTTTTTGCACATTGTTTTTTAATTTGTTTAGCACAACAGACAGTCTCACTTCGTCAAATGCACGCACACACAATTTACAATTTAAATTTTCGTGACTTTGGGCCTCCTCCAAATGCACTCTACGTTTTATATGAACTATTTCATATTTGCGCAGGCGGGGTACACTTTTGGTTTAGTATTCGTATAGCCTCTGGGTACTGTTTAGGCTTTCACTACTCAAAATGTAATAACGCACCATTTTAAAGTAGGTACTTGCGGTGTGAAAACGTTGTAGTTACATTATAAACGATAGCGCGGCAAAAAGACAGGCCGCGGCGCGGGCGCGGCGCATGGGAACACGGATCTCGGCGCGTGGGCGCTGGTCCACTGACTGGCACTGACTGACCGTGACCCACTTACCGCCGGTAGGCCGATGCATATGGCCGCCCGCAAGGGTGCCCCCCCGCTGCTCCCGCGCTTCCCCCGTTCTCTCATTCACTGAATTGCGCGGCAAGCATAGTATTCAATGTTTGGCTTAGTAACCACACTGGATGGATAATTCAGGAAAATTAATTTAATGTGAAAATTTTACCTACCTATTTTTTTTCAAAAATGTAATCTTTTAACAGTACCTAATGCCTAGATTTTTTTTTGTAGATGGTACAAAAGTCACTCTATAAAAGAAAAGTTGTGAATCACTCACTGACTAACTGATCTCACGTTTCTGGGTCTAAGGGCTTCTTACCCGACTGTTCCAGAAAGTTCTAGCTCACTGTATGATTTGAACCCACGACCTTTGTCACGACGTTTGACGCCAAAAATATCAATAAAAAGAGCTATTTCCACAAAGTCTGAGTAGAAAAACGCAAACTTATTTACTCCACTTATAACAAATTAAGAAGCTCCAAAACACTCCGATTACTATATTATCATAATATTTAGATAACAAAAAATTAAGTCATTTGTATTCAACAAACAAACTTACAGGTAACTTGCGTGCTATAGAGAGGCGGAAGGTAACGAGAAAAACTAGAAAGTAGCTGGAACTCGGTTAACACGGCATTAGGAACAAAGTGGCAAGTTGGAAACTCCAGTGATTTGAGCTAGGAACTCAGAGAAGTGGCTTGGAAAGTGATTTGACTCCATTTAGCTCGCCTGACTTACGTGGAACAATTATTTTGATGGTAGCTGCTTGCACCTGAAAAAAAAATTGTATTAACGGTTTAAGAAAAAAAAACATTCACTTTATGTAGTAGTAGTAATAAACTTAATATGGAAGTAGGTACTTTTGGCATGAGGCAAATGTTTTTTTATTGTTTTAAAAATAAGATAATAAAGTCATTGTGTTTCTATGAGATGTTCATATATTAGTAATCTATTTTTTCTACCCCCTTAGGGGCTTTAGGGCTAGCAAATACATCCTACGTTATATAAGAAACCTATTTGCTAAATTTTGAGTTCCTAATCCAGTGGTTTGAGCTGTTTGAATGTTAGTCAGTCAGTTTATCGTTTTATATATACAATTCAATATCCTTTATCTGTATCTGTATATATAAAAGGAAAAGGTGGCTGACTGACTGATCTATCAACGCACAGCTCAAACCACTGGACGGATCGGGCTACAATTTGGCATACATATAGCTATTATGATGTAGGCATCCACTAAGAAAGGATTTTTGAAAATTCTACTACCAAGGGCGTAAAATAGGGGTTCGCGGGTGAAACCGCGGGGCGATAAGCTAGTTTATGTATAAAACCAATAAATTATAGGGTATCAACGATATGTGAGTAAACAGAATCCATTTTAAAATCAATACACGTGTCAGTACCCTAAAAACTATAATTATCTCCCAACCCTTTAGAGAAAACTTTCCCTTTTATCTAAAGATCTGCCTACCCGACGTTTCTTTTCTACCCTTATACCCAAAGATTAACACCCTTAGACTTAATATATCATTATGAGGTCATAGTATATCCATCTCTAACACACACTACTTCATGAGGAAAGCGTTATAAATAACGCTATTGGAAAGCACATCAGCTATATTATTGCGCTTTATTATGTTATTTATAATATTATGTGCTTATTAATTTACTCAATTACTACCAAGACTCTAACGTAAGTTAAAATATTCGATATTTTCTCGTTTTACTTTTGGATGAATAAGATATAATGATATATCTTCAAAGTACTTCATATTAGTACTTTCCATCCTGCAGTTTCGCCCACAATCCTTTATTTTACCCCCTTAAGGGTTGAATTTCAGAAACTCTTTTCTTAGTAGATACCTACGTTATATAAGAGACCTGTATGCAAATCAAGTTTCTAACCAGCGCTTTAAGCTGTGCGTTGCTAGTTCAGTCAGTCAGTTAGTCAGTCAGGACAAGTATTTTTAAATGTATAGATTGATATAACTTGTCTGTAAGTTACGTATAATATATATATATTTTTTTTATACAACATTGTCGGCAAACAAGCATACCACCCGCCTGATGGTAAGCGGTTATCGTAGCCTATGAACGCTTGCAATACCAGGGGTATCACTCACGCGTTGCCGACCCTTCCCCCCTCTCCGATGAGCTCTGGCGACCTTACTCACGCGCAGGAACACAACCATGAGTTATTTGGCTGTGGTATTCAGTAAGGTGGAGGTACTTCCGCAGTAGAGCTGCTATTTGAGCGCTATGCTCTATCTCTCTTAAATTATATTGTCTGATCCCTTATTTTATCTCCCTTAGTTAAATCTACTGCACAAAATATAATAAAAAATAGCAATTTAGACCTAATACGATGTAAATTGACAAAATATTTTTTTATCTGCTATAATATAGCAATAGCGGTAGGTGTTATAAATAACAGGACAAATTTCTAGCACGATAGCATCACCCGTGGTCATTACCGCTTAATCGGTGCTATAAAGAGATGCTTTGTTTTTAGCACCTCTCTTTACGTTTCAGATAATCATTAACCATAATATTATGACCAGACGACATGTGTTAAACCCATTTGATTATTATTGTATACGGCGTTTTAGTCCAAACCCTAATAGTTCTTAGGCATGTGTGAATAAGGTTTAAAATTATGTAGCTTTTTATTATTTTATAAAATGACAAGTGACCGTTTTGATGATACAAGTCAGAGATAGCTCAGTAGTGGTGACGTCGAATGCCGTGACGAAGGACATAGGTTCGAACTCTACAATGAGCTTGACCTTTTAGTGCTGAAATGAGATGAGACAAATTAAAATCCAAGCTTCACGATATCAACTTTTGGTTTATTGAACTACTTGTTTGCCAACATTGTGGTATAAAAAAAAGTATACAGTTTATATATCCATCACTAACTACCTTCTAGGTGGAAATCTATATTAATATCGCCAAGCCCCTCTCAGTGTGTTACGGCAGCTGCACTTGAGAGTGAGATCCTTCTAAGCTTAGTGTCCTTACCACCTTCAGGGACATCATTGCTTAGCAAGAAAAAGTTAACAAGAGAAGAGAGTAAAACAAAAATTGATATAATAGAAAAAATTATATTGTCGTTGTAAATTCAAAAGTTAGAATAGGTACTTATATTTTACCCAAGAACTAATTACAGAATTTGAACTTGCCGTCAATACTGAGTTAATTTGTTGGTAAACCCTAACTGACACGTCATAGGTTGTGGGTTTGATTCCCATTCGAAAAATTACTTTTGTGTGTATGAACAGGACTGTTTTTGAGTCTGAGTATACATATCTGTTTAAATGTATCATACTAACTTTCGCCTGCGGCTTCACTCGCGCAGCGTTTATAAATATCTAAAAATGTTGGGTTACATTATTAGAGTTTTCGGAGGGATCCCTAATATAGCCTATGTTACTCAGTGATAATATAGCATTGTAATGGTGAAAGTATTTTTAAAATCGGTTCAGTAATTTTCGAGATTATTAATTACAATCCAAAATACAAATACTATCTAATTTTCAAAAATAATTGTATCCAAATTAAATAGACAAAAAATTTAAGTAATTTTCTCAAATTTAAAATAAGAATTTTACATACATAAAAGTAATATTTTCATAATATTAGGGGAGAAATCCCGAGGGTATCGCAGCGGTTGTCCTCGTAAATCTGACAGTAGAGTGAGCCCCGAGCGCTCGGCAACACGCCCAACAGCAGCGACATTTGTTTTTGCATCTTTTTAACATGGAATTTTATAAGAACATAATTATATTATTTTTTTACATTCCTTTTCAGCCTATATCTGCCCACTGCTAAGCACAGGCCTCCTTTCACGAATAAGGGTGAAGGGAATGAGCAAATATTCCAACACGTGTGCCCACCGCGGGCTGGTGGAGGTAGGCTAGTGGTCAACCTACTGTTGGAGTTTTCAAGCATAACGACTATCACAATTTATGTCCCTTCCGAATCACGGAAAGACTCAAGATCAGTGGTATTTCCACTAGGCGGTCACCCATCCAGGTACCGGCCTGACTGGATGCTGCTTAATTTTGCCGATCGGTTAAGTAAGACCGGCTAATCAAGCATCGCTACGAGCGCTTCAAATTGTTTTTTTACATGTTTGATTATAATTTCAAGTGATGATGTGGCCGAAGGTGGTAAACATACAAAGCCAAGAAGAATCTGGCTCCCAAGTAGAACTGTTAAAACACATTAGTAGGTATTAGGTGATAGAATTTTAACATGAAGGTACTTTGCTACAGTGCTAGTATTCCTCAAGATGTTTTCCTTCACCGATGATGATTACGACAAGATTTAGGACAAACAGACATATTTATGTATTAAAATGTCTGACCTGGGTGGGAATCGAACCCATGACCTGAGGCTTGAACTGTGAATTGTACATTTTATAACTAACGATATGAAACAAAGTCGAGTTAGTTACACCATTCATAACTCAAGAACGGTCGGACCGATTTTTATGATCTACTACCTTCCGCCCCACGGTTTCACCCGCGTTCCCGAGGGATCTTATGTTTTCCCGGGATAAATAACCTATGTTCTTCTCCGTACCATAGGCTATCAGCATACCAAATTTCGTCGCGATCGTTTTAACGGTTTAAGCGTGAAAAGCTAACAAACAAACAAACTAACTCACTTTCGCATTTATAATATTAGTTAGGAAGTTAGGATGATTCGTTGGATTTGTCTCTACCAGAATAGCAGAATAACTATTAAAACATGGGATTTTTTAAACCAGAAATACGAGTTAAACCACAGAGAACAGCTTATTATAAATAAACATCATTTTCCCTTTCAAATAAAATCTCCAAAAAAGATTTTATAGTATTCTCGGTACGTAAAGGTTGTCCATACATTAATTCTGAACGAGCAATTGTTTTATTTAGCTCGCGACTCACGTTCATTCCCGGACGAATTGTGTCGGTTTTACAAGCTTTTTTCTGTTATTCCTTGAATTATAACCCGGGATAGGATAACTTGGTTATTCTAACGAGACAAACAGACAATTTATTAGACAGACAACGTTGTTAAGTCGTTTTGTTAATTGATAATTATCTTGGCGTAGCGGCTAGAGAATATTTATATGTTGAGATAATTTAATATGAAATGTGACGATTCAATTCTTGTTTTGTTTCTTACTTTTTGCTTTAAGTTATTTACCTTATTAACTGAATAATATTTTCTTCAACTTATATAAGGCGATAATATCTCGTGTTGGTGTTGTCATTGTGACAAAGATTGTAAGTCATTAACTCTTATTTGCCCATTATTATACAACATTGTCGGCAAACAAGCATACGGCCCGCCTGATGGTAAGCGGTTACCGTAGCCTATGAACGCTTGCAACACCAGGGGTATCACTCGCGCGTTGCCGACCCTTCCCTCCTCCCCGATGAGCACTGGCGACCTTACTCACGCGCAGGAACACAACTATAAGTTATTTGGCTGCGGTATTCTGTAAGGTGGAGGTACTTCCCCAATCGAGCTGCTCTTTGAGCGACATATCGCTATGCTCTACCTCTCTTAAGACTTTATAAAGGTCGGCAACACATTGGCAATCCCAGGTTTTGCTAATATTCATAAATCCAAGCCAAAGCAGGGTGGTGGCTGAAAAAGTACCAACTAGTGTATCTGGCAGCGAATCTCGAGAGCCAGTTCACTTAATTACAATGCTGACATTGTGCTAAAAAAACTATTTTTCACAAAAATAATATTTAGAGAGTATTACACGCCTTCCAATTTATACATACAACACATAAAATAAATAAGAATCACTATCATAGGATATGTATGTACATAATAATATGTCAACCAGAGAATCTCCTGTAAAAGTCGAAAAAATAATTTATGTATGAATTTCCGACAACTCTATTAGTTATTTGGGACTGATACATAAGCTACCCTGTATACTCTGAAATTAATGTTTAACCTTTTCGTTACACGCTGTATATGAATTTTAAAAAGCTCGCATAATTAAAATATTCCACAAATCAAATAGCATGTTTTGGCGTTATTTCACCCGTTTTTATATTTAATTAAATAAAACATCATATTTCAAATCCAGAAATAAAAAAATATGTTAAAAATTGTAACATTTTTTTTGTTGAGTTATTTTACTCATCGATTTTCGATGGATTAATTGGTATTGCCCAATTCCCATTCCTGTTATTTACTGAATTTACACCATCTAGTTTAGCCTGCAGCACCGACAGATGGCACTAAAAGCGCAAGCTATTAAGGGCTCGACAGACCGAGGCGCCGCTGTCGCGCGTAATCCCCGCCCGCCCGGATAGAGGCGTTAATACTGATTAATTGCCTCGCAAATAAACCCGACACATATCCACGACTGTTTAGTCTGGTGGTGTATTTATTTGACTAATAGGGAAAGGCTTTCTCTCATGGGTGTTTTGTTAGTAATGCCTTTGGCTAAACATATTCTTCAATACTTACAAATTATGTTAAACTATCGTACTAATATTACTTACAAATATTATAAACTTCTGCCCCGCGATTTCACCCGCGTTTCCGGGTGTTCTTACGTTTATATTTATTTCAGAGTGAGATCAATCTATCTATCTAATGTGTTTTGCATTAACACATAAGATACTTTATATTCCGGGAACGAGGGTGAAATCGCGGGAACATGTCAAGCTAGAATTTCATAAAATATAACCTGATACCTGTGAAAGTAAAAAAACCGGCTAAGTGCGAGTCGGACTCGCACACGAAGGGTTCCGTACCATTATCTATAAAAACGGCAAAAAATCATGTTTGTTGTATGGGAGCCCCCTTAAATATTTATTTTATTCTGTTTTTTAGTATATTTTGTTATAGAACAAAAAACATGAAACAAAATCCAAAATTGATATCACATCATCCACAATCAGAATACAAAACTAAAACTATAAAACCGAAGACCAAACACGAATTCACTGTATCTTTAATATTGACAGTCAATGTTTCTTGATGAATTAATTCAACCATCATAAATCTAGCCTTTCAAACATTGATAGTGGAAAATAAGCTTGAAAGAATGGATTCCTTAGCTATTCTGAACGAGCCATAAATCAATTCATTCATGTCAAACGCTTATTATTTGCTGCCAGGCGTAGTTCGCCTCATTCTATTTCAGTTCATAAACTTTGTACAGTAATGGAGTTCTATTTTACTTTTGGGTATCCTTAACAAATATGATTGAAGTTGTATCGTGAAATTTATTGTTTGGATTTCTTGAAATTGTGTTATAATTAATGATGGCATTCAAAAATATTATATATGTAACTAGCGACCCGCCCCGGCTTTGCACGGGTGCAATTTATACACACAAACCTTCCTCGTTTATTGCTCTTTCTATTAGTGAAAACCGTATCAAAATCCGTTGTGTCGTTTAGAAGAAGTAAGCGGAGAAATAGACAGAAGCAGCAGATGGCGACTTTGTTTTATACAATTTAGAGATTAATATACTATGAAAACGTACCCGAATATCGTATGAGCTATTTTACTAATATTTTTTGTAAATAAATTTACTTAAAAAACAATTATACAGAGGGGGACTTGGGCTACGTTTTTCTCGAGAACGCGCATAAAACATAACAATTAAGTTCCTAAACTACATACTTAAATCATAGACATGAGACATCGTAAACAGATATTTCTTTGTCATTGACTAGACTAATCTGTAATTAATTACATGGGTAAAAATATAAACAGGTACATATAAATAGGTACATTGCTATATCCCAGCTATTTCTATTTTAATGCGATATCTATAAGACAAAGTATCTGATAAATGCTTAACTGCACTTTAGAATCTATCATCCTCTATATAAAGTGTGAAATCAAAAGTCAGAGCCCTTATATTATAATTAACGTAACACACGTTCCATAATATTTCATACCTTATCAAATAGTAGCTTAAAATGAACAGCAGTTTTATGCTTTGCAAACGTCAAACGAGCAATTTTCGGGCTATTTCAAATGCATAAAACTTAACGCGCCGCCGCAAAACCTTAGACCAGCTTATTGTGAACCGAATGCCCCCCTGTCCTGGTCTGAAATTCTATGGTTACGCGAGAGTGGATGGGTCAGAGTAGGATGGTATTCAGCATCGCTGTTACTGTTAATTTGGAAGAACAGCCGAAACCTTTCCGCTTAACGAGCGTCGGTCATTAAGGAGTGCTTAACAACCCTCCCGGAGTGGTTTGACCTTCGCGATCCTCTGAAGTTATGGGGAATTGATAAGTTTCCGGAACGCGCAAGATTATTTGGCTATGTCATACTTGTGTATTTTTATTTTCACTCTTTTTCTTTTGGGAGCTCACTTTCATCATTTCCCGCTTCGCGTTTTATCTTCATCAATGCGTCCAGCAGATCAACTTCTTTGGTAGCTTTCTCATAACCACCACGCTGTTCCACGATGCTTAGGAACAGCATTTTTCAACTTGAGAGTGGTAGCCAGTCAGGCAGGTAAAACCCCATCAATGTGCTATGATTCCCTCACGTTGTTTTTTCGTTGAAAGCTCAGGCTCATTGTAAGATCCAAATCACGACTTTTGCCACAGCATCAGACGTCATGAACGCTGGATGTAGGCCGCCCAAGACCGGTCCTATTGGAGATCCTTAGGGGAGGCCTATGTCCAGCTGTGGACGTCTTACAGCTGAGATGATGATGATGATGATGTTGATCAGACGTCACAACCACCGAGCTATCATCGCCTTACTATTAATACTAATTACGGTATGTTAGTCTATTTTTACGTACATTCCACAATTTCATTTTATTTTTTTACTATGCATAGACCTATGATTGACTACACCAAGCTTAGAAGTGTAGCTCCTGAAATACCTCGATAGATGATTAGCGATAGATTTTTAACATGAGGGTGGTAACCAGCCAGGACCTTACAATGTTTAAGGAAAAGGTGACTGACTGACCGATCTATCAACGCACAGCTCAAACCACTGAACGGATCGGACTAAAATTTGGCATACAGATAGCTATTATAAAGTAGGCATCCGCTAAGAAAGGATTTTTGAAAATTCCAGCCTTAAGGGGGTAAAATAGGGGTTCGCGGGTGAAACCGCGGGGCGGCAAGCTAGTACCGATATAATTGCCTTTTTGGTAAATGAGAATATTATAAGTAAACATACATGCTAGAAGTCAAGAGGAAGCAACCTTAATTTATAACAATTGTATAAAATACAAACTATAAATATATATCGCAAATATCCTTAAAACTCTCGCTGCTGTAGGTTCCCAACAGGCTGAGTTAATTTTAAAACATTTTCCACATGATGATTATATTATAAAAGTTGATGGAACATAAGATGGAACACAAGGCTACCATCGCTTATAGAAATTAGCAATACCAATAGCATAGCCAATGTATTGTCGACCTTTATAAAGCCTAGAAGGCAACTCGCTCTCAAGTGCAACTACCAGGGGTGTCACTCGCGCGTTGCCGACCCTTCCCCCCTCCCATATGAGCTCTGGCGACCTTACTCACGTGCAGGAACACAACTATAAGTTATTTGGGTGCGGTATTCTGTAAGGTGGAGGTACTTCCCCAGTCGCGCTGCTCTTTGAGCGACATATCGCTATGCTCTTCCTCTCTTACAGTACTATCTCATATGTGGCAGCATTTCTGCTTGTTTTGGGTTACGGGTATATACATATAGTAACAAGTAGTCAAAGTCAGAGCCATTTATTCAGTTTGGGCCCTAGGGGGGCACTTATGAAGGTCGAATTTACTGAAGTTACCACCGGTTCGGAAGTCAGTCTTCAACTGAGAAGAACCGGCAAGAAACTCAGCAAGCTTACATTTTTTATATATATCCGTTATCTGGTTTTTATAATGCAAGTTGCTTACATTTGGAATAACATGGCCGTGTGTAAAGAATGTCCAAGGACTTATATTAGCAATAAGTGTTATCTTTTTAGTACTGCCAACTGTTTATAGAAGATATTATTAAATTGATCTTTTGAGACTGCTTTAAAAATATATTTATAGCAAAATTACATTTAAAAAGTAGAATAAAAAATAACATAACTGTATGTACGGATGTGTGTATTCATTTAATTTATTACTTTTGCTGGAGTTTCTTCAATTAATTTTGGGATAGGTAGACCAACTTTTGACCACATTCTCGCTGTGATGTTTGACAATGTGACTAATAGAGATAAGAGTTGAGGTGAAGCTGCCACAAAATGCCAATAATGTTTCAACTGTTCACCTTGAAGGCCCAGCTTTGAACTTTTTCCAATCTTTTAAAACAGAATATCAGCATTTGTGGTAGTTTATTTATCTATTTTTGTAATTAGAGCTTGCGCCATGACAATCGCAACAGGTTAAACAGGTTTAACAAACCACAGTTGAATGTATGGCGCTGAGGTACCAAAGTCAAATGTTATTAATTTTAGGCCCTAGGAAAGCAATTATGAATTTTGAAGCTACTAAAGCTACCACCGGTTCTGTCGACTTCAACTGAGACGAACCGGCACGAAACTCAACAAGGTTACAATTTTTGGACACTCTGACTATGTTTATTATTTCTTTTCTTTGGAACTTGGAATATAGATCATGTGCCAATTCTGTCCAGACGGCGTCTAGGTCAGTATGTTCAGTCGTGACAATGGAGTAGATCTAACTCTTTATTTTCTAACTGTATTGTACCAGTTTGTACCACTTGTTCTTAATAAGCTAGTTTCTAGAAACAAAGTCCACAGAAAGGTTTTGCAACGGCATGAGGAAGAGGTTTTTCTTCTCGATTTCAACGTCTGCTGGTTTGCGCATGCCCTTGATCCAACGTGCTTCGTAATTCAGGAACAACGATGCAATCCCATAGCGGAGGGACTGGTATGCGAAGCGAATTCCTGTTAAAATGATGGACAAAGTTAATAAATTTCCTACTTGATTACCACCATTTTTTTATGTAAAAACTGATGGAATACATATTATGTAACGAAAGCTACTCTTACCGATGCAGTTCCTCGGTCCATCACCAAACGGTAAGAACGTGAAAGGTTTAATATTCTTCTCGTTTTCAGGTAAGAATCTTTCTGGTATATAAGCATCAGGTTCCGGGAAGTGTTCAGGGTCCATCATCAGGCCTGTAGCGTTGATATAAAAAATGGTACCAGCAGGAACAGTAAGGTTCTCGTCAACCTGATAGTCTTTAGCAGCAAAGCGATCCAACCAGCCCATTGGCGGGTATTTTCGAAGAGTTTCTGTTTAATATTTTAGAAATGCGTTTTAATTTAAATAATTTAAACAGGGTAGAATATATAAAGCCTAGAAGGCAACTGGCTCTCAAGTGCAACTGCCGGAACACACCAGTACGTGTTTTGCGATAGATTTTTAACTTGAAGGTGATAGCCAGCCAGACAGGGACTACAGAGTACACTGCCACTGTGCCATGACTTCCTCACGATGTTTTCTTTGACGATCTAACCTAAGTTTTCTGAGATATCGCCTAAATTTAGATGTCTTTTATTCATTTTTAATAATAATAACAATGAATTGGTAAGATAGTATATTGTTATGCCTATAAGTTGTTGGTATGCATATTAAAGTTCCTAAATAAATAATAAGTACCTTTAATACAAGCATTAAGGTAAGGAAGCTCCGCTAACATGGCAGCTTCGAATTCCTTATCACCTAAATTTTCTTTAGCCTCTTTAAGTTCTTCGTAAAGTCGTTGCTGAAATTAAAATGTTCAAGGCATGAATAGGCATTTTCTGGACAAGACTTCATTCTTGGCCTCATATTACTCTTGGGGTCAGTATATGGCCAAGCTTAAGCCTATTTTGCATTAAAAAACAACTTTAATTGGGCAACTGTATGAAGAAAAGTGATTATATAAAGAATTGAATTGAAACTTAATTTTATTTAACCACAAATGAATAAGAATAACTAGTTCCTTCAACACATCGTGATCTATAGTGAACAGAAGATTATACATAATAATATAAGGTCCTTACAAAGTAGAAAACGTCCTTTTGGGGGATGAATGTATAGATCTTAAGTATTCCTCAAAAAATATTAAAAACAATTTTCTAGTATGGTTATTGAGAAAATCCAAAAATTCCAAAACATAACAATAATACCTACAAAGTTCTAATTGAAACCATTAACCAACTAAAATAATCAGTGATACGATAAATTAATAAAAAAAAAACAAGCAGTCATGGGGACTGCCGATAGAAGTGAAAACTATTAACTTAAGACTAATTGAAATTATATGCAAAAATTACTCATAGCTATAGATATACTATTAGCATGAGCATGTCGGTGACGCGAACCTATCAGTTTTTCCCCTCCAAAAACGCTCAACGCGGCTAAAGAAGTTTTCACTTCAAAAATAAATGAAAGTTTAAGTTTAATTTATTATCGTGGCATAATGATGTCTATATACGATGCGCGGCCGCCATGCGCATTGGCCGGCAGGTCAGGGTTAGTGGGTCGTTAGTCAGTCGACGAACGGGGTGGCGCGGCGCCCGCGCCGTGATGTCCACTTACTTCCGAGTTCCGTGTTCCCGTGCGCCGTGCTATCGTTTATAAGTACCTACAATGTTTTCACACTGCGAGTAGGTACTGTGTAACGAACGGTGCGTACATTTAGAGTGGTATGAACGCCTAAGCAAAGCCCGGAGACTGTAAGAAGCCAAAAGTGTTGAAATAACCCAAAGCAAAAAACTTAAAATTGTGCGTGTAGCTATTTGGTGCAGTTAGTTGTACTCACACACAGCCCGACGCGGTGGCACGGTAATATAGATACTATTTCCGTGGCGGTGGGGTGGGCACCGCGGCCATGGCGCCGTGGCGGCGCGGATTAGCAAAAGGACGGTGTTATGCCGTTAATCGGTATTCATACCCCAAAAGGACCTTATCTACTTTGTTAGGACCTTGTATACTTTTGATCAAACACTTAAAGTTCATTTTGACTCCGGTCACATTGCCATGTTGTAGTTTAGTTTTGATATCAAATATTTAAAATTATTTGTCTCTTTTAAATAAGAGTATTCGTGTAAATTATTATTATCTAATAACTCTTATTGATAATGTAGAATTTTCACAAAACACTGTTGAAAAGTACTTATCTAAAATTGATACTAAAAAAGGCAGTGGCCCAAATGGTTTACATCCAATATTCTTAAAAAATTGTTGTAAGCAACTCCAGGCTCATTTTTATTTAATTTATCACTAACGCGTGGTGTTATACCAGATGAGTGGAAGAAATCATTAATAGTTTCAATTTTTAAAAGTGGTAACAAACATGATATCCGTAATTATCGTGGTATTCCCAAAATATCTGTTCTTCCGAAGCTTTTTGAAAAAAATGTTTATGACAACTTGTATCCCACTATTCGCCCGCATCTTATCAACAATCAACACAGTTTTATTAATGGGCGTTCCACAGAGTCTAATTTGAATGAATTTCTGGATATAGTCCTTGATACTATGGATAATGGATTCCAAGTGGATGCCGTTTATACTGACTATTCTAAAGCATTTGATAAAATTTCGCATTATTTACTAATTGCAAAGTTTAATTGTTTGGTATTCACGGTGATCTTCTTCGTTGGCTAACATCTTACCTTCGTAATAGGACACAAGCAGTCTCAGTTAAGAGTTTTATGTCTAGTTTTATTCCTATTACTTCTGGTGTGCCCCAAGGCTCTCACCATGGCCCATTAATATTTAATTTATTTATCAATGACGTCCTAAAATGGTTCTAAAATTCTAATATATTATTATATGCAGATGATACCAAAATTTTTACTGTTATACGTTCTAATATTGATTGTTACCGCATGCAAAGTGATTTAAATAATTTATGTCATTACTGTACACTTAATAATCTGCATCTGAATAATAATAAATGTCAAATTATCACCTTTGCAAGGTGCAAAAAACCAATCATTTACAATTATTGTCTTTTTAATAATTCTCTGCAATGAGTAAATGTGGTGAGAGACTTAGGTGTACTACTAGATAGCGGTTTATATTTTGAAACACATATCGCACAATCCGTTACTAAAGCATTTAAGATATTGGGATTTATATTCTGTCAAGGATGTGAATTTAAAAATCCTGACACGCTTATCACATTATACAATGCATTTGTTAGGACGCAATTAGAATATACCTCGACTGTGTGGAGCCCCAATTACTCTAAATACATTGTAATGTTAGAAAGTATTCAAAATAAGTTTATTAAGAGACTAGAGTACAAATTTCACAATTTTGAAAAACATACGATAATTTCACTAGAAAAAAGACGCGAGTGTCGAGATCAATTGTTTCTATATAAAATCATCAATAATTTTATAGATTCACCATACTTACTCGGTAGCATTAATATTAAATGTACTACATTTTATACCCGATCAAAACTTATATTTGCTGTACCTAATTGTAGAACAAATTAATCTAGAAATCGATTTATTGTAAGAGCTTGCAGTAGATATAATAAATATTATTACCACATCGACTTATTTCATGAAATAATAAACAGATACAAGAAGCACATACATAATGATACGTATGATGAGTAAATTACTCAATTATTTTTGTAATCTCTTGTTACCTTTTTGGTTACTCTAACTTTTTTTTAATTTATCTCTGTTGCCATTCTGTGGGTTTAAACTTAGTTTGTTGAACCGTTATTTTTCGTTATCTGCGTAAATGTTAGTATATATTTGTGGAAACTGTTTTGGCTTATGTATTATCTTTATGTATAAGTTATAATTGTATTATTTATAAGCTGTTTGTTTTATTTATTAAGATAAATAAATATTTTTTCACACACATACCATATCATACACACATCTGTAACTGTCTTATAATGTATGTTTGTCTGTAACTTTATGCTGAGGTAGGAACCTTTTGACCCCGGGCAATACTTACAGTTTTCCTTTCTTTCTTCTTTCTTTCTATAATGATTCCCTGTATCAAAACAGACAGCACAACTGCTATCTCTTACCTGAGCTGATGGCTTATATGCCAATTCATAGGTTAACCAGGTGAGTGCAGTAGCGGTAGTATCAAATCCTCCAAGAAGGAAAATAGCCGCTTGAGCGAGTAGCAAGTCTTCAGTTATTTCTGAAAGAGTAGTATTTATAATCAAGTTGATGTCAAACAACAGTTTAGGAAATTCTTAAAGCACAGATGCTAAAACCCCCCTTCATAATATGGTATTGGTTAACAGTGTACAAATAGTATGAGCGAGATAGCACGAGTTTCTTTGATCACGATGTATATGAAATCTAAACGTAAAGCCACAAGGCCTGTATTTCTTTGGTCTTTACAATAGTTTCTAGTTGGTGTACGATTACTTTCTGCGCTGAATATTGTATATTAACTTCTAACACTCTTAGTACTGTACTTTAGATAGTAGTTTATTATTTAATTACCTTCGTCATTTCCAGCCTCTCGTTTCATCTCAACTAATGCATCAAGAAGATCTATTTTCTTCGTAGGCTTATCGAAGCCACCTCGCTGTTCGATGATATTCAAGAACATCTTTTTTAAAAACGCTATCGTGTCTTTAGGAAAGAAGGAAAATCTGTAAGGCATAGAATATAGTACTTTATTTTATTATCAAATTCGTTTTGACGTGTGCTGTAAGCAGATTGTACATTTGTCAAAGTACCCATATTCAATTTTATTATGATTATTTTTATATACATCTTTTTTTTTAAGCATTATCATCTATTTAATAGCTGTGTACGGAATCAATATTGTAGTTTCTCTATTTTATAATATTTTTCAAAGTTGTATTCAATTTTATAAATATTCACCATGTATTGGTTGGAAATTTGAGATGACGTCGCTGAGAAAATGGAAGATAAAAACTCAGAAAAAATAGATGTCTCACCCAAAATAATCGACCAACTCGGGGAAGAAGAATATGCTAGACCATGACAGTCCTCTATGGACATTGAAAACCATAAATTCGCGGGTGATCTTTCGAATGACACTATCGCCTGTAAGTGTTGCGTTACTGGTTATCCCAAATGCTGTCTCTCCTATAATATCTGATGTGTAGTCTGAGAACATTGGCTGAAAATTAAACACTAAAATTATTGTAAAGCTAACATTGATTGTTTTCAAACAATATTAAGAAAACGAGTGGCCTCTCTGATGCGTCGCGTGCGGGACAGTACTAGCGGCCTCCAACAACTTGTTATGGATATGTGACTGTCCAGTTGTGCGGCACTGGAACACCATGCACATGGGCTCCAGCGTCGTACTAATGTGTATCCATTGATGGATTGTATTGCAATGATAATTTCCTACTAATATGTTTTATAAGTAAGTATTTACTAACATTATATGGATGTTTATATCTGAAATAAACGAGTTGAATTGAATTGAATAGTCAATCTAATATCAACTGTCGGTTGCGTATCAGCATTGACATAAGTAAATGTAATTAGGTATATTTTATATTATTTACGTATCACGTTTGTGTTTACTTAATTTTTGTATAAATAATAGATATCAGTTATATTTTTTTGTATGTGAAAACGTTCCGTGAGTATTTCGCAAGAGGCTCTGCGCCAATTCTTATAGATTTCTCAATTCTTTCGAATCAATCGTTATCCATTTCGACATCACACATTATATCGGAATCTGTTTAGTTTTTCATTTTTATTAATATTTATTTATATCTTAGATTATGGTATTTTTAAGAACAAAAACCATGATCTATATAATTATGCGTGTAATGAGAAGTATTCAGTCCTTACCCTCAAGTTTATTTGTTCACCTTTTTCATTTTCAATCTTGATGCGTTTGACCAGATTTGTCGCCTTTTCATGGGTCATATTGTGAAGAGCTCTCAGTTTTGCTGCTGTGAAGATTGAAGTTAGACGACGTCTTACGTTGCTCCAGGTTGGATCCTACAAATAAAAAAAAATATCTCCCTATACCTACACTTAAAACCTGCGAAAAAGTTAATGGAGTCATCAATGTCTTAAGAAACATCATCCTCGTTCAAATCAACGTCAAAGCCATTTATTCAGTTTTGGCCCTAGGAGGGCACTTAATATGAAGGTCGAATTTACTAAACTTACCATAGGTTTGGAAGTCAGTCTTTAACTGAAAAGAACCGACAAGAAACTCAGCACGGCTACATGTTTTACTATCTAACAAGGGACATGTTTATTGCTGAAGATGAGCCTACCCTGTAAATTTATAAATAGAGAATAATATTTTTTTTTGTTGATTATAGGTAAAAAGATGTAACACAATGTGAAGGCAGACACTAGTTTATGTTCTACCATAAGCCGTACGTAACAAAATTTAAGCATGCTTTACTAACAGGACTACTGGAAATATGTTTTCATTCTGTTAAAGCATTATATATGTGAACAAAAGCATTAGATGTTGTTATGTTGTGTTGTTATATAAAACTTAACGGTTTTAGAGTTATCCGACATTTTGTTGTTTTATGCAAAAATACATTGTTATGTTAATATAATCTATTTCATTTGTACATATTTATTATATACATTGTCTCCAATAATATTAGATAAACGTAAAGAATGAACTCTGATTGCATTACCTACTATATTGTTAGTAACAATCTTGTTGATAACATTCTGCTCTAAAATTACATATCAATTTGGTTTCGTAGACATTGCCCAGATTGAGGTATTGAGCAGATGAGATCCAGTAACGATAGAGGATCAGTTTCATAAATTAAGTCTTCATAAATTCTGCTTCTCCTAGACCATGAAAATGACTATCAAAGCTCACCGAACTCTTTGTGAATTAGCAAACTTACCTGGCCTTTAGCATAATGAATCAAAGTTATTTATTTAGTTTAGTTTCCTAAAGGTCTAAACTACTGAATTTACCATCGGATCGTAAGCTAGCCTTCAACTGAAAAGAGCCGGCAATTAGACTCTGCAAAGTTACATTTAATTTAGCTTTTTTTCATTTGTTTATTTAAAACTATCAACATGCACTTTGTAGCTATACAAATGCATCTTTTATACTTGGTACTAAAGCTAGTAACATATTTACTAAGATGTAAAGGACTACTATTCTGAGGCATATACCCGCATGATTTCCTTGACAAAAAAGATGCAGTTGAATTGCAAACCTCCTCCTTTTTTGAAGTCGGTAAATTTTTATACAAATTTATTAAATCATCATCAAAGTCTGCCATAATTCTTATCAAGCGTAATTATTTTTTCGTGGATATTAAAAATTAAAATTTACTCACATTGACCGTAAATAAATTGAGGGCACCAACTGGATCACTCTTGCCAGACCTAACGAACCGATTCCTGAAGTTTTCTTGGTCCTTCACAAGGACCTTGCGAGCTATTTCAGGGGAATTGATGACGAGTCCTGGTCTCCAGAAGATCCATATTCCCACGTAGGGAGCATTGAAGTCTGTATACAATTTTCGTAACCACACAGCCTGCAAATTATAACACTGTGAATAGAATCTGAAATTTTACTTATTTTGTTTCATTGACTAGTTTGAAAAGTAATATGAAAATACTTACAGGATTTTGCCGCTGTAAAAACGTGAGACTACCCATAATAGGATTTGGAGGATGATGGGGCACCCCCTTTACAGACCAGTAATTCTTTACTTTTCTCCAGCGCACCAGAATCCATGTAGATAAAATTGCCAATAAAATAAATAAATATAATAAAATCATTGTTAATTATTTATATTTTAGTAACGACTTTGAATTCACAGTTTTTCGTCCGACAAATGGGACTACTGATCGTATTATATGCATACGAACATTAACTTATAGATAAGGTGTCAATATATTGGTGCATAACGTGTTGATAACAAAAATATTATTTATGTACGGTGCGCAAAATGTACAGTGTATTTGCACTCTAGTGTAGCAACAAGTAATGCTACGACTAGCGTTGCCAACTTTTTTTTTGACCTTGGGACAAATGGTCATAAATCTTAAAGAATATTGGATTTCCCTTTTTCACAAATCTTAAAAAATACGGGATTTCTCTTTTTCACAAATAAAATAAACCGTTTACACGGTTACAGTTTTGTATAATGTGTAGGTACTTGGTAATTAAATTAATTCTAATATGTATTTGTAAATAACAATGTCATAAACATAATAGTACCATTATCATTATTATTTGCGTACGATTCGTTTGAAATTTTGCTCAGAAACGCACTAAAAAATATTAAAACATTACACGTATTTGCAGACAACTTTTACATAGCCATAACTTATCTCTTGTACCAAGTCTCTGCTTATCATTTTAGCGCGTACTGCGCGGCGATTGCAGCTTGATTGGCAATAATATTATAAATAAAAAGGTGTAGATAGGTTATAAGCGTTCAGCAAGTGGCACGTTAAAATGTGGCTAATTAGCCAGACTTGACCTCAGTGCCGCGTTGCCGGCGACAACGGATGCACTTCTCGTACCAAATTATTTAGTTAGCTTCCGCCCCGCTGTTTTACCCACGTTCCCGAGGGATCTTATGTTTTCCCGGGATAAAAAGTAGCCTATGTGTTAATCCAAAGTGTCAGCTACTTCCATACTAAATTTCATCGAAATCCGTTCAGTAGTTTTTGCGTGAATCCATATTCACAAACATTCACTTTTATAATTTAGTTATTTATGTGTGCGTTAGTGTACAGTTTTTGAAGATCGAATGTATGTAGGTAACCTATCTACACCTTTTTACTTATAATATCATTATTGAGTGGGCCTTTTTTTTGCATGAACGATAAGCTAGCCTAACTCTGTCCAATAATAATAAATAATAATTCTGTGAAGTGGATTATAATTTATTTTAATAACAAGTGAATATTTTTTTTTCGAAAAAGTCAATTACTTATATTATTTTAGTTAAAAATACTAACACATTTTGACTGACAGCCCAGCAAAAATATATTTCCCCATTTATAATTATATATAAAGAAATGATTTTGACCTAGACCACCTCCTCTTTTATAATGCGGACAGCAAAGGAGTGGAACTTGCTACCGGCGTCTTTGTTTCCTGACTCCTACAATCTAGCGACTTTCAAGGCCAGAGTGAATAGGTTTCTTCTGGGTAAGCGTGCTCCATCTTAGGCTTCGTCTTTGGACGGGTCAGAGGCCAAAGGCGAGCCCATTCAAATTAAAAAAAAAGGACACTTTCGGTGCCAGTGACACAACGTGTGTGAACTAAAACTTCTTACTCCTATGCCAGTGACACTTATCCGCAACTACGATAATTTCGGCCGGCATAGCGTAAGGGCTTAGTGAATCATTGCCGGCGCCGAATGTGTTAAACTTATGAACGTCAAAACTACTGAAGTTACCACCGATTCGGAAGTCGCTTTCAATTGAGAGGCTTTGCCGGATTTCATTACTTTCCAGAAATTGATCCTTATTAGCAACACTATCTGATGGTGTAATAATACAGTGTGTGTTACAGTTAGAAAATTAGTTTTTTTTTCCATTCAATGTTTAACAATTTTTAAAGAAATATATTACTCATAAGCATACTCGATGAACGTAGTAATCTTACAGCCGGATATTAGACTATCAGTTGCCGGCGTCGCTGTTATCATGCCGATTTGGCCGTTCGGCTGCCATTGGTGAAGAAAATGCAATCAGAGAATCATCTATCACCGGTTTGCTATCGGCTGACGTTGCATCTCACGATGTCGTTAATACTATTATATCATAAATAGTCATTTAGTCCTTGATTTTGTTTTTGGTATTCATACATTATACCTACCTATACCTACATCGAATCTTTTTATATTTCTGACAGAATCTGTGTCAAGCATAAACAACGCTATGCAGACAAAAAGATAACCAAAGAATGAATATAAATTATTTTATTTGAATGACCTTTAAAAAATAAATATTTGCAATGAAATGATTAATTTGTAGACCATACTATTATTTACAAAGAACACTTAAGGCTCCAGTCTCACTAAAATCAGTGTTCTTGCGGAATTTATCAGAAAAGAAACATTTTTTTTAGTCATCAGAAAAGCAATAAATGAAATATATTTTACGTTATTTTAAAGTGTGAAATTTAATGTTTCCAATACATATTATTTTTTTTTTTTTGACGCCACTTTTATTAGCTTTGTGAGGCTTTAAACATACCTCTATTTACGTTCCACGCGTAGAGGGTCTCATTCATGCACACGCCACGAAAAAAATAAAACAAAAACTTTCCTTGCCACAAAAATACGATAATATGTTGCACTAGTGTCGAAGTGACTTTCTCCTAAACTTTCATTTAGAACATATAAAAATATCAACGTTCATAAAAGTAGAATAGTATGGAGCGTAATATTAGTATTAGTTGTTTATTATGTTCTGAAAATAAAAGTAAAATCACATCTTTATCATCAAATTTATTTTCTAGGTATAATTTCTACTGATAGCGTAATATCAGGCATCAAGAACAATCCTTTCTTCTCCATCCCAACTTCCGAGGGTTTTGGAGAACGAGGGTATGGTCGGAATTCAAAGTTGGACACCAACGACATCATTGCCCATCGGAAGCTTTGTTGAGCAAAACGACGACCTAAATTACAAAAAAAAAAAGATTAAGGGTAGCCAAACACGGGCTATGACTGCATAGCGAACAATCTTCTATTCATCGGCATACATGAGACTACTAGCATCAGAGAGAGACAGAGCGGTCAGGAACAAGCCTGCTCGAACGGTATGCGTATGTCAACTATTAACTGCTTCGTCTCTCCATGTTTGTCTGCTCTAAGAAAAAACTCCCATCAGCTTATTCTTGTCCAGACAATGTCTAGCAACAGGTTTTTAAATTGCCTTTTATATTCTTTGCCCGCATCTAATTTTTTGAGTAGAATCCTACTTATATTATGAATGCTTAAATTTGTAACTCAATCCTGCCTGGAATGAATTTTTGATGAAATTTGAAACATAAATATAATGATATCCTGAGATAAAATACGAGGTATTTTTTCATACTGGGAAAACATTTGATATTTCGTGATCTTATTCAAAACCGCGAGGTGAATTCGTTTCTCCCATTTCACTCACATTTATCATCATCAGTATTATTATAGCCAACTACTCCTGGACGTAGACCTATCTCAATATTTGCCACATCTAAAAGTTCTACACTATTATACAACTTACCAATGCAACTTCTAGGTCCTTCCCCAAACGGCATAAAAGTATACGGCATAATCTCCGCCTCGTTTTCAGGCAAGAATCTATCCGGATTGAAGGTCTCCGGATCTGGGTAGAAGGCAGGATCTGTCTGCATACCGATTGCATTGACGTAGACAGGTGTACCAGCTGGTATGGTTAGCTTGTCATCAATGTGGTAGTCAGATAACGGCACGCGGTCGAGCCATCCCATTGGTGGGTAGAGTCGCAGGATTTCTAGTTTGAAATACAGAACTTTGTAAAATTAAAAATGTAACTTCATTATTATTATGTTTATTATCCCTAAAGATTTAGCCACATTTAGAAGCCACATTTCTCAATACAATAACATTAATTGCATCTTTGGGCTCGGTCGAACATAGCCGTATACCGCTCAATCACAAATCACTTTTGTTATAATGAAATGTATTGAGATATCACCTTTTAATGTAGCATTGAGGTATGGCATTTCAGCAAGTAAAGTTGAATTAAAATCTTCGTTATTATTGCTTTTTTTTGTTTCCAAAATTTCCTTGTAAAGTTTTTCCTGTAAAATAACATAAAAAATAATTTTAAAATTTAAACTTTTTAGATTATTTGAATTGTTTTGATCTATTTTTTACGTAAGCCATCAAAAATTATATAATTTTACCAGTGTTATATTTTACCTGCGCATCGGGACTAAAAGCCAAGTGATAAATGCCATAAGTTAGAGTAACAGCAGTTGTGTCAAAGCCTCCTTGAAGAAATATAGCTACTTGTGCAAGCAGAATATTCTCTGTTATATCTGCAAACAATTATAAATATAAAGCAGTTTAAATTATAATTTGTAAAATAAATATGTAAAGAAGTAGTTTTGATGTTTAGATAACCAAAGGGAATTGATTCGGTGTAGAAATATAATGTTATCATTCAAACTCAATGAGGTTTCGGGAGACCGATGGGCGGAGAGCATTTTCCGCCAACGCATTAGCATTGCAATACTAAGAGAAAACGTGACAGCCTGTTTGGAACCTTCCCCATCGGAAGCAGCGGCGGTAGCTTTGAGAATTTTATATATATTTATATTATAGATTGTATTTGTAATAATATTTTTTTTATCATCTCCTTTTTCGTATGGTGTTTGTTTTAAATAAAACAAAAATTATACTATGGTACGGTGTAGTTTTGATTTCTTAACATATTTATGGAGTTTTAATTATTACTTGTATAGAACAATTAGTTCATTAAACTGACTAATCAATCCAAATAACTTCATAAGTGGGCCCTCCTAGGGACCACTTAAGAAAGTAGTTTTTATTAGGGTTCCGTACCCAAAGAGTAAAAACGGGAAAGGGTAAATTTAAGGGGGGCTCCCATACAACAAACACGATTTTTTTGCCCTTTTATTTGTTTTGTGGGAGTTCCCGTTGACTTTGAATCACGGAATTTGGCAAAAAGCAAGGTCTTACAACATAACTAAAGGAAAAATTCCAAAATATAAAAAAAGTTGAAAATTAAAGAGTACATACATACATAGTTACGCCAATTAATAAAGACCTCTGAGTTGTATGGGCGCTCATACAATTTAGAGGTCTAGCTTAATAAATAATAAAATTGTGCATTTCCCGTGATGGACGAACGATGGACGAAGTTTGTACGGAACCCTCGTAGCGCGAGTCCGACTCGCACTTGGCCGGTTTTTTTTTAAGTTACCTTCGTTTTCCTTAGCACCATCTTGTTTAAATTTGATCAGTATATCTAACAAATCCTTAGTGTTTTTTACATTTTTGTCGTATCCACCGCGTTGGTCGACTATAATCCTAAACAACTTCCTTAAGTAGACGTTGCTCCATTTTGGGAACATTGACAACCTTCAATGAAAAAACACAAATTACTATTATTTTATTATTAGCTCTACAGTCATTATAATCTTTATATACCCATATTATAGTCTCCACTGTATAAGTTCAAGAGCATTTTTATTATCAGAAGCCGAGAGACGTACCAGAGGCCGTTTATCACGAAGGACTACACAAATATTCTTTGATCAGTGGTAAATTCTTACGTAAGTCCGTAACTCGGAGAATCCTTTTTAAAGAATTTAAATCTACACCTTCATAACTGGCGAGCGCTCGTTCCTTTATTCGTTCGTTCATCTATGTAATCTTAAAAACAGCATTTTATTTCTTTAAGCTTTTTTATTGGAAGAACCAGCTTCCACCCCGTCACCTCTTCTAAAAAACCTTGAAATACGACGTTCTTTCTAGCTGTTTTCTGGATTTGTCTTATTTTACTATTTCCAAAATTCCTTTATGGATGCTCACGTTAAAAAATAAACGTACCTTCTGTCCACATGTATGTAATTGGCTTCAGTTGTTTTGGCTCGTTGTTGATAAAGCCAGCCAGAACATGCTCTTTTTTATACCACAATAATTTATCACATTAAACTTTAACTTCTGTCTCGGATAAGAAATATTTGTTGTGCAAAAAAATTAATTAATCATGATTGCAAATTGACATTTAATTTTCCTTATTTAGCAAATATGCGAGAAACGGCATCAAATAATTTCAAATTTAAATGACTTCAGAGATTATTTATAAGATTTATAATATTAAAATTTTAATTATCTTACCTAAATAAATCGACGGCTTCTGGTAAGAAGAATATAGAAATCCACGACAGACCCCTAACAGTATCATATTTCATGTATTCCTTGGTGATTTCCCTGAAGGGGCTCTCTCCTGTGATAGTGGCATCGCTGGTGACCCCAAACCCTGATTCACTGATCGTATCGGTGGTGTAGTCGGCGAACACTGTCTGGGGATAATTTACTTTGGTGAATATAGTACGGTAGTTGATTGGCTACAATTTTTACAACCAGTTTTCAAATTTCTACCAGCTCGATATCTAATGATGCCCTACTAAGTAGTGACTTAATGGCCTCGAGAAGTATTTTCTTTCCATACTACTCTTCAGTTTTTCTCACCAAGCACCAGCGAGTGTCCAATTTTCTAACTAGGGTGAGTTCTCTAGAAAGCTTCACTAAAGTCAGGTAATGAAAATATTTAGTTTTTTTTTTGGTATTTTTTCTATCATTACAGATGTGGCACAGCACTATATTTGTCCTTCTTGCTTACTTAATTTTTATTAAAGCAACCAGAATCATCACCATCATCCCCTTAGTTGTTAATAGACGATTCCTAATAGTATCCATATCTTCCATTATACTGGACCTAAGCAATGGATAACGGCCTGAAGAATCCAGCAACGAAGACATGAAATAAACTTATACTTGACTATACTCATCAGAGCATGTGATGATGTGAAAGATGACCTTTGTTAGTCCATAAAAACCTACCCTCATATCTGTAACTATTCCCATCTTTGTTTCCTTTCTTATTCGCTGTACCAAATTAGCAGCTTTTGTAGAAATAATATTCTCGTTTGCTCTCAGTTTAGCTGATGTGAACGCTGGGGTCAGCCGACGTCTGATGGTGCTCCAAATTGGATCCTGAAACATTAATTTTAGATGTCAACAGGTTGCACAAGCAGGCAGACTGTTCACCTGATGGTAAGTGATCAAAACTAACGAAACATTTGCAATACGAGGGAGATTCCCAAATTCCTGGAACTTTTTGTGGTACACTTTTAAGGTAGTATGCTGTGGTTTCAAACTTATCTAAGTACATCATAAAGACTGCAATAGTAGATTTATAAAATAGCATGTTATTGATTTTTAATCTATCTATATAAATAAAAACTCGTACTTAATAGAGAGAGATAAATAAATAGTTTGGAATAATTAAATAAATAATTATGAAAATGTAATATATAATAAAGAATGCTTTTCCTAAAAACAATAATAAAATAATCTCTACGTAATACATTAGGTATTAATAAAAACCGGACAAGTGCGAGTCGGACTCGCGCACGAAGGGTTCCGTACCAGTATCTATAAATATGGGAGCCCCCTTAAATATTTATTTGATTCTCTTTTTTTAGTATTTGTTGTTAAAGCGGCAACAGAAATACATCATCTGTGAAAAATTCAACTATCTAACCATTACGGCTCATGAGATACAGCCTGGTGATAGACGAACAGACAGACAGACAGACGGGTGGATACCGGAGTCTTAGTAATAGGGTCCCGTTTTATCCTTTGGGTACGGAACCCTAAAAAATTTCTCTGTGACACCTTATTTATCTGCGCGCACGCCATGCCATAGATTAACATAAATATCTAATCGTCAAGCATGATTTTGCTCTTATTACACAGTAATTAGATTGTGACAAATTTAAACTTATCATCTAGCATAAAAAAAAACTTACATTAACAGTGAAAATGTTCAAAGCTCCAACCGGATCATATTTTCCAGAACCAATAGATCTGTTCCGAAAATTATCAGAATCCTTCACTAGTATCCGCCTGGCCAGGTCCGGGTCGTTGATCATCAGGGTCGGTTTCCAGAATACCCATAGACCGACGTAAGGTGCTTTGAAGTCATTGTATATTTTCTTCATAAATACAGCCTGAGTTAAATCATAATATAAAATCTTGTGATTATGTATTGGGTAAATGATGTTTTAAGTAAGTGAGTCAAGATATTTTTTACTACTTATAGGTCTTTTTAACAGGGTGGTAGCCAGCTAGGCGAATACTATAAAGTGCCATGCAATGGTTTCCTTTGCCCAAAGTTCAAGCTCATTATAGGATTCGAACCCACGGCATTGCATTTGACATCACTACCACTGAGCTATCGTTGCCTTACAACTATCGTTATATCAGGAAAAACAGACATGTTCATGCATACGAAATTGTTTGTCCTGAGTGGGAATCGAACCCAGATTACGATTATGCTTGTGTTCTGGAAGTAAGTGCTCTCTCGGATTGCAGCCATAGTTAATACTTGCAATAAAATCCGACTAATTTAATCAAATTGTTTTTTTTTTGATGTTTGTGACTCAATCACGTATATATACCTGATCAGATTTAAATGAAACTTGTCACAGGGATAGATATCCCAGAAAAAATATACACTTTAACCTAGTGTAATATAAAAGTAGAGTATAAAGATAAAAAACAAAAAATATTACAGACACACTTACCGGATTTTCCCTCATAAGGAATGTAAGACTCCCATAAAGAGGATGAGGTGGATGATGAGGAACTCCTTTCTCTGCCCAAAATCTCTTCACTCGTTGCCATCGCTTATAAACCCAACCACAAATAAATAACGCAACTATAAATGGATATAATATGAATAACATATTTACGCGTTAATATTACAATGAGTAGTCGGCTAGACGATTACTGTACACGTCTCGAGACATACTAAAAATTTGGTGAACACGCAATAGATTTTATCTCTCGCGTCAAATTATTCTCCATACTTTGAATTATTGCAATAATTCGGTCATTCTGCAGCACTCTTTATTGGATAATGTATCGTAATTAAAAAAAACTTTTTAGTTTAGTAAAGAATAGTTAGCCACCTGCTTTCTATGCTTCATAAAGGTCAACATCATTATTCTTTACATATCTATATAATTAATTATAATACATACTATTCTTTGTAATTAAATAGGAAAGAGAGGTAGAGCAAAAATATTTTCATTATAAAGGATGTATATTATCATATTTATTTTATTGAAATTAATTATAAGCGTTAAATAAAATTATAAGCTACTTAGGTATATACCAACATAATAAAACGGAAGAGTTATTGTTTGTTTGTTTGTTTGAAAGTGCTAAATTCTGTAACTACCAGTCGGATTCGAAATATTCTTTTTGCATTCGATAGCTCAATTCTTGAGGAATGGCTATTTTTTTTTATCCCGGGAACGCGAGTGAAACCGCGGGGAACAGCGGGGAACAACATTTCGAAGGCGACTTCCGAATCGGTGGTAACTTCAGTAGTTTCGACGTTCATAAGTGCCCTTCTAGGGCCTAAACTGAATAAATGGCTTTGACTTTGACTTTGATTTACCTAGTAATATACACGTACTTATATACATCAAAATCATATATTTTAACAGCAACGAACCAAAGAATAAAGCATTAAAAGAACATATCTAATATATAAAATTCTCGTGTCACAATGTTAGGTACCATACTCCTCCGAAACGGTTCGACCGATTTTTATGAATTTTTGTGTGCATATCGGGTAGGTTAGAGAATCGGCCAACATTTATTTTTTAAACCACTGCGCGAGTGAAACTGCGGGGGACAGCTAGTACTTCATAAAATTAAAACTGCTATTACACCTACCGTTAAGTAATAACAGTTACCTAGAATTTGTAGCTTAGTGCTTGGGACAAGGTTGAAGAAAAAAGCGGGGGTGAATTAATATCTTTTTAAAGGCATAATCTGCTAGATACTCTAATACACTAGACACACTGACCAATGTATAAAACATCAAAAAAAATGTGGAAACCACAATTATTTTATTAAATATATCCTTTTTATGATTTTTAATAACCAATCTAACCATAAAGAGTAGAACTTTTGCTATACAATTATGACGTCAATTTCATTTTTAATACTATCGTTTTGACATTTCATAAAAAGTAGCTGATTCGATGACCTCAGTCATCGTCCCAATTGCTAAAATACAGGTTCTGGGTTTGATTCCCACACAGGATGTGTGCATGAACACATCATTTTCTGTTCAAAAATCCTACTAATATTATAAATGTGAATGTTTGGATCTTGGATGTTTGTCACTCAATCACGATTAACGGCTGACTGGATTTGGATGAAACTTATCCCAGAAAAAAATAAGATCCCTCGGGAACGCGGATGAAAAAAACGTTATAAATAAACTTGGAGCCTTGCAAAGCATTAAAGTTGGAGTTTTTTTTTGGAGGATAAAATCCGCAATAAGCTGATGTGATAAAGAACCAAAGTGACCGACATAACTCTACGAATTAGCAAGCTGAAGTGTCAATGGGCCAGTCACGTCGGTCGATGGAGCAGGCAAGTCTTGGAGTGGGGACCGCGTCATGGCAAGCGTAACATGGATCACCCCCGGCCCTGACTGACGGCATTAAAAAGATAGCCTGACTTAAATGTAGATATCAAGGAACTGGAAGGAGTGATGCGCTTTGTTTCCAACAGTGGACTGAAAAATCGGTCAACAGTTGGCGGAGAAATCGGTGAACATACAAAAAAAACAAATATACAGTGGAACATAGAACCTCCTCCTTTTTTGAAGTCGGTTAAAAAGGTTGAAATTGAAATTGAAGCCATAATTTTACAGTATTTGTATATTTTGTTGGTGGTGTTAAGAAGTCTTTGCAGTTCTTGGCTATGACAAAGTTAAAAGGCTTCCAATTCAAGACTTGAACCAAACTCAAAAATTACACCATCCTCGGTTAATAAGTTAAAGTTGAAAAAATTAAAGGTAAAGCATAGACAATGGCAGAAGTTTGCCAAAAATTACCAAATTTTGTCGTTTTTATAATGAAAGATAGATAAATGAATCTACTACTTTTTTTCACCACTGAGATTCATAACTGATCATTTTAACTATCCTTGCTATCATACAAAAGGTCACACCATTCCTTCTCTCTGGAAGTGGGTCAGTAGGAACTGTACTTCCCTCTTTACTGGCCTCTCTTTCTTCCTCCCTTTTTTCTTACAACATTGTCGGCAAACAAGCATAACCCGCCTGATGGTAAGCAGTTACCGTAGCCTATGAACGCTTGCAACACCAGGGGTATCATTCGCGCGTTGCCGACCCTTCCCGCCATCCCGATGAGCTCTGGCGACCTTACTCACGCGCAGGAACACAACTATAAGTTTTTTGGCTGCTGTATTCTGTAAGGTGGAGGTAACTACTTCCCCAGTCGAGCTGCTCTTTGAGCGATATATCGCTATGCTCTACCTCTCTTAAACCCTTTCTCTTTCCCTTCCCTTTAGTTTTATTTTTGTGGCCCTCATTACCTCACCGACAGGTCATAAAGAGAGACACTATTCCTAGCACGACTTTGGCACCAGGAACCGTATACGGTAAGACTCGCTCACGGCTTTCTCTACGATACTCATGCGAGAGTGGTTCGTGAGTTTTGCCTTTAACGAATGAACGAATGAAAAGCTTATGTCTAATCACGCATAAAATGGTAGAATAGCTTTCGATGAAACTCGGTACAGAAATAGATTATATCTTGGAAAAAAACATAGAATACTTTTTTATTCAGAAAAAACATAATATTCACTGAAATACGGATAAAACCACGTGGCTGAACCTAGTTAATAAATGAATTGATCAAAATGCGCCAGTAAAATTATATTTTATCACAAATCTATAAAAATACATCAATTTATACAAAGCGATCGCTTTTATCAGAGAACGGAACCTATAATTATCAGCTGCCGCCATTGTCCCCAATAATTGGTTCCGGGAATCGAACCCGCGCCGGACGGTAATTGAATTACAATAACATTATTATTGTCCGCAGAATCAGTGATCATTCTGAAGAGACAAAAGGGGCCGAAAACGGATCTTTTTTTACGTATTATTTTAACTCTAGGGTGGCCATTTTCATTGTAAAAATTAAAAGGGGGAAAATATTTATGGTTATATTATACTTAAGTGCCGTCAATACTAGCTTCTACCCCGGTTTTACTCGCGTTTTAGAGGGATTGTAGAGGGAGCCTTGCCGAGTTTCTTACCGATTTTTTTTACTATGTTTAAGCCTGTGTTTGACCACAATCTCACAATGGTAAGTGATGATGTGGCCGAAGGTGGTAAGCACACAAAGCCTAGAAGGAACTGACTCTCAAGTGCAGCTACACACGGAACGACTTGCTTGGTGACAGATTTTCATGTTTTACCTCACCATTATATGTACATTCGAGCCTTCGAGCCTCGAGAATTCGAGTTCATCCTCAGGAGCAGTTTCTGCCCTTCAAAACCTTATTCATTTCACTAACAAACGACTACCCAATACAATTTCCGCTCACAAAGCTCTAAAACCCTAAAAAAGAAGGGCGTGAAAGCATTAAATCCCTTAAAATAAAACCAAAATCGCCGTAGATTTCCACTGTATCCTTTCGAGGCATAAATCTATGGCGTACAACGTAGATTTTTCCCCTTCTTGATTATACTCGTATTCAGACGGTATAGGCGTGTGGGACGCATATTTCATTTTAACCGTACGTCGATAACTGCTATGAAATATGAACGGGACCGACCCGCCGGCCTGAATACAGCCAGGTTTTGTACTCTCTAGACTTTCTCACAGCTTTTAGTAAAGTACCTATGCCTTTTTTAATGTAAGAAATTGTTGAAGCTTGAATGATATTTCATTTTTGATGTATTATATTGCAGAAATAATGTATTGGGATTTGAATATAGAATTTTTAAAAGACAAATAGATACAATTGTACAATTTCTTATTTT
This sequence comes from Tetheella fluctuosa, assembly GCA_951216915.1. NCBI lineage: Eukaryota > Metazoa > Arthropoda > Insecta > Lepidoptera > Drepanidae > Tetheella > Tetheella fluctuosa. The sequence continues at coordinate 11,009,180 of OX578229.1, read as the reverse complement.
TATGTTTATTCTTGTTCTTGTCACTGCATTTAATCTAAACAAATGATCAACAGAACAACTATGTAACCACTTGACGCCTTAGTTAGCGTCCCATACATTATTCAAAAACCGAATTACCTTAGGGAGATGGTGTAAAAAACCGCTACCCAGAATTTACCTTCCGTATAAAATGGAACGCTTAGTTTAAAATTCTAATTTGGAACGTCTAACACGGCGGGCCCGGCTCAGTCGATTTAAGTGCAAATACGGCCGAGTGAGGGAGTCGCCCCGCGCTGGACATTTGCTATGATAATGAGACACACTCGCTCGTGGTTGGGTAATTCTATTCATGGCACTACAATGGACTGAATGCACTGTACAAATAGCGAATTACGACTGTAGTGAATAAAAGAAAATGTGAAACTCGCTTAGGTTTTTCTTACTCGCAATCTGCACAGTTGGATTTACATAAATGAAAGCTAAAATTGTTTTACGGGAATTAATGTATTTTGCTAAACTTTTCATTCTAGTAGTCTTCAACAAAAATGATTACGTAACCAAATTGAACACTTTTTTGGCATTAATATCCCAAAGTTTAATTCGCTTCAAATTAGGAGGCCTAGAGGCCATGAAGGCCTATTTGAATAAAAATATTTTCATTTTCATTAAAAAACAACGACTAAACTAGTGAGTAATTAAACGAATCAACTATTAAATATGGACATTATTTTGTGCGATCTTTGGCACAAGCTATACATGATTTTTTTAGGTTTATTTTTGACCACAATCTTACCATTGTGTTTAAAGATGTAGGACCTGGCTCTCAAGTGCAGCTGCCGGAATAATACTATAAGTGCTGGATGTCATTTTTTGTTCTTGAGAATGATGCCAATCAGGCAGGTAATACAAAGTATCCTACCACCGAAAGTTAAAAGTCATTGTAGAATTTCAACTCACGACCTTCACCACGGTCACTACCACTGAGCTATCATCTCCTTATAATTTATCAAATTGTAACATATAAAGTGTGATTCCAAAATTAATGATTGTTCATCTTTATTCTGAACTAGCTTCTGACCCGCGGTTTCACCCGCGTTCCCGAGGGATCTTATATTTTCCCGGGATAAATAGTATCATAATGTTTAATCCAGAATATATTCTATCTGTGTGGCAAATTTCATCTAAATCCGTTCAGTAGTTTTTGCGTGAAAGAGTATCAAACATCTGTATATCCATCAACACAAGTTTTACATTTATAATATTACTTAGTTGAAGAAATAAGGTCATATAGTTTTGTTTTTTTTTCGTCGCATTTCTTTTACTCACAAATTGGAGCTAAAGATCGCACATAACAATGTGAACCATTTTGTGACGTATATCAAATCGGCTGCCACCTGTCTTCGCCCTCACGCTTCAACGGCGTGTAATTGAATCCGCCGCAGACACTTTGCGTTTCCACCCGCCCTCATTTGTCGACGTGCGGTTTCCATGCTCCACCTGGACTGGAACGATGGAAACACGAACGTTTCCAATGTTTTAAATTTGCCATCGCCGTTTTATGTTGGAACTTGATAATATAGGTAGTGTGTATGATTTCATAGCCATATTTATGTGTGGAAAATAGCTTAAGAAAATAATACATATTTGGAGTACATAGGTACATACATACATAGTTTCATTGGAAACTGTGAATATTCAAAATAATACTCACACACAAAAAAATCTATAAAATTAATCATTTGTTTGTGTAAAAGTATAACTGTGTTTATTGGTGTGTAGGTATGTATGTTTTATTTTTTACATCTTTTTATTCTTGTATCTTTTATAACAAATTCACATTTAATATATTGTTCTAAATTCAAAACGAGTATCTCATTGAATCTTTGACTCGAGATTAACTATATTTTTTTAATTTGGAAAACAAACACTATATAAACTAAGAAATAATAAAATTCGTTTTTTTTTATGTTAAATGGGTTTACGTTTGGCCAGCAACTGACCCAATATTAAAGGAATTAGGACGAAGTCGAGTTTTCGCATAAAAAATATATAAAAGCACTTCTGTTGTCACTAAAATCATAAGCATTATGTAAGTACGGACTTTCAATGAGGTTATGATGAAATGAGTCCAGTATAAGAGTTGCCAGATTACAGAGAAACTTTAAAATAATAACAAGTTCAGTAATCAAACATCTAGAACTAAAGTCAACTCGAACTGAAAATTTGAATTTAATCCTTAATTTTCGGAGACAATGACTCTTCGACAATCCAAGCCAGACTTCTGGAACGGGAAAAGTTATGTGATCCGATACTCGAATATTCTATGAAAGGGTATTTGGAACAAAGACTTGGGGGCCCCTTTGTGGGGCTATAATTAACTTTCTTCAAGTTAAATTGATCTGCATCGATGGAATTCACTGTAAGGCTGACAGATGTAAGACATCAATCCACAGCCATTTGGAATTAAAGAGATCGCTCCAAGTCGCGCTCTTGGAATATTTAACAGGCTCGTTTCCTTCTTGATTGCTTACGAATTTTTGTTTATGTTGCTCTAGCTTACAAATTTTGGTTTTGTTTTTTTTTTTATGAAGAAGTATGTTATAGATTGTTGGTTTGTATTTCTCAGTCACAGTGAAAAACAAAGTGTTTCTGCAGTCGTTAAACTCAAAATTGCGTATTATCGAAAATATCCCATAACTCAAAAAGTACATAACGTATTTAATTTTTTTTAAATATTACTAAACTCGTTTTTTGCCATTTGGCTACGGAACTCTAAACAGATATGTGCAAATATAACCAACTGCCTTTTAGGACGTAAAATTGGTCAGAAAATCTTATGTTAAACTTTATAGAATTGGGTTCTCAAGCAGTTACTATCATGTCACAGAAAAATAGACCGTATTTGATAGAACATATAAAATCCTGCGAATTTCAAGCAATGTATTTTAAAAACAATCAACATAGAAATATTATAGTTTAGTAGTAATTCTACATCTAATAGATACTACGAAATTGTGTGACAAGGAAGTAGATACATACGTTCTTGTCTAAGTATTATGATCAATAAGTCTAAATAAAGTCAGAGTTAAAAGATTTACGTCGCATTCGAACACATATGTCTTACTCAGTGAGACGTGTCCCCTCATTGAATTTCATAAGGCCTGCTCGGGTGACTACCACAGTTTAGAGACAAACAGTAGCTAGAGTCGCTAATGATTGTCTCCTATTGATGTTTGCATATTGCCATCTCTAAATTTCAGTAAAAACATGGCTGTCAAATTAGCAGTCGGTGCACCTGATAGTAAATGGTCACAGTCACTTATGGATATTAGCAATACCAGCGAAATTGACAATCATTAGAAAAACTAGAAAGCAGCTGGTTCACAATTCTAACTGCCTGGATCCACAATCATTAAACACCAAGGGTACCCTAGCATATCTATGGTTTTCTCTCGATTTTCTTCATTTAAAGCTCAATCTAAATAAATAAATTGAGGTTTGAAGCCAATCAGGCGTGAAGAAATTTGAAGCATAACTTAATAATGTACTTATGACGAATTGTAAGCAAAAATTGAATATATACCAGTTGAAAATCTGTCGCCATACACGTATTGGTGTGTTCCGGCAGCTGCACTAGAGAGCCAGTTCCTTCTAGGCTTTGTGTGCTCACCACCTTCTTATACCTTATAGTGAGATTGTGGTCAAACATAAGCTTATACAAAGTAAAAAAAATAGAATTTCATACGCCAGTTCTTCTGTCTACTACAAATACCTACTGCACACCATAAATTAAGCAGAAAAAATATATTGTATTCGTTTAAATTGGCAGGGCATTTAAAATTATCATAAACATTCATATTTATGATAATTTAAAAAACACGCGTAGATTAAAATATTGCAACACTAAACTGCACCTTGAACTTCTGTTATCTTTATCACTTTTTGTCAATGTAAACATTTTTTTTATCACGAGTAGGTATTTTACACAACTATAATTTACCGTGGATACGCTTGTTTAACAATCTCACTATGGTTTGTCGTAATGTAGATGACTGTACGTTTTTAAGGTAATTTTTTCAGGGTGTTAAACTTACATCTATTTAACGGCATTATTCATGTCTCAAAATCTACATTTTCTTCTGAATTACTAAATCAACTACCATCAAAACGCATCTAAAAAATACTATCTTGCCACTATATATCTTCGATGTAAGCTACTGTAAACACAACTTAGCCTGGTATAGTTATTTTGTAGTATTTACATTTGTAACATAACCAGTTGAGGCGGCGATTTTGGTTGCAAGGATACCGATTTTTCTCAACAATGACTAAAGCGAACGAAATGAAATTTATTGTAAGAATTCATCATGTATTTGACTTTTTTTTGCCCATTGCATAACACGATTGGTTAACTTTTATAACATAAAATAATTAATCAAAAAGACCTCTTTAAAATAAGAGATTCCAATTTTACCAACATTGAGGATCAATTTGAGGTTCCAAAATTTCTACATATATTAATTGAAACTGATACTATAATTTGTACATAGGTTTTATGAAATATATTTGTAGTATTTTAATTAAACAATAAAAACCATTTTTGGCATAAGCCCTTTCCGTTTACGCGTGTTTTCTATGAGAGGTCGATATAGTAGAGAGCGAGACGCAGCACGTTGAATTTCAGATTTTTAAGCTTAACGCGGCGTCACCTTAAAAAAAAATAACCACTAGCCATACTATGGACGTACTGAATAACTTTTACAATAAAACTCTAAATTCGCGAAAAAAATCATACATTTTAACTTTTCCAAAGTTTGCACTTAGTATAGGTTAAAAAAATATGCCGTCTCGAAATATCCAGTAAATACAGTGCAACTATCAAAACCATCAATGAACCCTAACTAATATTCAAGAACCATCCCACTACGGTTACTGTTCTCCTCCACACTATACACGGAGGGCCCCCAGGCTTTGCACGTTGTATAAAGCTTTTGTCTCGGCGCTATTGCTGATATTGGATCGTGTTATTCTGATTCCTACGACTGTTAGTTTTGTGATACGGTAATGTTACATTTAACTGTATTTGTATTCTACTAAAGAAGTATTTTTCAGAAAAACTACGATTTCAAAGGTTAAGGTGACGCCGCGTTAAGCTTAAAAAACCCGCTCCCTACTATAGCGACCTCTCATAGAAAACCCGCGTAAACGGAAAGAGCGGATGCGACAAAATGGTTTTCATTGTTTCATTTAAAAAACTACAAATATATTTCATAAAACCTATGTAAATTTCAATTAATATATGTAGAAATTTTGGAACCTCAAATCGATCCTCAATGTCGGTAAAATTGGAATACCTTATTTTAAAGAGGTATTTTTTTGATTATTTATTTTGTGTTATAAAAGTTAACCAATCGTGTTATGCAATGAACAAAATAAAGTCAAAGACATCATAAATTCTTGCAATAAATTTCATTTCGTTCGCTGTAGTCATTATAAAGAAAAATCGGTTTCCTTGCAACCAAAATCTTCAAGGCGTCGCCTTAAAATCTAAAATTATTTTAGTTTTAACTAGCCTCTAATCGCATTTCCGAGGGATCTTATGTATTCCAGGATTAATGTGCCTATGTGCTATTTCAGACTATAATCTCTGTGCCAAATTTTATTCCTTTAGCAGTTCTGGCGTGATTGAGTAACAAACATCCCTCCATCCATCCATTCATCCAAACTTTCACATTTATAATATTAGTAGGATTTGAATGTGGTTTGACCAATTTACTACCAGTGATCTAAGTCTGAATTTAGGATTAGAGTATTATATAATATATATTATAGCGTTAATAAAATATGTTGTTCATTACTAATAATTGCTTTTTGCCCGGGACATCACTCGCGCAGACTTCTGTATATAATTTTTCACGTCAGCCAATTTCGATAGTACAAAGCCTGGCATCTAAATAATCGCTAAATTGACATGTGAAAATTACATGAAAATCCCTTCATTAGTTTTGGAGATTATAGTGTTCGTAAAGATAGACAGTCTGACAGATAAATTAACTGTATACTTCGTACTATTTTGATAAAACAGCAATTTTATATTAAAATAAATATGTATCTACTATCATAAGTCTGCGATATTAACGTATTCTCTAATTAATCCGTAAAACTAAATAGCACACGCGTAAATTATTGAATGAGACAAAAGTTATTCAAAAACGTCATTAATTTGCCAAGTGACAGTTTGTCACTTTAGTTATTCTCGCCGACTGTACGACATAGAAATGAAACTTGCTTTTAAGTCGCCATTACGCTTTATGGGGCCACAAATGATTTTATGGGGGGAAATGTAGAGGTTTATAATAAAACAAACGGCCAGCCTTGCTTTGTTTAATGGATAGGATTTCTTTGCATCGATTTCTGGTTGCCCAAAGAAGTAAAAAAGAGGTAAAATTCTAGTCACATTATGGTCAAGTCAAGTCCGTACTAGTCAGTGAAGTTTTAGTAAAATGGCGGCCGTCACAGATTTTTAGAGACAACCTGAAAATTCATGAAACTGAATAAATAGCTTTGACTTTGATAAATAATCTGTTAGCTGACGCCATTTTTTATTGCTCCAGCGTCCGTTTCAATACCTCTTTTTTGCTTCTTTGTCGTCAGATAATTGCTGGCGTGCGCGCAACATAAGATTTCTAGTCATTCAGTAGGTAGATATTACTCCGAGGAGTTAAAAAGATTTTTTTACAATATCACTTAAAGTGCAATACTAGAGCTCGTGCAATATTAGATTTGTGATTTCACAGATGGTCCCATAATAAAAGTTGTTAATATTGATGAGTACTTCCACCCCTGCAAGTATTGCCAGTGACAAAAATCATCCTGTATACTTTTACGGCATATTTTTTCTTTTTTTTCTTCCAAAAATCGAGTAGGTATAATAAATAGGTGATTAAGAAAGAGTAACAGAATGCGAAGACACCATTTTAGTTCTTTTTTTTCAGAGGTCGATAAAGCTTTGCTTTGTTTCATTGAAATTGGCTAACGGGAAAAAGTTAGAGAAATTAAATAAAGTCTGCGCGAGCGATGCCGCGGGCAAAAAACTAGTTGGATGATAGATTGCTCATTATGTAGGATACATCGTGAAGAAAACAGGCTATGCGTCTAATCCTCTCGTATACAGAGGCTTACGTCACACTAGTGCGGATGTCTAATGCATATCTTAACACAATATATTGGAGGTACTAAAGCATGACGCCATATTTTTATTACCTACTATTTTTAATAAACAAAAATTATATCTGCTTTTTCTAGCCTTGAAACATCTTTATACAGAGTGGTGACGACATAACGACATTAAATGAAAATACGATCTCCACCAGTCAATCTAAACATTTTAATATGATCAAAAATTCCAAAAATCATTTTTTTTCCAACAAACTAAATGCGAAAATAATCTAAATTAAATACAACATGCTTTATAATATTGTCTACTGACCTCATCTAGTAGGCACTGCACGAAAGAGCGGCAACATCGTAAAGTTTCATTCATGTAGGTAACAATAATTTAAAAAAATAGCGCGCGGCATCTTCCACGTTTGCTTATGATAATAAAAATGCTGTCGTTATAGCTATTAAGTCTAAATTCAATCAGCAATACAATACAATATTGTATTATTTCTGAGTAGCGAGCCGCACATTGTATTTGGTAGTTTTACGCATGTAGGTAAATGAAATTGTTTTGATGTGAATGACCTAATGAACTTGTGTGGCGAAATCTTATTGTATTCACATTATGTGTAAAAATAAAATCCTGCGGCTAAACCGTCGATTATAATTTGATATTTTTTGGTATACGTACTACCAACGCGATACACAGTATGTGGTTTCAATCAATGTCGTATTATCTCTACCAAAAAGTCATACAAAACTTTTTGCCGTAAGTTTTTTAATAGATATTTTATCTACACTTGTTTTTAGGGTTCCGTAGCCAAATGGCAAATAACGGAACCCTTATGGATTCATGTCTGTCTGTCTGTCCGTTCGTATGTCACAGCCACTTTTTTCCGAAACTATAAGAACTATACTGTTAAAACTTGGTAAGTAGATGTATTCTGTAAACCGCATTAACCACAAAAATAGAAAAAAAAACAATAAATTTAGGGGGTTCCCCATACTTAGAACAGAAACTCAAAAATTTTTTTTTCGTCAAACCCATAAGTGTGGAGCATCTATGGATAGGTCTTCAAAAATGATATTGAGGTTTCTTATATCATTTTTTTCTAAACTGAACAGTTTGCGCGAGAGACACTTCCAAAGTGGTAAAATGTTGGTCCCCCCCCTGTAACTTCTAAAATAAGAGAATGATAAAACTAAAAAAATATATGATGTACATTACCATGCAAACTTCCACCGAAAATTGGTTTGAACGAGATCTAGTAAGTAGTTTTTTTTTAATACGTCATAAATCGTAAACCGCAATTTACCTTTCATTCAATCAACTCAAATATAAAAAAAAATGGCAAAAAGCAAGGTCTTACAGCACAAATAAAGGAAAAATTCTAAAAAATAAAAAAGTTGAAAATTAAAGGTGTCCCCATACATACATAGTTACGCTAGGTAATTAATAAAGACCTCTGAGTTGTATGGGCGCTCATACAATTTAGAGGTCTAGCACCAACCTAAAATAAGTAAGTAAATAAAATTGTGCATTTCCCGTGATGGACGAACGATGGACGAAGTTTATACGGAACCCTCGGTGCGCGAGTCCAACTCGCACTTGGTCGGTTTTTTACATCTACACTAATATTATGAGTTGTAAAATGTGTTTCTATGTAGGGAGAATCTCTGGAACTACTGACTCGATTCCAAAAAAAATATTTTATTAATAAAAGGCATCACTATCACTGAGTAATACAGGTGATTTTGTTATCACTGGCAATACTTGCAGGGGTGGAAGTACTCATCAATGTGAACAACTTTTATTATAGGGCTAACTCTGATATCGCGTAAAATAATACGGTTGCTTCATACATTTTGGTCGAGTAGGTATTGAACTTTTGTATGGAACAGCTGATATTTTTTTCATGATTTCACAGTTAGTCCTATAACAAAAGTTGTTCACATTGATGAGTACTTCCACCCCTGCAAGTATTGCCAGTGATAACAAAATCACCCAGTATACTTGATTCCGGAAATGCGGTTGAAACCACGGGGTATAGCTAGTCATAAATAAAACAAACGTTATTTCCCAAAATCCATTGCAGTTAGTCAACTCTCAACCAAAATATTACGACAACAATTAATCACACTTTCAGAGCCGACCCCATTTTTTTTTAAAATTGATTCGCAAAAGTTTCAAAAGAAAGATAAGGAAGATAAAGAAGTGTAAGGATACCATACCAGTAAATGCAACTTTGTTTCAAAAATAAATCCGGTCAAGTACGTGTTGTAACACGCGCAGTGTAGGGTTCCGTAGAACGATTTGGTACATATTGGATAAATTTGGATATAAAGTACATTGATTGTTACTTTAATATAACATATTATATGCTATAATTGAATATTTTACAAATAAATTGATTGAATTATTATCACAAAGAAATTAAAAGACTGACTTAAAACTTATTCAACAATATCCCCCGTTCGAATAAAAAAGACTATAATTTTAATCTTTGTAAACATATTAATATGAACATAAATATTTACAATCAATGTATAAAATACAAACTATGATATATAGAAAACATCCTCAAAGCCCTCGCTGCTGTCGATAGGCAAGGTTCCCAACAGGCTGGCAGCGTTCCCTTTTTGGATGGCCAAGCTTATGCGTTGGCGAAAAAGCTCCCAGCCCGTCGGTCTCCCGAAGCCTCGATGAGCTTGGATGATAAAATCCGAGCAAATCGGCGAGCCTTGACATATTAATTATGTATAAATATACTAAATTTCAACTGTAAAATACTAATAGCCTTCGAGTAAAAAACCCGTGACATACAGGAAGAAACTATAAAATTCAATTTTGACTACGGAACCCTAAAAAATGGTAATTGGCGAAGAAACTCCGATATCCTCCATTTTCCCTCCAAGTCACTGTACAGTTGATATTCCAAGCACGTTTTGAGATTTTATTATTTTGAGAACTTCACTCCGCAAGACAAGTTTTATATACTTGTTTTTCAACTAAGTAGCTTCAATTTTATTTGTTCTGACCAGTTTATATGTATTTTAAGTGTTTTTTGTTTATTTCTTTGACCACAATCTCGCGGTAAGTGTGTGAGAACCGACAATTTTGGCTATGCTTTTTTGAAAATTGCAAAATAATACAATTAAAAACAAAAAGAAAAATAAGATAAGATAAATAATAAAATGCTAAGCAATGTGGCCTTCAAGTGCAGGAACACTTCGATAGGTGGCAGACGATTTTTTTTTAATAATATGTGAGGTAATTTAAATAATTTAAGTCACGCCATTTAAATAAAAACTGATCAGATGATTACGAAAATAACGACACGTTGTTTGACTGCTAGATGACTTTGGTCAATTAAGTGACCAATTTAATAGTTTTTTAGTTGTTAGCGTTTTTTTGAATCATGACAGGATCTTTACATTTATTTGTAGAAAAACTAAACATAATTTAGTGGATCCTAAGTGTTTCCTAATATAGAGATATATATGTTAATTATTGAAATATTCCACTTTTTCATAATTTCTGATGTTCAGCTACTTATGTTGATGACTGTATATACAAAAAAAAAGGATTTACTAATATTCATACCCTAAGGTAGTTATGATGTCATGGCCAGACGGATTTCGATAAATTTTGGCGGAGGGTTAGCTTAAATCGTCGAAACCTTTTAAACCCGGAAGCGCGGGTAGAACCGCAGGGAACAGCTAGCAAAACAATGAAGATTTTAGAAGGTAGTACAACTCTTAGTGCAGAGTTCGCCCGGGGAAGTACTACCACCATATCTAATTCCGCCGTGAAATAGTAATGCACTTGTATTACTGTGTTTCGGTTAGGAGGGTATGGGAGCCGGTGAAATTACAGGCACAGGAGACTTAACAACTTCATGTCTCAAGGTTGGCAACGCGTGAGTGATACCCCTGGCAGGGTTAATATAATATTGTATTTTCTTTGCCCGTGGTGTTATGAGCGTCTATAGTCTACGATAACCGCTTACCATCAGGTGGGCCGTAAACTTGTTTGCCAGCTAAGTAGTATAAAAAAAAACATATTTTTACGAGGTTATTATATCATAATGATTATACTATTAATGTATCTGGTTTTTGTTGCTTAGCAATCTATTCACAATTTTTTTATTCCTATATCCAAAATTTATAAAGAGGTACGTACATAAAGTTTGCGAATCATGCAAAAAAAAATACAGCTGTCATTGGCTGAATTCTCGTCGATGCTATCAGGCCTTGGTCTAAGAGCTCCAAAAAAATACATTAGTTTTGTAAAGCTAAGTAATTGAAAAAAAAAGTGCCATTTAGAGTCAAAACATTTTTTTTTATGTCTCTTATTTTAATCGAAATATAAACTATCCTATATCTCAAGTTAGACCGAATTACACATAAAATGCCAACTTTCATCGAAATCGGTTGACTTGGTGAAGAGTTCACTGGGAACATACATGACACTGGATTTTTATATATTAAGATTTTATATATTAAGATATAAGGTCCTTACAAAGTAGATTTAATAATAATTAATAATAATGCATATTACTATAATCTGAATTTAGATCATATATAGATGATCCAAAAATCTGATCTAATAAAATAACCCCTGGTGAATACGCGGCCTGAAACCGTATATTTATGTCAACCCTTCACAAAAACCCGTCTACAACTTTGATAAAGTTCCAGGGCTGGATTTGGGTTACAAGCGCAGTTGCAAGAATATCGAAAAGCGAAAAATAATCCTATCCTATCTCCTATCCTAATTTTTACTTTTTATCCAACTATAATCTTACTTATATTATAAATGCACAAGTTTGCGTGTGTTTTACCCTCTTAGGGGTTGAATTTTCAAAAATCCTTCCTGTATAAGCCTTATACTATAAGGCATCTATTGTGCAAAATTTCAAGTCTCTAGGTCCAGCAGTTTGGGTTGTGCATTGATATATCAACAGTCAGTCATTTTACCATTTTGTATATAGGTACAGATTACTTCCACCCCTTAGCTAAGCAAATTAAAATACCCTGTAATGTCAACTTGCTATTAGTTACTTATTTTTTCTTATATACCCTTTTCTCCCAACGTCCCAACTCCACCCCTGTCAAAAGATTAATAACGCCTGGACGTTTCGGGATTAAACACTCGCGAAAGTCTATTGGCTTTAAATTTACGGTCTAATTAGGTTTCATTTAAACTTTCTTAAGTAGAATTTCGGCGGCACTTGGGACTCGGCGCCCCGCTCCCGGCGCGGTGGCGCCGCGGCCGAACACGACGATGACACGCCTCTGACTTCACTCATTATGCAATTATTTAATGTGAATTTATAATTTTATCCAGTGTATTTGTTATTCGAAGGATTAATGAGAATTTCAGTTTTGTTTGGTGGTCGCTTTGAACTCTGAGAATAACGTACGTCTAACTACTTTATATAATAATTGCGAATGTGAATTTGTTTGTTTGTTACCTTTTCACGCCTAAATCACTGAACCGATCACGATGAAATTTGCTACGCAGATAGCCTATGGTATGGAGAAGGACATGGGCTACTTTTTTTTTCTCGAGAACGCGGGTGAAACCGCGGGGGACAGCTAGTAGGTATATAATGCAAAAATTTCATTGTAGGTACCAAAAAAAAATATAGATACATGCAGACCAGCTGACTACTAATCCATACATGTGCGCGTAAAGGTTCATGAGTACATTCCGCGTATGTGTTAACTTGTTGTTTATTTATGGCGCGAGAGGGCGCCATTGTTTGCCGCCGACTTTCGGCTCGATTCCTTGTAAGTGGATTTAGGAAGTTGTGAGTTTATGTTTGTCTTCATATATCGTGTATATATACATGTGTTGAGATGCCAAGAGCTGGCAATTTATAGTTTCGGATATTTCAGCTTTATATCCGAAAAAAATAATTTATCTATATGACAAATGAGGGTTAGATGATCAAAAGTTGCACTTAACAGCTTGTTTCCTTCTAGGCTTTGTGTGCTTACCAACTTCGGTCATTTCATCACTCAATAAGGTGGGATTGTCGTGAAAACTAGTAAACCAAGGATCCTATTACAGACGTTACGAAACGCTGGATTCAAACTAATAAAAGGTTAAATTTGTTCTTTATGGAAAACACTAGCTGTCCTCCGCGTTTAAGTCCGCGTAATGGTGGAAGAAGGTCCCCAGGACCCACCACCTTTCTGTTCCAGTAAAAAAAAAATGTCCTCCGCGGTTTCACTCGCAAAAGTAGCTTATGTCCTTCTCCGTCCTACTTAATATTATAAATGCGAAAGTTTGGATGGATGGATGTATGTTTGTTACTCAATCACGCCAGAACGGCTGAACGGATCTGGATGAAATTTGGCACAGACATAGATTATAGTCTGGAATAGCACATAGGCTACATTCGCATTTATAATATTCTATAAATAGTATATTGTCAGGTCTATATTCAACAGTGACTAGATCAAGATAATAAAATAATATCCGAATCAAATCCCGTATCCGAAACCAACGCTCTATGTTTATCCGATAAATATTTCGTGTCTGAAGCTAGCTTACACTGAGCTCTTGTTATTCACGAACATTTCTGAGAGCGAATGGTTTTACAATGAGATTCTATTGCGTATTAACTTAATAGTTACTTTGTACAACACAGTACGGTACCTACTAGAAGTTTTATAAGTTTCCATGTGCCTGATTCAGTGCCGGACCTGGAGTTGAGCGAGTGGTCACTCTAGGCGCCACTTGGCATGGCATATCCATAGATCGCTGGTTTCATATCCGGCGACCAATTCTATGTTATGAACATAGAAAATCTGCGGAAATGGCTCACGATAATAATTTTTATTTTCTTTTTACACAATCTTTTTATGCAACATCTATTTTAATGGAGGCAACATTTTATAGTAATATTTTTATATATTGCAACCATATAAATTATTGTGAGATAGGTCATGAACAGCGCTAAAATGCTTTTTATTTATGATTATTATTTAGTAAACACTAGCTTCCACCCCGCGGTTTCACCCGGGTTCCCGAGGAATCTTACGCTTACCCGGAATAAAACGTAAATGAATATTAAAAACAAAACAAAGAAATAAAAACTGTAGTGACCTCAATATACGAGTAGAATTCACAATAAAGTGGGTCAGTTTATTCTATAAATAACAATGTTAACACAGAGTCTATAGTTGGAATACACCAAAAACTCATAATGCGTTTCGTTAATAAAGGTCAGGCAAAAATGGCGTATGCAAATTAAACAATAAATCATAGTTACACACGGTATCGGCGTGTTTCGATGGGCGCGTAACGTCGACGTAAGAACCTTAATTTATTTTCAGTCCTGCCGTCGCAGGGAATATGAAAATTTCCTCCGCAGGGAATAAATACAAACGGGCGGTTAGGACGCAATTTTTTTTTTTTTTTTTTTTGACTGGAACAGGAAGGTGGTGGGTCCAGGGGACCTTCTTCCACCGTTACGCGGACTTTTGCGGTGAGCGCTGAGGGCTCTCAACCGCTACTTAAAACTAAAACTAAACTAAATAAATTTTGGGCAACGGTAGCCTGAGGGTGCCCCCTGTGGGGCTCGACCTCGGCTCAGGACGTTGCCTGGGGAATGAGGGAGGACTTAGCATGCAAATATATTATTTGGGGATCGGTCGGATTGCTAATATGCAGCTCGGGCCGCTTAATCGGGACGAGACTGGGAAGGACGTCGCGACGGTCCTCGCCGGCGAGGACGAAATCTAGGTTGACGATTTCGCATCTGTATTTGTTTGCGGGCTTCTTCGGCCTCGATCTGCGCTAGGGTAATGGCATCGTCTGGCTCGCTGAGGGCGTGCCTAGGCCTACGGATGCGGGAAATAAGGGACGGGGTGTATGTGATAGTGTTGACTATCAAGGGATTCGCGTGGTGCGCTGCGGTATCAAAATATCGGCGCGAGGCGCGTTTTATAAATTGTTTGATTGTAGGGAGACCTAAGTCAAGGTGGAGGTTTTCATTGCGCATGTACCACGGGGCGCCCGTGGCTTTGCGCATGAAACGGTTTTGAATCACCTGAAGGGTGTGGAGATGTGTGGGAGCAGCGTGAGCGAACACGGTGCTCGCATACGTCATGACTGGACGGATACACGCGGTATAGAGTCTAACCTTGCTTTTTAGGGCAAGTTTAGACCGGGCGTTGATCATGCAGTGGAGTCGTCCTGCCACAAAGGCGGCGCGCGCGCGAACCGCCCTTATGTGTGCAGCGAAGGATAGGCGATCATCGAGGGTCACACCGAGATATTTGGCTTGCCTCTCCCAAGGGATCGGCTCGCCGAATAGTGTGACTGGGTCGGGGATGGGGGGACGTCTTTTTCGGTCGGTTCTATAAAAGAGAACCGCCTGACTCTTGGAGGGGTTGATCTCTATTCTCCATTTCCGGAACCATGCGCCTAGGGCGTTGGCTGCGGTCTGGAGTTTCTTAGAGATCGCGGGCGGGCTTTTGCCTGAGCAATATACGGCAGTGTCGTCTGCAAAGAGAGCGAACTGCGTATTCCTGACTCTAGGGATGTCGCTCGTGTAGAGCGTGAAGAGCAAGGGAGATAGTACCGAGCCCTGCGGGACACCGGCACTAATGGGGTGTGGTGAGGACAGGACGCCTTCGACCCGATATCGAAAGAGACGATTCGACAGAAAGTCTCGTAAGATGGTCACGAGTCTCGGTGGCACACCTAGGGTGTAAAGCTTGTAGATCAAGCCTGTGTGCCACACCTTGTCGAATGCCTTTGCGACATCGAAGAAAAGGGCGCCTGTCATGTGACCTCTCTGGTAACTTGTGGAGATGTGTTCAACAATTCTATGGACTTGATGAACACACGAGTGTTTGGGTCGGAACCCAAATTGCTCGTCTGGGAGGAGTTTGTTAGCATCGGCAAATGCTTTAAGGCGGACATAAATGATTCTCTCATAAATCTTGCCCAGTACGTTGAGCAGACTTATGGGACGATAACTGGAGGGCTCGGACTTGGGTTTGCCGGGCTTGTGGATCCCAATCACGTGGGCTTCTTTCCACTGGTGTGGGAAAATATTGTTTGAGAGGGCGGCATTGAAGATGGCCGTCAATAACATGATAAGGGAGGCTGGGAAGAGTTTGATCACTCTGTTGGTGATCTTGTCCGAGCCCGGGGCCTTGCGAGGGTGTAACTTCCCGATGATCGCTTTCACCTCGTCATGGGTCGCGGGTGGAAGTGGGTCGTCATTTGTGTTGACGTCATTGGCGACGTCGTCAGTCGGGGGAGCGGGAGGAGGTAACGGAAGAGCGGTCCTCCGTTCTACTTCGGCTGTAACTTTCTCCAAATGACGCGGGTCAATAGGGAGAGAACTGGGCGTACATTGAGCCTCCAGACTTTCGGCGAGGCATTCGGTCTTTTCCACGTCTTCAAAGGCGGGTGGAAGGTTGGGTCGCTTTAAGGGAGGCATTGGAACTACTGTGTCCTTTGTGAGGGCACGAGACAGTTGCCAAAAGGCTAGGTGGGAGGGCTTGATTTCGCTGAGGGTCTGGCCCCAGCGATTCTCGCGAAACTCTGCGATGCGTGCCTTGACGGCACGTTCGAGAGCTCGTAATTGGACACGATTTTGCTCTGAGGGAGCTCTATCGTAGGCGCGAATGGCGGCTTTCTTCTCCCTCAGCAAGTCCCGTATGTCGTCGGGCAAGTGCCAGCGTCGGTCATCCTCCGCTGGTACTGTCCGAGAGCAATCGCTAACTAACGATTGCACGTGACTTGTGAGTGAGTCGATAGCACCTACAGCGTCGTCGGCGGTGACTAGGCTGTCAGGGATACGGTCTAGATGGACGGACGAGGTCGCCTTGAGGCTTTCGCCTAATTTGTCCCAGTCCGTCACGACCTTGGTGCGAGAGGGTTGACCTGAATCTGGGGGACCTACGCGCGGTGTAAACTCTAGGATTACAGGCCGGTGGTCCGATTGGAGCTCGTGTAGCACTGCTAAGTCATGCAAACGTAAGTTTACATTACGCAGCAGCGCCACGTCGAGTATGTCGGGTCTGTGAGTCACTATGTCCGGGAAGTGAGTCGGTTCGTATGGGGCGATCAGGTCCACGTTGAGTGGCCCGAGGAGGGATTCAAGAATACGCCCTCTGGTATTGTTTGCGACGCAATTCCAGAGGGTGTGTTTCGCGTTTAGGTCGCCCGCCAGAATGACTGAGCTACCTAAATTGAAAAGGGATTCTAAGTCACGTTTGAGTGACATTCCTAAGTCGGGTAGGTTGTGAGAATGGGAGCAATATGCCGAGACTAGTATAATGGATGAGTGTCCAGTCATACCGAGCCTACAGATTGAAGCCTCAATGTACTCTAGGGATGGTGCGTCCATAGGGGAGCAGTGAAGGGATCTTTTATAATAAATGAGGGTGCCGCCTTTTACGGCGTTGGGTCTGTCATTGCGAATTATCTGATAATTCGCAATTTTAGGGTCCCTATGAAAGGGCTTAAGAAATGTTTCCTGTACCAAAAGGATATCGAGTTGATGCTCTCGCAGGAATTCTGCGATCTCATCTCGTTTACCTATAATGCCGTTGGCATTGAAGGTTCCTAACTTGAGGGATCGGGGTTTGATTCTACCGTGCGTGGGTGTAATATCCATTATGGATTTACGCGAAAGTGATCGAGTTGGCAAGCGATTTTATGGAATCGCAGCGCTGCAGATGCAAGGGCACGACCGTTGCCCTCGCTCTGTTTGATGAGTTCGGCGAGCTCCCTAATTTCATCGAAGTTTATAAAATCGATGAAGCGCTCCACGAGTGCGAAATCCGCATCCACACCCGACGGAGGGTTTTGGTCCCGTTTTGGTGACGGGTTTGCGCGGCGGGTGGTTTGGGTTGGCGGTGACGGCGGGGCGGGCGCTGAAGGCGCTGCGGTGGGTTTCGGCTGCCAAGCGGAGGCCTTGGGAGGAGGAGGTGGTGGCTGGGTCACGGTTTGCTCGGAGAGAGCAAACGCTTCCCTTGGGAGAGAAGGATACTCCTTGGGAGAGTTTGTGTTTAGGCGAGCCCATTGTGAGTGCCTTTGAGGGCGCAGATCAGTCTGCGCCGGATTGGTGATGGGGGCCTTGCGCGTTGAATGGCGCGAAGGGCGAGGAGCCTTCGAGCACCCGCGGTAATTCGCGGTGTGCCCGGTCTGGTTGCAGAGAACGCAACCAGGTGGCGGGGTGTTTTCGTCTATGACCTTTGGACGGTCACAGTCTTTGGTGGCGTGAGGTGTGAGGCACTTCACGCACCGGGGAGGGGCGTAGCAGTTGCGGGCGGAGTGGCCATACAACTGGCAATTGTGGCATTGAGAGGGATAGCTGCCCTTTCGGACACCCTCTACGTAGAAGCCGTCGCTGAGGCCGCATACAGATTTTATCTTGTATACAGCCTTCCCGGCCGGCCCCTGGTCCAATGCCACAATGACCATGTTATACGGTTCGTGACCGCGGCCTTTGTGCATCCGATGGACGGATTGCACTGGCAGGTCGAGCCCCTTGAGGGAGGCTTCAACCTCGGAAGTGGGGATCTGGTGGGGGATTCCGCGTATCACTACGCGTAGGGCTTTGTCCTCCGGGAGAGCATATGTGTGGAAAGCCACTTTTCTTTCCCGGAGGAGTTTGGTGATGGCACGGTGGTCCTGGGATGTAGGTACCTGGACCTTTATGCCGTGCTCGGTAGAGCGGGCGGACGTGTTTTGAATTTTGTGTGGGGTAAACCACCCGGACACTTCGGTCCATCGGGTTTTGTCCTGCACAAATAGTGGTGGAGGAGTGTCCTTCCTTTTGGGGACTTGGGATTGGGATTGGGACTGGGGCTGGGATATGCGCGTCTCTGGGCGGCCTTGTTCCTCCGGGGGAGGAGCCATGGGCACGTCCATTAGCGGCGGGGGTGTGGGCACAACAGGTTAGGACGCAAAAAAAAAAAAGTTATATTTTATACCACTTGTCCCTGAAGAGTAAGAGGCAGAAGAATTGTTAGAAAGTACATTACATAGGTAGGTACTCAGATCTTTTATCCAACATATTAAGGTTACTTAAAGACAACAGACAACAAAAAAGTTATAACTTAAACATTGTCATCGCCTCTTGGGGATATCCCCTTGTTCAGGGTATTCGGTTGCTATTCCGATCAGAAAAGACGATTTTATTTCGTTAAATTTAGTGTGTTGATCGACTGCCTCATTCCAAATGGAAGTCTGAAATGAGAAAATAGGAGCCATTCTATTCAGTTCTGTATAAGGAGATTACTGGGCAAGTTTAATATTGGTATTAGGCACATTTATTGTACTGATAATATTAAAAACGCGAGTCAACTCGCATTTAAAGATATCGAAAAAACCGGCCAAGTGCGTGCGCGCACGAAGGGTTCTATACCATTATCTATAAAAACGGCAAAAAATCTCGTTTGTTGTATGGAAGCCCACCTTAAATATTTATTAAATTCTTTTTTTTTTTAGTATTTGTTATTACAGCGGCAACAGAAATACATCATCTGTGAAAATTTCAACTGTCTAACTATCACGGTTCATGAGATACAACCTGGTGACAGACGGACAGACAGACGGACGGACAGTGGAATCTAGTAATAGGGTCCCGTTTTACCCTTTGGGTACGGAACCCTAAAAATGGCCTACGTTTAGAAATAACCTAAACATGTATTTCAATATGTACATCAATACGTCAGCAGTTTCCCAGCGTCCCAACTGCTCGTCTACACCCTCTACCCCAACTGGGCTGGTTTAATTGGAACATAGTAATTTATCGCCGGATCTCTGTTATCGGATTACCCTCCAATAGAAATAATATTTGGACGCCTGGAATTAATTTATAATGTGGACAACAGATGGCGCTGTGTCTTGATTAATATCACACTAGTTGACCTTTGACCTTACTTCGACTGAAAGGTGGTCCTTTTAACTTGAATATTATGTTTAATTTGAAGATTAGTAAATCTTTAGAATTGGGTCTATTCACGTTTTCACAAATAGCTTGTGTTTGAACATATTCTTGGTGTTAAGTAATTATGTGCCTGGAGGCTTATATAGAATCTACTGCAATGGCTTCAGAATATTCATGTTATTATTCAAAAAAATATATTTTGGTTGTATGTCTTGTTATTATTAATGTAATTTCTTTATTGTCTGCATGTACTAATTATATTCGACAAGACGACAACACATTATAATTACGGACTTTGTTGTGAATCTATTGTTGTCTAGCTCACATGTCGAATAATAGATTGTATCATAAGGGAGCAAAATAATATTTTACGGCGAGGGCGCTTGAATCCAGAGCGAAGTGAGGGATTCTAGATTAGAGTAGAGTTCTTTGGTAGAATCCTGAACGTAGCGAGGGATTCAAAGTATGTCGCCCGAGCCAAAAATATATTTTGTGCCTGAGTGATACACTCTACTTTTCATCATGAGAAAATAAAAGGCGCTTCATTTTTTATTTCAAAACAAAACCATGAATTTCTAACAATCCGTGAAAATTGACGAAAGCGCGGGCTGTAGTTCGCGCGTTTTTAATTTGATTTTTTTTTTTTTTATTCAGCCGGCGGCGTGGCTATGAGCCGTCGTACTAGCCAGTCTATATTCAAATAATATTTGCGTTCGATTTCTTTGGTGCTGAACACTAAGATGTTTCAAATTCAAAAAGTGCGCGGCAAAGATAATTTTGCGCACTTATAAAGAGGATTAAAAACTCATTACTGCCCGCTAAAAGTTTATTATAGAAAAGACCACCTTTGGGTGCACTTTAGGCTCCAGTCTCCCTAAAATCAGTGTTCTTGCGGAATTTTTCAGAAAAGAAATAATTTTTTTTAGTCATTAGAAAAGCAATAAATTAAATATATTTTACGTTATTTTAAAGTGTGAGATTTGATGTTTCCAATACATATTTTATTTTTTAATTTGACGCCACTTTTATTAGCTTTGTGAGGCTTTAAACATACCTCTATTTACGTACCACGCGTAGAGGGTCTCATTCATGCACACGCCACGAAAAAAATATAACAAAAACAAGAAATGTATTCAAATTACATTTGTCGGCAAATCTTCTACAATAATCTTATCTAGTTACTTTTTTTCAAAATCGTCTCAATTTCTTATTTAAACTGCTTCAAAAAGTTATAAATTTCTGAATTTGACCCTTGCAACATATATTTTTTTCTATTACAAAGTAATGGTTTAGAGAAATCACACTTTAACCACTCTGAACACAACTACTTACCTGTCGAATAAAAAATATAAGCATTCAAAAAATCATTTGAAATAAATTTACCGAAACTAAACAAATAAAACATAAAACGCATCAAAATTCCATTCAATTCCGCTGGGAATTGACAGCCGTTCGTTGTGCTAATTTCTCATGTTTATTATTCCTAACCTTATCTGATGTCAAGATTCTGGCGGAGAAGGAATATAAAGATAATTTTAAGCATAGAATTAAAATTCATGTCACATGCCCAAAATTATAATATTGTTTACGCCACCTGCACTGACTTTATAACAAACAATTTCCTGTTTTGACTTGATTAAAATACATTATAATTAGGTGACCCAACCAACCAACTAACGGCAATTAAAAGCCTTTTAACGTTTTCGTTTGGGTTGTAATTTCAATTTATTATATTACTAGCTTCCGCCCCGCGGTTTCACCCGCGTTCCCGTGGGGCCTTACGTTTTCCCGGGATAAAAAGTAGCCCATGTACTATTCCAGACTATAATCTATCTCTTTGCCAAATTTCATCCAAATCCGTACAGTGGTTTTTGCGTGAAAGAGTAACAAAGTAACATCGATACTCACAAACTTTCGCATTTATAAAATTAGTAGGATTAACAACCTATGGCCTTATTCAGTAAACATAATAATTACAATACAAAAAATTAATAAACTATAACAACACTAGGTATATCCATTTCATTGTACAGTCACGAGCATAAATATAATATACTCAATTTTTTTTTTTTGATACTTGATTTCTCTGAAGGTATTCATTGAAATTTTATGATGTTACGAACATAGTATTATCAAACCAATACTATTATGATATAGGTGTTATCTCAAAGTTGCTATGGTTATTTCACAAAAATACGCTTTAGAATTTTACTTAGTGTATATATATTTATGCTCGTGACTGTACGTAGATTTTTGAATGAGACCTTTCCTTTTACTTACAATTTAACATGAACCTTATAAGCGACAATAATAGAGGCTTTTTTTTTCAAACCTATCGAAGGCTCGATTTTCGCCTTTTTTTTAAACGACTTCAAAAAATTGAAGTTTCTCTATTCGACCCGTTTGTATGTAAGTATATGTTTGTATGACCGCGATTTTCTCAAAAACTACTGATCCACATTTTTTCAGGGAAGGCTTTATTAAATCTAAGTATGAGTCTTGAGTCTCAATTGAAAATGTTATTATGTACTTTTTAATTTGGCCATGCCTTGTTGAAAAAATCACCGGTACAATAAAATAAATCAATGTTTGTCTATCTGTTTATTTGTAACGTATAAGATCTTATATCATTCATCCGATTACGACGACACTTCGGTGAGTTGTTGTCCACGCCCGCAATTACTTCTGACATAAAAAAAGAAAAATAAAGAGGCAAAGCACGCCGGGGATTACCTAGTTGTAAATAAATACAAACTTCAGTAGCTACGACCTTTGTTAAGTGCCCTCCTAGGGCCTAACTGAACAAATAGCTTTGACTTTGAATATAATTCGTGATTACAAGAATATAAAGGCTTGCAGGCATTTAAAAAACTATGAAATCTATTATTATTATACTACCTACTGCCCTGCGGGTTTTTATGCTTTCCCGGGATAAAATGAACCCTGTTATGTAATTCCAGGGTATGAGCTATCTATGTGCCAAATTACATCCGAATCCATACAGCCGTTTATGCGTGAATGAGTAAGAAACATCCACATTGAATATTAGTAGGATGTGAACGTGAGTTCGTCTGTTTTCACAGCTAAACTACCTGGCCGATATTGATGAATGTTAGCAGACTTATAGTTTGAATTCTGGAGATGGAAACAGAATACTTTTGTTAGAGAACTACTGTGGGGATACAATGAAACCAATGTGCAAAATCGATTGGATTAAAACACATATATACCTACGAATAAAGGGTGGGGTTAATAATTTGTTATTGAATATGTTGCTGGCATAGATCCAGCTGGCTGCGATATGCGATGTTGTGCGATAAAATATTTTAATTATGCGTATGTATACTTATTTTTTACTTAAAATAAAAATATACATTATTATAAGTGGCCTTAAACGTCACATGATGTGACAAAAAATATAAATGAATACAAAACGCACAACCTAAAAGTAGTTAAGAAGAAAAAGGTTTTTTTTTTTATACAACAGTCGGAAAACAAGCATACCCGCCTGATGGTAAGCGGTTACCGTAGCCTATGAACACTTGCAACACCAGGGCCGCAGGGGTATCACTCGCGCGTTGCCGACCCTTCCCCCTCCCCGATGAGCTCTGGCGACCTTACTCACGCGCAGGAACACAACTGTAAGTTATTTGGTATTCTGTAAGGTGGAGGTACTTCCCCAGTCGAGCTGCTCTTTGAGCGACTACTATGCTCTGCCTCTCAAAGTCAAAGCTATTTATTCAGTTTAGGCCCTAGGAGGGCACTTATGAAGGTCGAATTTACTGAAGTTACCACCGGTTCGAAAGTCAGCCTTCAACTGAGAAGAACCGGCAAGAAACTCAGTACCTAAGGATGCATTTTTTTTATATATTTTCTATGTGACTATGTTGGATATAATATTTATAGTTAATTCGTAATATTAGTGAGATCCCAAAGTAAGTCGTTTGTGGGTTTCAAACAAAATACAATATGTCATCAAAAGAGAATAATGGTGTAATTAAATAATGTTATTACATAAAATAATTTCATTCAAAAAATCCTTTGATGGCGTATATTGAATATTCATGATATTCTAAGTATTATGAAATGAACTTTTGGTAAAGAAGAGCTTAATTGAATTTTTACAGAATATTTTCATCTTAATATAAGTTTATTTGACAGTTGAAGTGTTTAATGAAATTTGTAGAATAGTGCTTTTTATCACATCTGGCTTGTGTTTAACCACAACCTCGTTGTAATAAGTGACACAATGTGGTAAAACACAAAATTTAGAGATAGGTAACTCTCAAATACAGCTGCCGGCGCGGCGCACAGGTAGTTACTTGGCGGGCACTACACAGTACCCTACCACCGTGCTCAGGTTTCTTCACGATTTTTTCCTTCACCGAAAGCTCAAGCTCATTGTTTCATTTTTATTGTATGTATTTCTTTTTAATATTAAAATAGACTATGTCGTTTTTTTTTTAAACTCAGTATTTCTCATGACAAATTAATGCACTATCTACAACTTTGTGGTAGAGTTCTTTGTAGTACGCGCCTGGCTGGCTACCACCCTCAAATGGACCTGTCACCAAACACCTACTGGTGTGTTCCGGCAGCTTACTTAACAGCCAGTACTCTTGATGCTTTCGACGTCACTATCAATGATATTTAGAAATAGATCACCTTATATTAAGAAACAAAATTAAATAACGACATTGAGCGTTAATCTAGTTTAGTTCTGAAAATCACATTATAGTCAAAGTCAAAGCCATTTATTTAGTTTAGGCCCTAGAAGGGCACTTATGAACGTCGAAGCTACTGAAGTTACCACCGATTCGAAAGTCGCCTTCAACTGAGAAGAACCGGCAAGAAACTCAGTATGGTAACATTTTTTAAATATTTATTTGGACAATCTGACAATTAGACTATGTATGGTATTGAACACCATAGATATATAGACTTTTCTGTGAATAATAATAAGTCAGTTTTTTGTTAAAAAATGTATTATTTGAAGAAAAAAACAGCGCCCCTATACTACATTAACTGTCAAACATAATCTGCATTAGTACGTTAAAATCATTTTCACATCCACGGTTCCCAAAAAGTAAAATACCCAAAATCAAATTTTAAATAATACACAGTAATTAGCAATGGAATTGGTAATGAGATTATAATTCATTACCGTTATTAGCACTTGAATAACGACCAGTATCAGTGTCCCGGTTAAACTCGTACTAAAATACCTCTCAAATACTAATTAGTTTATAATTACCACTGGTAAGTCCCCTGGCTATAACCGCATATTCATTTGACGGTAAAATTCAAAGGGTTTATTATAACCTTAAGGCTCCAGTCTCCCTAAAATCAGTGTTCTTGCGGAATTTATCAGAAAAGAAATATTGTTTTTTAGTCATCAGAAAAGCAATAAATGAAATATGTTTTTCGTTATTTTAAAGTGTGAGATTTGAAGTTTCCAATACATTATTTATTTTTTAATTTGACGCCACTTTTATTAGCTTTGTGAGGCTTTAAACATACCTCTATTTACGTTCCACGCGTAGAGGGTCTCATTCATGCACACGCCACGAAAAAATGTAACAAAAACAAGAAATGTATTCAGATTACATTTGTCGGCAAATCCTCTACAATAATCTTATCTAGTTACTTTTTTTCACAATCGTCTCAATTTCTTATTTAAACTGCTTTAAAAAGTTATAAATTTCTGAATTTGACCCTTGCAACATATATTTTTTTCTATTACAAAGTAATGTTTTAGAGAAATCACACTTTAACCACTCCGAAAGCAACTACTTATCTGTCGAATAAAAAATATATGCATTCAAAAATCATTTGAAATAAATTTACCGAAACTAAACAAATAAAACATAAAGCGCACTGATTTTAGGGAGACTGGAGCCTTAACAGGTTAAAACTTTTGGGTAAGAATCTTTATACGAGTAATAATAAAGTTTAAGATTTGTACTCAGTTTAAAAGAAATTAATGTAATTTAAATGAGTGCGTGAGACGAGTCAGTTGGTACTTTCCTTAATTTCCGAGTTTAATGCTTGTAGGGGAGGTCACTATTGAATGCATATTTTGAGGAATTGCAGTTCTAATTTAAAAATGTTTGAAGATTGTTGACTATTTTATTACTGGTTATGACGTATTGAATTTTCAAAAAATAAAATAAAAAAATAGAATCGTGAGACAACCAATATTAGCAATTTTTTTGGGTTCCGTACCCAAAGGGCAAAACGGGACCCTATTACTAAGACTCCGCTGTCCGTCTGTCCATCTGTCATGCTGTATGTTAAGAACCGTGATAGTTAGTCAGTTGAATTTTTCACAGATGATGTATGTCTGTTGCCGGTGTAACAACAAATGGTACTAAAAAACAGAATAAAATAAATATTTAAGGGGGCTCCCATACAACAAACGTGAGTTTTTTGCTCGTTTTTGCTCGAAATTGATAACGGCAACAGGTAGACGCTTGAAATATTCACAGAATATTTAATTATATATTCGTAGGCGTAGACTCACCCGCTAAGTAGGTACTGTATCTTCGTCATTTGGTTTTAATCTAAGGCGAGGATATAAGCGAGATCTAAGCATATATAATCCACATGAAAAAATGCAGGGTAAACCCAAGTATATGCTAGCAGACAATTCCAATTAAAATTCCATAATACCGCAATAAAATTTAAATTAATTTATCCCACAGTAATTAACGAAAAGTCATGGTGTGTATGTAATTAGTTTTGGATATTGCATTACAGTACCATTAAGGCAAATTTATGGATTAATATCGCAAACGTTGTAATTGTTCATTGTATTGAATTATCTATTTATGGTTTGATTTTAAATATTTATAGATTTATTAATGAATATCAGTTTTGTACAATTTGTTTTTGAATTATAAATCTTTACAAATGGTCTGCAGCTTGTAATCCTTTTGCACCTTGGTACCTACCACCTACGGCCATATCATTACTTACCATGGAGAGATTGTAGTTAACACAAGTAAAAAGAAAAAAAAAAAAAAACAAATTAAAAAAAGGACACCGAATGAAAATTAATCCAACGCCAAGCAGCGATGACCAGAGACTCAGGAGCTCTACCGAACGTAAGGTTTTTTTTTCTGACCTACTACTTTATTTGTGATCACGTGGAAAACAAACGAGTAAAAAATGCCATCGCTTGAATCGTCTGGTGCCCCACGTTGGAGAAAGTAAAGTACCTACTTAAATAATAATATCCTGGGATATTCATCACACACGGCCATCTGATCCCAAACTAAGCCCCAAACTATTACACTGAATTGATAAGGTATCATGCCAACCACGTTACCAGCCCGTATAAATCAAGGCCTAGTTCTTATAAATAAACTGGCACACAAGAAATACGGATTCTCAAATATCATACCTACTAGGTAGGTAGGTACATGCTTTAAAATGTTTTCTACGACAGACAACCTAAATAAGCGAGCGAAACCTCGTTACGGAAAGGGAAAAATAACAAAAAAACAGTCGACCATCAAGAACAACGGTTCGACACTTGAACACGTTCGTGAAAATGCTGAAATCAGCTGGTAAAATTGGGGGTTTATATTTCCAAACGATACGTGTAGCGACATCTAGTGAGATGTTTTGGAACTAGCCGTCGAGAGCTTATGAAAAGTGAATGGTTTCAAATTATTCTGAGTATAGGGATTTACTAAAGATTTTTTTATATATCGAAACATTACATATAAATAGACTGATAAACACATTTCCCTCCTCAGCAGTCGGGTAAAAAGAAAAGTCCTGACTCACTCACTGGCTGACTCAACAACACTCAGTTCGAACCCTTGGACCTAGAACGCTGAAATTTTACACAGAAAAAGAGACCCTCCCCTTTATGGAATAAGGCCAGCTGCCATACCGGCAGGTGTAGGAGCCGGTAGATGCTTGACGACAGAGTTTAAACTTGAGAGGCCAGGCAGGCGGGTATTACTATGTATGTATGTAGTTGTAGTTACTTTGGATTTGACAAAATCAAGTCTAAAATCGTAAATAAGATTTATTTTCAAACGTTCTAGCTCAAATTGACCATTCATAATTGCATTTTTAACAATAAAAAGCCATACCAAAACAGTTCTCCAATCACCAACTACCCACGCCAAGAAAT
This sequence comes from Tetheella fluctuosa, assembly GCA_951216915.1. NCBI lineage: Eukaryota > Metazoa > Arthropoda > Insecta > Lepidoptera > Drepanidae > Tetheella > Tetheella fluctuosa. The sequence goes on along the minus strand of OX578229.1, from coordinate 10,980,959 downwards.
ATACAAAAGAATATAATAACTCAAAAATATATTGCACATTCGAAATAATACAATTTAGGGATGTAACAGAACCGCATAAAGTATCAGAAATATCGGCCGCGGCGGCACCGTGGAGATATATGGCCCTATTCGAGGAGTGTGCGTGATTTATTAGGACTTTTGTCGCTTTTATACCTTATTTACCGTCCCCACTTTTATATTCCACGTTTTGAATAAAACTCGAACCAATAAGTTGTATTATATGTCTTCCGCTTTCATGACGTTTCACTCATAACTTTTGTATTTCTTATTGATTTGGTTTTATCAGGTTTATCAGGTTTTGATGCCTTAAACGTTGTCGTCATAATGCATTACAAATAACACTGTAATTTTTTATGGACTATTAGAAACTTTATACCAAAAAAACTTCAAAAAGGTGAAAGTTTTATATTCAACGCGTATGTATGTTTTTTCTTTGTTTTTTTTTATGTATGTTCACTGTTTTATTGGAAACTGTTTAAGCTGTAATCTTTTCACGCCTAAACCGCTGAACCGATCGCAATGAAATTTGGTCCGCAGATAGCCTATGGTATAGAGAAGGACACTTCAAGGCTACTTCTTTCCTCAGGAACGCGGTGGAAACCGCGGGTTATAGGTAGTTCCATATAAATTCTATCAAGATCTGACCATGGACTAGATATGGCGGAATTCCTCGACGATTAATATTCACAAAAAATAAAACTGACTTCAAAGTGGGTTTGCACTGAAAGTATAAAATATCGATGTAGAGAGACTAATGTGATTGTGTTATTGTTTTGAAGGTGGGGAAAGAGTAGCATCTGTTCTTTCTCAAATTCTTACTCTGACTTCAAAGTTGTACCTATCCAATTACACAGTCAGATTATAATGCAAGCGATGATAGCTCAGTGGTAGTGACGTCGGATGCCGCGGCGAAGGTGGGTTCCAATCCTACAATGAGCTTGAGCTTTCGGTGAAGGAAAACATCGTGAGGAAACCATAGCACGGTGGTAGGGTACTTTGTAGTACTCGTCTGGCTGGCTACCACCCTCAAGTTGAAAATCTGTCGCCAAACACCTATTGGTGTGTTCCGGCAGCTGCACTTGAGAGCCAGTTCCTTCTAAGCTTTGTGTGCTTACTACCTTCAGCCACATCATCACTTACCATAGTGAGTTGTGGTCAAACACAAGCCTATACAAAGTAAAAAAAAAAAAAAAAATTCGTCTTCTTTATAATTATACCTTTATACCTACTTTCCTTTAGGGATTTTTTTTTTATTAGGTGAACAAAAATGGATTTTTCAATATACAAATCGAAAGTTTTTAAAAAAGCTCAATATCAAAATAAAGTAAAACTACTTGCCATAACTATCGATCTTCAGCACTTACATCCTAGTTTCCACCGTATAATCACATTAGGGGATCTAAAATTCACGGCCAAATAAGACATTAAGCTGTAACCACACCAGCAAATTGTTCCGTAGGTGTTTCGGGGCCGCACAACTTATTTAACGAAGTAATTTGTATTCGACGAGCGCCGTACGGACTCCTAACGCGTAAATCCGTCCGTCTAACTGAACCCGCAGCCCGCAATGGTATTGGATTGTTGCCTGTATTTATCATTGGTAGAACCCAGCTTTTTGTTTGGTGTTTTGGACATGGAGGTTCAATGCGGATTTTCGTCAATTTTTAGTTGGCCCTATTTAATATGCTGGATAAATTGACAGGATCAAACATATATATATAGAGGACTAGCTTCGACCCGGCGGTTTCACCGGCGGTCCCAAAGGATCTTATGTTATCTCGAGCTAAAAGTTTCTTGTATGTTAAATCATAATATATTTCATCTAAATCCGTTCAGTAGTTTTTGTGTGAAAGAGAAACAAACCATCTATCTATCCATCCTCATAAAGATTCCCGTTTATAATATTAACTAAGATTTTGACTGGCTCCCACCCTCATGTTGAAAATCTGACGCAAAGCACCTACCGGTGTGTTTCGGCAGCTGCACTTAATAGCCAGTTCTAGGCTTTGTGTGCTTACCACCTTCGGCCACATGATCATATTTCACGGTTAGATTATGGTAAAAGTCAAGGCTCATTTATAATGTTGCATAACTCGCAAACAAATCCGCAGGAGAGCTTATCTGCTACATACAATAAAAAAAAAAATAATGTAACCTTGCTGAGTTTCTTGCCGGTTCTTCTCAGTTGAAGGCTGACTTCCGAACCGGTGGTTTTATATTTATTTATATTTATTTACTTTGACTTTGATACACGTGTTTTCAATGTAAGAGGCAATTCCTGTAAATGAAATGTAGCGTGTAAATAAAGTCATTTATAGTTAGACCGCACCTCGGAGTTGTAATGAGTGAAATTGTGCTGGATAGAACACGTGTCACGTGGGTGGAAAGATATACACTGTACCAATTGTTTTTAAGGCTTTATAAAGGTCGGCGACACATTGGCGATCCTACTGGTATTGCTAATCTTCATAGGCGACGGTAGCCACCATCAGGTGGACCGCCTGCTTGCTTGTCTGCCCTCTGAAGATTTTTAAGGCGAAAATAGATAATGACGTCTAATGCCGTGAAGGTCGTGAACTCGAACCCTACAATCGAAAACGAAGGAAAACATCGTAAAGAAGCCATAGGAAGGGGGATAAGGTACTTTGTAGTATCCTCTTGGCTGGCTACCAACCTCAAGTTGAAAATCTGTTGTCAAACACCTAGCGGTATCCCGGCAGCTGCACTTGAGAGCCAGATCCTTCTAGGCTTTGTGTGCTTACCACCATGGGCCACATCGTTACTTACCATGGTGAGATTGTGGTGAAATACAGGCGAATACATAGTATTAGAAAATATCAAATGGCCATGAGTGCGGAATGCCCCAGGATATTATGATTATTTAAAGACATGTGTTGAACTATTGGAGATCATTAGGGGAGGCCTATGTCCAGCAGTGGACGTCTTGCGGCTGAGATGATGATGATGTTGGACAATGTAAACTAAACAGAATGGTTCTTGTAACTTCTGTCAAATAATTTCTCCTAATTACTTACTACAAAATAAAGCCATATAATATTTAAAAGTCAAGTGACCTTGTTTTCGAAACACGTTTCTACGTTTTCCCGCAAAGTATTATAACTTCGCTCGCTACCTGTAAAGAATTTCTTGTCTCTTTTTTATTTTAATTTAAAAAGGGACCAGAACGAGGGGAACTAATCTGGTGGGCCAGCGGGAAATTGATTTTGTATACGCGGCGACGAAATATATCGAAATTATAAAACAAGCACGGAGTATCCTTTTGTACGACGAATTACTCCAAAATATATATTGGTTCTCCTTTTTTATATCTACCTTCATGAATATTTATTGGAAGAGCGGAAGATTGAGGTGTTATTTAGTTTGTTTTGGTTGTAAATTGATTTTATGTGGGTGTAAATAATGTGTAACAACGTAAAAGAAAGAAATAAAAGAATGCGCCAGGATACTATATATATACCTAATAGTTAATCTAGGTATTAGCACAAATGCGCTTTCATTTATTAATTAGTTCAGGTAAATGACCTCACTGGTGTGAACTCTCCATTCTCCAGCTCCAAGACAGAGTCATTAAAAGATTTGCAGCAGTCTGGAGTCGCCGTAAACATCGACACACAACTTTCAACATGAATTCTTAGGAGAGACCGGGAGATGAGATTTTAGAAATCAATTAAAAAAATTATATTTTATTTAGTAAGAGAGAGTTTGTTTTAAGAGAGGTAGAACATAGTGATATCCGTTCCCCGTAGACCCGTTCGAGACGGTCGAGGCAAAGAGCAGCTCGACCGGGGAAGTACCTCCACCTTACAGAATACCGCAGTCAAATAACTTATAGTTGTGTTCCTGCGCGTGAGTAAAGTCGCCAGAGCTCTTCGGGGAGGGGGGAAGGGTCGGCAAAGCGCGAGTGATACCCTTGGTGTTGCAAGCTTTCACAAGCTGCGGTAACAGGCTGTATGCTTGTTTGCCGATAATTTTATATAAATTTTTATTTTTTTTATGTTGGCTAGCACAAATTTCATAGTATTCTAAAGCAAAGGAAAACAAACCTTAAATTGTATAGTTACTTACTTTAAATTATATGTTTGAAAATAAAATAATAATTGTCTGGGAATCATGGAATCGGGAATCAAGGAAAATATAATTATTTGAAATTTGGTGAGAATCGTGGGTTTTACAAACAATAGGTTTTAAATAAAATTGGTCAAGTGCGAGTTGGGCACGCGTACTAAGGGTTGGAAGTTCTAAGACATTATTTCTAAGAGCTGAATGATATTATATACAGTAGAATCCCGATTATCCGATTATCCGGACTCATTCGTCTCGGCTCTAATTGTCAATTTAAAAATTAACTTTATCTATTTCTTCAATTAAACCACACGACGATTTAAAAAATAAAAAAAATAAATATTGTTTGATTTGCTTTGAAATCGATTATCCTTCGATTATACTTCTTCAGCTGGCAATGTTTAAGGACATACATCCAGCAATAAATATCTGCATGATCATTGCATGTTATGTATCTTCCTTTATAGAAATTCTTTATGAGAAAAAGCGAAAAGAATATTTAAGCAGAAATTACACAATAGGCGGCCACTGATAGCGATATCTACCAGATAACCTTTAGATAGAGAGGACTTATATATGGAAAAAAACGAGAGTGCACGCTATACAAATCATGATTTTAACAATATTTTTTGGATCCAAACTCCTGCACAAGAATTCTATGCCCGAAGCAACTTTAAGCTCCCGAACTTTTGAGGAATTTACATTTTCAATGCGAAATTATGTCCCCCGGTGTCCCAAGAACGGAGCGGTACTTATGCAAAAATATCCAAGGACTCAAGTGCTTGTTACAGCTATTAACGAGTGCGCTTTAACGCTGATTGACTTTAAAAACAGTTCGTTGCAAAGCGCTGAGTCCGCTGATTGCGCTCAAAACTGTTTCACTGAATTGCAATTGCATGGAATCTGTTGGAAAGTAATAAAAAAGTAGTACACTTGATTTAACTTTAGTTGTTGAAAAAACTGTGGGAGAAGTTAGTGTGAATGAACTTTTTTCTAGTCCATTGAATTGTAATGAAAATGAGCTTCGTATATATAAAAGAACAAGTCTAGACTTGACTGAGAGTGGTTCGCAAAGACTAAATTATTGGTCATATAAGTTAGAAGCTTGATGAGGATATAATTCATTTTGTAACGTAGGGGTGTACTAAGAAAGTATTTTCAAAATTCAACCCCTAAGGGGATAAAAAGTTAGTTGTAAATAAAGTAAATAATATAATGGAAATATTATCAATAAATTATTTAATTTAACATTAACAAATCTATAGAAAAGGTAAACTAATATTAAAGTACTAGAGAAATTTCCAAAAACATTTCTTCATTTCTCAATAGGTACTTATTGAAGCTACACCAAAACTTATATACAACCTTCGTTTGGCGAGGACAACGAACAATATATTAACTTTATTTTTCGACAACACTTAAAATTCTGAACAAGTTTTTCACTCACAGACAAGCTCTTAATATGAAAATTAAACAATAAAATTGTTGGTAAGTATTAAACTTGTGAACACTTACACGTTAAGTATTTTAAAGCAAGTTGTCAAGACTTTAAATTACGTACAATGCAGTTATATTTTAACAACATGAATAGTGAACGAAATGTGAGACACTAGTTTCCGGTCCGCGGTTTCACCCGCGTTTCCGAAGGATCTTATGTTTTCCCGGGATAAAAAGTAGCCTATGTGCTGCTCCAGACTATAATATATCTCTGTGCCAAACATCCAGATCCATTCCGCCGTTCTGGCGTATGTTGTAAACTTTCCAAGAATACTAACTACATTACATTACCTTAGCTTACATTCCTTTTATCTGAAACCTGCGCAGTGACAGTGGCCATCAAAGATTATACTCCGCAGTGACCTACGGATGATGGACGAGGCATAAGTTCACTGTCGGTTGATTGATGTCTTCGTTCACTCTCTGTCGGGTGTGGAGCTGTGTCCATAATGTCATCTATGTAGGTACTTAGGAGATAAAATAGTTTAAATCTTTTTTTTTTACTTCATATTAGGCTTTATATAGGGACCTGGCTCTCAAGTGTAGCAGACGGAATACACTGGTTTGTTTGGTGACAGATTTTCGACTTAAGTACCACCCTTAAGTCGAAAATCTGTCACCAAAGCTAGGCTACAAAGTACCCTAACACCTTTATTCATTTATTATTATTAGTCCACGATTGGAGTGAAGTAAATCATTCATTAATTTATGTTATCATGCTTGAATTGAATCTAAAATGTATATTGATGTTTTACTTTTTTATATGTTTCTTTTTCAGCAGTTGGTAGTGTTGTCTGACGCTAAAGAAAAGTCACGGTTCTACAATAGACTTTTGTAACTCATCGTAAGTACATCCTTCAAACGGTTGGCTCCTAAACAATATAATAGAATTTGTAAAATGTTACGCTTTAGTCGGGAACTCAAAAAATCATGTTACATTTTACAATATGACCATGAAAAAAAACTAAAAACCCAAGGCCGCCAAAGCACGCCTATTCTCAATATTTTCGCGTGGGCTTAAAAATATCGGCAAAGGCATCAAACGTCATTCTGACATGTGAACGTGGAGGTGAAAATAAAGCAATGGCTGCACTGTCGCTCGACCACCGTGGGCGTGGGCGGTCAGGCGGGAAACTCTTTGTGTGACGTCATACGTGCACAGGTCGTCGTACACTAGTCTTTGTGAATTCACTCCTGTCAAATACGTCACACGAAGCTATGAAAAATATGTAAGTAAAACAATAAAAATATCGCATGGTGGTACCCTATAGTAAAAAATCGGTGGCGAAGTACCTACTGATGTGTTCGGGCAGTTGCACTTGAGAGCCAGTTCTTTATAGGCTTTGTGTGCTTACCACCTTCGGCCACATTATCACTAAAACATATAAAAAAAAAACCTGGGATATTCTTCACAATGTTACGGATGTGAGCCTATAGTAAAATCATTGTAACATAGTTTTGAATTAATTAAATAATAACTAGCTTCCGCTCCACTGTTTCACCTGTGTTCCCGAAGGATCCAATATTTTAATCCAGAACACATTCTATCTGACAGAGTTACGCAATGTCCGGAACGGCTGGACGAATTTAGATGAAATTTGGCACACGGATAGAACATGTTCTGGATTTAAACTTTGTTAGTGTAAAGAACATACAGACATACACAATCTTTGGCATTTTATGATATTAATAATATAAATTAATTTTGAAGTTTGAGATGACAACATAAATCGCTAGATTCTATGATTGACCGATTTTGCAAGAATTTGTACCACGATTCTAAATTCTAAGGCTTAAGGTTTCAGCTGACACTAGCTTTCATCACACTAGGTCCCTTGGGTACTGGACACTAAAACTAAGACTAGAGGCACTTCGCACAAACCGTCGTAACTGTAAACTAAATTAAATAGCTCTGAGACTGACCATATGACCTTAGTAAAAAGGTCATTAACATAACGGCCATTGGCCCGAGGCTTATTACTTTATTTCCAGGGTGAATGAACCATTAATTTTACTGATGAAAGTAAATTAATTGCCAATTTATTTAGAAAAGAAAAATGAAAAAAAAAATAGAATCCAACGATATTTTAAAATACAAATGTTAAAACATTATTTACAAACGTTATGTATTACGATTTGAAATTGGAATATTTTTTACGGAATCAATAATTACAAAGAATCTCATTAAAAACAAATAGGAAAGATATCTCGACTGACATACAGCAGTTTGTTAGCTGCCAATATTTCAAAATGTCCGACATTACGTTCGATTTATGAAATTACTACGGTGCTATGGTTTACCCACATGTTTATAATATGTCGCAATTTCGTCAAATAACGTATGATTACTAATTTCATTTTATACCTATAATTTGTATAAAATCTTCTTACATACATATTTATTGCTTTACACGACAGGAAAATGCCAATGTACACTTCCTTTCCGTAACGATGTTGGTATTTTTGTTGGAAACAATACTTTAGCTAGAAACATGTTATAGCTTGGTCTTGGAAACTTTTGAACACGTATTTCCCATGTTTTTATGATCGACGACATGCGAAGTTCTTTTTCTATAATAACCTTTACAAATAGAACCTTTACGACGGTAGATAGTTTAGGATTTCCCGTAGATTTTTTTCTTATAGAATAAAATATTGACGGGTGGGTTGGCGTGAACGTTAGATACCCGGACCGCCACGCTACCGGTAGAGGGTTCGATTCCTACCTAAGACAAACATTTTATTTTTCATGTACAAGTTGTATATCAGTTCTGCTTAATTTGGGAAAAAAACAACAATAAAAAATATTGGTTTCATGATTAGATAACATAAGTTAGGTAAATATGTATGTATAAAGAAGGGTAGTAAATACACAAGCTGGATGGATACGAAGGTAAAGTCAATAAACAGGAGTATAATGTATGTATTTTTTTTAAGATGATTGAAATTCGTACATACAGCCTAAATAACACAGTACCATCTTCCATGGCACCCGGGTCCCGGACATACTTGGCCGGTGCGACTTATAAATACTCTGTAACGAGTTCATGCAAGGAGTGCGTTTACCATAAAAAGTTTAATATTAACATCCTCAAAACAAATTTGAAAAACGAGACATAAAATATCCAATATTACATAATAAAGTAAAATAATACGTGTATATAGGCCATAAACAAACCGAGCGAATCTTGCACGCCAGTCACGGGCCCGGCCGACTATTTGCCGCGCAAATGTTTATGTGAACCAGTAATGACTAGATAAAACCAGAATGGCCTCACAATGGCCGCCCATATATTATTTCGCTTGTGTTTTAGATGTAGTTCGTCTGAAATGTTTACTGGTAGATATATAATCAGTACCTATAAATTATTTGTTTCTAGGTTAAATTTAAAAGGCGATTGCCCAAAAATTTGAAGAAACGCCAAAACGCCAACCTATAAAATATCTCATATAGACTTCTTGCTTGATTTCATTAAGTAGCTAAGGTATTACTGTTAAAAACTTATTGTATATTTAGTATTTTAGATGGAAAAAGTTGTGAGGATGTTTGTTACGGATTTGAAAAAACGGCACATACTCTCCATTGATTTTTTTTTTTTTTTTTTGGACTGGAACAGGAAGGTGGTGGGTCCAGGGGACCTTCTTCCACCGTTACGCGGACTTTTGCGGTGAGCGCTGAGGGCTCTCAACCGCTACTTAAAACTAAAAACTAAAACTAAATAATTTTGGGCAACGGTAGCCTGAGGGTGCCCCCTGTGGGGCTCGACCTCGGCTCAGGACGTTGCCTGGGGAATGAGGGAGGATTTAGCATGCAAACAATTATAATTATTTGGGGATCGGTCGGATTGCTAATATGCAGCTCGGGCCGCTTAAACGGGACGAGACTGAGAGGGACGTCGCGACGGTCCTCGCCGGCGAGGACGAAATCTTGGTTGTCGGTTGCGCATTTGTATTTGTTTTCGGGCTTCGTCAGCCTCGATTTGAGCTAAAGTGGTGGCATCGTCTGGTTCGCTGAGGGCGTGCCTAGGCCTACGGATGCGGGAAATAAGGGACGGGGTGTATGTGATAGTGTTGACTATCAAGGGATTCGCGTGGTGCTCTGCGGTATCAAAATATCGGCGCGAGGCGCGTTTTATGAATTGTTTGATTGTAGGGAGGCCTAAGTCAAGGTGGAGGTTTTCATTGCGCATGTACCACGGGGCGCCCGTGGCTTTGCGCATGAAACGGTTTTGAATCACCTGAAGGGTGTTGAGATGTGTGGGAGCAGCGTGAGCGAACACGGTGCTCGCATACGTCATGACTGGACGGATACACGCGGTATAGAGTCTAACCTTGCTTTTTAGGGCAAGTTTAGACCGGGCGTTGATCATGCAGTGGAGTCGTCCTGCCACAAAGGCGGCGCGCGCGCGAACCGCCCTTATGTGTGCAGCGAAGGATAGGCGATCATCGAGGGTCACACCGAGATATTTGGCTTGCCTCTCCCAAGGGATCGGCTCGCCGAATAGTGTGACTGGATCGGGGATGGGGGGACGTCTTTTTCGGTCGGTTCTAAAAAAGAGAACCGCCTGACTTTTGGAGGGGTTGATCTCTATTCTCCATTTCCGGAACCAAGCGCCTAGGGCGTTGGCTGCGGTCTGGAGTTTCTTAGAGATCGCGGGCGGGCTTTTGCCTGAGCAATATACGGCAGTGTCGTCTGCAAAGAGAGCGAACTGCGTATTCCTGACTCTAGGGATGTCGCTCGTGTAGAGCGTGAATAGCAAGGGAGATAGTACCGAGCCCTGCGGGACACCGGCACTAATGGGGTGTGGTGAGGACAGGACGCCTTCGACCCGATATCGAAAGAGGCGATTCGACAGAAATATTCTCCATTGAGTCACAGGTTTATTTAAATACTTATTCCACATGAGTGAAGTCGCGGGCAGACGCTAGTAGTAAACAATCCTAACTATAATATTATAAATAAGAATGTGACTTTGTTTCTTTGTTACCTTTTTACGCCTAAACCGCTGTACCGATCGCGTTGAAATTTGATGCTATGGAAAGGGATAGTCTATATTTTTTTTCAAGGGAACGCGGCTGAAACTGCGGGTGACCGCTAGTATTATATAAAATCGATTGAGTTCACATCCAACTGATAGTAATTTTTATGTTTTTAAGTGTCAATAATACTCAAAGCAAAACCTTAACTGAATTAAACGTGTCCTTTGACTTACACGCTGCTTAAACGTACCGATCAATATGAGCAACTACTCAAACCTACGATTATTAATACCGAATCAATAGAGCTAAGAGCTCAAAGCGATCGCTTGGGATCAAATTAATGTGCACACGAGACGGCTTGCGTTAGTGATGTAAATTTATTAACAGCTGACGGATAAAGGATGTCCTATCGTTAATTTGATTACGCTTCAGTGACTCGAGTCAAATTAATTTACTAATAATATTTTTGTTTTATTTAATGTTACTAATATGGACATGTTCCTCTAAAAAAATTGTGTGTAATACAATTATTCTTATATAGACTTACGCTGTCAATATTTCGGATGACGTTTTTGCCTACAGTTTCTTAATCATTTTATGTCACACTTAGATGTAAATGTATTATGCGTATTGAAAAATCTGCCGATAAAATGTGGATACCTACAAAAAAATAATGGCTGCATTATAAAATGGTAATTGAAACCTAAACAACGCATATAATCCCATAGGTAATGTAAATCCTAACTAAACAAATCACCACGACAGAACATTTGCTTACTAAAGCTTGACATCAGACAGTAAGGTCAGTTTTAGCTTGACACGGGCATAAAGCCTCTCCTGACGCGTCCTGACGACTCCAACTGACAGGCCTATTTGCAATAGCTCATACGGACCCAAAGAGCGACAGATACATTGCTAGTTTGCACTTTAGGAGTGAGAAATAGAAGACAAAATTGATTGGATATCAAATATTTATTCTGTTGATCTTTCTGAAAACTTATGTTGGGTTTGTTATGTTGAAGTTTAAAAAGTATCGATTTTCGATCAATATATAGATACATAATCATTAATACTTCATATTTTAATGTTATATGGAAGTCACTTTATTGCTTTTTTATTAGTGTTGATACTGTAAATAAATGTCTGTCTTTAAAAAAATATACAATCTACTAGCTGTCCCCCGCGGTTTCATCCGCGTTCCCAAGAAAAAAGTGGCTCATGTCCTTCTCCATACTCCATAGGCTATCTTCGTACCAAATTCCATCGTGATCAGTTCAGCGGTATAGAAGTGAAAAGGTAACAAACAAACAAACTCACTTTCGCATTTATAATATTAGTTAGGAAGTTAAAATTAGGATTAGGATGGTCATTGATAGCTCAGTGCCAGTGACGTCGAATGCCCTGAGGAAGGACGTCGGTTCTACGATGACCTTGAGCTTTCGATGAAGGAAAATATCCTAAAGAAACACATATACATAACATGATGGTATGGTACATTTTATACCGCCTGGCTGGCTACCATACTCATGTTGAAAATCTGTCTCCAAACACCTGCCTGTGTGTTCCGGCAGCTGCACTTGAGAACCAGATCCTTCTAGGCTTTGTGTGATTACCACTTTTAGCCACATAATTACCACGGTGAGATTGTGGTTAAATACAGGGCTAATATAATGAAAATAAAATCTGCCACTAAATACACGAGGCCAAGAACTGACACAGTTAATTGAACATGACCAATGTACAAACATACCAGACAAACAGTTTAAACCTCCTCTAAGGTTCCCACAGTAAAGACCACAAGCTAACCCTGACCTAACAAGGTTGATCAATGTTAAACATTTTCTTAAAATTTAATAGTTTCTAGAAAAAACATTGAGAATAGAAATCCTAATCCTAACTAATGAGTTTCTTTGCTTGTTACTTTTTCATGCCTAAACCACTGAACCGATCTATAGTATAGTATGCCTATAGTATGGAGAAGGACATGGGCTACTTTTTTTCGGGTACGCGGGTGAAACCGCGGAGGACAGCTAGTATGAAAATAATTATTTCAATAGAAACATAATTATAACAAAAAAAACAGGAGATTCTGTGATCCAAAAAATAAACCAGATTTTTTCAGAAACCATATACGTTAATTGATAACGAAAAAGAAAAACGAGCAAAATACTAGATAACAATGCGAAATATGAAACCAAATAAATGCAGAAAGATATAGCCTAAATATTCACACGTAGCACTTGATCGAATACCTCGGTTCACATCACATAAACTATTCAACGAGCTCGTTCAACCCACACGGTTGTAAAAGATGAAATCCTTACCAAAATATTTATTTCTATTCATAAAAAATAAGTGCGGTTTCAGCAAATAGCCGGGCCACAATAAAAGTTTGGGAGTACGTGTGTAGGGCCCAGTACGGCCCGAGAATTCAGATAAAGAGTGAATTGGTGAAAAAGCACCTTGAATGTGAGGGCCCTCCAAGGGTGATACGTGTAAGGGATTACATCAATAGTCCTTTAAAAAAGGTGTGTTTATAACCCGTTTGAAAGTCCGATTGGTTAAAATTTTTGTTTTAAACGTTTTATTTTGGCTAATTTTATTTATAGCTCAGTGGTAGTGACGTCGGACGCTGCGGCGTGGTAACTTTTCTGCCAGGCAATTTCAACCATATTACAAATTAAATAAGGTAAGAGTTGTAGAACTTTTTTGACCAAGTAACAATGAATTTAGGTTTTAGTACAATCAAATCTCTCGCAAAGTGGACAGTATAAAGAACATGAGCTGTCGTTGTAAATAACTAAGGCATATTATTTTTATACATAGTATTTATTAGAAATTTCAAAATCAGTAAATATTACTAATTTACGTTTTTTAGTCAATTGCATTTAGGTAAAAAGTACTAAATGATAATGAATACATAATTAGGGTGTGTTAAAAAGCCTTAAATTACGAGAGAAAAAAAAAAACAGGTAAAATTTCTTAAGCAATGTTTATACCCTAGGTACCGCGAGGCAGAAAATACTTTATTTTTCGAGTCTAGGCAAAAATTACTAAGGGTAAACTGTAAAAATCGAATACATACTGAGTGAAAGTTATTCATAAATCGGTAAAATTATAGTCGCTTGGACGCCGAAAACTGTGAAAATGTGTTTTTTTTTAAGTTACCAAGCGACAACAAAGTTTGTCCTAGCGGCATGAGAGTAGGATTAATCGACGCAGTTTTTTTTCTGATTTCAATGACATATATACCTAACTCAATATCGCCCAAAATGTCGCTTGGTAATTATTGCCTTTCAAGCGTCGGTATGGTTAGCACATTCAATTAATTTACTTATATAAGCTAGTGTCATATTATATAAATTTATTTTTTTACAGAAAATCGGGATTCTTTAAAATAGTCGTTAGTTAATAGTAATTGGTAACTTCAGTAGCTTCGACGTTGCCCTCCTCGGCCTGAACTGAATAAATGGTTTTAAATTCGAATCTGAGTCCTTTAATAAAATAGAAAAGAGCTACACATCTATCAAATCATTAGATTGTTAGATTTAGTAGTTAAGTATATTGCTATCCTGAAATTAAAAATAACACTAATCCTAACTTAATATTATAAATGCGAATGTGAGTTTGTTTGTAACCTTCTCACGCCTAAACCGCTGAACCGATCGCGATGAAATTTGGCACGGAAATGGTATGGAAAAGGACATGGGCTACTTTTTTTCTAGGGAACGCGGGTGAAACCGCGGGGGACAGCTAGTAATAATATTATAAATGCGAAAGTTTGTGAACGTGTATGTTTGTTACTTCTTCACGCTCAAACGGCTGGACCAATTTTGATGAAATTTGGATGGAGGTAGCTGACACCCTGGATTAACACATAGGCTACTTTTTATCCCGGGAAAACATAAGATGGGAAGGGTGTAACCGCCAGGTGGAGTCTAGCTATCAAATAAAACTAATCTAAGAGCAGGAGTACATGATAAACTAACCAATAATTACTTGAAACAACAACGGGACGAATCGGACGCGTAAACAATGATGGTGGTGAGGCCTGGCCGCGAGGGGGCGGTTTCATTAAAAGTTAAATTGGCACAACCGCCGTGATTGGCAGCGCCCTCTAACTTCACAGTTTGCACATTGCGACACATAATATAATATATCAATGTAGTTCTAATTTGCACTTTCTTGATACATAGGATCCTGCTACTACCTAAATAAATCAACTGACTGCATATAGTTTCAAATTAGATATTCTAGTCTAGGTTAATTATCTATACTAATAAGAGTTTGTTTGTTTGTTTGAGCGCGCTAATCTCAAGAACTACTGGTTTGATTTGAAAAATTATTTCAGTGTTGGATAGCCCATTTAACGAGGAAGGCTATAGGTTATCTACTTTTTATTCCGGGAAAACACAAGATCCCTCGGGAACGCGGGTAAAACCCCGCGGAAAAGCTAGTTATTTATATATCAAGATTTAGTATTTATAAGATAATTTTTATTTACATATTTACAATTAAAGTAAAAAATACAAACTATGATATATAGAAAACATCCTCAAAGCCCTCGCTGCTGTCGATAGGCAAGGTTCAATTTATAAGTGTATTCTTCCTATGCTTGTTATGTTATTTTTGTATATACTGTTACCCAAAGATCGTCTGAAAGAAATGGGTTTAGCGATAGGACTGCCTTCTTTGTAATCACTTCTATCTATTATTCGGCATCGGAGCGTACGTAACGGATTATCATATAAAAAATGCGTATCGGGTCATTTGACATTACAATCCGCTCCGTAGGTACGCTCCGGAGGCTCCGTGCACTCCGATGCCACCCAAGTCGACACAACTTCGCTACTTCTACTTCGTTTTCTCTGTATAATCATGTTGTATATAATATCCAATCGATATATTTTTTTTTTCACTGTAAGAGCACAAACCACTGCTCAAATAACAGCGGATTGATAAATTAAATATCTTTACATTTAACTTATTATCCATTTTATCACACGACGTAAGAATTAACTTAGAGAAACGAGTATGTTGTTGTATTTGTACCTTCAGAGCTGTAATTAGCACTCTCCACTTAACCACCACGTCTGTCTGTTTATACTGAGAAAATACAGCCACAGAAACTATAATAATAACACCTGACTATGTCTTATATAAGATGACGAAATTGACGCTTAGAATGAATAAAAAAGCCAGTAAACAGCTTTACATATAGGTACGTACATAATGAGAGTATCAGACAGACAGAATGTGCCATTTTTTCCGGTGCGTAGTCGTTTCGAAACGGAATGCTTCAGGATTTATTTTACGATTGCAATAGTCATAACAGAAAAGGCGTAAGGAGAAAAAAAAATAAAGCCGGCGAAATCCAGGATTCAATGGTAACTGTGATGTAAAAAACCGGCCAAGTGCGAGTTGGACTCCCGCACCGAGGGTTCCGTACAAACTTTGTCCATCGTTCATCCATCACGGGAAATGCACAATTTTATCTACTTACTTATTTTAGGTTGGTGCTAGACCTCTAAATTGTATGAGCGCCCATACAACTCAGAGGTCTTTATTAATTGGCGTAACTATGTATGTATGGGGACACCCTTTAATTTTCAACTTTTTTTATTTTTTTAAATTTTTCCTTTATTTGTGCTGTAAGACCTTGCTTTTTGCCATTTTTTTTATATATTTGAGTTGATTGAATGAAAGGTAAATTGTGGTTTACGATTTATGACGTATTAAAAAAAACTATTTACTAGATCTCGTTCAAACCAATTTTTGGTGGAAGTTTGCATGGAAATGTACATCATATGTTTTTTTTTGTTTTATCATTATCTTATTTTAGAAGTTACAGGGGGGACACACATTTTACCACTTTGGAAGTGTCTCTCGCGCAAACTATTCAGTTTAGAAAAAAATGATACTATAAACCTCAATATCATTTTTAAAGACCTATCCATAGATACCCCACACGTATGGGTTTGATGAAAAATAAAATTGAGTTTCAGTTCTAAGTATGGGGAACCCCCAAAATGTATTGTTTTTTTTTCTATTTTTGTGTAAAAATCTTACTGCGGTTCACAGAATACATCTACTTACCAAGTTTCAACAGTATAGTTCTTATAGTTTCGGAAAAAAGTATACGGACGGACAGACAGACATGACGAATTTATAAGGGTTCCGTTTTTTGCCATTTGGCTACGGAACCCTAAAAAGGGGTGTATGTTTAAAATAATTTATACATTACACAGTTTGTAAAATGGTGTAGTTATATTTAAAGGGGGTGAAAGAACTCATCAACTCTATCTCGGAAAAAAATTGAAATATATTATACATTTTGGTCGAGAGAAAAAATATGCTTTAGCTGTTTCTTTTAAGTGTCACTGCATTGCACATAAAGCAAAATTTTGACAACTTAAGCCAGTCAGAAGGCACTTACACTTGCATTTTGTTATCACTTCAAAGTATATTAAATAATAACTGTTCCAGGAGGTAAAATAATTTTTTTTACTCACTGTAGATTTATGTTTGATCACAGTCTCACCACGGTAGGTGATGATGTGGTCGAAGGTGGTAAGCACACAAAGCCGAGAAGGAACTGGCTCTCAAGTGTAGCTCTTGCCAGTTTAGCACCTTAGGTCACAATATCTACTGTGGTACGATTGTTGTCAAACACAAACCTTTATAAACATGATTTCCATATTTTTGACTCATACATTAGCCTCAATGATAACTAGAGTCAAAAAAAAACAGACAGAATCCCAGTTAACTTTGATACAAACGAAATCGTTGGATAGTCTAAATCTCTAAGGCTTTGTCTAGAAAATATTCTTGCAAGAAAAAAATATTTTAACAGAAGTGAAAAGCAAGACATATTGTATTCAATATTGGTTCAGTTCTAAAAAATACTGTGATATGTATATTGAGATATAATGTTTTTTTGATTCGTAGAAAATGAATAGTAATTTTATTACAACCCAAGAATATTTAATAATAGTAGCTTCGACCTTCCTACTGATTTTACAATAACTGAATAAATGGCATCGACTTTGACTTTGATGGATTCAGAGAGATAATCCCAAAAATACTTCAGGATCATTATCCTTGAAGAGTTAAAAAGTATTGAGAACAGTACCTATCCCCAACGTGACATTTATTTTGTTTGAAAACAATCCTGATAATTTCTAAGAAAAAAAACAGGTCGCTTTCTACCTATTGGCTTGCTATACGTTATTTAACGTCCTTTAACATTTTTCCATAGAAAACACTTTTATAAAAGATATTTAAAAGCTTGATAAGTACTCCTATCCTAAGGTGCAAACCAGACAGAATTGGCGTGACGTATATTGGGCTCACTTCGACTACAAAATACCTATTGTATTCAAAGAAAGAAATAATAAAATACATTTAAGAGGCTGCCACATGGTACCCACCAACCAATGGCAAATAGAGGGCAATAAGTCGGCGAGTTATGAGCGTTCCAAGCGATTTGGTTGACAACTTTGACCTACATGGGTGGTCGCCCCTATCAGCCCCCTTATTTTGAAAATATACACAAATACACTTACTTTTTACCATTTACTTTCATAAATTTTGACAAGCGTCACGCTCGTTCTGTATGTTTTGCGCCTAAAATATTCTTCCCCGTCTAGTTTAGTAGCTTGCAACACAACCAATTCCAGTTAGTAACTTTTCAAATAAAACCCTGACACACCAACTGGTCCGGTCAAAACCACTCACAACTTATAATCGATGCATGTATTCTTCCAAACTTTCCCGCCAAAATGTTTAAACTACCGCCATTTTGTGCGATGACAACATCGTTTCGCTTCATTTCTTTGACAATGCATTTGGAGTTTTGATACTGAGGTAGTAATATTTTATTTCGTTGCGATATTGAGAAAGTTCGTTTAAATGTGAATCATGAACGTGGCAAGTTTATATTATAAATTTTAAAAATATTTTAAATGCATAATTTTATTAGGCTGCGACCGTTGCGGAAAATTTAAAATTCAGAAAATGCGCTAGCAAATGACCAAACTATATGTTTATGCATTTTGTGGTGGAGACCATGGGTTCGTGGGTGTCCAACCAAAGCTCGCCAACGCCAATTTTATCGTCAAATCTCAGCGAGGCTTCGGGAGACTGACGGGCGGGGAGCTTTTTCCCCCAACGCATTAGCATGGCCATCCAAAGAGGAAACGCTGCCAGCCTGTTGGGAACCTTTCCCATCAGCATATAGATTCTTATAAGTTATTCTATATACCGTCACGCGCGTCTTTTGTTTGTGTTTGACGACAATCAGTTTTTTTTTTCCATATTAGGTTTCCATTTGGTCATAATCTCCATGATGTTTTGGCCGAAGGTGATCAGCATTATAATGCCTGAATGGAACTTACTTTCAAATATAGCATGATACCTATACTATTTTTCCTTTATTTAAATACTTCTTCACGATGAGAGGCCAAGTTTCCGTATCGTTAGGTATTCTACAAACACATAGTTTGTAAAGCGCCTCACGTGTGAAATCTTACGCTATTCAATCTAACGGGAATTAAGAGAGCGAAATGTTTTACGTGAACTATTTATTAAGGTTAGGCCACGAACATAGCGGTTGGGAAAACGCTTACTGTTATGCAATCGGCGTAAATATGTTGACCAAATATAATAAATAAAATATCTACCTACTTAAATATGCGACATCATCATCATCTCAGCCGCAAGACGTCCACTGCTGGCCTTCACTAAAGACCTCCAATTTAACTTAATTTTCTATTTTTTGGAAGTGTTAATCTTGTTTTTTTTTTGTTCATGCAGTGCGCGTATGTCCTCTTAAACTTAATATTTTAATCTGTGGAAATCTCTTATTGACTGTACTTTCAAAATTTGTTTATCCTGTATTATATGTGTTGTATTGCTGTTCATTTCACTATGATCAAATAAATATTTTTTTTTTTTTTTGCACACGTGAATTACATCATCATTTCATAATCTTTTTTTTTCCTAAACGCTATTACCCCCACGTCCGCTATTCCAGTGGCCCCACCCGAAGGACGTATTAGAACAGAGGGCCGACTAGTGAGTGATACGCGTAATTAATTACCAACTCTTCTAGCCATCGTATCTGCTGTACGCGCCTTTCATATATCATTTTACTCATATACGTACGTGGATGAAGGTATGAATAGTAAACTGATACATTCATTCATTACTCACGAACGATTGGGAAAGAAATAAAAGAGGTTTATTATTGAAGATTAATAAAATATGATTTTGTGTTTGAGCACTCACACTATAGTACTCTCACTATAGTAAGCGATGTATTGTACATTTTGCTGTTATTGAAAAAATATAGCCAATAGTCAGATTATAAAAAAAAAAATATATATATATAAAAAATGTAACCTTGCTGAGTTTCTTGCCGGTTCTTCTCAGTTGAAGGCTGATTTCCGAATCGGTGGTAGCTTCAGTAAATTCAACCTTCATAAGTGCCCTCCTAGGGCCTAAACTGAATAAATGGCTTTGACTTTGACTTTGATTATGTGACCCAAGGTGGGAAGCACAAAAAGTCTAGAAGGAACTATCTTAGGTGCTCTCTGGAGCTATTAATTCTAGGACAATGAATCTACGATATTAAAATCAGGATGTACGAAAGTCAAATGGTACGTATGGGGGTAGAATATTGTTTTATAATTTTGTCGGTTCTTCTCAGTTGAAGGCTGACTTCCGAACTTTAACTTTAATAGGCTATCTTAGGGTTTAAACTGAATAAATGACTTTGACATTGATCAATCCCTTCCCTACATCTTGCTTCTTACTAATATTATGAATGCAAAAGAATGTATGTTTGTTATCACTTAGCTCCGTAACGACTGGATTTTCATGAAATTTGTTATAAAAGAACTTTAGATCTTGGAATAAAACATAGGGACTTTGATCTCGAATGCGGGTGAAACCGCGGGTCGAAAGCTAGTAGCACTAAAAACATGATTACGCTATTTCATCAGAAATAACTACAAAACCCGCTGCCAAGTACGACGACTAATGAAAACGGCTATAAACGTCACCAAATAAAACCGAAAGCTTTATTTTACTATTGATTATATAATATTCAGTGGCCTCACCCTAACCGGCCCCAAAGTTAGGGCCCATCTCCCAAGAGAGGGGACCCACTTCTTTGAAGGACAGAACCGGCTGGACCCGGAGATGGCAACGATAAATTTATTCTCTAAGACATCGATGCGAGACGAATAATGATTTTGCTTATAGCTTTTTACGTAAGTATTTAAATACCTAAATAGCATTTAGAACCAGGTGGTAAGTATCTACCGTCGCCTAACATTAACAATACCAAGGGGATGGCCAATGTGTTGCTGATCTTTATAAAGCCTAGAGTTCTAGCCCAGAGTTCGCCCGGGGAAGTACTACCACCATATCTAATTCTGCCCTGAAATAGTAGTGCACTTGTATTACTGCGTTTGGGTTAGGAGGATATGGGAGCCGGTGAAATTACAGGCATAGGAGACTTAACAACTTTATGTCTCAAGGTTGGCAACGCGTGAGTGATACCTCTGGCAGGGAAAATATAATATTGTATTTTCTTTGACTGTGGTGTTATGAGCGTCTATAGGCTACGGTAACCGCTTACTATCAGGTGGGCCGTAAGCTTGTTTGCTTGTCACCTGTGTAGTATAAAAAAGCCTAGAAGGCTGCTGGTTCTAAGTGCAACTGCCGGAACACACCAGTCAGTGCTTGGTGACAGATATTCAACTTGAGGGAACCAGCCAGGGTACTATTAGAGTACCTTACCACCATGTAAATCGTACAAAGTGCTGTGGATTTTAGATTAATAAAAAGTAACAAAAAAAATGAAACAAAAGATGTGAAATGTGAGTTTATTTACTTAATTTTTATTAATACGTTACGAACCAGTTTCTAAAAGATAATTTTAAAACTTGAAAATAATTTATTTGTCACTAAAATAATGATCACGTATTTATAGCCCATTTTCTTATGAAATCCTTTTTTTTTAATCCAAATAAAAGTATTTCCTCATTATTGATAAAAAAAAAACATAAATAGTGAATAGCAAATATGAATTTATTTACTAAATCATTCCATCACAAACTTAATAGTGATATCACCTTTCGGTCGAGTAATAAACGACTGGTCCTGAAACTCCCTTCCTAGACATGCTATGAGCTAGTTCTAGTCTATACTTCTTGAATATAAACAAATCGCATACCTGGAATAAAATAAAATATTATTTATCAAAACTAAAAAATTAAAAGTTGGGGGGTCCATGAATTTAGTGTAACGTCATTTTATTTTTCGTATTATTTTCAGCAAACCCTTTCATTTCATACCCATATCAAATCTTCCCAAGGGGCCCCAACTGTGAGTCGTTCTGTTCTGCATTAGAATCAATGATTTATTTTTCAATGATGAAGTTATTTAGTCCAAGATTAGATCGATGAAATCATGACGATCTGATGGTCTGTTGACCCGTTGCTTAAAATTCAACTCGTATGAGATCAATTTAAGCCCTAGTCCATAAAAAATCGAGGGCAAAATTGATCTGATTATTCTCTTAAAATTTAATATCGATGTGAAATTAGAGATGCGACAGCATGGAGACATCCAAATTTTCGTAAAGGATTATTCTTATTATTTTTTCCAGTTGTGTTAGCGTCGACACCAAAAGCACAAGCTTCTATGCACTTGATAGTGAATCTAGCCACCAGTGAGTGACCTTACTTCTAACTCCTTGGACATGCTTATTTTTTCATTTAAAAGCATCTCGAAGGCATGGGAACATTTTCGTGTCAAATGGAACATATTCCTCATCTTTATTGAGGAGAATAAGGGAGATGGGAGTGATCTCCGTAAGATGAAAAAAGGTTTGAATTCATCGGTTCCTTATGATTACATTCCGACATTTCTCTACCATTAAAGTAGTAAAAATCTTTTGTCATGATCAGCTTATGGCTTCAGGGTCTTGAGGAAGGTTGGGTACCAAAGTAAGCTCCAATTAATGGTTTCTCAGGGAAAGTTTTGCAGATATCTTGAACAACTGCACCGATGCATCTCTTTAATAATATCACTTCACCATAATTACCAAGTAAAGGCGGTTTGAGATGTGGAACATTTTTTTTCTTCCAATAATCGTTGATAAATAATACAGTAAAGCAAAAAGGAATAAGATAAATGTTTTTTTTATACCACATTGTCGGCAAGCAAGCATACGGCCCGCCTGATGGTAAGCGGTTACCGTAGCCTGGGAGCTTTTCTGGCGTGCGCCGCGTATACCAATAGCTATATAATAATATGCTTATATATAGGCGTATATGCTCTACCTAGGTACTACCCATGCGAAGCCGGGGCGGGTCACTTGTGAACTATAAAGTGAACTTCCTTCAAGCATTTGTTTTCCATCGGTTATCGACTCTTCGAGCGATGTGCCCGCTACAGCTTTGATACTGACTCCGTGATCTTTTTCACCAATATACGAAATATTGTAACAACATATTTTCATTAGATTTTCATAACAGTTACGGCTCCAAACAGCGAATTCGTGAAGTACGCTCAAACGATTATTTAAATAAGTATTTAATAAAAAAAAAAATATGCATTGAAATGAGAACCTCGTCCTATATAAAAGTCGGTTAAAAAGACGTCAAGACGTGTTTTTATTCCAAAGCCGTATTACTCATTCGAAAATATTAAGGCCTCGTGTAAGGTCTCTTTTGGTTCAGTTCACATAAAATATTTCGTTTTAGCATCAAAGAGTTATTGCCAAGGGACATTCCAGCATAAAATCGTGACGTTTCTCTGGCAGAGAGGAATTCGAAATTATTTACCTACTCGAGAGAGTTCTGAATGGAAGGGGGCGAAAAAATTTAAACATCCTCAAGCGTTTATTAAAACTGAACGGAATTATTCAAATTTTGGGGCGTCACGATCAAAACAAGCTCCCGAGGGTTGCCCTCGTAAATACGGCAGAATGTAATTGATTGCCTCCCTGTGAAACTTGTAATGGCTGACAATTACGTCGTTTTCATCGACTTTGATGGTTTATGACGTCACATTTATAACTTTCTTTCTCTTGAGTATCGTAAAAGGGTTATTTTGGTTGAGCGTGAAATTATTAGCTGTGGGACTCTATTATGATATTGCTTTGATATCAAAGCTTTAAAAGGTAAAAAAAAACATGAAAACATAGCCACTAGACTAAAAGTACCTACGCACACACAACAGCTATACAATTCTTACGAGTGGGTTTTGATATATTTCTATACGTAGCACAAGTATTTCCACGTTCAGTTATTACACAGTTTACTACATATTTAAATATTGAAAATACATGTGTCATAAACAATAGCGTGCTTAGATAACGCTACCCATTTCAAATATGCTGTTATACAAAAAGAAACGGACAGTATTTATCAATTCAGTGTAACATCATTGTTGTCGCAATATCTTTGTTATTAAATGATATAGAAACAAGAAAATTATTTTATTGGAAATGGAAGAAATACATATTTTTAAAACCATAAACATTATTAGGGTATAATTGAAATCTATTGTAACAGAAATAATCTGATGTTCTTACTATCCAGAATTTCTGCAGGATATTCCCAAACAAACCCTACGTATGCTTTGCGAAGGTCGTGGGTTCGAATCTTACAATGAGCTCGAGCTTTCGGTGAAGGAAAACATCGTGAGGAAACCATAGCATGGTGATAGGGTACTTTGTAATACCCGCCTGGCTGGCTCAAGCTCAAGTTGAAAATCTGTCACCAAATACTTACCTATAGGCGTGTTCAGGTTTTGTATGAGTACCACCTTTTCGGCCACATCATCACTTTCCATAGTCAGATTGTGGTCAAAAACTAGCCTATCTACATATACAAAGCAAAAAAGGAAAAAAATAGGTGTTTCTTTTTTTTATATCACTTAAAATAAGCATACGGCCCGCCTGGTGGTAAACGGTTACCGTAGCATATGAACGCTTCCAACACCAGGGATATCTCTCGCGCGTTGCCGACCCTTCCCCCCTCTCCGATGAGCTCTGGCGACCTTACTCACGCGCAGGAACACAACTATAAGGTATTTAGCTGCGGTATTCTGTAAGGTGGAGGTACTTCCCCAGTCGATCTGCTCTTTGAGCGACATATCGCATATGCTCTACCTTCTCTTATGGAACAGAACCAGTTCTCATCGTCCAAGATCCTGAAGGACCTTATATTGTTATGATAAGCCTGGATTTTACATTATGTAATGGTCATATTATTAAAGCTGGGTATAGGGTATATTAAGGTACTTTACCTACTTACATAGTCCTTGCTTTTAAATATGTTGCATCAACTCTAATAGGCACTTGCTTGCTTTTCCGATGATATTGAACGTCTGACGATGTTTGAAAGTATTGTTTATAAATCAAAATACTTAAGATAAACTGAACAGTGATCAAGTTCCATCAAATTATAATCTATATTTCAAGTTCACGACTTTTCCTTTACTCTGTCACTAATTGAGCTTTCACAAACAAAATAAAGTTTTGGAAACTTTCCTATTTCGGAACGTTGTGCTTTTCTTAAGTTTTATTTTCTCATTTTCCTCTCTCTAATAATGCCTTTTAGTTTTAATTGGAGTATCAGATGTATTTCCTGTTAATTTCATAAATATTGTTGAAAACACAAATATAGCAGTTGTGAAATTAATTTAAATTTTCATCAATGGATTCGCAATATCATAAATTCATAATAATTGGGATTTACGTTCAACACAGTATTTATAGATACTGAATTACGGAACACATTTTAAATCAAAAAATTAAGTGGTTAAATAGAATGGTGAAATTAATGTTTGAAAAAGTTCTTAGTTTTTATTTCTATAGTTTAAATGGTCACGTATTTATAGCCCATCTTCCTTTCACTTATAAGAATGGATCGTTATTAACGTGACCAAAATTACAATTAAAAGTGTACCCTTTCATTTGATACCCATGTTGAGGGAGTTGTGAAAAAATATGTAATCCGCCATTTTTCCGAGGTTATGCTTCTGATTAAATCAATAGAATAATAAATCATTTCTTTATAATTATCAATTTCGCTCTTCAGACTTTTCCCAAAGATGCATTTTTTTTTTACTTTGTGTTTGACCACAATCTCACTATGGTAGGTGATGATGTGGCCGAAGGTGGTAAGCACACAAAGCCTAGAAGGATCTGGCTCTCAAGTGCAGCTGCCGGAACACACCAATAGGTGTTTGGCGACAGATTTTCAACTTGAGGGTGGTAGCCAGCCAGGCGGGTACTACAAAGTACCCTACCACCGTGCTATGGTTTCCTCACGATGTTTTCCTTCACCGAAAGCTCAAGCTCATTGTAGGATTCGAACCCACGACCTTCGCCGCGGCGTCCGACGTCACTTAACCTTTCTGAAGAAATACCAAGTGGAGCTGGCCGAAGGTACCTATATCTCCTTGACTGACCCTGGACCCTCTCTATCTTTACTGGAAATATTAATTTGAACTTAACAGCAATCGACGACTGGGAGCAAAGAAACAGTTATGTGAATTTACTATTTATACAATTTTTAAACAAGTTTCTGATATGATGTATTACCTACTCCCTCGCGGTTTCACCTTTATTTTTTTATAATTTAACTACACTATTAGCGATTTATAAAAGTATCGAATTTCATCCATTAGTCTCGAGTAAAATTGCAGTGACATACGGTCTGGCGGATAGGTGGCCAAAATGGTGTAACTTCAGGTGTTAACTTCAGTAAATTCAATTCATAAGTGCCCTCCTAAGGGCTTAAACTGAATAAATGGCTTTGACTTTGAATGATTGAATAAAAACAAAATAAATAAAAAAAAACTAAAAGACACCCCATCAAATGATATTTAGAAACCTAACATTTGTATTAATAAATTCACCAAAATAAACGTCCCAACGGGAGTTATTCTCAACTCTCAAAAAAAAAAAAAACATTGTGTAAAAAGTTTTCGCGCTTCCCTGACAAATTACTAAAAGATTACCAGCGTCTGATATTTTTCTTCCTCGCATTGCTTAATACGCCTCTCGTCAAATGTAAAGCAAAAAATATCTCCCTCCAACGAAATTTGTACAAACGAACCGTGCACAAGATTTCCGCGGGCTTTTTAAGATTTTTTTTCTTATTCCCAAGATTTTTTACATTATTATACTTTAGCGGTTTTACGTCGCGGCTGTTTGCTTACGTTTGAACACATAACATGTAACATATTGTATCGTATGTTTAAACATCCATATTTAAATAGATATTAAAGTCTAGGTAGCCAATACTCATCTGTCAGCAAGCTATCTATATGTTCCAACAGTCGCCCTCTAAAGGCCATCTAAGCCAAGAGAGCCTTCTCTTGACTTTGTAAATGTCAGCAACACATTCACAATCCCCCTGGTATTGCTTAATTGCAATAGTCTGGGTTTCTTAACCTACATGGTCTTTTTAGTTATACGTCAGAAGCGTAGAGTCCTAAGATTGTACTGTACATAGCATCTATTCCATTATTTTATAGCTAAAGGCATAATCACTTGACTAATAAACAGTATTAAAAATAGCTGCTTAGCGCCTTACACGATAAACAATTTTAGTACTATACCGACCAACAATTGACGGTATCTCAAGGACTCAACTTAGCTCCGCTTTTCTGCACTATAATAACGGATGGAAAATAAACAAGATCTTTTATACGAACTATACCTTTGCATACCCGTTCCTTCGTACCCATTCAATCCACTTTAAAGGCATTTTCAATGACCTCTTACAAAGACGCTGCACTAAATAAAAAGCGTATTTACCTATTTTACGGTCGTCTTAACACGAAAGCCCGCGCCGGATGGAGGAAGACGTTTGAAGCGATATATCTTCAAGCAGACGCCTTTGGGGCTGCATGGAACGCCTTGAGAGCGACAGGGACTCATATTACTGGATGTGGCAGGGTCTATCATCATAACTTATTTAAATCATCATTACATTAAGAGAAAACTCAGCAGTCATTGCTGAGCTTCTAGCCGGCTCTTCTCAGCAAATGCAACCTTTTAAACCGAGCGTTAGAGTCAGACTATTTATAAGTGCCTGCGAAGGTTCATTTAAATAAAATATCCTTGATTGTTAATTGATTAATTGATTTATAAAAACTTTTTTTACATTAAAAGGTTGACAAGCAGACGGTCCATCTGATGGTAAATGGTCATTGCCGCCCATGGTCATTTGCAATTCTTATCAGGGGAAATGCCGATGCTTTATCCACCTTGAAGAACCCTTTTTATTATTGCCTGTACCTCGTAGACATCACAAAATGCTGTGGTTTGTGTTTTTCTTGACGTAACGACATTCCTCTAACTGCGAGATTCCTGGTACAAATATTGATGGAACTGCAATTTGATCAGTCCAACTCCTACAAAACTCTATATATCTGTGTTCTGAAGATTGTCACAGCTGTATTGGGGCAAGGAACAAGCGAAAACAAGTTGAATGCGACATAACGTGAGTAGAAAAAAGATTAATAGCGCCATGAGTGGAATTGTTTGCTTTTTGAAGTAGGTTGCCACTGTCTATTTTGGGTGAGACTCTATTACTTTATAAAGAATTTAAGAATAGCCTTGTGTACCTATTTACTTACACGCTATTTTGTATTATCTAGATACTTACAATGAGATGTCGAAATCCTACTATTACTGATTGTCAGAGAGAACACAAAGGAGAACTGTGGTCAATTATCTTACCATCTTCGGCCCCATTATCACCGTAGTAAGGTTGTGGTAAACGAAATACTATAAATTGTATAAATAATATTAGCAGGTATATCTAGGAGATAAAATGATTCATCAATCTTGCCCTACTTAGTCAATACATCCTGTTTTCACGTAGCGGTATCTTTATGTCCTAGATTTCATGTTCAACATGTTACAATCTTCGCTTCATGGTTCACTGGATTCGTTAAGCCTAAAATGTGATTAGGCCAAGAGACAAACTGGGCTACTTTTCGGAGAAATGTCGCTAAGAACTGCGTTCAATGATCGCAGACCACCGAAGGGTTATTCTGATGAAGGATAATGAAACGTGACAGTATTGTATATTCTCGTTTTGTTTTCTCGATGTGTCATCGAGATACATCGGTGTCTGTCGCACAGTTTATACTAGTATTGACACTAACGTTAACTTTATCTTCTTAGTGAATATTTACATTACATACATACATTTTTGTACATCTTTTTTAATTAAATTAATTTATATTACAAAAAAAAAATACATTGAAATAAGGAAGTAAAATCAAAATAATAAAGGTTAAACAAGATTGGAAAAAGCAACTGAAATGAAGATTTGTTTGTTCTCAATGACGAGGTGCATATTTTGATAAGGTGTCATTAATTAAGGGTTTAAAATTTGCCGTAATTTATTCAGTATTAAAAATATTGTACACTAGCTTTTCCGCGCGGTTTCACCCACGTTCCCGGGATAAAATATAGCCTATGTTACTCGGTGAAGATGTAACTTTCTAACGTTGAAAGATTTTTTAAATCGGCCCATTACTTTTTGACCTACTTAATTTAATTTTCACCATCATCGGTCAGCCGCAATCCAGTTCCTATATTATCGTTTTATTATCAGCACAATATCGTTCCTCACACTCGTCCCACCACTAAGTTCTTTCACAAGCGCCCATAGAAGAGCCCAGAGGAGTCTGTCGGACATCAGTTAGGGGATTCACCCGGACATGTATAGATGTGTGTCTCCCAGGGGATCCCGGGAAGACGCAGTGGGCACTTACGAATGGTCGGATTATACCCAAAGCGGCCGGTTGTTTATTTCAGATGGTATTTTATATAGCTTTGTAAGGATGTTTTGTAGGTCATGTAAAATGTGTTGCTTTGTTGTAATGTACTGCTAAATAACATAAGTGGGTAGGGTTTTCTTTTTGAATATCTGAATCCTACTTTAGAATTTGGGTTTATAGAAATATTTAGGACAAAATTGTATTGATGTTATTCTGGATTGTAATTTCATGGTAAAAATTATGGGTAAGATATTAAGCGGAGGATTCTGAGCCTTCTAAATGAAAGAAGAGGCAAACAACATTAAATTTTTACTCTAAACGAAAAATAAACACAGGGTGTTAAATTACGATCAAAGGTAGAATCTCATGCTGAGTAAGTTAGTTCCAAAAAGACTGCAGTTGCAACTGCTCTCATTACTAGATTTTATAAAACTAGTTTTCGTCCTACGCTTTTATCACATCAAAGTTGAAAATGTGTCGCAAAGTACCTACTGGTAGGTTCTGGCACTTGCACATGGGAGCCACCTTTACTCAGTGACAAGCCTATAGTTACATGAAAAAAAAATAAGATCAAAAATAGGGATATTAGGTAAATAATATATTTAGTTAACCTTGTATTAATTTTATATCACAGCATAAACTACCGTAACATGTAAATTGTAAATAACTAAAATGGTTATCTAAATTGTTGAATTTCAAACAATACAGTATAAGAACAGAAAACGTTTCTTGGGGCCTACCATCATCTTTTACATAACAGCCTTATTACAATATTGTTTTGTTACATTACATTATATTCGTACCATAATCACATTCAGTCTATTCTATTGTATTAAATGAGCAATATTATGTATATTTGTATCACGTTCTCGAAAACGGCTTTAACGATTTCAATGAAAGTTTCAATATAGGATTTTAAGGAGGCGAAAAATCGATTTAACTAGGTTTCATATCTGGGAAAATTCATTTTCTCTATATTCACCTTTGCCCAGATACCTACTGTAAACTTTATACCTGCTAAAAGCTGGGTCAGAACGAATGATAAGTCTATTACCTGCAATGAAATAAAAGAAATAAGGCTCTGTATAGAGCCATTTCTTTCACACTTTGATCCGAATCGTTCTTGCGAAGCGATCTTGAAGCAAAATATTACATCACGACTTCCGCACAGTCATTCCGTTTTCTACATGAAATCTACTATATAATTTAGTATTTGTCAGGTTTCCACAGTATAAGTTATATATTAGAGAGGGGATTTGGTTCCTATTTACCTACCTTCATTTTATCTTCACTAGCTGGCCCACATGTCTTTATCTGCAGTGTATTAGAGAGACGCTGTACCAATTCCTATTCATACCTATAAATTAGAAAATAAATGATAAACGCAAACGCGACACTACCATTTCAAATTCATTTTTTTTTTACATTTTTGAACGTCCACCCAAGAGAAGAATAATAAAAGCATTACACTTCTCATCAGAAAAATCTAAACGGTACTGCAACAACACCTCTGAATTTTGATTTTAAATTAATTTTATGTTTTATTTTTACATTAAACAAAAAATAGTAATAATGCCAGATTATTGTGGATATTATAAGGTATCGTTTAACGAATATTAATGTTTTAAATTAAAATTAAATTTGTATAAATATCGTGTTTTTTTTAATAGGTATCTGAAGAATTTGTAAAGTTTTAGAAAACGTACCGCATGGAAGCGGACATTAGAGCTTGGGGAGGAAATACGAGATACTGCATACACTTTTTATAAGCATTTTTTTTGTTTTACGTCTTCGTTTCAAAAAGTTTTTTTTTTATTTGAATTAGATTTTAATTTGAAACATTACTATTTGTTAAACGATACCTTATAATATCCGCAATTAACTGGCATTATTACTTTTTTTTGTTTAATGTAAAAAAATGACATCAAATTCATTCAAAACCAAACTTTAGAGGTGTTTCGATTTTTTTGATGAGAAGTATATATACGATATACGAATATATTACTTAGATACGTAGGTAGGTAGGTGGAAAGAAAGCCAACATAGTCAGACTGTAAAAAATATATAAAAATGAAATATCTATAAAAAGATGCCATGCTGAGTTTCTTGCCGGTGTCTTCTCAGTCCAAGTGTATTTCGAAACGATGGTAGAATCAATCGTAACGTTCATAAGTGCCTTATTAGGGCCTAAACTTAATAAATGAGTTTGAGTTTATAGGTACCAATAAAGAAGTAGCATTAATGAGTTCTTCTCAGTTGAAGGAATCGGAATTTCCGTCGCTTCGACATAAATAAATGAGCCCCTTTAGTCTGAAACTGCAGCATGTACTATACGAGTTACAATATTCCATCCAAATATCTCTACAACGCTTCGTCATCCTCTAGCTAGCTCTAGTCATATCTCATAGCACGTCAATGGTTGTATTTCATCCGGAGGCAAAAATGTCCGGTCAATTATTGCCTCCTGGGTATATGTGGGTATTACAAAGTACCCTATCGACCTATGGTTCACGATCTTTCCTTTCACAAACTTATACTCGTTCAATGTTAGTATCACTGAGCTATTATCCTTTAAAAAGTCCACTTTATTTGTCCCCAACTACAATAGAAAGGTGAAAACTGACATCGTTTTAGGCGTCCGTGAAATGAAAAAAAGGTAATTTTAGTTTGCCATTTGACACTATGGAATGGCCCAATAAGACAGGTGTTTTATTTTATCAATGGGATAAATTTCTGACTAGGATTTTTTTACCCGCGACGGAACGGAGACCGTATATGCGTTTGGGGTGAGAGGATGTTTGTTTGTTTGTGCAAATCAATGTTGCCATTTTTCTCCAAAACTACTAGTCCGATTTTGATGTAGTTTTCAGTTATGGGTTTGGGTTTGATTGGTGCATATTCTTATATAGATGTTACGGTGACAAGTAGCTTATAAATGTATTTTTTGTATTGTTGAAGCTCTACATTCTTGATAGCAAGCTTAGTTCCTTAACGATTTTGACAGAGGTAGGTATTAATCTTGCATGACTATTTAGTATTTAGTTCCCAGTAGGTACACAGGTAGAGGCGCTCTAAAGTAAAAGTAATTAGCTGTAATGTTGTACGAACCCATCCAGTGTAAATGAAAATGAAAATATTTTTTATTCAAATAAGCCTTCACAAGCACTTATGAATACTCTAACTGTAACGCTCGGTTCGGAAGGTTGCTTTAACTGAGAAGAGCCGGCAAGAAACTCAGCAATTACTCGTTTCAAAACCAACTCAGATTTATTAAAATTATTTATCTAGTCTCACTGACAATATTTGTGTGTAGGTACCTATATAAGGACATGTGACAATAAGGAAAAAATATATGAAAATTATGAGTCACTTAGTAAATAAACGGATTGCAAACTTAAGCAGACCAGCCCCCACAAGAAGCACCAGTTCACAAGTATGACCCATGTGGCAGCAGTAGCCCTCCTCGCACATATTATAGGGAAGTGAGCGACCCGCCACACGAAGCCGCCGCAACCAAAGACCCCAAAAGTGAGCATGACTAACTTAAGCATACTACAAATAATAAAAAGCAAAAATATTTCAATAAATACGAATCAAACATGAAACATAAAATTTCTTATTCGATGATACCTACTCACTATCAATATATAAATCTAGCTCCATACTAAAACTCTTGAACGGCCTCGCCTATATTATTATTATTCTTCTTAAAACAAAATTGAGACTAAAAATCTAACATCTACATAAAACTGTACAATTTTATATAAAGATAACTTTTACTACATCTAAACCGAATGCCTTTCGAGTTAATCCATGAGTGAAAATGTAAATCTGTTTTGAAGCAGTCTTTCTGAGCGGTGAGTTAGTTATAGTAGTCACAGGACAAAGGCTGGGGCACTATATGTATACTTAAAACGAGTTGTAGTGCCGTATGTTCATGATAAAAGTGTAGACGGGTTGCTAGGGTTGCCAGATTTTATATAAAAGCTACAATGGAATTTTGGTTGCTCTCAAATCTCAATACTTTTGCATGTTACGTTCGAGTTATTATCCAGTGAGGCATTCTATTAAATGCTGACTGCTTGGCTTAATTCTCAATACAGATAGCTGAATAATAAATCAAGCTTCTTCAAAGTCAAAGTCAAAGCTATTCATTTAGGCCTGGAGAATAGTGGTAGTGAACTGTATGAAAAAATATCTAATGCTTTGAGGAAAAGGATAGCAAATTCACGTTGGTATTTTATAATATGTTGGCAATCAAAGGGACAAAAGGTGGTAAAGGTGACGAAATTATGCCCTACCTTGTTAATGTCTTCTTCAAGATTTCGTTCTGAGGGCCTCAGGAAAAAAATTGTATAGGCGCCTGCATGCACGTACACTTCAGTTTTACACAAAAGGTGAAATGTCCTTGTCTTTTTAATAACAAACTTTATATCATTTTCGTTTTTACCGCGGTGAATACGAAATAAATTATTTTTAAACACATGTTTTAACCATATTATGGATGATTAACGTTTATAAAATAAAATTGTTTTGTAATGAAAACAGCGGCAAAAAAATCTATTGACATTTTAAAGTTTTTTTTTTCTTATTTTTGATCACTGACAGTTTTCCGGCCAAGCATACGGCGGACGGGCGCGTCGAGTGCGACGAGTATATTATTAGGTATATACCTAGTAGGCGTGCGTGTGAGGGAGATGGAAAGGAATGAATTAGGGTAGGAAAATAAGGAATTGATTGCCAACAAAAAAAATTGTTAAACAAAAGTTATGTAAAAAAGGATACTATAAAGTTTCTGATTTAATAGAAGACAAGAATGCATTTAAATTAAATGTTCGCTGTACAAACTATTTCATTATAATTTTATAAACTTTGTTATTTGTAATTAAATAGTTACATAAATTAAATAAAAAGGTACAAAGATCTATAAAAAAATGTCCCTTGCTGAGTTTCTTGCCGGAGTCTTCTCAGTCCAAGTGTATTCCGAACCGGTGGTAGAATCAATTGTAACGTTCATAAGTGCCTTATTAGGGCCTAAACTGAATAAATGATTTTTGAATTTGAATTTGAACACCATAGACAATAAAAGTAATTTAAAATAAGGTTGGAGCTCACGATGTAAGAAAATTCACGAGAATAATAAATTATAGCGGAACCAAAGAAAGCAGTTACGAATGTCAAATATAACTGAGAAAACCACCGTTTTGGAAGTCCTTTTATATTATTTATTTATATAACAACTTAAACGAATATATTTTTAATGTAACGTAGACAACCCTAGGCTCTTCAGTTACGATGGATTTCGTGAAGATGAGCAGAGATATAAAATATCAAGCTGATAAAATACAAAGAAAAACTACAAAGAACAATAGTTTCACTTTAATTTCTTTATATTTAGATAATTCTTTAATTTTGAGATTTATATACCGGTCAATGGAGGAGTTCCGTCGATGTGTGAAGAACTCCCCCTAGCCCATTAGACAGTACCTAAATCTAAAAACTTAGATTTTACCACAATTTCACCATGATATCATGGTGAAGCTTTTGTGGAAAGCATCCGAAGCCTTGTAAGGAACTGGCTTTCAAGTGCATACATTTGAAACAATTTTTTTAGGGGGTAGCCAGTCAGGCGGTTACTAAAAAGTACCCTATCTACTTTGGTTTCCTCACGATTTTCCGATCCACGGAGAGCTCAAGCTCATTGAAGGACTTGTTTGATCCTGAAATAAAGCTCTCCCACTTATACACATAGACTCAGCAACACCAATTATCTAAAATAAGTATATCAACAAATTTAACAAAATTGTCAAGACGCGCATCGTTGTAAAACGCAACATTTTAGTTTTTACGCCCCGCGGACCGAACGGAAAGTGAACCGAAAAGACTAAAGACCTAAAGGGGAACATAAGTCGTCAAACTACATGAATCAACTTTCGATTCACAGTTATATAAGCCAAGTTGTAAAAATTATCTTTTACAGATAACTCTACATATATATAATTGGTGAAACATCGGTATGCGAGTCGTAGCTGCGAAGTGAAGTTTTTGCCATAAATTGCACTCACCGCGAACTCCCCGTGGCTTTGCTTACTTTGTTAATTTATTTTACTTTTTGTGCAGTTCGTTCTTGTACTTTGATATTTACGACTAAACCAACAATCAAAGTCAAAGCCATTTATTCAGTTTAGGCCTTAGGATTTATGAAGGTCGAATTTGCTGAAGTTACCACCGATTCGAAAGTCAGCCTTCATCTGAAAAGAACTGGTAAGAACCTCAGCAGCTCAGATTTTATATTTTTAATACAACGATGATTGAAAAGCCTTCGATTCAAATACCTCTAAGTACATACCTACGCTAATATCAGATACAATATGTTTGTAATATCTTATTGATAGATACAACAAACAACTCGACGAACATTATATTCTAAACATGTACCTCGTGTGTCAACATACACCGAAGTTTCAGGGCCATTAACCCTTACTACCTACTTTGATTAGCTCTTCCTTTATATTCTATTTATTTAGAAGTTCTAATGCTTCATTGATATACAATAGAGCGTATCGAAATTCATAGAGGAATTCAATCTAAAATGTATGAAGTTTGAAAAACTAAACTTAAACAGCTATTTCATAAGTAGGTAGGCCTTACCCAAACTAACCATAAAAAGGCCACAAACTCCCCAAAGATCTAATAATAAAACTATTTTGTATCTTCCTTTCATGTTTAACCCTTTCTTATGAGATTATTTACACTCACGGTCGTTTATATCCCAAAGCTAGTAAATAAACTCTTTTCTTGGTGTATTAAGACGGTAGTTATTTACATCGCTCGGTGTTTGGGTCTCGCGAATTGATTACGGGCCGGGGGCGGCTTATCGAGATTTTATAACTTCCCAAGACGTTGTAAAGAAGGGTTAGTGCGTCGTGGAAACGAGGGCAAATGTTTATTGACACGGACCTTTAAAATATTGAATGCGGAGTTTACTTGAAATATCGATAAGTACCTAAGCATCCGAATAGGTACCTAGGTAGGTGGTACCTAGGTAAGTACTACCTATAGTTGTTGTCTTTATCAGTACGTACTTCTCTACGCAGAGCAATAGTGAGTTGGGTTGCGGTAACCGGACGAAGGTGGGCGGACGGAGTTCCGTTGAGTAGTAGGTAGTCGAAAAACTGCTATGATAACTGCATGAAACCATTTCGCTTGCAGGCATTAGCTAGAACGAACAGACTGACAAAAAAATTTAACATTGATTTATACATAGATAGAACAAGGATAGACTATAGACGTGTCATAAAAAAGTTATCATAAACATTAGTTAATTAAAAAAAATATACGTGTCGACTTGAGAACGTCCTCCGTTTTTTCGTCGGTTAAAAATAAAATTCCATTGAATACAGCGCGATCTATTGAAAAACTCACAAACTACGTGACCACAGCGACTACAAAAAGTATGACTAACTATCACTGTCGTCTGGTGCCCCAGGATTAAAATATTGTAAAATACAACCACAGATATTAAACAATTTTATTCACTAAATTTTACATTTACTAAAATGCATAATTCATTAAGCTTTGTAGTCATCAGTGTGTTTGTAGTTGACTTTCTTATCAATCCCAAGGAGTTGTCTAATGATGAACTCTGGGAGACGTTTATGACGCCAGCGGGTCGGCAGCGGTGTGTGGTTAGCTTTCTGCAACTTGTCAGCTACATACTGCTCGGCTGAAAACTCATTTGCTTGCTTCACCATGGCTAGGAGTTCATTTTGAAAGATTTTTTCTTTTGTTTGACGCCTACGTTGTTTTACCTAAAAGTAAATAAAAATGGTGTATAATCGAAAATTATTTACAGTATAGAAATGTTATGTTATGTTTACCAATAAGAGTGAATGTTCCCTGACTTTATTATAACATAAACAGATAAAGATAATTAAGAGAGGAGCATAACAATATGTCGCTCAAAGAGCAGCTCGACTGGGGAAGTACCTAAACGCCTCCACCTTACTCCAAAAAAAAAATTGTAAGAGAGAGTTTGTTTTAAGAGAGGTAAAGCATAGCGATATGTCGCTCAAAGAGCAGCTCGACTGGGGAAGTACCTCGACGCCTCCACCTTACTCCAAAAAAAAAAATTGTAAGAGAGTTTGATTTAAGAGAGGTAAAGCATAGCGATATGTCGCTCAAAGAGCAGCTTGCCTTGGGAAGTACCTCCACCTTACAGAATACTGCTGCCAAATAACTTATAGTTGTGTTCCTGCACCTGAGTAAGGTCGTCAGAGCTCATCGGGAAAGGTGGAAGGGTCAGCAATGCGCAAGTGATATCCCTGGTGTTGCAAGCGTTCATAGGCTACGGTAACCACTTACCATCAGGCGGGCCGTATGCTTGTTTGCCGACAATGTTGTATAAAAAGATAAGTATATTATCTTTCAATCCAAATAACAAAAAGTTTATAATTGGGCTAGTTATACAAATTGCCAACATGTTTTAGATAGCTTCATCATCATCATCATATAATACTGTCCCTTTGAAATAATCAGAATGAGGTGGCCTGTAAAAAAAACCACCAAATAAGCTATCAGGAACATACGGGCAACCTGTGAAACTGGCCCTAAATCTCATAACAGTTACATTTCACACCGTCTACAGAGAGTTCCATTTGACAGTTATATTTTCACTGAAAAATATATTTTTATGGTATATCTATATCTGTATTCATTTAACAGATCCTGGGTACAGATGGACCTAATTGTAGAGCAGTTATTTTATTATTATTATTATTATTATTTTATTAGTTATGTTATTTTATTTCATGTCCAATAGTAGGCACTGTGTTTTAGTATACAGTATATAGATGGTAAACCATGTTGCAATGATTTATCTAAATAAAACTAATTGATAAAGCCCTTACCCTAGCCCAACGATGCCTCATCCTCTTCCACAGCTTCCTCCTCTGATGTTTTTTCATCTTTTTCTTTCTAATGACAATAAGTCTAGCAGCTTGAATTTCTTCAACCTTATGACATGGTAATCCAACTTCATCTTTACGCCATTCAGTATCTATTAGTGGTAAAATCGACTGTGGATTAATTATAGGGATATAAGACACTGGATCCTGCTTTATTCTCCCTTCTTCATACTTCTGGCCGATCTCCACCCCAATATTTCTTGGAGAAAAGTACAAAGACTTGACATCGTTCAATACTTCAGTATTTCCCTTCGATAAGTGATTTATATAAGTTGGTTTGCATTCTTGTACGGGTTTAAGGGCTGTTTTGATATTTATTAAGCGTAAATCTGTAAGAATAATGTGAAATTTCAGATTTTGGAATTTTAGTAACAAACTTAACCTCAAATTTTAGGCACTCACATTTTACTGTGTTGTGAAATGAATTCATCATTTTGTTAGGTTTAATGTTTGGATTGCAGCTTATTACATACTTATATTAGTTTGGTAATGTCACTATTCCAAAGTTCTTACGTAAAATATTAATGATTTTTGTAACAATACAATTGACAGACAGAAAAAAAAGTTGACAGGTCCAGTGTAGTATGACCAACTTCAAATTAGAGATCCTGCCCCACTTAAACAAGAAAACTGACAAATGCCGAAATAATGCCATTTTTTTTATTTATTGTCAGCCGTTAGTGTCCCACGGCTGGGTAAAGGACGCTCACCACTAAATTCCGGGTCAAGTCTTCGCGATCGTCATATTTTGTGACATAAGTTCTTTACTAGAGCAAAAACTAAACTCAACTTGTGCTGTGGCGCTGTAATCTGTAGGCTAGTAGGCTATAGTGCCAAATCTGCCAGCTTTAATGCTATCTAGCCAAATACTGACGATTTCGGAAACGTCAACCAAATCTGCCAGAGATTAAAATAAAGGGCTAAACCTGCCAAAAAGGCAGAATCCTGCCACATATGGACCTGCCTGAAATGTTGCCACCTGGGAAAAGCAATTAAGACGGTAGGTTGTGTGAAGAGGGACACGTACCAACTACATACTAAAATTGCATAGGATGGAATATCGCTGCCTGCCTGACATCCTTTTGCCGATCTTTTTCCTCTTGTCGATGTTTTGCCCTATTTTTGCGGAAAGTCAACGTTATTAATAGGTGGACTTTTTGGCGGGAACTTGCAAAGTAATGGTTTGGTTTTTATTTTACGAAGAAGAATTTTCATGAAATCGTTAATTAGGTATATTGAATAATATCTGAGACATTTTGTCCAATACAAAGTGAAGTAATATGAAATGTATACGTGTATTGTTACTTTTCAGTTTGTTTCAAAAATTTCGTAGCGAATTTTAGTAGAAAGGCCACCATTTTAGTCGTAAAGCTGCTGTAGAACTGTCTAAGTAAAGTGATATTGTGACTAGAATTTTATATTATAACTTGTCAGTTGCAAAATACACAAGCCAATATAATATATAATCCTTTAAAAAGATAAAACTTGTGTTCGATTTTGTAAATAACCAGGACCAAAGTTCAACAAAAACAAAAACAAAATCCGCGCGTTTTCACCCGCGTTTCTGGGATTCAATGTAGCCTATATTGGGAAAAATGCAAAAATATTTTTTCACTTCGTTCCAAATATTTATTTGTCACGAATCACTTGACAATTTTATATTCAATAGGTACCTAGTGTAAAAGTTCTAAATTTAAATTCAACTGTGTAAAAGCTCTCCATCATGTGGCGCAGCTCCTACGTCACCAACCACTGCGCATGCCATTAATGAACCTGAAACAATTTTATCATTTTTATGGACATTTTATTATTTTTAACATTATAATTTATTGATTTATTAGTCCTTAAAAATACATTCAAAAGCTTAGTGGAAAATTAAATGTGACAGTTAACGGTCACTTTGTCCGAAAGAAACCTTCGTTCGGTAGAACGGCTCTTTAGTTTTCAAATCACTGATACAATTGTTGGGAACAGGTTAATTATTGAACTGCAAGAAAATCCTGGGTATTCAAACGTACTTTTTCTAGTGAGCATTTTGGCCGTGCATGAAATTTCATCGGGACATATCGATTCGACCATGCTCATGGAGTTCTTCGCGCTGTCTATCTGGACATCGTTTGCCAGTTGCAGAGCGAGACCTTCGGCTACCTTCACGCAGTCTTCATCGTGGAGGGCCAAACCTAACTCTGGAAAAAAACAAGACGCTATTTAATGGTGAAAGTCCAGTCGGTAGTAATACCAATCTGACGGCGGCGCTCAAATCATGAGCGCGAAATTTTGACAATAGCAAAGTTCAGTGTTGTACTTTATAGGATTCGCATTTTCGCAGTTGAAAATCTGTTGTAATTCATCAATTATTACCTGGCAAGGACAAATAATATCATATTGTACC
Source organism: Tetheella fluctuosa (assembly GCA_951216915.1). Lineage (NCBI taxonomy): Eukaryota > Metazoa > Arthropoda > Insecta > Lepidoptera > Drepanidae > Tetheella > Tetheella fluctuosa. The sequence continues at coordinate 10,940,195 of OX578229.1, read as the reverse complement.
AAGCAGTTAAAGGCTCATTGCGGTTTTGATGAAGATGATAATATTATGAAGTTAGGAAGATGATGAACGATACTTCTTTCCCCATAATTAATTAAAGAGAAGAACCCGCCCCTAAATCAATAGCTTTAGGAGCGGGTTTGTCAGAGAATACTCTAACCGAGGGACCATGATTTTGAAGGGTAGAGTAGACTTTCAGCTTAGACTAATTTTTGACAGTAAGACTTGCTTTCATAATACTGCAGGGTGATGCTGGTTTCTTAATTATAGCTCACACTTACTCAATCTTTTCTTTCCAATGTCAATCTGATTAAAGCTCAAGTCTTCGACGCTGGCAAGGAATTCAGCTGCTGCAAGTCCAACGTTCCTCGCTGAACATGCTCGGGTTTTTGCTAAAATTCCTATGAATGAGAAAGTCAAAGAGTTTGTTTTTTGGTTACTTTAATTACAAATATATACTTGTATTTGTGAAAAACCTATTTCATCGTCAATAACAGCTTTTGTACATCCACTGGTAGGCCACTCCTAACACGCGATAGAAATAGAGAATCTTGCTCCATCCACATCCAACCGCTTCTACTATTTTGGGACATCGGTTATCTTAAAACATTCCAACACTGAGATTATCGAGTTATTTGTTGAGGACAAGTTATCTCTATAGAATTCGCTGTAAACTAATAACAAAATCAAAAGATAATGTCTTATTTTGGAAGGTAATGAAATACGAATATCCACCTGTGACACAACTAGTTCAAAAGTCTAACCAAAAAGCCCAGTCTCCCTGTAAGAGATGTTGAAAGCCCTGTAGGAGGTGAAGATATCTTCACCCGCCATCATGCCGAGCGGCGATTGTGGCGTGCGGTCGGTTACGTGCTGGCCCGCCGACACGTTGCCCGTGCCGCACGCCGCCGCTACCATAGCGTGCTTTATGAGGCATCTGAAGGAATACCATAAATTCACTCAGGACTCTTTGGACAATCAAACCTAGGTGTGTTCCAGCAACCATGCCTAGCTAGAGCTCACTTTTAGGTATTGTCGGCTTACAACCTTCGATCATTATTATGTACTTCGTACCTATAAGTTGTGACAGAGAAATTGTGTTTATACGTAAGTCTATCTAATCTAAGAAACCCGGCCAAGTGCAAGTTGGACTCGCACACCTGGGGTTCCGTACCTTCCTTGGTCATATAATATAAAAGGTTTGTTTCTAAAGGTTTTACAAAAAAATCTTAGGTACTTGTTTGACTTCAGAACCCAAAATAAGATGTTGATTCGATACCATTTAAAAGATAATCTATCTTTTCGAATGTAGGTAAGTGATAAAAAGATAGACAGTCAGAATAAAACAACTAACGGTACATCATAGGTGCCAGTTCCAGGTACAGCTACAGCGATCCAAGTATCACTGCCGGGTCCCAGGTCGTACGTTTCGTAGCCACCTCGAGGAAACGAACAAACCTCGTAACGTGAAGGTGGTTTCTCCTGCGTGACAGTAAATAATAAATAGACGACATTGTAATCTGTCGAAAGATTGTGAACCGTAACATTAACGCATTATTTTTCGGTAGATTATAATCTAGATTATCGAAGTGAAACCGTTAAATTTCAGCGCGCGAAGTGCGTTCCGCCGCATACCATTTCACAATTCATTTTTCCATATTTTAGGTTAGCCAAAGTTAGCAAGTCATTCCTTGGTAATTGCGTTCGTTTTTATAATAAAATACCTAACTCGGTAACCAAGATGACCGATTTTAAATTCAAATTTTACGTAAAGAAAGTTTTGAAGGAAAAGGCTTATTACAAGGTAGCTCAATATATTGAAGATAGGGATGTTTGGAAATAGTTTCACTCTGCACAGGTGCACTTCGCATATTGTTGATTTTATTTTTTTTAGTTTTAGCCATTATGTAGCGTATTCGCTATTATTTAATAAGAACTTGTTTGCGTTACATTTTATTATTTACTTGGTATTGGTATTTTTCTTTTTGATTTAATTGTATATTGTATTGTACATTTTGCTGTTATTGAAAAAATATAGCCAATAGTCAGATTATAAAAAAAAGGAAAAATATATATAAAAAATGTAACCTTGCTGAGTTTCTTGCCGGTTCTTCTCAGTTGAAGGCTGATTTCCGAATCGGTGGTAGCTTCAGTAAATTCGACCTTCATAAGTGCCCTCCTAGGGCCTAAACTGAATAAATGGCTTTGACTTTGACTTTGACTTTGACGGTTTCCAACAAATTTCATAGTTCTAGGACCAGCGGTTTAGGTTTTGCATTGATTATCACTTGTCAGTTGTCAGTCTGTTAGTTAAGGTATTTTGGGTATTATATTGCAGAATATAAAATACCGTAATAATCTATACTAATATTATAAAGCTGAAAAGTTTGTTTCTTTGTTTGTTTGTATGAACGCGCTAATCTCAGGAACTACTGTTTCGATTTGAAAAAATATTTCAGTGTTGGATAGCCCATTTATAGAGGAAGGCTATAGGCTACTTTTTATCCTGAGAAAACACAAGATCCCTCGGGCACGCGGGTGAATCCGCGCGAAAAAGCTAGTAATAAATAAAATTTTGGTTTGACCATTTGTTATGATTTTATGTATTTGCGTAACTTTTTCACAACTATCATTGATTTAAAACTAATCCTTACCCGGCTATACTCAATCTTCTCCGCCAATTTCATGGTTTCCTCGAAGGGCAGTCCCACGCTCGCTATCGTGCAAGTATCACTTCTCAAGTTAGCTTTGGCGTAACAGTTTAGGCTATTTTCAGACATTGAATCCACCAAGTCTTCTTCGCAGAATACGGAGTTGCTGAGTGGACCTCCCCAGCAGGCGCGCTGTATCAGATCTAAGACACGTTGCTGTGGGTGGATTCTTACCAGATCGTCTTTTATTAATTGTTTGCGGTCTTTAATCTCCCATTCGTTGAAGCAACACCTAAGAAAATTGTTTTAATATTTGCTAATGGTAGCGGAATGGCCGTCAACCAAGTCGTCAGAGTGACTGGGAGCAGCTGCCATACCATTATTATTCAAGACTGTTTGCTTAAATTGTTATAAAAATCTATAAGGGGTCTAATAACAGCAGCTGAAAGTAATTCATGATGATGAAAGACAAAGAAATGGATATTATATCTTTGGAATTAGTTCTTCGAGAAAATATTGACCTCTAGTTGAGGCAGCTCATAAATACTTCCTAAACGCTTCAGTGATTTGTGACAGTATACCTGGCAGCACAATCCAGCAAATAATACTTAAGTTCAGAGAAGCATGATAGTGGACAACGAAGCGTGTACGCTATTGTCTGCCGATCAGTGGTGCACGTGATACTGGCTCCATTCTGCGGCAGATATCTCATCTTTGAGAAGCTGCTGTACCCACAGCCTGACGAGGCGGAAGCAGCGCGGTAGAAGTGGGTTGCACCTATCTGATCATCGACTTCATATCGGGAACCTGCCTTTTATAACAATCAGAAAATAATAAAAGTTAATCCACATGCTTATTTTTTTTAGATTTTTGATGTTTTCATTTATTCATTTTCTGGCTTTAAGAGTTTTCAATCACACTCTCGATCAGCGACCACATACCAAAATATTAAGAGCGAGATGGTATCCCACCAGGTGGGACTGATGCCCTGGTTGGTGCCGCTTGCTAAGGAAAACAATAACGATTACCTCAGTGGGTATTTCTAGGCTTGAAAGATAAGGGTCATAGAATGTCCCAATGTTAGAGGTAAGAATTATAAATGCTATAATGATAGAATTGAGGCAAAAGTAAAGGAATGTAATAGCTGAAAGTCATAAATACCTGATACATAACAGTGCAAGCCCCAATCTGAGCGCCTAAAGGTTTAGCAGCAGCTACCTTCATGCCATTCAGCATCACGGAACGCTGGACCTCCATAGGGCCATAGTCTGGCTTCGGCCAACACACGTTCCTTACCACATTACATACAGAAAGATGTCGGAGAGATGTGGCTCGGTATAATGGTACGGAAAGTTTATTCATCGTGTAAAAATTGTGTTTGCTTCAGTTGTAAATGAATTTACTGACAATTTGAATGTGACGCTTTCCTACTTTTTAATTTTATTGGGTAACATTAGGTACCTACAAAGGTTTAAAGGTTGTATTTTCATAAACTTTTTACTATGCTCTGCATGAAGCATGGGCGTGAAAAAGTAGATGCGTAGGCATGTAAAGACTGGCTGTCTAAACTGTACTGTACTTTATAAAAATCTGTCTGAACATGTCAAGTTGGACCCAAAGTTTAGCTGACCGTAATCTAAGAGGTGAAATTGAATAAGTTCCAGATTTTAAAACTTTTAAGATGGCATTTCAATGTCCATTATCATACACACCACACCCAAAATTTCGTGTGGTGGAACACGAAATTTAACACACAGTTTTACCCTACACTAGCTTTCCACCCCGCGATCCCCTATTTTACCCACTTAGGGATCCCTTGATTCGTCAGTCAGTCAATCACTGTACTGTTTTATAGTTAGGTTAATTGATTTAATATGTTGGCGCTCTCTCTTCTTGCGTCATTTTGAAGAGGTTTTGTATGTAGAAATTAGAATAGGTACAATGTATTTTTGAGACAATGCATTTCAAGGATCTAGACAGAATTAAGGTTTACTATCTTGATTTTGTACAGTAGGTAGGTAGGTATGCTGTCAGTTTGTGGGACAGACCGGATAGTCCATAATAACTACCTACATCAATTTCAAAACATCAGCGGTACAATACTAAAAGTTAAAGGGGTGGAATAAGTGTTTTATACTTATAATATTATAAAGCTGAAGAGTTTGTTTGTTTGAACGCGCTAATCTCAGGAACTACTGGCCCGAATTGAAAAAATATTTTAGTGTTGGATAGACCATTTATCGAGGAAGGCTATAGGCTTATCCCGGTAAAACTTAAGATGCCTCGGGAACGCGGGTGAGTCCGCAGGGCGGAAGCTAGTTAATTAATAAATTAATTCGAGCACAAGTGGCTGTCGCGCGCTTCAGCTACCTTTGAGGTCGCTTCTAGTTTCTCGTGGCGGCGGCGTTTATGGCTGTCGCGTGTGGCCAATGTGCGGCGACACTTAGGTTTGTCATCATACTGACTATTACAATGGGGATGGGGATAACTCTGAAATCGCAAATTCATTTTTTTATACGTTTTGAAATGATCGAGCGAATTTGACCTTTAGTAGTTTCTATATGCCATCTCAATATCGAAAATATGCCATTTTTTCGAACTTGTCGTTGATATGGTTAGATTCTGATTCAAATCAAGACATTGACTATGCAGGTATAGTAAAGTAAGTGAATAAGCTACGTGCCTTCGCTACTATGTAAGATTCCCACCAACCACATGTTGTTAGGTATCTAAAATATTTAATAACCATAATTATCAAATTAAAATTATCAGCAATGAGGTAAAAATAAATATTAGGTAAACTTACTTAAGTTAATATTAAAATACGTATTTTTCCTCGTTGATAGGCAAAATATTATGATAATAATGTAGACACATACCTAATTACATAAATTAATTTATCTCTATTGTTGTGTTATTACTTAGGTGTATCTCGCTGAGGCCATGGCACATGTTTATCATCATTCAGCCGCATAAACAAGGCTCAAGGCAATCCAGGTTATAGGGTGATTTGTTTGTAACCTATGAATCCATTTTTTTAAAGGTGCAGCTTGTACCTACCACAAAATAATGTTTTACAAGGTCCAGTAAAATTTAAGTTTCTGGTCACACTAAAACCTCGACACTTCAAACAAGCGAACTAATTTAATTTTCTACCTACTAGGTATCTACTACTAGGCACCGACTTGTCCGCACACGTAGGTACCTATCTACTTATTAAGTGTGTGTGCGTGTGTGAGACTTGGTACGTACCTAGGTAGGTACGGTTTTATGTATTGCTGAGGTTCAAGTGCCTGCGGTTGTACCTACCTTATAGACTGACGACCGAGCTTAACCTATTTTTCGAAAGTAAGAAATATCCTAACTTTCCATCCCTTCCTGCCACTCTTGCCAATCCTATTGCAGTTTTATCAATTATTTTCCAATTCTTAGTTTAGGTACTAGGTACCTAGTTAAACAGTTAGGTTAGGAGGAATCGTTTCACCAAAGTAGTCCGATTGAATTAATGAAACTTGATTTTATTTCTTCTGTGATAGACTGTGGTGACTTTTTAGGTGGGTAGTATTATGTCACTATGACGTACGAGTAAATGTTAAACAACCCTTTGATGAAAGATTAGAGGCGGGTTGTTTTAAATATCAAGAGGGTAAGTAAAATAGGTAGATATCGGTGATTTTGAAGTGTTACAATAACGGTATCAACCTATCACTTTTATGACTTAAATAGTGGGATTATGCATGGAGTTATGTCATAGATATTAGATATCAGCGGGCTTCCTTACCTACCCACATTTAATGACTCCATATCTTGAAGAAAACTGGTCTTTTCTATCCTCTGCAAAGTTATTTCTCAAAGAAATATATTACATAAATTGTATTGATATTCTTCATGGTCATAGTACCTAAATGCTTTAAGTATTTTTATTATTTTAATTGAATTGAACTCATTAACTTAGGTAAGTACCTACCTACATATTTTCTTAAATTCTACTTAATAGAATAAATGTGAGTTCGTATTTTTGGATGTTTGTGACTCAATCACGCATAAATGGCTGAATGAGTTTCCATGAAACTTGGCACATAGATAGATCATACCCTGGAATAACATATAGGGTACTTTTTATCCCGAGAAAACATAAGATCCCACGGGAACGAGGGTGATTATGGAATATATTCAAAGCAGTTTTTGTAGGAGATAGGTACTTACCCCTCATTTGGATTCCAAAAGTATAGTTACGACACAAATGTAACCGTCCCGGGCATTATAAAGAATTGTCTCAGAATAAATAACTCTTTGGTCACACTATGTGCAAAATAACAAAACAGGTGTAACATCTTCTATTTGCACGCATAGATAACTTATCAATATCCAATCAAGTAAAATAATAAAACGTGGAGTATTTATGTTGAGGCAAAGCATTCGAGAAACTATTGGCTTCCGTAAGTCGAGGGTTCAAAGGTACCCCATATTTTAGGGAAATTACCTTGATATTTTAACTAGTCAAGTCCCATACTTTGGCCACATGAGAAAATCCATCTAGTTACCTCATTTGATAAAAACTTAATTGATTAACTCTTAAACTATTTTTTTGAGAAACATTAAGAGACGTTACTTTTTATGGTCTTTAAAGACAAGTTACAAACATGGACCAAGAATTCCAAGATGGACCCGAATTTTCAAAACTTTTGGACAACAACGACCAATTAGGTCATTTCCGCAAACGCTACTATTTGAAGAAGGGAAGCCTTTACATGTGCGGTAATTCATTGGGATTGGCTTCTAAAGATGCTGAAGAGGCTCTTCTACATGCCATTGAGAAATGGAAGACCGAAGGCGTGAAGATATGGAACGTTGATGAAAGTAAATATTACCTATATTCAAATGAACTAGCAGAATTAATGGCGCCTTTAGTTGGAGTTGACGCCGATGAAATTGTTGTAACAGGTTCAACAACTACCAACATCCATCAAGCAATCAGCACATTTTACAAACCAACTAAAGATAAGTTTAAAATATTGGTAGACGATTTGAATTTCCCGACAGATCGTTATGCTGTTGATAGTCAAGTCAGACTCAAAGGTTATGAGCCAAAAGACGCGGTGAAAGTGGTGAAAAGTCGTGATGGAAGCTATATATTAGAAGACGATATAATTGAAGCTATGACTCCAGATGTAGCCTTAATTTTGCTGCCTACAGTTTTATACAGAAGCGCCCAGATTTTGGATATGAAGAAAATCAGTCGAGCAGCGAAATCTAAGGGAATTGTTATGGGATGCGATTTATCTCACGCTATAGGAGCCATTGAGGTGAATTTAAAGGAATTAGATGTAGATTTCGCAGTATGGTGTACTTACAAGTATTTAAATGGTGGACCAGGATCATCAGCAGCGTTGTACATAAATAGGAAGCATTTTCAACGGCTCCCAGGACTGACCGGTTGGTTCGGTAATAAGAATGACACGCAATTCTTGCTGCGCCAAGAGTTTGATCACCAGCAAGATGCTAGTGGATGGCAAATTGGAACACCTGCGTTATTTTCTATGGCAACTTTAGAAGGGGCTTTGAAAATATTCCAAGAAGCTGGCATGTCTAATATTAGGAAGAAATCTTTACATATAACTGGTTACTTAATGTATTTGATCGAGAAAAAGTTGTTGCATTACGGGTTTTCTATTGGAAACTTGAAGGATGATAAGAACAGAGGTGGTCATGTATGCTTGCAACATGATGAAGGGTATAGGATCAGCTTGGCTTTGAAAGCCCGTGGTGTGATACCAGACTTTAGGGATCCGAATGTGATTCGTTTGACGCCAACAGCTCTATATACTAGTTACGAGGAAGTGTATAATTTGGTTGAAATTTTGTTTGATATTGTGAATACTGAGAGTTATAAGGAATTTAGTGTAAAGAGAAGTTTTGTAGTATAATTTTACTTAGTTTGTAATTTTATCAGTGGTTTCAGAGGGTGTTGAAATAAAAATATTAAAGTTTTTGGTTTTGTTTATATTTTAATGAAAATAGACTTAAACTATTTTACTGCAGCTGCAATGTGATTACGCTCCGTTAGAATTTCTCTCATCGCAAGTCCAGAAAACTATACATTTTTTAATCCCATTGAGATTTTAAATAACTTTTTACAAATATTTTATAATCACACCACAACTATCCGTTTATAAATTAAAAAAATAAAATGTATAATAATCATAACAAAATGTCAAAACGCCAGTTTTTTACTCAGTGTTGCAGACCGAAATAAAGAGGCTCCTAATAAAAAAAAATTCAAACTGTGTATCTTCGTACTTACAACTTAAATTGGACACGTAGAAAATAAAAGAACCTATTTTAGACCTTAAATATTAAAAACACATCTATTATTATTTACAGTAATTTACATCACAAGAGCAATGCTGTATGGTGGTCGCGGAGAATGCAAGATTTTTTTCCTTTTTTTCTTTCTTTTTTATCGTAAATTAAACTATAGCAAAGGAACTAAAACTTGACAATAATGATTTCTAAATACACATAAATTCAACAGTATTTTAAGAGAATATTGCAATGAACAAATATAATTATTGATTGCTTGAGATCTACATATATATTAAACGATAGTGTACGTTTGTTTGTAACCTTAATTTTCTTCTAAACGTAAAACAGTCTTAGTCAAGTGCCTTCCATTCGAATCATATATCAAACTGACTTCTTAAAACTCAACTTTATTACAATGGCATTAGGTATATTTTCAAGTGAAAGCAGATATATAGTGAATTTGTAACACATTCATAAAGCAATATTCTATTAAAATTTGGCACGATTCAGAATTTAATTTCAATGAAGATAAGTAATTTTGTATATATATCTTAGCTATATTTATTCTGTTTGTATGTTTTTTACTTTAAAACTCCTGAATCATGACACTCTAATATACATTTCAAAAATTGTACCACTTTTTAATGAGTTGCTACAAGACACTAAATTTTACCAAAACAATGAAGTAATACCAAAAATAAAATCCAGGTGTGCTCAACATTTTTATATTATATTTCTTTTTTTAAATATGCTGACTGTCTGGCCGTCTGTTCGTTCGTTTGTCTGTTTGTTTGTTACCACCATACTTGTACCCGCTCACAGCTAACACGACTGAGTGACAGATGGTTGCGATACTGTTGACTTTAGTCTCTGTAAAAAAGGTAAGGGATATTAAACTTTAAAGCAGAGGTGTTAAGGTCTATAATTACAAAACTAATTACTATTTATTCGAAATACGTTCAAAACAAAGACGATATCTAAAATCTATTTATAAAATCATTAACACTATAAAATAATAAAAATATATATATTTTTTTTTTTTTTTACTTTGTATAGGCTTGTGTTTGACCGTGGCCGAAGGTGGTAAGCACACAAAGGCTAGAAGGATCTGGCTCTCAAGTGCAGCTGCCGGAACACACCAATAGGTGTTTGGCGACAGATTTTCAACTTGAGGGTGGTAGCCAGCCAGGCGGGTACTACAAAGTACCCTACCACCGTGCTATGGTTTCCTCACAATGTTTTCCTTCACCGAAAGCTCAAGCTCATTGTAGGATTCGAACCCACGACCTTCGCCGCGGCGTCCGACGTCACTACCACTGAGCTATCATCGCCTTGAAATATTCACCAGGTATATGTATATTATCTTATTTGACACTTATCTATACTGTATAGTCAGTCTAGATAAGTTGATTAAAATGATTGTTTTTTTGACAATAGTAAAAAGAATGCTAGCGGTAAATTAAACAAAATTATTGACTAAAGCAGAATAATGAATAGATGTACTAAATATTTGGATTCCGGCGGATACTAAAATATGCCGGATAAACGGTAACAGACTATCCGGTGTTACTAAAATAAATGTCAATTTACATAACTTTTGGCAAGTTGAGATGTCTTGAAAAAAAAGAGCAACTGCACTTTCATTTTTATGTTTCAAGCGAAGCTTCTGAAAGCACGTTCAGAATGGGGACTAAAATGTGTAACGAACGCGGCGATGCAACCCACTTCATTGGATCGTCGCGTAATTCTATTTTACTTTCGTTTCATTTCAGTCAATTGTCCACGATACTTCACTAGGTTTTTTTTAAGTGAACCCATATTTTCATTACTCATTCATCTCTACGTCCTACAGTTTGTACTTACTAGTAAAAAATCTCATCTTAAATACAATTATACATACAGTATACAAGGTGGATATCACGGTCGATCATTAAATTTAAATACTATCATTACAAGTGCATTAAAGCAATATAACACAATCGAAAACAATATTAGAAAAAAAATAAAATTCAAAGAAAGTAAATACCTCCGGAACGTAAACAAAATACAACACTATTTATAGTTACTGATCTGTAAGAAGCGAGAGAACGTGACCTTGGACGCGGCCAGGGTGATACGCTTTCATCGTCTCATATAACGTGTTAGATAGAGAAACGGAGGCTGCGCGAGATCATGTTTTGCTCGGGTCATTATCCGACTTATTTTAGCGCAGATTATTAAAATTGATAAAACGAAAATTAATCACTGTGACTAAACTACTCGATAGATTTCAAAGATTTTTTGTAAACGTTTTAAAAACAACGTGATAAAGCTCTGATTACATTTAATGTTCGACCGTTTTCTCCACCATGTATGTAGAATAATCCGAGTGACTAGTAGACAAGACACACGACACACTACTCGCTACTGGCTACTGGCTAGAGGCTAGAGGCTAGAGGCTAGAGAGAGTACAGTACAGTTCTACGTACAGTTATGCACGCGCACCTCCGGCCAGTCGTCGAGGTGCCGGTGCCGCTGCGGGTCGCCGCCGCCGTCGTCGCCGCCGGCCTCGGGGCGCGCCGCGTCGGCGTGGCGGCGGCGCTGCACGCCGGGCGGCGCGCCCGCCGACACGCAGCCCTCCGAGATGTGCACCGACGTGATGTCCGACCCGGGGATCTCGAACATCACCTCCAGCAGCAGGTTCTCCTGCACGACGACGTATTGTTAGGGCTCACTTATACCTAAAATATACGTGTACTAATACACGAGTTATGGTTATAAAATAGCAAGTTGAAAGACTCCTCTATTGAATAAGGAAACACGCGTTAAGTCCGAGTGCCACGGAGTGCCTGGCGCCTATTGTCTGGCGCTTGTTGTTTGGCGTCTGTTGTCTGACGTCTATTTTCTGGCACCTGTTATCTGGCGTCTATTGTCCGACGCCATTATTTAGCGTCTGTTGTTTGATGTCTATTGTCTGTCTGGCGTCTGTTGTTTGACGTCTATTGTCTGGCATCTGTTGTTTGGCGTCTGTTGTTTGATGTCTATTGTCTGTCTGGCGTCTGTTGTTTGACGTCTATTGTCCGACGCCATTATTTAGCGTCTGTTGTTTGATGTCTATTGTCTGTCTGGCGTCTGTTGTTTGACGTCTATTGTCTGGCATCTGTTGTTTGGCGTCTGTTGTTTGATGTCTATTGTCTGTCTGGCGTCTGTTGTTTGACGTCTATTGTCTGGCATCTGTTGTTTGGCGTCTGTTGTTTGACGTCTATTGTCTGGCGTCTGTTGTCTGGCATCTGTTGTTTGGCGTCTGTTGTTTGACGTCTATTGTCTGGCGTCTGTTGTTTTACGTCTATTGTCCGACCCCTGTAGTTTGACATCTATTGTCCGACGTCTATTATCCGACGCCTGTTGTCTCACATCTACTGTCTGGCTTCTGTTATCTGGTGTCTAATGCCTAGCGCTAGCCGATCTTTTTGTTCATCGTCACTCGAAAAACAGCCTGCCGCTATTCATGATCGTATGATTTGATGCAGCGCAAGCCATAGGCGACGAGTGACTTGGACCGCGGATTGACTGGGATGTCACCAAAGTAGGAGTAGGTATAACAGGTGACAGGTGGTATAGTACATAATAGAGTATAGTTACCATGATGGCCCGGAGCCCCCTCGCGCCGGTCTTCCTCTCCATGGCCTGCGCGGCGACAGCGCGGAGAGCCTCCTCACTGAACGAGAGCGAACACTTGTCCATCGCAAACAGCAGCTTGTACTGCGATACCTGCACATACACATACACATTACATAAACTGGTGCCATTGCCTAATAATCACTTTATAAATATGTCTATCACGCCGGCGGTAGATGTTAAACCTGTCTGTTTGTGTCGAAAAATCAGAAAATTAAAAGAGTAGTGCAGGCAGGCGCAGGCAGGCGCAGGCAGACGCCGGCAGCGGGGGACACGCACGACTATACAACACTACAGTAAATTACATTACAGTACAACATAGTACTCCACAGCACACTACAGTACACTAAAGCATACGTAAGTAGAGTACGCAGTAGTCAGCGGGTGACGTAGGTCATTGAGTGCGGGTGCAGGATACTAGAGGAAGAGATTATCTGCACGGTGCGTTAGTACCTCCTTATTATTATACTTATTATTATATTATATAGGCTAATATTTGTGAACCATCGCGATCAAAGGTCCTTGTCGGCGGTAAACAGGTCTTGTGAGCTGCACCTATTAGTAAATCATACTACAGATCTGCTTGAAAATGATTATCCAGGAAGACCAATGCCACATACATAGAATAAGAATGGATAATGAGAATATTTACCATAGCGTTCTTGGGTTCTGTTAGTATCCGCACCAGCAAGTCCTGATTGAGACTGTGGAAGGGCACCAGCACTGGGAATCTGCCTACAAACTCCTGCAATCATGACAATTTCAATATTAATTATATATTGTACAAAGCAAAGGACATGACTTTCCTATCTGTTAAGCTCAAACAAGTTTTTAACCTTTATGGTAATTATTTCTAAACAAAGAATTTCCTAGTATGGGGTATTCATTCTTCAGGCACACCGCTCACCTGTAAAGTACAAAAGTACATCCATTATAGTAGTGTAGTGTAGTGTGGTGTAGTGTACGTACCGGTATCATGCCGAAGTCGATGAGGTCCCTGGCCTGCACCTTCCTGAGCCACGCGTCCCGCTCGTCGTTCTCCGCACGTGCCGAGTCCAGCGGCGAGGCGTCGGCCGCGGCCGCTTGGATGGCCGCTCGCCGCCCCGACCGGGAATCCCACGCACCGAACCCGAGGTACTTCTCGTTGTTGCGACGCTGCACTAGCCTGACATATTATATACAATTATTTTAACCGACTTAAACTTATTAGCTTTTTTTGTATGATAAAACTATATTGTATACAAGGTGGATATGACGGTCGAACGTCAATTTTAAACACTATCGTTACAAGTGTGTATAAGCAGTATAACACAGTCGGAAAAAACGTATACAAAATACTATACTGTTTATAATTACATCGTCACAGTAAGAGACGCGACCTTGGGTACGCTTCCTTATTACATAACATGTAAGACAGAGAAATAGAGGCAGCGCGAGGATCATGGTTTGCTCGGGTCAATGTCCGACCTACTTTATCCTAGTGAATTTATTGGGCATAGACATGATGAGTAAAATTGATAAAACTAAAATTAATTACTGTGGCTAAACTACTCGATGGATTTCAATGATTTTTCATATACGGTTTAAAAACAACGTGATAAAGCTCTGGTTTCATTTAATGATCGACCGTCTTCTCCACCTCGTATAATAGCTGTAAGGTTTCCGAATAAATAAAAATAAATTGAAATGTTTCAGGGTTGCCATCCCTCAACTACGACAGCTACAGTAGCTGTAGCCGTGGGTGTACCTGTCGAGGCCGTTGTAGGCGCCGCTGGCGACGAACAGTATGTTGGTGGTGTCGACCTGCACGGCGTCCCCGCGCAGCTTGCGCGAGTTGCGCTCCGGCACCGACACCACCGCGCCCTCCAGCATCTTGAGCATGCCCTGCTGCACGCCCTCGCCTAGTGTGGTGTAGTGTCATGTTATGTTATGTAATGTATACTGTATACTATATACTGTATACACACGACATATCATATTATTATACCAAAACCATCCAACACTCTTTTTTACAAATCAAATAATGTTCGAAATAAAGGTCAATGTCCTCTGACGACCCTGTATCTCCCTCTAACGTCCCTATCTTTTTATGTACATACGTACCTCCGACTACCCCGTATGTGTGTGTACCTGTGATGTGACGTCCCTATCTCTGGGTGTGTATACGTACCTCCGACGTCTCTCAGCTGGTGTATCCCAGGTACGGCGCCGATCTTGTCCACCTCGTCCAAGAACACGATGCCGGTCTGCGCGCGCTCCACACTACACACGTTTCAATCGTTTTTTAGCTCAATATTAAGACTAGATTGTAAATTAAAGTATGGATAACTAGGGGAAAAATACAGCTCATCCACGTCCCCTCATCTCACTGCAGGCGGGGCTACTGCTGCCTCCCAGGTAGAGAGTGGCAGGTAAAGTAATGTGACTAACTTGAAGTTAGCGTCCTGCAGCAGCTTGGCGATGACACTCTCTATGTCCTCGCCCACGTAGCCGGCCTGCGTGAGCGTGGTGCAGTCGCAGATCGCGAAGGGCACCTCCAGACACGCCGCTATGGTCTGCGCCAACAAGGTCTTACCTGCGATATAACATGTTATATTATAATACTATTATCCGCCCCGCAAAGGCAAAAGTCGAAGGGCTGTCCTCGAAATGTATGAAAATATCGACGTTGTTTAACTTAGGGCTCCATGTTGACGAACACCGACCTAAATCTAAAAATAAACTGTTTCGCGACTGCACCAAAAATAGTTGTTTAAATGTACATTTGGAGGTTAATAGATACGTGTTTACAATAAGGATAGCTTATTAGTTTGTTTATCTCGAAATCGGATGAGATCGGAATTTTAATATAAATAAATAAATATCCTGAGGTACTATGAACCAGATATCCATTGACCAAAAGATCGACCGACAATGTATGATCCATAGTTAGAAGGAACATCTATACAGAGTGATTTTTTAATCACTGGCAATACTTGCAAGGGTTGAAGTACTCATCAATATGAACAACTTTTATTACGGGACCAACTCTGATATGGCATAAAATAAAATGGTTGCTTCATACATTTTGGTCGAGTAGGTATTGAGCTTTTGTATGGAACAGCTGATATTTTTTTTGTGATCTCAGAGTATGTCCCATGTTAAAAGTTATTCATATTGATGAGTACTTCCACCCCTGCAAGTGTTGCCAGTGACAATAAATCACCCAGTATAAATTTCTATGAATCTATCTTTATAGTGGAATATAGACCTCGTTCTAAAAAGAACTTTTGCAATATCAACTCTGCAAGCTTAATGAGAGATGTAGTGCTAATTTACATACGCCCGGTACAAGAATATAAAATAAGCACTACCGCTGCATTTTGATTCTTAACACGATTGTTCTAAAGGTAATTATTGCGTTGTTAATGCCACCCACATGGCCGGCGAAATCAATACCAGTAACATTGAGTAATCTGCTCAAAATATATTATGGGAAATGTTAAAAAAGTAGTCTGTAGTAAAATTAAACAACTAACTAAAGAAGGCTGATTTTTTAAGACATAACGGGTACCCATTAAATCTATAAAGCGGTGAGAATATATTTTTCATTCCATCTATTCGAAAAGGACGACTTGGTTCGCCTTTAAGTGCACCCAAAGGTGGTGTTTTCTATAAGAAACTTGGAATTTGGAACATCTTAGTGTTCAGCGCCAAAGAAATCTAACGCAAATAAATAAATATTATAAATAAAAATAATATAAATAAAAAATAAATAAAATTTTAAAAAATCATAATTGCGAAAATGTCTCAATTTTTTTTTTGTCTACAAAACTGGGCGTTACACAATATTGTCAAAACCTTTAAATTTCCTTTTATTTTCTCATAGAGGGTGATTAAAAGTAGAGTGTATCACTCGGGCGCAAAATATATTTTTGGCTCGGGCGACATACTTTGAATCCCTCGCTACGTTCAGGATTCTACCAAAGAACTCTACTCTAGAATCCCTCACTTCGCTCTGGATTCAACCGCCCTCGCCGTAAAATATTATTTTGCTCCCTTATGATACAATCTACTATTGCTAAGAGATAATATCTCATAAAATTTATAAATCCGATATATACTTTTTCGTTTCATGTACAATTCTTTCAAACGCGCTTGGAGCGGTATATTCCACTACCGTATTAGCGATCGGCACCATGGAGTCACCAGCTTCATGTTTATTTAAATGTTCTACAAGGATGACTAGATTTGCAATGCAAAGACGGTTGTAACAGTTGGATCGGAAAGACGCGCCAGCAAAACTGCCTCTCATCTATCACGTCGACGTCACCAGAATTTATGACATTAAATCCCTGAAATCAAGCCTGACCGAAGTGTGATTGAAATGTGATTCGCAAACCATGTACGTGTACTACTGCCGCCATATACAATGCATTGACCACTAAACCCGCCGGCGTTTCCAGTAATCAGAATGACATCGAACCTCAGCGCAAGTAAATGCCTCCACGTCCTGAATCAGCAGCAACCAGCCGACTAACATGTGCGATAAACAAAACCCGAACCTAAGGTGTCAATGAACCATTCTAAACCTCGCAACTGCACGCTGAAGACAAGCTCACAAGGTCAGCTTAGCAAAAGTAGAGCGGAAACGCAAGACGCCACTGTCGCAATCAGTGCTGTACCGTACCGACAACTGACAGAATGGAACCATCTGTTGTGTCCAGCTATTCCACCGTTGATTTTTTTGTCGTTTACAATACTTGCAGGGGTGGAAGTAATAATCAATATCCTTATCTTAACATAGCGATATCTAGGGTAATATATCACCCACAGACCAGCGACCGGTAACTATGACTCACAAGTTTTAAAAGAAAAAGCCTATTACAAGGTAGCTCATTACATTGAGGATAAAGATGTCTGGAAGTAGCTGCACTCTGCACAAGTGCATCTTGTACATACTTTTATACAAAAGCCAGTAGGTACTTACTTAGCATTAGAGATACTAATTTTTTGTTAAAATTTGAACTTGTTAAGGTTATTATTTTTTATTTATTTTTCTTGTTTTTTTTTCTCATTTTTGTGTTTATGCGTATTATATTTCATTAATAATTGTAAAACATTTAATGGAAAAAAGCCAACATTGTCAGATTGCCCAAAAAAAAAGAAACAAAAAACTAAATATATGAAAAATGTAACCTTGCTGAGTTTCTTGCCGGTTCTTCTCAGTTGAAGGCGACTTCCGAATCGGTGGTAACTTCAGTAGTTTCGACGTTCATAAGTGCCCTCTTAGGGCCTAAACTGAATAAATGGCTTTGACTTTGACACATAATAAAAAAATAGCCTTAGCACAATTTGCCTTGTAATAAATTAAACGTAAGATGTTACACAACCGTGCGGATAAAACTAGTTACCCGTGGAAAAGTATACTGATATTATTTTATAGAATTCGATATATTATGTATACCCATACATAGCGTTGGAAAAATCATGATTTCGTAAATTTTAATCGAATCAGTGATTTTTTATTAGTGTATTTTATACTTTGCAAGCTGGCAACATTATAATGCATTTGAATTATAATTAATTCACACCTACTGCCACTATCAAGTGACAACACTGAAATTAATTAAAAAAGTAAAACGTCACCCCCTCCCCCATACAATGGATAGTTAAAGCTAGTCTAGTAAGCCGCAGGTTTTATGATAGCCCCGTCTCTTTTTTATATGATGTTAGAAAGTGACGGATACATTTAAAACCTGGGTTTACTTGACTTGCTTCAAACCCTGTTTTGTAATAAGGGGACGGTCTTTTGCAATTTTATTCATCGTTTACTTTGTGTATGAACATGTACACGTGTGTATACACGATTTATACAAGAATTTTAACTAATTCTATAAAAATTAATACCAAACAAATCTAAGAAGGTTAAAAGTTTTTTCACAAGTGATAGGCTTGTGTTTGACCACAATCTCTCACCGTGGTAAGTGAAGTGAAGTGGAGATGTGGCCAAAAATGGTGCACATGCGTGCAGCTGTCGGAACACACGTAGTTTATTGCAATACGTGCCTTAATCAAATAGAATAAAGCGCAAATTTGGTGTCCACTGTATCTCTAATAAAGATGTAGGTATATGTATGTCGATGCTTACCACAACCCGTGGGGCCCAACAGGAGCACGTTGCTCTTGTCGAGGCGCAGGTCGTGCTGCTGCCGCTCCAGCACCTCGGCGCCGGCGCCGGCGGGGCCGTGCCCCGAGTTTATGTGCACCAGATCTGGAACACAACCATTTTATTTTATTTACTAAAAAGAAGAAAAAAACAGCCACACTTCGCTGTGACTCAATTCAAGCCTCGTGAACTCTTAGAAGTTCCCATTCCCGTGGGAACTTAGGGATAAAAAGTATAAAACATTCTTATATGTATTATATACGTCATTACACGTGTGCAACCTTAGATGCGAGGAAAAATACAGATATCAAATGCCGATTACGTTATTAATATTATAAAGAGGTAAAGTCTAGTGTCATCTCCGAAACTATTCAACCGATTTGGAAAATACTTTTTGCATTAGATAGCCCGTTTCTTGAGGAAGGTTATACACTACTTTGTATCCCGGGAATGTGAGTGCAATCGAAGGAAACAGCAAGTGATAAAATCATGTTAATTAACTGCAGAGTTCATGCAAACGTAAACACTTCTCATTAAACAAGTCAGGTTCTTGAATAAATTGTTCGATAGCATGCAACTAATATTGATTTACTTTTACAAAGGCAAATCCCGAGGAAGGTTACCAATTACCAAATACATAATATGAAAAGTAATATAGACGATGTAAAATGTTTGTATGGAAGAAATCTGTCGTATATTAAATAAATAAGTAAATTATTTGATAACTGTATTAATTTAATGGAAAACAAGCAGAAAGGGAGAGAGAGAGAGAGAGAGAGAGAGAGAGAGAGAATAATTAATTGGATCTAATACTTTTTAAACTAATACTAATGAGATAGAAATGCCCCAGGATTATGCGAGACGTGCGTGTGAGAAAGAAAAGAGGGTCTGTATCATACACATAAACTATTTTTTTATTTACCTTTTGCTCCTATTATTTTATTATGGCTATTTTAGAATAAATAATCTGATTTGAATTGAATGAAGCCGATATTGAAACAATTTTTATACTACAAAAAAGAGCAATTCGAGCAATTTATAGTATGGGTCCTCGGGACTCATTAAAGCGTTTATTTAAAGAAATAAATATCATGACTTTGCCTTCACTTTACATTTATGAAAATATAATGTTCATACGTAGAAATATAGGAATGTTTATAACAAAAGTAGATGTCCATAATATAAATACAAGGCAAAGAGAGAAATTAGTTGTTCCATATTTTAGGCTAGCCAAAGTTAGCAAGTCATTCCTTGGTAATTGCGTTCGTTTTTATAATAAAATACCTAGCTCGGTAACCAAGATGACCGATTTTAAATTCAAATTTTACGTAAAGAAAGTTCTGAACGAAAAGGCTTATTACAAGGTAGCTCATTATATTGAAGATAGGGATGTTTGGAAATAGTTACACTCTGCACAGTTTCACCTTGCATATTGTTTTTAAGCTATTGTATAGCTTTTATCGCGGGCTTCGGGCCTTGAGCGCGGCGACCGAATCAAGAAATTTCGTAACGAAAAAACCTAACACCTCCCACTGTATGCTGTTTGTGAGAAAGTATATAGGTGTATAGGTACCTATTAATATCAAAGAAAAAACCTGCCAAAATAAAAAATACGTGTGGCGCTCGGGGACTGCCGCGGTAAAGCTATTGCATTGCATTTTTTATCAACTTATGTAATTATAATTATTTATTTATTCATATTACAATAGCTATTTTGAACTAATTAGATGCGAAGAACCAACTTTAGCTAGTATATCAACAAATCCATACTAATAATCTGTCTGACTGTTTCACGCTTAAGTCGCTCAACCGATCGCGACGAAATTTGGTACGCAGATAGCCTCTGGTATAGAGAGGGACATAAGCTACTTTTTTTTATGGGAACGCGGGAAAATCTACCGACGACAGCTAGTGATAAAAATCTAGATCACCTATAAAAGATAGAATATAATATAGCAACACTTTCACTTAATGCTGCAAAACCTGCTCCGGAGTTTTACCAAGCCAGTACTTTCTGCTGTTAAGGACAACCTGACCAAGTCGTGCAATAAAATTGTATTATATTTATTGATTCAACCAAATTACCAAATTGAACAGTCGATATAATATAAAACTGTTCTGACGATAAATCTACACGTTTAGATCGAAAGGCTTGGAGACGTGAAAATATAAAAAGGATGCACTAAGAATTCTACTAGTATACAAAATCAATTATTGCCTGTCTGTTTGTTTGTTTGTAAAGTGTGCTCTGCTATTCTATTTATCTGATTATGATGAAGCTTTGATGAATTGTTGTGTGCACACCCGCGATGGCTTCAGACAAAAAAGGGATTAGCTGGTCATCTATAAGTACAAATAAAATTTTGAAGAGTCTGTCTGTGATTTCGGAATATTTGCAAGTCACTCTACCAAAAACAACACGGGATTTTTTTATTTTTTGTGTCTGTCTGATTGTTTGTCTGGGTTTATATCCGAACCCGCTGACCGATTTTGACGGGCCTTTCTTTGGAAATTAGAGGACTTTCAAAGAGTAAGTAATCTAGGCTATTTTTTAATTAGAAAATATTTCGGATTCCAGCTTAAAAATGTAAAAAAAACTAAATTAGGTGAAAGTTCAATTATTTGTTAAATAATATGACATAGGGTACCTTTCATCTGGGTTTGGAAAAACGCGGGGCGAATGCTAGTATATCTATATTTTTGCTTTATCTCTGTGTAATAAATATATCTTGATTAAAATATTCCATCATATGACCTCTACCATCTAAGCCAGATGACCTAAGCAGAGATGAACAACGCTAGCTCTTCCCATCTTGTATGACGTAACAAAGTATCTAATCAAAAAACTAATACATAATTTAACTACCTACCGTACATGACTTCCGTTTGAGTCAATGACACGGACAAGGTCAGGGTGACGAAACATTAGAACGTTGCCTAGACGAGGTCAACTCGCTTGCATAAGGCTCCGCTTGAGGTCAGAAGAGAAGAAGTTTGTTTTCAGATCATTGCATCTTAGTATTTCTATTGAGAAGTGGCTATACTGCGAATAGGGTTGCTTACGCAAGGGTAATCGTAGATGGCGCCGAAATACAAAGGAAATGTGTCCAATATCGTGCCACGATTTGTGTGACATTAGTGACGCCTCTAGAAGTAATTGGCAGTAAATTGTAATCAGCGTAGTTTCAAAGAAAGGAATCTCTAGTTAAATAAGAGCCTTGAGCTCGTCTTTGTGATGTGATTGCATCTCTTCTATATGTCAAAAGACATTTATTCAGTTTAGTCGTCCATAGGGCACTTATGAAGGTCGAATTTACTGAAATAACCACCATAATTTTGGATTATTCTTTCAGGTAATATTCAAATAATATGGGCGAATAGACAACAAGTCATTGCAATCTTAATAGTGAAATGTAGATGAAAGTAAATAAACTTTCATTTGAATATCTAGGTTGTACTTTTAAATTCAGAAAATTGTTTCATTATTTTATTTTCAAGCTAATGGTTGCGGCTTGTAACGAACGATCCGTACAAATGACAAATCGTGCTGACGTGAAATGAAAATAACTGACGGACTGCCATGCCACAGGTCATGTGGGTTCTATTCCCAATCAGGACAAATATCTGTGGTCATCAACACGTCTGTTTTCCTGACTCTGAGTGTACAAATCTATAAAAATAAGTAATAAATAAATAACAATTGATTCTCACACAACACATAACACTCGCGCACCCTCACATACTCACACATACACACACATGCACACACACACGCACACACACACTATTACTACTAACTGCTCCTATTTTTATCTCGTAATTACATTATTTTATTAAAACATAGATTAGCACGTACTGCAAAGGAGTAGCTACCTCACTAAACCAATCTCATACCTATAAAATAGAATTTAAAAATTGTAAATCCGTTATTGGCTGTAAATATTGTTTATATAAGTATATACCTAAGTTTAAACTTGTAAGAGCTGTGGATTTTGTAATAAAAATAAATAAATAAATAAATAAATAAATAAATAAATAAATAAATAAATAAATAAATAAATAAATAAATAAATAAATAAATAAATAAATAAATAAATAAATAAATAAATAAATAAATAAATAAATAAATAAATAAATAAATATATTTGAATATAGTTTAAAAAGTATTTAATTGGTTTCCATATTACAAGCTCTGCTTATTCTCGAATCGTGTGAAAAATATCCCAGGATTTTTATAACTAACTTTCCGCCCCGCTGTTTCACCCGCAACCCCCCATTTAAACTCCTTAAGAGTTGAATTTAGATAAATCCTGTATTTTCCTTGTCTACATGGTAAAGTTATCCTCTGTGCAAAGTTTCAGCTTTCATAAGTTTGATGAAACTGGGTGTTGATGATGAGTGGGTCAGGACTTTTTTTTTAGGTATTCATAAACTAATATAGTTTACAGGAGAAAATTCACAAATTGAAGCTTCTGATAGTTACAGAACCACAAGAGTGAGACAACGAAGAAAGGTAATTCCAGAGTCATTGAACACAGCCAGGGTCAGGTCGGAAGCAATGAAGCATGGCTCTCGTCAGTTTTTTGTCATTTCCAATTGGTTACACTTTCGCGAGCGTTGTTGCGTTTTTAAACGTCCAAAACCAATTGAGAGTTGATTTTCTAAACAAATTTTACGCTTGGGTGTCTCTGAGATGCATTACCAGGTAGTTTGTTTGCCACTGTTTATAACATCTCGCATAATGATACGGTATGTTATACGGTATAACCTTGTTCAATAGAAATGTCCAAAAAGGCAAAAAAAATGGTATAATATTACCATTTTAATAATGTACTTCATTGAAACATTCGCGTATCTTAATGTTTTAGGAAAATATTGGGATTACTAATTTTTTTTCAGATATTCTACATTAGAATACACTAGGATAAGGTTTGCGAAATCGGGTAACATTAAGCAAAAATAATGCAATAAGTATACTTAATACCTTTTACTAAGATTTTTGCACATTCCTATCACTTTTTACCGTAAAATGTTTTTTTTTTTAATTTTTGGTCCTTAACTAATTACTAATACAATACCTTCAGACACCATAATTATGTTATAATATAACTAGCTTTCCGCCCCGCAGTTTCAGTTTCACCCGCGATCCCCTTTTTACCCTCTTACGGGTTGAATTTTGCAAAATCCTTAGTAGATGCCTAACGTTATATGGAATCAGTGTGCAAAATTTCGAGTTTCTAATCCCAGCACAGTCTAAAAGCGTTAATAGATCAGTCAATAATTCAGAACAAGTCTCTTTATTAGTAAAGATTGTCTTCGTTAGAACACATTTAATTAATTCTTGTCTCAGCTAGTTTCGTAACAAACACACATATTTTTTTTACCTAAACAAAAATATATAATAACCTCACCTCTATGTGTATGATGCAATGGATGATGAGCATCAGTGGTGGTCCCGCTGGTGACGTTGTTGTAGATCCTCTTGTAATGGTTGTAAACTGCCACTGACAAAACCTTCTTGGCGTACTCCTGGCCGACCACGTGTTTGTTCAGGTATTCGAAGATCTTCTTCGGCGGTGGCGGTGGTTTCCTATTACAATTAGGCATTATTTTAATGATGGAGGTAATAGGGATGATGACTGGGTAAAAAAAAGTAATTCTAATTAGCCCGTCAGTTAGATTTAAAATATTAGACATGTATTTTTTCGTTTATCAAATCAATCAAAAATTACAAAGTTATGTTGCACCAAAGTTCAGGAGTGGGGACTTGTGACGTCACTTGTATGTATAATTTTTACATACAAGTGACGTCACGCGAAAATCCAACGCACTGTATCGTCGTCATTTTTTGTATTCGGAACTAAATAAAAAAAATACGTGTCCAATATTTTTTGGTAAACTAACTGACGGACTAAATCGATTTTTTTAGACATCATCCCTATTAATTTGTAAACGTATTTATTTGTTAATAATTTACAAGTCAGTTTTGTCACAGAATAAGTAATAGTACTAACGTAGTTTTGTGCCAAGAACTTTTATGCTATTTGTTGTGTGTAATACGAACGTGTAATAATAAAGTAAGATTGTTTTTATTATTAGTTTGTTATTTTATTTTACTTATAAAGGGACGTGCGAAACGAAAATTCTTCTGCCATTTCTCGCACAAAGAGTTATAGCAAGATTTATATGTAGGTACTAGATGAATTGATCATAAGTACCTAATTAAATAACTTATGGAATTTAAAATATAGAACCCTGGAATTGAAATATATTATTCTGAATTCATGAGGGGTTAATACTCCCGGGATGAAAAGTAGCCTATATCTATGCAAAAAATCACGTCGATTCGTTGCTGAGTGAAAGAAGGACAAACAAATACTTTCGCATTTATAATATAGTAGGGATTTAATTTTTAATACGACATTTTCGGCAAACAAGCATACGGCCCGCCTGATGGTAAGCGGTTACCGTAGCCTATGAACGCTTGCAACACCAGGGGTGTCACTCGCGCGTTGCCGACCCTTCCCCCCACCTCGATTAGCTCTAGCGACCTTACTCACGCGCAGGAACACAACTATAAGTTATTTGGCTGAAGTATTCTGTAAGGTGGAGGTACTTCCCCAGTCGAGCTGCTCTTTGAACGACATATCGCTATGCTCTACCTCTCCCAATGTTTATTAACATGCTGGTAAAGTAATCACAACATTGTAGGAGATTCAAAACCCTCCAATTCAAATAAACTAAATAGAACTATAACAACAATAATACAATGATCAAACAAATATAATTGTGACCTATCCCTCATTAGATTGTACAATATTTGCGTACGTCACAATAAGTCAATATATTATTCGTTCGCTGGCACGCACCCATACACGTGGGATATCAATTTGTATAATTAGCATAATATATGTGCATGTGTACGATTCGATTATTTTAGGAAAATAATTACCTACTAAGGTCATACAGTGTAGTTTATGTACAATTCATGTATTTATGTTTTTTATTTAAAAGGCGATGATAGCTTAGTGGTAGTGACGTCGGACGCCGCGGCGAAGGTCGTGGGTTCGAATCCTACAATGAGCTTGAGCTTTCGGTGAAGGAAAACATCGTGAGGAAACCATAGCACGGTGGTAGGGTACTTTGTAGAACCCGCCTGGCTGGATACCACCCTCAAGTTGAAAATCTGTCGCCAAACACCTATTGGTGTGTTCCGGCAGCTGCACTTGAGAGCCAGATCCTTCTAAGCTAAGTGTGCTTACCACCTTCGGCCACATCAACACCAACTATAGTGAGATTGTGGTCAAACACAAGCCTATACAAAGTAAAAAAAAAAAAATATGGCCGCGGCTTACCCAGTGTAGGAGCGTAAATCCTACATTGCTATAGCGTAGGCTCAAGGCCTCGCACTGATGATGATTATGGGAGGCGGCTGGAAGCAGATTTTTAACTAGAGGGTGGTATTCAGCCACGGGGGGTACTACAAAGTGCCCTGCCACCATCCAAACGAGACTCAACGATAAGCCTATTGCGAAATTCTCTGATGTGCAAAGATTTGTATTTATCCACACTTTAAGGTCTACAACCTGCATATCGCTTTTAGATTCAATCCACACGTATCCTTTCAAATATTGCGTAAGGAAAAAGATACAAAATCTGTCAGACGAAACGTGAAAAGGTTCATGTATAACGTTTATTGCACTCTGGGTAATAAACAAGAGAAAGTTACTTTATGACGAGGCTTTATTTCGGCCGAGAAGAAGGCATAAGCTGTAAGCTGTTATATTAAGTTATGTTGAGATTAGACAGTCGGATTTATTGGTACCTACTTTGTTAAGGAAAATATTGAGAAAATCTACGGGTAAGTTCAACAGTTGATTTTATATTTTCCTTATTATTCCACTGATTTACATACCATTTATTCAGTCTCACGAATGGTCATTATACAGTTATTCGATAGGACGTGTGATTAAATTCTATGGTCATCCTTCAATTTAGGATACTGTGTTACTAAGAATTTGGTTCTTATAATTGTCCCTTTCGATCAGTATCATAAATATACAGGCTGTTTTTTTCCACATTTGTCTTGTTCGATTCTCGGCTCAAGCAGGTGATTTTTCAAAATTCTTTACTTAAAAAAAAATAAGAGTTTCTTTGAAGTAAAATTTCTCTTCAATATTTAGGATACATCCCCTCCAGGGTCGTATGGTTCATGTTCCTGTATATACATATGACCTTTGCATCCAATGGATTTAAGCTTAACAAACCAGACAAACAAAAGGTTACATTGGAGGAATCATATATCCATAAGGTGTCATGAGCAAAACCAACAAAACATTATATTTGAATAAATTGTAAGCACTTTACAAAATCAGCAAACAGTTCAATTAGAATGAGGTTCATCGTTTTCTTAAATAAATAAAAACTCTATACAATGACCTACACATTTAAACAAAATTATTTTCAAATACAACACTTATTATCATGTATTTTTGACAAGCTATAACTAAATTATTCTCATTATGACGATGACAACGGTTCGTTGACCTATGTTTGTTTTGAATCTTTATTTTATGATTGAGTAAATACGAACCACTGTTTGTCTGGTCGGTTTTGACGAATGTGAGATCTCGGGGGTGTTTTTCTGACAAATACTTTTAACAAGCAAAAAAATATCGGTGAAAAACTGGGAGGCTGGGATTGTCGCCACTTACCCAAAAAGAAAAAAAGCCTTGATATACTCAAAAAAAGATGGTCACAAACTTCTGGATCATGTGCCCAGACACAGGTATGTGGATTTATCCATAAATACCGTGTTTGTATATTTGTTTCATTATTAACATTAATTCATGTTTAGTTGTTTACATATAGAAGCACTATCAGCATGATGCCCGCCTTGATAATAGAATATTTAACAATTTGTTTACATCCAAATTATCACATCATCTTTGATGAAGTTGAAAAGGATCATGAGCACGAAGGTTAAACTGTCAAATCTTAAGAATACTTTGTGTTAATCGAAATTATAGCTTATGTCATATATGTCCAGGATTTCAATTCAATTGTTTCAATCACGAGTAAGAACTATGACTTCTGAGGCTTTTTTAAAGTGTATTGCGTAACAATTTTACGCCAAAGTCTGGGCGAAATAATTTATTTCGTTACATAACAATATAAAAAAAAATATTTATGGAAATTTAAAGCGGGGAATTTCGGCATGTCGAATATTAGCCATACGTTATGTAGACAACAATATTTGCATGTATTTAACATAATCGTTCATAGTATGCAAGAAGCACACGATTTTTTCAACACGTCTATTCTGAGAAACAATAAAATCTTGCATTGGCAACGGAATAATAAGACAAAACATGCAAAGTTGAGAGTAAGACCACAGTGGTAAGTCTGTGGTAAGCACATAAAGCCCAGACGTAACTGGCTCTCAAGTGCTGTCGGAACACACCGGTAGGTGGTTGGCGACAGATTTTCAACTTGAAGGTGGACGAACTCGTGAGCAAATGTTTACCGTCGTCTATAAATCTTCATGGAATAGTTTAGGCTATTTGCTCTTTAAACAAAATGTTTTTTTTAACAGAATTAAAAAACCGGCCAAGTGCGAGTCGGACTCGCGCACCGAGGGTTCCGTACAAACTTCGTCCATCGCGGGAAATGCACAATTTTATTTATTTACCTTATTTGAGGTTGGTGCCAATTAAGCTACACCTCTAAATTGTATCAGCGCCCATACAACCCAGCGGTCTTTATTAATTGGCGTAACTATGTATGTATGGGGACACCCTTTAATTTTCAACTTTTGAATTTTTTAGAAATTTTCCTTTAATTGTGTTGTAAGGCCTTGCTTGTTGCCAAATTCCGTGATTCTAGGTCAACGGGAACTACCACAAAACAAATAAAAGGGCAAAAAAATCGCGTTTGTTATATTTTGTTTTTAGTATTTGTTGTTATAGCGGCAACAGAAATACATAATTTGTGAAAATTTCAACTGTCTAGCTATAGCGGTTCTTGAGATACAGCCTAGAGACGGACGGACGGACGGACGGACGGACAGACAGCGAAGTCTTAGTAATAGGGTCCCGTTTTTACCCTTTGGGTACGGAACCCTAAAAAGGAGGTTCTACGTACCAATTTTTTTTTTAAGTATACTCGGCTTACCCGATATGGATGGTTTATACTATATTCTATGAAGGTAAATCCAAAGGTGGCCCCATATAAATTTTCCCGCCTGGCCGGCTACCACCCTCAAGTTGCAAATCTGTCTCCATGTAACGACGTCTTCCGGCAGCTGCACTTGAAAGTTCTCTTCAAAGCTTTGCGTGGTCACCACTTTCGACCACATCACCACTTAACATGGCGATATTTTAGTCATACACAAATCTATACCAAAAAAAAGATCAAACATACCTGTAGAACCCAGACTTGGTGTCAGCGTTATCCTTAATGCTCTTCTTGGTGTCCACTTCGCTAAGCACGACGAAGAAGTGGTGGCACTTGTCACACTTGACGAAGCGCGTGGAACTGACGAATGTCTCCACGTGAGTGCAAGGGTCGCCACACTTGGGGCACGTGAGCACGCCGCTGCCGGACCCTGATTTTTTGCCGCCTGATGTTGTGCTTGATGTTGTGCTTGAAGTTGTGCCTGATGGTGAAGATTGAATACAGGTCTTTGTCATTGGAGCTCTATTTTAAGCTTGTGACTCGTATGCTGATAATTAGATACTATCGTAGATATAAGTGAAGTTATAATTACCGGGATGAGCAGTTACCAATTTTAAAACGATAACGCGGTGATTTTATTGAATCAAAAATATTTGAGAAAAAGATTTCCTTGTATTGCAAAAATAAATAATTGAACACCCAGATTGCAACCGAATATTCAATCAATAAACATGAACTCGATTTCGACATCTTCGAATAAAAATAAGCTGGATTTAGATAAAGAGTGTGAGGGTGTCATGGCAAAGACCATAATCTGACAATCATTTTGTACAAAACAATGATAAAACAGAAATACTACAAGCAGATTTCATCAAGCTAGACTTCGTGTAATAATTACCTGAATTAGCAGTATCTTTAGGTGGATGCGGGTGTGGCGGTCCAGGCGGCTGTTCTGTTGGACTCTTGCAGAGCACCGCGCAGGTGCTCAGCGCTCTGGGACAGGACCGTCGTATTGAACGACATGTTTGAACACCTGGGGAACAAAATTAACTGTCATGATTTTATTTTACTTTGTGTTTGACCACAATCTCACCATGGTAAGTGATGGCCGACGGTGGTAAGCACACAAAGCCTACAAGGAACCGGTACTAGGAGGTACTTGGCGACAGATTTTCAACTTGATGGTGGAAGCCGGGCAGGCGAGTACCACAAAGTACCCACCGTGCTATGTTTTCTTCACGATGTTTTCCTAAAGCTCAAAATTATTATAGGGTTCGAACCCACGACCTTCGCGACATCCGACGTCACTACCACTGAAACCTACCATCGAAACATGATTCAACATAATCGTCTAGTTCCTCTTACTATTTATATCTTGGTGAGTTCAATTTAGAAATTTATGACTTTGCAAGAGTACTTAATCAAAAAGGTGAAGGTAGGCAGTAGAATGTCTAGGGTAAATATGTTAAATAATATAGCTTGAAGGTTAAAATGATTACAAAATCATGAAGTTAATTTTGGTGATATGATAATAAAGTAAGAACGTGTTATGTCAAAATTAAATTACACCTTTTTGATTCGCTTTAGCACTTCGCGTGAAAGGCTTAACTACAACTCCATATGGAGTTATCTCTGGTAAAGCCATGAGCAATTTCCATGTGTCAAAGATAAATAGCGGTAAAATAGCAATGAAATTAATGTCCAAAAGGAATCAAGTAAAAAGGGCTTATATGGTACAATTTAGCAATCGGCTTATGGCGCCTTAAAGCTAACTGTAAACTTTAACAGTGACTTGCGTAAAGTCCTTAAAAATCCCTTCATATTGCTGTAGCGGTAAAGGATTGCGAAAGAACTATGCCACAGTAAATTCATATAAACAGGTCATAACTCTAGACTGATAACTCACTAAGTTGGACAGATGTGACAATTTGACTGTTTTTAACGGAACGATAATTACAATTTCTATATAATTATCACACATTAACACATCAATTATCTTATCCATAAAAAATAAACGTGTTGCTAGATTTACTGTGCAAATAATTTTACTGTGACACCATTGTGAATTGGCGTTGGGTTAAGGCATAAGTTTTATTGGCCGAATAATCGTAATCAGCTTGTCAATGACTTGAAGAATGCTGAATGATCATTAGGTAAAAATAAATATTTAAAGTGTAGCTCTTATTTCTGATAAGAAAACTTCAACCGTTGAATGAAGCTTCCTCATATCGTCTTAATCGCTGTCAAGGTTACTTCGACTAATTCGTTTTATGACCTTTAAGAAGGTGAATTTGTGTCAACTTTTGATTCTATTAACATATTCAACAATGTCATTTCGTCTGCAAATAAAAATAATCGTTACTAAAAGAGGTGTACTGAGAGGCACTGTTTTTTTAAATAATGCAGTTTTCTAACACGTTACTGCAATTATTTTTAATTTGAAGATAATCTTTATTAACATCCAACCTAACATCACTGTAAGTATATATTATTACACGCTTTCTGGAGGCACTTTTATATTGCTGCATGAACATTTCGATGCAACTGGAAAATATTTTTGTTTTTGGTACAAAAAATGCAGTGCTGATGAACACCACAGGATGATTATTGAAGGAAAATCAACCTAAAATATGGAATTCGAAACTTCGAAATTTCGGTGCGAAGCTAAAGTATATCAGGCAGGCTCACCTTGGCAAGCCCATGGACAAGCCGCCCAATGCCCAGCGCCTGGAGCAACTAAGTAGTTAGACGGACTAGATAAATTAGGGACGAGATGCCTAAGGACGCTTCAGCGCGTCGGAAGAAGTAAGGCGCATTGTATGTATATTACACCTTCTATGGGAATAAAATTTAAAGCACGCAGCGGTGTGTGCGCTGAATTGCACTTTCTTGCATCATAGCAAGAGTTGCTATTTATTTAAATGTATTTGAGGAGTGATCCTTCTATATCTGTACTATTAAGTTGCTGTGACTGAACTCCTCGTGATCCAGTAGTCTGTTATAATAGTATGAGCTGTTTAATAATTAATAAAAATGCTTAAAGAAACTTGTTTAAAATATACATTTAATGCCGAAGCCACAACGTCCAAACTACAAACGAGTTTTTAACGAACAAGCCTGGTTTAAAAATAGCCTCGAATAACTTCACGCAAGATGCATTATTTTTAATGATGATATTTTAATTATTTATTAAAGATTAAGTGTTTGATTTGACTGAAATCTATTGTCTATAGATCATTATGATAATAGGGCTCTAGTTTTGAGTGGCGGTCAATTTAGCCTTAGCCTATTCCTGGACCTATCTGCATGTAACACCGAGTCTATATTTTAAACTGCATTTGAACCTATTTTCACCTGCTAGGGCCCAGCGTAACGAACAGTCTCGTCCAACCTGAGCTGCTTACATGCAGGATCATCCAGCGACACTATCCAAGCATTTTTTTTTAGAATTAGGTAATTTGTAAGAATTTGTAAGCAAGCAAAAAGTTTTAAAATTATTATTTTTTTCTGCTTAGCTACACTGTGTTGAAGTAACACTTTGCAGTCTAATTATGCATTGTCTGACTTGGAACGTACTTTCAACGGGGCATTTCTCAGTAAGGATTCTAAGTAACACACAATACGTGACATTGTTTCGGTCATTTCGACATAATGCCGCATTTTCCCCGAAGTTTTCACTTGTTTTTTTTTTAAACTTGAGTAACAACGAAATCGCATAGCTTTAGCAATAATTAAAAAGCAGTCCTAAGAAAACTTATGAAAATCAAAGGTAAGCCTTCAAATGAAAATAATAAAATATCACACATATGCCCACCTTCGTGAAATTTTATGTTATCAATTGACTAAGATGCTTTCAAGACTTATTAATCATTTCCAGAAAAGCGAACACAATTTATTTTACTTAGTTCTTTCTTTCAACAGGACTGTAGTTTTAGAGTTTTTCTTACCATAAGCCTTATTTTTGTACAAAGTACGAATCGAACAAAATTCTTAAAGTCTACAATCACTAGAACTATCAAGGTTTACAAGTTCATCGTCCATAAATGTTATCAGATATTCGGATTCCATTGATAAATCTAAGTCTGGGGCAGATTATACAAGTCTAGGCCAGATGAGTCAGGTGTCAATATTCTGGATCAGTTAATTTAATGTTAACATATAAATGTGGGACACATACTTTATTATGTATCTAGAACTTTCGTTCTACCTTGCCCTTTCACGTCACCTTGGCAAAAAACAAGGATCACTTGTTCAGAACATTCAAATTCGAATGTTATAAAATCAAATTGAAAGGGCAGACTTTAAGAAGTATAACAAATAATATAATTGGAAACAAGAAATTTGGCTGCGTTTAACCGTAATCTCATCATTGTAAGTGATGATGACGCCGAAGGTGGTAAACACACAAATCCGGCTTAGAGAAGGAAACATAAATCTTTAGACTGGCTGAAAGGGTAAAACCAGATAGACGTAGACTATTCAAACGTTGAATAGATCATCCATTGTTGAACAACTAGACTTGATTCGATAAGTGAAGGCGAATCGTGGGCAATAAACATTCTTAATTTAAATTTTAATTGCAGGTGACATGTTCAGGTTTATTTTTTTTCTTATGTGTCAAGGTAACATTTATTGTGCAACATACAAAGAAGGCTTTATACCATTACGGTGTTTGTGCAAGGATTCGATAAGATGACCTCCGATTTAAAAAGTTGCCATGTCCATACCATTTATGGAATATTAAACCATATAAGGTGCGCGCATCTTGTATTTAGATGACATTATTATGACATAAATGTATCATGATATTCATGATTACAAAATTTAACTTTAAATTCTCACAGCGAGTTAAACTAAAATACTTGCTACTGCAAACAAGTTTAATCTAAACTAATTAATATTATAAAGCTGAAGAGTTTGTTTGTTTGTTTGAACGCGTTAATCTCAGGAACTACTGGTTCGATTTGAAAAATTCTTTCAGTATTGGATAGCCCATTTATAGAGGAAGGCTATCCCTGGAAAACACAAGATCTCTCGAAAACGCGGGTGAAACCGCGCGGAAAAGTTAGTTAGAAGAACGACCTCTGGCGTGATAGCTACCAATGCTTACCAACGATAATTTTTTATTATTATTTATAAACCCACTGATGTCAATAGAGGCATATTTGGTTTAAAATAGTACAAGCTGTTCAAAAACATTTCACCTCTCTAAATAATTGAATCATGAATCACATTGCGAGTTTGTGTTTACTAAAGTATTGATGTAAAGTAACCTTATGAAGATATCATAGCAGATATTACTTTGTCATTCAATGTCAAACGCATTTAACACAAAAAATCCAAGATCAAACAACGTACACGCGTGAACTAGCTATTATAGGAAAGTGGCAAACAATAAGCACAGAAAGGGATAGGATAGGAATAGATCACAGTCTAGGGAAGAGGGAAAAGGTCAATAACAGACCCAAATAGATCTGAAATCATCGGCTTTATCTATACTAATATAATAAAGAAGAGTTTTTTGTTTGTTTGTTTAAAGGTCGGATTTGTAAATTATTTTTTTTGCATAAGAAGGCCCAATTCTTGAGGAAAGTTATAGAGGCTACTTTTTATCTCGGGAATGCGAGTGAACCCGCGGGGAACAGCTAGTCTCTTATATATTACCCGTTGCCTGCCCCACAAGACAATATGGATGTCCAAAATAAAATTGACATCGATACTAGACAGACCCTTATCACGACTACTGAGATTTGTCAAAGGTGAATATTTTCATAAGAGAACGATAAAAAACACGCGGGAATTCGATTACAAATGTCAATGCCTTACAAAAATTGATCGCCTAATGTCGCCACAATCAAATAGTTCCGTTTTGACAGCGCATATGCATCGATGTGATAAAAAAAAGACAAATATAGTGAGACCAAAATGTATATACTCTTGTCAAAACGGGACGTCATTTGTAACGATGACAACTATTGTCAACGTCCATCTTGTCTAGACGCCCTGACACATCAAATAAACCAACAATTAAACAACAAAAACAAATCATTAAGCAATTTTCACATACAACGGATCCAGATTCATAATAAACAACAACGAAAAAAAAAACAAGATTACTGCGCATGAATTATGTATTACAGATGACGATCTCTGACGTAATACGAACGACTTTCACTTTTCATAACATTCTAGATTCTGAGACAATCTAGGCGAAATAATACCAACTGCCAAGCACAGTGCACGTGTTGGCTACATA
This sequence comes from Tetheella fluctuosa, assembly GCA_951216915.1. Classification (NCBI taxonomy): domain Eukaryota; kingdom Metazoa; phylum Arthropoda; class Insecta; order Lepidoptera; family Drepanidae; genus Tetheella; species Tetheella fluctuosa. The sequence continues at coordinate 10,905,004 of OX578229.1, read as the reverse complement.
CGGTTATTCAATGGCTCACAAGCACAAATTACAAGGCATAAGGAGAAAGGCAGTGTTACTGCACCGTTGGATTCGCTTCCGAGTTTAGACTACGGAGATTTCCGTGCATACTTCCTTTCCAATAAGAATATTTGCACTTTTATAGCGCAATTGTTATAATAAAACATTTCGCGTCTTATTTTATTTTTACAATCGAAAGATGTTGAGGCCGCTTTCATTGATACTTACAAGGTATTTATAATTTAGTCGATAATAGGGTTTATTTAAGTAAAATTTACATTAGAAAGAGTAAAATATAATAACATTCCAGTTGCAATTATACCTACAATTTCGTTTCACTGTAATACAATACCAATAATAAGTAATAATAATTAACAAGATTTTTTTTGAGAAATAACGATAATGTGACGAGCCGGTTGGCGTGGTTGGTAAGACCCTATCTATCCAGCCGCAGGTCGTAGGTTCGATCCCACTCAGGACAAACATTTATGTGCATGAACATGTCTGTTTGTCCTGTGTCTGGGTGTAATTATCTATATATGTATGTATTTACAAAAGAAATGTAGTATATCAGTTATCTGGCTTCCATAGTACAAGCTCTGCTTAGTTTGGGGTCAGATGGCCGTGTGTGAGGAATGTCCCAGAATATTTATTTATTTAAATAACACGTGTTTGAGTCAACTGCTAGACCCAATGATTTAGAGTAAACTGGACCTAAAGATGGACCCAAGGTGGACCTTATCACCTATACATCCAGCTTCATACTACTTTTTTATAATTTTCTAGAAACATGGAAATGTTTTTTTCTTAATCTTCGTACTTACATAGGAATTTGGAACGAATTAAAAACAAATGACGACGCAGGAAAAAAACAAAAGCAAAGTGTAATTTGGTAAATTGGTGGAAAGCAAGAGCACTTAACCGACACGTCTGTTACTGACCAAGATGAAATCAATTTGAATGTACAATCGCAATACACGATACAATATTCAATCAAATAAAAGCATATCGAAAGAAGTTACATAACGTAGTTAGCTTCACACTATGGAAGTTCATTTGTAAAAAAAATATTTGGTGAAAGTGTTACTCAAATAAAATTCACTGAGAAGAGTTTATCAAGTAAAGACGGCACAAATCGCTTACGCTTTTCACAGGCTCGTTTTGAAAAGAGGGATCACTTTTGGTCTCGCTATATTTCACTCTTTTTGTCACATGGATGCATATGGGCTGTCAAAACAGACCTAAGAAATTCTGACGACTTTAGTGACTTGATAAATTTTATAAAATAGCATTCTACGGCAAACAGACTGAACTTAAACTAAGCAGTAGTGTTATGGAAACCAGATAACTGATAATAATATTCTACTTATAAATATATAAACCCAGACTCAGATAAACAGACATAATTATGTTCACGCAGACAAACGTTAGTCCTGGGAGGCAATCAAACTTCTTGCTTACTGGCCAGTTATGAAAACAAGTGAACAAATATACTGTATCATTTCGCTCTTCTTGGTGTAATCATGCTCTTGCTCTTCCTTTAATATATTAAACACAAATATACACAACGAGATTTTAATGTGCGAGTCTTATCCAGGTTTTAAGCGTTGAGTGATCTGCGGGGGTTAAGCGAACCCCAAGTATTGAGCTGGAAGCAGACAAGTAGCATAAATTGTATTTCAAAATATGTTCTCTAATACTGCTGAACTTATACTGCTTTACACAATTATAAATAGACAAAAAGGCTAGACACAGCAGTCATCAATCAAACTATGCGACAAAGGGCGGATTGTTTTAGCTCTATTTGAAGTACGAGAAAATCGTCAACACAAAATAATCGTTTTTTTCACAAATAGACAGTTCCTTTTCTTTCATTCGTTCTTTTGTGATGAATACTGACGAAATAACATTGTGAATATTGTGATTAAATACCGTCATTGTCAAAATTTTACAAACGTGAATCGTTAAAGTCTCATTAGTAATTCTTCGACTACTTTTGTTTATACTTTTTTTTATCTTTAGGCTCTGCTTTTGATTGTTTTCTTCATCTATTTCATCATCGTCGACACGATGCGTGGCGTGATAGAGCCATAAACAAAAAAAAAAGGATCAAATTCTTTAAAATTAATCCACACCAACCTTATAGTGATGTAAGCGTGTAGGTACCTAAGAAGAAAATGCAAAATAACAATGAACTTGTTTCGATTATAGGTATTAGGTAGGTACTTACATAACCTTGATAAGCCATTAGTAGTAAAAGTAACAATTGAATAAAATAGTAGATTCATATTTCATACTATAATTAAATGGTTTATTATGAAACTTAGTTTTTAATAATTACCAAATAACTGGTTTGGTAACTTCCATTTTGATGTGTTTATTTGAGGTAAAGATTTTTAAGTATAAATTTGGGTTACATTAAGGTGTTATGTTTTTTTATAAGTTTCATTCCAAATTTTGCCTTTCCGAGCATATACAAAAGAAAATAAAAATTTTAGCAAATTCTGATATCACACTAAATTTAAAAGTAATCAGATACTTAAGTACCTAAAAAATACTAAAGAAAGATTTGGAATATAAAATGGGTAAGTACCTACCTAATTAGTTTTGGCTATTTCAGATAAGTACCTAGTTATTGATTAAAGCCTGATCAGAAAAATAATAAACCGGCGCCACTTGAAAACATTTTGACAGGTCATTGTAAAATCAGTAAGTATGTATTAGTTCCGTGAAATTCCGCAATATGGCAAAAGTTTTATTTTTCACGTCGGACTTTACAGCATAACCTACCTAAATAACAAATCTAATTTTATGGTGATAATAGCTGGGTTCGTGAGCTTGAGCTTATGGTAAAGAGAAACAGAGAGGAACCAGACTACGATGGCAAGGTCTAGTTGGCGCCATTTTAGCTACTACTCGCAATTATAATATAATCTGACACCTACCAATTTGATTTGGCAATGCACTTAGGAGCTAGATTCTTGTTGTTTATTGGTATGAATTTCTTTACTGAAATTAAAATGATAAAACAAGACAAATATGAAGGAAACCTACTCAACACATTCCATCATTAAAACTTCTTGATTTATTAATTTTCTATTACAAGATAAATGATAATGGTGATGCCAGTTACTACAGTAAAGTTATTATTCATCAAACTCCATCATAAGTGTCCATTTATAACTTTTAGAAAGCAGAACTAAGTGTCAGTTATTATGTGTACAATTCTTACTTGTCACTTTGAATAGTTAAGGTTTATAATATTATGTAACATCATAATTTTGAGTCATAACAATTTGACATTTAATTTTACATCAAGTATATATCAATATCTTAGTTCACACTCGTACTAAGTACCTACCTAATTACAAAAAAAAACTTTTTTTTTTTTTAATTCTGTCGTTTGCTCTTCTCAGAAATCTGTAAAGCCCTATCCATCTATTAAAAACAATGTGACACCATAATACTAACTTTGACAGAGATGCATATGTAATAATAATATTATACTAAAATCCATTATATTTTTAAAATGTTATGAATGTATCGGGATTGGGTCTCGATATTTAAATTTACGCCACAAATGTATACTATACTTAAGTGATTTAAGGTTGATAGACTCGTGGAATAAATCAATGCAGTTAAGACATTGGCATAATCACCAATGTCTGCATTGATTTCATACTTTTGACGTGCACACTTGTATTAATTGAGGGGGCGCGGGTGGGCTACTTAAACATCAATTTTCAGTATAAAGACTTTATAATTGTAAATAAATATTTAACATAATATAATCTCAAAGACCTATTCTAAGATACAAAGACATAAATTGTTTTTTTTTCCACCATTGATAAGATATTCGTACAAACATAAAAATTGCAAAACTAATTAGTATGAGTGTGAATTTGGTTTGAAGATAAACAAGTTGTTAAAACATGGGTATTGTAAAATTTTGCTTAGTGGTGATCTGTGTGGATATAATAAGCAATATTTTCTTTTATCTTTATCACTATAATATTAATAAATAAATAAAGCATTTATTTCTCTTCACAAAAGTAAATACAAAAAGAGCTTACATACTATGCGAAACCTAAAAATTATTAAAATATTGATAGATATGTTGCTAATTCAAACAATTACATGGTTTCCCATATGAAGTTACCTGCATTATTAATAATTATCACAATAATGCTTGATCTTGATAATTTTAAACTCTGATAACTGCGTTCAGCACTTAACGGTTTAAGAATTACCGGATACTGCAAGTCACCAATAATATCAGACAGTGTATTGATGAATGATTGAACAGCCTTCATAAACCAGGGCCAACTGAACAAAAACAGTAATTCTCATTGCTTTTTTTTCAAAATCAACTCTTCTTTATTTAAAAAACTTGTTTTGGTCAGAGTAAAGGAAAAAAATAACCACAAAGTTTTACCTAAAGTATGCAGGTAGTTTCTGAATAGGATGTTTAAAATGACTGAATTTTGAACCCCAATATCTCGGTAAATATCGCTCTGAGAGAAAGCATTTAAAGAATAAAACATGCTTATTTTTCACGGTAGGAAAAGAAAATTAAACAAAAATGAAAAAAAAAATTGATACAAAATTTTTGACCCAAAACTGGCCCCCCTTTCCTATACAAACCCTTGTTTTTTAAAAGATGTGTTATTAGGAAAATATACAAGTTACCAAATGATCATTTGCAGAGGCAGATTCCCTGACTAGGGCCGGACCTAGACTGGCCAAATTGTGACATGTCTCATTATGAGTTGGCCTAGGGCGGCCAAGACAGCCAGTCTGCCTCTGATCATTTGACTAGATATAATTATTTAAGTTATAAAAATGTTTTCTTGTTGATACCTATATGATGTCAGCAAATTGATGATGGGAGACCAATCGGTCATTGATTCAAGATAAAATTATTTACAAAATAATTACAATTCATGTGAAAGGAAACCTCTTCAAATAATACATACATATCAAGATATCATAATCTTATTATAAAGATATGAAAGAAAATATTATCTCAAAAAACTTTTGTTTCATGGATAGTAGCAGTTTCTTTATCAACTTTTATTTACTAATATGTATATAAGAAAGTTTATATAATTGTTGATCTGATTCTGTAATTGAGAATTGAAAAACAACAAAGAATAGTGTTCAATAACTCAATATTTTTAAGTGTTGGATACCTAAGTACTGCGAGAAGTTGATAAATATGAGTTAAATTTCTATGTATAGGTACTAATTTACACTTGGATAAATGGACTTTGTTAGTAAACATGATCCATAGAACAATAATGAATGTGTGAAGTCATCATGGTAAAAAAAAAACAAAAACATGTTTAAAATGTATGCCTAAGATTCCAATACGAATCTAATGAGTGTCGTGTGCCATTATGGCCTTGACCTTGCCGTCAGATGCCTCAAATGGCACTACGGGGCTGAGGAAAACCGCGTAACAAAAGATAACTTCGTCCATCCTACAGCAGGTTCAACACAGATAAACCTGTCACGTTTTGTTATCAAAACATACACGCAACGTAATTACGTCGAATTTGCAATACATTGGAGCAGCGCCAGTGAAAAAACAACAAATAAATGTTAGAAAACCTCTCACCTGATGACAAATGTGAATGTCTTCTCACTGCGATCCTTCCCACGGACACGAAGCTCAATCTAACACTACTCATTGTAAATCGATCGATTATGATACGATAATAACATGAGCCCTCGACGCGATCTTCAGAAACGGCACACGCGACACACGAGTCAAATAGAAATTACAATAAGTTGCCGTAATAAATGTACAGTCGCAATTTTTATTGTATTTGTTTGTCAGTGAGAGGGTTCTGTCATGACGCAACACTTTTAGACAACATCAACACTTCGAAAAATTATAACAATTTGTGTGTGTAAGTACGAAAACTGCACTATCCTATTTTTTTGTATGATTTTTACAAAAACAATTTTATTTTTGAGATAATGGAGCGGCCATACTGATGTGCACAGCTGATTTTGATGTGAAAGAAATTGAAATTTTTGTACCACGTTGTTTCGATTCTAGCGCTACCTAGCGTGTAGCTAGCCAAATAATGTACTGTTTTATCATTATACCAGAAAGTTCAAAACAAAAGCCGAAAGATGACTCTCAACTTGGGTGCGTTCATTATTATTTTTTATTTTAGATATGGCAACTAATCCATTTCTAATTAAATAAATTTTGCCAGTGTCGAGTTATGCTGTAAGTTCTAAAAGAAGTTGAAGATCCCATCCATCCGTAATTTATACTAATATAATAAAGGAGAAGAGATTTTTTGTTTGTTTAAAGGCTAATCGGTTCTAATCTCTAGAACTACCAGTCGACATTGAAAAAAAATTTTTTGCATCTGATAGGCCAATCTTGAGGAAGGTTATAGGCTATTTTTTTTATCTCGGGATTGCGGGTGAAACCGCGGGAATCGGGTATTAATTTATAAAAAAAATACTATTGATACAATTTTATCAATGAGCTTTTTATTTCACGCATTGAACATGCTTTTTTTAATATTTTATTGTAATTTTTCTAACTGTGGCTCAATCCTATCGACACATACATACATAATTCAGTATTAAAAGAAACACAAACATAAAATGGAAGTCTATACTTGGATCTTAAGAAAAAACACTGAAGTCAAACATTTCATTACTTCTGTAAAATAAAATAAAAAATGTTGACAGTTAACATTTTTTTACATTTGGCATAACCAATAGGTTAACCCCCCTTATTCAGACCTATTTGGTTGCCATTCTGATCGGAAAGGACGATTTTATTTCATTAAATTTAGGCTAATGCTGTGTTAGTCGCAAAATTAATTTGCCACGATCGTGTAACGATCGACTGCCTCATTCCAAATGGAAGTCTGAAATGAGAAAATAGGAGCCATCCTATTCAGTAGACTACTCAAACTGTTTGTCTACCCGATCGACCACAACCGAGCAGATCTGAATAAGGTGGAATAATTGATTTATGACGATAATAAAGAAGCCATACCGGTGACGTTGTTTTTATTGTAATAGAAAGCAATAGAATTCCTTACTAATGGAGAGTTGGGTAGTAGCTAAATATTATGTAACTTATTACGGATTTACAGTAATACAATAAATATTACATTTGAATTGAATTACATTTTCACCCCGATTCAGAACAAACCAACATGCTCATGCACACGAATTTGTTTGTCCTGAATGGGCTTAGAGAATTTAGAACGGGAGTTAGCAAGTGACACTTTTAGTACCAAAAACTTTCTGCCAGTTTTCGAGGGAGGCGAGGCAAACACGTACAGCGCATATTTACATTCTCACACGCACTAATACGAAAAGTTTAGATGTTTCTATATGCGCACACATACATAAAAGCTGTACCACAAACACAAAACATGCACACAAATAAATAATGGCTGTTGTTACACCACAGATCACTTTATACTAGTGTACCATGTTACACCATTGTTTAGTTGCACACTAGCGCAAAAACTAGTAATGAGGTATGGAGACTGAATAAAATGAATGATATAAGAATGAATGAAACCAGAGATGTTCATTTTATTATTAGTTCATCTAGGTATTGCGGGACCATGATCGATCGTCGTAGTTCCTAATATCACGTCGAGATCACCAATGTGGGTGTTGAAAGAAAAGTCACAAATTCTTTATTTAAAGTTCAACAAGGAATATTATATTGTATTACGAAAGTCCTCTTCATGCCTAAACGGCTCAACGGGTTTTACCCCCACGCTTGGGGTATAAATCGGAAAATATCGGTTCTAGGAAAAAAAATATAAGAACCAAAATTGTAGGAAATTGTTTAACAACTTTTGCTATAATTTTTTTTTGTGTAAAATTTCAAAAAAACGAGATATTTCATTATTGAAAGTATCGTACGGTACTTCCTTCCTCGAAGTTTAGGTAAACATACTCTACCTATTCCGATCTCTGTAATGTTGTACTTAAATAAAATAGTTCCGTATAATCGTTCATTCATTCATTTTGTTCCTTGTGGTTACATCATTAATCCCCCGTACCAAAAAATTACGTATCGTTATTTCTGTCGTATGTATGCAGTAATAAAATGCATTTTGTGATGAGAATAATGGCTTAATTTAGTAATCAATTACTTATTTGTGATAGGAAACTCCGTCTTTACCCAAACTTGAGGTTTCTGACCGCCTTTTACAGGTAAGTACGGCACAACCAACCATTTTATGGGAGCTCTTACTAGCGGCAGTTTGCAAGCACAATGGCGAAAGATCTTTTTTTTTTTTTTGGCTGGAACAGAAAGGTGGTGGGTCCAGGGGACCTTCTCGCCGCAAAGTCCGCGTAACGGTGGACGTTACGCGGACTTTGCGGCGAGCGCTGAGGGCTCTCAACCGCTACTTAAAAACTAAAATAAATTTAGGGCAACGGTAACCTGAGGGTGCCCCCTGTGGGGCTCGACCTCGGCTCAGGTCGTTGCCTGGGGAATATGGGAGGGCTTAACATGCAAATATATATTATTTGGGGATCGGTCGGATTGCTAATATGCAGCTCGGGCTGCTTAAATGGGACGAGACTGGGAAGGACGTCGCGACGGTCCTCGCCGGCGAGGACGAAATCTTGGTTGACGGTTGCGCATCTGTATTTGTTAGGCGAATGATCGCGGCCAACTAGTTTTTATAAACGAAGTGAACGAGCGTTCAACTTCATTGGCAGAGGGGAACGCCTGGACATGTGAACTCCAGTTCTAGATTTTCTAAGTGAATGGGAATCAAATCTACGACAAGTGGCTTAGCAATCACTGGGTCGTCAGGTACCTGGCGGCCGTGGCCATCCTTAGTCATCCTAACAATAACGGTTAAGTTTAGAGTCATAACTGTGTTCTATATTGTCCTAAAACCACGATCATACTTGTAAAGAGCAATCATGCGTGCGTGACATTTGCATACACTCTTTCCACCATAATAGGGTATTTTACTCTATATGAGAAAAAATCTATAAATGTACAATTTAGATAGCTTAGGCAATAAGCGGTCGGAAAATGTTAGTTTTAGTTCATAAAATAACTTGTGTGTTTTTTTTGGTGGTTTATTAGCACCTTAAGAACGAATTGAGACACTTTTCAAAAATGGGTGTAATACCCTATTTATCAAAGTGTTTGATCACTCAGTATCACAGTCTAAACAAATCATTTTAAGTAGCCAAACGCAACCGACCAAAAAAATAATTTCTTGTGGATGTATTGCCATATTTAATATTGTCTACGATTTTATAGTGAGTATTTTCTATCAATATTACCCTGAGTGAAAGTTTTAGCCATCTATAAAATGAATTAACTGTGTGAAGCGCGCTTAAAATTACAAATGAAATGAAAATTCTAGAATCTTTTGGAAATTGGCTTAAACTGGCAGCACTCACTGCATCAAAATGTCAATTGTCAAGCTAAAAAATATTGTTTATCTGTGTCGTAATTGTCCAAAATGGCTGAGACAGAAACCGATAATAACAGTATTATCAGAACAGAAAGAAATAATAAGAGCACAGTGGCTACAAATGGGCCCCGTCGCGTTACTATCTATAAAACTGAGACTGGATTTGGTTTCAACGTGCGTGGTCAAGTGTCTGAAGGTGGGCAGTTGAGATCGATCAATGGTGAGCTTTATGCTCCTCTTCAGCATGTCAGCGCTGTCCTGGAGCAGGGAGCAGCAGAGCAAGCCGGGATAAGGAAAGGTGACCGGATCCTGGAAGTGTGAGTAGCAACAATTACTTTATCGGCCATGTATTATGTGGTGCACGTTTCGAAATTCCCATATAATTTTCCCATTAAAAATTGTTTGTGTTTTCTAACTTAGCTACGTTTTTCATCTGGTTGCTGTATGAATTAAATTATATTCTTTTCGCGGTACCATATGTTAAAATAGATGTACGCCTTCGTGTTTATATATATAATGGTCTGATGAATCATACTTCTAACTTGTTTTCATTTGAACGAGGAACATTAAAGTCAGTGACGGTTGAAATTGCTTTGTAGAACTATTAATGCTTCTTACTATAAGTCTTAAGCATTTGTTTTATAACTCTACTAACTTCCGCTCTGCATTTTCGCCTGCGTTCCCCAGGGATCTTATATTTTCCTGGGATTAAAAGTAGCCTATGTCCTTCTCCATACCATAGGCTATCTGCATACCAAATTTTATCGCGATCGGTTCAGTGGTTTAGTAATGAAAAGGTACCAAACCAACAAACTCAATTTCACATTTATAATATTAGCTAGGACTCTTGAAACATTTTTATGTAAAAAAATTAAAATAGGTATGTACATCCATTACATAATTATGGTCAAGCAAAAGAGATGGTATAGGCATATCTAACTAATCATCCACATCCACCCACAGCTCTGTTGGCCTCCATTGTTTCACAATTCTTATTAATAAGTAATAACCTATGGGATAACAATTATCATTTTGTAATTTACACCCACAATATTTTACAAGGTTAACTTATTACCTAATTAGGTACATACCAAAAATAATATTTTAATTTGTTTGATTCAATTTTGCTCATAGCTCTGCTCTCTTTACTTTATGTAAGTTTATAATTTAGCAATCTGATTAATTAATAATGTATTGATGTTACAAAGCATAAAACAAAACTAGGTATATTAATTTTTTTAACTACAAATAGAAAATTTGCTATGAATTGCATTGAAGATATAACTTGAATTGTAATGTGTTTATCATTTGAAACAGTTTTTGTCACAAACCTATATCTATACTATATAATATTATAAAGTTGAAGAGTTTGTTTGGTTGAAAACACTAATCACAGGAACTACTACATAATTGTTTCAAATTAAAAAAGTATTTTAGTGTTGGATAGCCCATTAATCGAGGAAGGCTATAGGCTACTTTTTATCCTGGGTAAACTTTAGATCCTTTGGGAACACAGGTGAAACTGCAGGGCGGAAGCTAGTTCTTTATATTTTTTACCTATACAGCAAAACATTTCTGTAAATTAAGTATTTCGGGCTTAACTTGAAATTTGCATTACAACAGTAAAAAGTATCTTGTATTTCTTTGTTCCAAGCTTCTCTCTGAGGCACTGTCTGTAATAAAAGATAAACTACAGAAATATACCAAACAACCTTAAGCTTGTGCCTTGTTGGCTGTTCTGTGTCATGTATGTATTGAGTCATCACAAAATAATCATCTATTAATTTACATATTATGTATATTTCTCTCTCTAATCATTTGATGATTAATAAAAACATTGGCAACCTTTAAACTCAATATAAGAATTAATAGCTATAAAATAAAATAAAAATAAAATTTGGTACATCGTGACAGGGGTTACCGCATATGTGTGAGCGAAACGGCATTATATTGGTGTGCAAATGACAGAGACAACTATTGACAGGTCATTGTACGAAATTGCGCCTGCTATGTGAATAGGTTTCTTAAAGTATTTCAGATGCTTACAAACTTATTGGCTGATTTTTAAATATACTTTTTTTATACCACTTTGTTGACAAACAACCATACGGCCCGCCTGATGGCAAGCGGTTACCGTAGCCTATGAACGCTTGCAACACCAGGAGTATCACTCGCGCGTTGCTGACCCTTCCCCCCACCCCGATGAGTTCTTGCGACCTTACTCACGCGCAGGAATACAACTATAAGTTATTTACAACTACATTTTAATTTATTCAGTTTAGACTGAGGGCACATATGAAGGTTGAATTACCACCGGTTTATATGAATATTTGAATTTTGTGATCCTTCCTAATCCTAACTTCCTAACTCCTAATAACTAATATTATAAATGTGAATATGAGTTTGTTTGTTTGTATGTTTCTTTTCACACCTAAACCACTGAACCGATCGCGATGAAAGGTACGCAGATAGCCTATGGTATAGAAAAGGACATGGGCTACTTTTTTCCTCGGCATCGCGGGTGAAACCGCGGGTACAGCTAGTAATCGATAATTGCCACTTAAAACCTGTAATTATTGAGTAGAATCGATTTCAACTGCTGACATTTGATATAAGAGCAGTTTAATATTCCATGATATTATTAAACAAATAAAGCATCGTTACGCGTGTCCACGCCTCCACAGTTTTCGCTGTCATCCGTGGGTAGATAGACATGAAAACCTCCAATTTCTTTCATTCTAATCATATCAACCAATCCTCATCTATAAAATTATATAAAAGAAGAAGTCCTGACTGACTGACTGACTGACTGATAGGTGATAATCAACGGTGCGCCTGAACCGCTGGTCCTAGAAACTCTTAATTGGAACGGTATAATGTAGGGGACACACCTAAGATAATCCCTAAAGGGGTAAAATAGGAGATGAACTGACGCACAAATCTTATTAATGAAGAAAAGCTCATTGCTGATTTAAATGGAACTCCCCAATGCGGGCTGGATGACGATGTTGCCAGGCAACGACGTATGGTCAGTTATTTTTAATAGATATTTAAAAAGAAAAAAGAAGTTACAGTCTTCAAATACTCATCAAGACATGTCAATACAGTACAAACTTCATGATATACACCATGTATTTCTCGACTAATCTATATTGGACCAATGGAAAGACAGAAGGGCAGTAGATATCTCGTAACTTCCGAAATATGTTACAGTTCAATTGAATACAAAATGTTTATGAATCATAAACATCTGTTGAAAAATTATTGGTAAAACTTCCAGCTGGTAACAGCTAGACCGAACCAAATATAATAAATATAAAGAGTATAATACAATGTCGCTATCTGCCTCTGTCTGTTTCTCCGCTTACTTATTCTAAACCACGCAACGGATTTTGATACGGATTTCACTAATAGATAGAGCGATAAATGAGGAAGGTTTGTGTATATAATTTGAAAATATTTTGTACAAAATGTCTGTACTATCGTGCGAAGCCGGGGTCGCTAGTTATCAATAAATAAATAAATTGAATTGTATTTCGACACTGCCAATAAGTGGGACAAGTGTGCAAGGCGCTGAGGCGTTGCTCAATCAAATATTGTCTTTTTTGCTATCTGTAGACTGCTCTAGTTATAATTGAAGCTTTGTCATCAAATTGAAGAAATGCCTTGTGCCTATAATTTAATCAAACGACTTCACATACGTGCTTTATGTTCCTATAATTACATATGTTGTCACAACAATAAAGATATCTTAATATTATGCAGAAAAATTGTTATAGGACATACATCGAACTGTCACGATTTTTTTAAAGAATTATGAGAATGTGTTTGATCTTAATCTCAACATTGTGAATGTGGTCGAAGGTAAGCACACAAATCCAGTGTACAAGTCAATCCAAGTGCACTTTAACTTCTGCGCTGAAAATGATAAAATTAGAAATGGTTGCGTGCTCCTAATGCATAGCTTTGAATCTACTATTGGTTTAAAAGTCTGGGACTAATTGGCGATCATTCAAAAAAATGAGACACTACTGTATTACCTATACATTTTTTTATTTTTAGGTTCAAAATGATGTATTGTCAACTTCATTGCTAATGAGAGATGAAAAGATTTAGGATCGTGACCTTACCCAACTGTGACCATCCACTCCACTTACCAATGCTTCGTTTTAAGAGTTGGTTCTTATATCGTTGCATTCTACAAATCTACAGCTCAAAAATTTGGAAATTACCCACTAGAGCTGGGGTGCTCAAACGAACGGTCGATCGCGGAAGCTTTTCGAGTCCAGCAATATACCTATTATACTATGTACTCATTACATTGAAAGATACGCGCCGACGATGTTTTTAGTACCTACCTACATAGTAATAGTTTAGTCGATTCCTTGCTTTCAAAATATTTTCTGGTAAGTAGATCGCCGACTCTAAAAGTTTGTGCACCCCTGCACAAGAGTATTAAAGGTACTTAGTTCTTAAAATGCGTCATGCCAAAATGGCTTACTTTTAATGATGAAAACTAGCTAGATATTAGTACTTATTATTGCATAAGTGGAAAGTTACATCTGCAGATCGAAATTTCCACACGACGATAGCAACACAGTATGCAATAAATAAAATACATTCATATCAATTTTTATAATAAGTACGTTCTTTATCGTAATTGCAATATAATGAACTATCGCTATTATATTATTTACTTTTAATTTTATCGGTAACTAGTCGTGTTTAAAGTAAAGAATTCTTAGTTTAAAGAAACTTTCTGTACAGATATTTTGCAATATACCGGTATTAAATCTGTCGTTTTGTGTCACTTAAAAGTGAAGTAGGTTTTCCAGTGAAAGTGAGTGTCGCAGTTTGAAGCAGTGTTCGGAGGCGAAGTGTTTTTAATAATGTTTAACAACATGCATTGTTTGTACGAACCACTGTTAACACCTAAAAATTGTAAAAGAGACCGAGTTTTGGAATGTAGGTAAGTGCGTGTGAATTTGTTACCCTCGTAACGCTTTCGACGGTCAAGGGATCGAAGAGTAACCTCTTAACAAATTGCTTTGTAAAACAAAATTTCGGAGGTCTGCTTGAAAGTGGGAAGTGGGATGGTCCTAGATCTCTTTAGGTAAAAAATAATATTTCCCAGTACCCAAATTACGTATTATAAAAAAATTAAATCCATCGGTTTTTTTCATTAAGTATGTTAAAGTTTAAGCGTACTTGGTGAAAAAAATAAAAAATAAAATATATATATATATTGAGTCCCCAATAGCCCTAGTATAGGGTGTTACAGGATTATCCATTTTTTCTGGAGATAAAAATCAATGTCTGTTTGTTTTTATTCTATATGCGTACCATGAATTCGATTGCGTTGAAATTTTTGTGCGCATACGCTCGCGAAGGTTTTTGGCCCAAAAAAAGATGCATTGCAACTCACGCCGGGAATTAGCTAGTAGAGAATAAAATTATCTATAGACCACTTTTTATCATCCAAACAAATAACTATGTATAACTTTTGTTTAAAGTATAATGTAAAAGTTATCTCATATTGTGTAACATAATTTAAAGTATTCCTTACAACATTCTATAGTATAGGCATTCTCGGCAACGCAGCCCAAAGGTCGCGATCCAAGTGAGCGAGTTTACTACTTTACCTAACATATTCAACTTTTCATTGATACGCAGTGAGCATAATGACAGTCGGTGGTAGACAATACGTTTGGTGTGAACTAGGCCAAAATCGACAGCGTGTTACCCACAGAAATATAAAAACAGTGTTACCCGTCGTATGTTGTTTAATATCCTTTTTGGCTTAAATAAGCATTCACTCCTCTCTTACATGTTCTCTCTCACACAACACATCCAGACTTTATTCGGTCTTCCTCTTCTCTTACGATCATCCTACTAATTATAAATGGATTTGAATGAAACTTGGTACATAGATAGATCATACCTTGGAATAACATACAGGATGATTTTTTTATCACTGTCAATACTTGCAGGGGTGGAAGTACTCATCGATGTGAACAACTTTTACTATGGGACTAACTCTGATATCGCGTAAAATAAAACGGTCGCTTCGTACATTTTGGTCGAGTAGGTATTGAACTTTTGTATGGAACACTTGATAATTTTTTCATGTGAAAACATTTACAGTTATATATACAAACATACACAGTTAGGTTCAACTTTTATTATAGGGAACTTTTCCCGGGAAAACATTAGATGCTTCGGGAACACGGGTGAAGCCGCGGGGCGGTAGCTATAGTCATTCATATTAGTATAAATTGTATTTTTATATCAGTCGTAATTCATGCACTGAATACTATTTCAAACAGCTTATAACTTTTTTTATAAGGCTTGTGTTTGACCACACTCTCACTAGTTTATGATAAGTGATGATGTGGCCGAAGGTGGCAAGCACACAAAGCCTTGACGGAACTGCCACCAGCCAGGCGGGTACTACAAAGTACCCTACCACCGTGCTATGGTTTCCTCACGATGTTTACCTTCATCGAAAGCTCAAGCTTCATCAAGATCCGACGTCACTACCGCTGCTATCAAACTGTAGGGTTCAAGTTGCATTTTTTGACCTGTCTGCTTATTTGACATTAATTATGTCCTATGACTTCATTGCTGAACTATGCTCTAAATAGTTCTAATAACCTATTTATCCTTTATCTTTTACGTTGCAAAGGTACTCGCGTTGATGACAAAGCATTTGGTTTGATTTTTACCCGCGACGGAACGGAGAATTTGACATTCTGGAACACGTGCTTCTCTTTCCCTGACTTCAAAACGAGTTCTAATATCGTTATTTTATACTTATTAACCCATGCGGCGTATGAAATTAGCATTCCAAATCGATAATCGATTTTCGAGGACATATTACGCATCGAATGCAATGTCCACAATATAACTGTAACTTAATATCATAACGGCGCAATATAACAAGATTATTTAAATGTTTGTTATTAATTATATCATCTAATTACTTGCCATTTACTTATTGAAATTGTTGTGATTCACTTGTGTCGTTTACTTGTCGATAATAGTGCTAAACGCCGTGTTACTTATTATATTAATCAATGGATTTTCTAATATTTGTGGGTCTTATGTTTTCATAAAATATAATTGTTCATAAAGTAAATTCTGTGAGAAAAAATTTAGTTAAAAAAATGTCTTAGAAATCTTTTGTGAAGTTTATGTACTGTATGACAAAAATATGAAATAGTGTCAAGAAAAGTGATTAAGTTTTTCGTCGTAGCGCTTAGTTCCCCTGTGTCAATGATTAGTGAAGTATGTTCAATAACATGTCAGTACAGAGGGGGGGTGTCGGGACGTTCCGTTACTGCTTCTACTATTGTGATCATACGGGTTTCGAGATATACGATCTGGAGAATGAAAGTGCCGTAGCTGCTGCTGGGTAAATATTCTACAGTCTACTGTACAGTACACTCTAGGTACTTATTTCTTAAAGTTCCTAGTCAAATTATCTGTGTAACATTTTGATCGGAGCGGAGCTAAGAGCAATTTTGAGTTTAAGTTTTAAAATTCAAAATCAACTGCCTCTTTTATTACCAGCTATAATTTATTCAATAGATTTACTGTTGTAGCAGCTGAGGCTGTCTAACGCTATTAAAATTACCCCATAACCCAAATTTTATCCTACTTCCTACTTAATATTATAAATGTGAAAGTTTGGATGAGTAGATGGATGTTTGTTACTCAATCACGCCAGAACGGCTGAACGGATCTGGATAAAATTTGACACAGACATAGGTTATAGTCTGGAATAGCACATAGGCTACTTTTTATCTCGGGTAAACATAAGATCCCTCGGGAACGCGGGTGAAACCGCGGGGCGGAGCTAGTATTGAGATATCAAGGAGTTATGCTTGTCAACCAAAACAAACGTAGTGGTCCTTTGAGCCGGACAAAAAAGTAAACTTTTCAGTTATTACAAACTATGCTTGAGGTTTTTACTATAAATAGACTAATGCTTAGGCAGATTAGACTGACGACCATGAAAAAGTAGTCAGACGGACTTGGATAAGGATCCTGGCCTAGAAGTGCGTTCTGAGATAGCCTTTATCCGTCCGTAGACTCCGAAATGCTGATTACGAGGATGACGTAATCTGCAGTATGTATTTTTCTATATACAAAAAGATGATAATATATCACGACACCCACGCGTGGTCAATCTCATACAAAAGTATTTACTACCATAGTACGCATGATATAATCAACTTTGTTTATTTTACACTAGAACTGGAAATGACCTTTTACTTCACAGATAAATTACAACATTTATCTAACACGTGCCCTGAATATTATGACAATCATTGTGGATTGCGTTTATATCATTGTCCCCCGCGGTTTTACCCGCGTTCACGATTAAAAAAAAGTAGTTCATGTCCTTCTCCATACCATAGGTTATCTGCGTACCAAATTTAATCGCGATCGGTTCAGCGGTTTAGGCGTAAAAGGTAACAATAACAAACAAACAAAAAACAAACTAGGATTATTTTTACGATGGGTTGTAGTTTGTTAAAAACCGCCTAGCTAACTACCACCCTTATGTTGAAAATCTGTCGCCAAACACCTACTGGTGAGTTCCGGTTGTTGCGCTTGCGACTGTGGCCTTCTAGGCTTTATAAAGGTCGGCAACACATTGGGAATCCCCTTGGTACTGCTAATGTTCATAAGGGATGATAACCACCTACCATCAGGTGGACCGCCTGTCTGCTTGTCAGCCTTCTCACAAAAAAAAACCCTAACAGTTTATGAAATGTTTATGAAAAACTATTAAGTATTAGGTCAATTTGTGTGCATGAACATATGTCTGTTTGTCCTGAGTCTGGATGTAATTATCAAATGTTATTATTAATTAGATTATTAATATAAGTATATATTTACAAACGAAAAGTAGTATAAAATATGTAGTATATCAGTTATCTGGCTTATTTATTTATTATTTATTTTAGTTAAAGTTCTTTTCCAATATTAGACATGATTTCTGATATTCATTAATTAATTTTTAATAATATGTCAAATATAACAACTACTGGCTGTCCTTAAATAAATAAATAAATATTCCAAAGCTTATAACTAGGTCATTTCCTGAGGCATTATATTAACTGCTTTTACAATTTTTAAACTGCACTATAATAGAGTAGTTTGTATTGAAGATCACTGACTGGTTAACACGCTCGAGTTGCACAGCTAAGCCGCAAGATGTATTAACAGCTTTATTTAACAACCAGTTGATAATGTCCTCTGGTTATATTATCACTCTCCACTTTGATATTATGGGCGATCATAAGCCATTGTACAAAACCTTTTAAGTTATAACTGCGATAATGCAGTCACCATTTAAAAATTACATCTTCCATGTAAGTCTTTTCTTAGATCCGATTGATTAGATCCGAGATTCCATAAACGTCGAAATTAAGTTCTTAAAAGTCTAAGTTAGTAGATCAAGTATTACTTCGCCGTGTTCTAATAAAGATGCCTAGAGTAGAGAACATATAAATAAGTGTAATATCTAACACAATATGAGATTACATTTGCAGACGGCAGCGCATCCGTAAACACTGTCTTATCTTTGTTTAAGTTTGTTTTGAGTGATGCAATGTGAATGACACACTACCATGCGGGTTATGATCCTTTAAAATAAATAAAGAATATTGAATTCTACATTAATCTTGGGAACGTATTACGCTGTGCTCTTAGTAGGTACCTATGTTTTCATAGTTTTGTGTCATTCGATATCTTATTCAGGGTTATTGGATGGCAGTGCTGTAGGAGGCGGAATTACTTATTAAGATGAACAACTTTTACTATGGGATTTTTTACTTGTATTTTTTTTATGCCAGAAATCGATTTGGTCAATTTTGAGGATTTCTATGATAAATATGGCGTATTAAAGAAAGACCGAAAAATTAAGTGTTTTTTATACGTTTATTGCAGAAATGGCGTGAACGTCGAAGGTTCGACCCACAGGCAGGTGGTGGATCTTATAAAATCTGGAGGCGACTGTCTCACTCTCACAGTTATCTCGGTCACACAAAGAGTGAGTTATTAAAAGATTTACTCTCATTTATTTAAAAATACAGTTTTAAGGTATTATTGTTTGGATGGAAATGAATGGTCCTACGTTTCAATTCAAGGTAATATCTGTTAAAAATATGGGACCTAATTTGCTATAGAATACTTCCAGTCAGACTCATTAATGTAGTTGTTCTTTTAACACTATCCTACTAATCTATACTAATACTAGCTGTCCCCCGCGGTTTCACGCGCGCAGCGGTTTAAAAAATAGATAAGAACCTATTCTCAGACCTACCCGATATGTACACAAAATTTCATAAAAATCGGTCGAGCCATATCGGAGGAGTATGGTAACTAACATTGTGACTCGAGAATTTTATATTATAGATAAGATAATATGTTTTTGATTTTTTATTGTTTGTTTGTTTGTAAGCGCTATGCTCTGGAACTATCAGTCGGAAAAAATATTTTTGCTTGATAGCCCAATTCTTGAGGAAGGTTATAGGCTACTTTTTATCCCGGGAACGCGGGTGAAACTGCGGGAGACAGCTAGTAGTAACATGAAGATCCGAACTTAAATACGAATTTATTATATATATTTAATTTTTAATGTTTTGTAGTGCCAAGCACCTTCTGGTGTGTTCGGGTAGTTGCACTTGAGAGCCAGTTGCCTTGTAGGCTTTATAAAGGGTTATGTAGGAAATGTAACAGAATGCCAATAGACCATTTTTTGTCTGTCTGTTGGGGTTTTCACAGGGTAATTACGCTTTGCTTGACGTTTCGAATAGGCTTTCATCGAAATTGGGATTAAAAGTTATAGAAATTTTACAAAGTGTGCGCGAGCGCATAATTTGCAATTTTTAACAAACAATACAAGTACTCAACGATTCTGTTATTGAAAACTCATCACACAGTCCATCATCACACGCCGCGCCGGGGGCACTACTTCATCTATTTGGCGATCTGCCAAAACTAACCTACGTGCTCGATCATGTAACATACGATCACGAGATTCGTAATGCAAAGCAAATATACTATAAATAATACACACAGCTGAATATTCTCACGTAATTATGATAATACTCATAAAAATCGGTCCAGCCGCTCGTGAGTTATCAATGGTGTACTAACATGACTATTGCATTATATAGATTAGCTGTTCTCCGCGGTTTCACCTGCAATCCCGAGAAAAAAAATTAGCCTATGTCCTTCTCCATACCATAGGCTATCTGCGTACCAAATTTCGTCGCGATCGTTAAAGCTGTTACGTAGAAAATATACTAGATAGAGTTACATCCACTTTTATAATATTAGTATGAATGTGAGCAACTGGAGAATGAGAGCCGAAGATCGGGCTCAGTGGCGTATTTTGGGAGAGACCTATGTCCAACAGTAGAGTGTATGGATGTCGGTTGATGATGCTACATTAGTCGGTCGCCCCCCATCCCCATCGTACCCAGGAGGCAGAGCGGCTGGAGCCGAGCGAGGAGGGCGCGGCCCCGGTGGGCGTGACCGGCGGCGCGGCGCACTCGCGCGCGACCCTCTACCAGCGGTACGACTACACCGACAAGCGCTCGCTGCCCGTCTCCGTGCCGGACTACCGGCTGGTGATGGAGCGCAACACCGGCCGCTCCTACGTCGCCTTCAACGTGCACATGGCCGGCAGGCACTTGTGCAGCCGACGGTACCGGGAGTTCGCCGCGCTACATCATCTGCTCAGGAAGGAGTTTTTAGGTGACTAAATTCGCTGAAACTATTTTGACTTTATGTATGGTTGTAGAGAATAATTAACTGTATTCCGTTGTTGACAGGTTTCAATTTTCCGAAATTGCCTGGTAAATGGCCGTTCACACTGAGCGAGCAACAGTTAGATGCAAGGAGAAGAGGTCTCGAACAGTATTTAGAGAAGGTAAGAGTAAGAATATCTTTGAGGTTTAATCGTAAAAAATATTCGGAGATTTTTTTATTTTCTTACTAGGCAACTTGTGACCTACACATTCACGCCTTAAAAAGCGTAAAAAATTCATAATAAGTAATTTGTACACTGCCTCATCTTCCATTTGTTCAAACAGAAATAACAGTATTGATATGAAAACTCCTTATTGATTGAGAACATAAAGTTGAAGGAGATACATTATTAAATCTAAGGTTATAATTAGAGTTTATAAATAAACGTGACTTGAGGCTTATCAGTCTCGAGTAACAGACGCTTTACTATAAACAACAGCTTTTTCCTGTTGTGATACTGAATGGTTATTAATTTGGGAGAGAATTGTAATATTATTTCCGGCTCTTTGTCTGTCTTATTTATAATTTTGTGACACTGAAAGATTATGTGTTTACAATACTCATACCACCACCGTATTTACTGGAAGTGTGTCCACACTAATAACAATACAGAATTTTAGCGTTGGTTGAAATATATTAAATGCACAAGAATATTCGTAAACTAATGATATTTTAGTTAGATGAAGGAAATCATCGTGAGAAAACTCCAAATGAAAAGTTTATGGAGTTCGCCAATCCTCATTGGATCCGCATATTGGACTATGGCCTAAAAATCAAAATCAAAAACATTTTATTCAAATAGACCTTCCCAGACATTCATCATCATCATCATCAAATCCACTTCTGTTTGAGTGGGTGTGGTTTCCGCACTTAGTCCTTGGATTGGACTATTGTACGTGTCTCCATGGGGGTTTTTTATTCCACCCAGCCCAACTCTCTCCAGAAGCAGATTAGTCTTCCCGTACTTCTCAGTGTGTCCGCTAGAGATCTTGGTGATCCCACGGTTTCTTCTCTTATGTGGGTGACGCCTGTGCATTCAAGACATTTCAAGGTCACCGTTTCTTCAGCCGCCATGCACGCCCTGCATAGGAGACTATCTGTAATACCTATTGTGTGAAAATGTATGTTGAGTGAGCAGTGTCCGTTGATGATTCCCGACACCAGGCGCAGGTTTCTTCTGCTCAGACGCAATAGGCGCCGGGTGAGTTCCCAGGCATTTATGAATAGTCTGACTAACGCACAGTTCGGAAGGTTGCATTCGCTGAGAAGAGCCGGCAATAAACTCAAAATTTACTTTTTTCAAAGCAAGTTTAGATTCTTTACATAACATATATATTTTTGATAGAGGATGCTTGCTAGAGCAGACATGAGCTGATGATGGTGTTTACTTGTAGGTGTGCGCAGTTCGCGTTATAGCAGAATCAGATGCAGTTCAAGAATTCCTCACAGACTCAGACGATTCCTCAAACCCGTCACCGGTGGACCTCAAAGTGCTTCTCCCCGATAAGGAAGTTGTCACAGTGTCAGTCCTTAAGTCCACAAATGCTGATGACGTATACAAAGCTGTATGTGAGAAAATTGGACTGTCCAAATCGGTGCAAAAGTACTTTTATTTGTTCGAAATTGTCGAATATAATTTTGGTGAGTCGATTTTTGGGAAAATTCTATAATGTTAGTATATAACGAAAGTTTAATGTATGATGATAAATTAATATTTCAACACATGAATAAAATATATTCTATCTACATACTATATCAGAATCTTAGATACTGGAATTACAGAGTTCATCATGTGGCCGATGGTTGTAAGCACACAAAGCCTAGGCGAGAACTGGAAAAAGAAATGAAAACGAAGATCACAAATTCATATTGTGATCTCGTTTATCGAAAGGACCAGTTTTTTTTGGCGAATTAATTCTTCAAGCCTTATCGAATATAGTTATGTGTTGTATACACACATTCGCCGTGCACAATTGGCTCGCCTTACCTCAGTAACAGTGAAAGTGAGAGTGACACTGGTACACTTGGACTGACAGAACGCAAGCTGCAGCCCAACGAGTGCCCGCACTCGCTGTACATCCAGAACTACTCGACGGCGTCCAGCAGCTGCCTCGCGGTGCGCAAGTGGCTGTTCTCGCGCGACACCGAGCTCACGCTCGTCGCCGAGGACAACCTCGCCGCCGCCTTCATATTCTGGCAGGTCAGCTCGTATTTTAATAAAATTAAGTTTTATCTTGAAGCTGCCCCTCCCATTCTCATCACGATCGTTTTCGTAGTTTAGCTGTAAAAACTTTGCAAACAGGCTGATTAATTTTTAAATAAACATGAGATATTACATAGTTCTCAGATGGATTTCACGAAGGGGAGGTCTATATTAGATTGATAAAATCCCATGCCACATACATTTTTATTATACATTTTTTGTTATCTATCCAAAGCTTTTGACTGCGTCGATCACCGTATTCCGTACTCTACTCCTGAGCTGAACTATTATGTTATTCGTGGAACTGCTCAAAATTTTCTTTTATCTTATTTAAATATGTAATCGCCAACAAAAATTAGGAATTAGCGGTACAATATCGGAGGGCTTCTTTGTCGAAAAAATTGGAATACCCCAGGGGTCGATACTAAGGCCATTTCTGTTTCTAGTTTATAAGTTTACCATCTGTTATAAATGGTCTCTTAGATCCGTTCGCTGACGAAACTTCATCCATTTTCAAAGTAGACGGAAAAGACAAAAAATTGATAAAAGTAAATGATACTTTGTCATCCAAATCGTTCGCTGTAAACAATTTGTCACTAAACTCTAAGAAAACGAAATCATTCTCTTCCAAATGTAGACGGGCAGATATTAGGGGACGGCATTAGTTTTAAGTTACTATTTGTACTAACGTACTTTGAGTTCGGAACGTCGACCTCGGGTATCGCTTCGTCGACGCGCAGGCGGTGGAGGACGTGAACCGCGGCGTGTGCGTGGCGGGCGCGCGGCTGTACCAGCTGAAGGCGCTGCAGCACGTGCGGCGCGCGGCCGAGTACCTGGCGCTGGCGCGCGCGCTGCCCGGCTACGGGGACCTGGCCTTCCCGCCCGCGCGCACCGACTGCCGCGCCTCGCCCGCGCTGGCCGTCGCCGTCGGTCAGTCGCCGCTATGTTGTCTAGTCTCTCTAGTCTCTCCAGTCTCTCTAGTCTGTCTAGTCTGTCTAGTCTGTCTAGTCTGTCTAGTCTGTCTAGTCTGTCTAGTCTGTCTAGTCTGTCTAGTCTGTCTAGTCTGTCTAGTCTGTCTAGTCTGTCTAGTCTGTCTAGTCTGTCTAGTCTGTCTAGTCTGTCTAGTCTGTCTAGTCTGTCTAGTCTGTCTAGTCTGTCTAGTCTGTCTAGTCTGTCTAGTCTGTCTAGTCTGTCTAGTCTGTCTAGTCTGTCTAGTCTGTCTAGTCTGTCTAGTCTGTCTAGTCTGTCTAGTCTGTCTAGTCTGTCTAGTCTGTCTAGTCTGTCTAGTCTGTCTAGTCTGTCTAGTCTGTCTAGTCTGTCTAGTCTGTCTAGGCTGCTCTTTATGTCTCTTGTATTTTCCCTTTTGACAAAAAAGTCGGTATTTTGAGGAAAAAAAATTCCGACTCTCGTTCTTTACGTGATTTAAAGCTTTTGTCTTTTGAAGAAAATTTTTGGGACTTTATTAAAAAACTAAATCGTCTATAAATTACGATATTATCTTGTCCGAAAAGTGAATGCGAGCTAATGCCTATATCGTTCCAAATTATTACTTATTACTCTTCTGTGCCAATTTTTGTATTTAATTGGCTATTTTGAGCAGATTAAAAAGAGTGATCGGTGGGAGTTTTCGAAATATATCAACGCTACCGTGGTATTAGAATTTACAAAAAAATTGTATTAGCGAAATTAGTTCCATGCCCCGATGTCATAAATACAAACGCAGTAGTAGAGTTTACTAACGTCAAAAACTGGCCCTATGCCCTAAATAGAGACTTTGTGTTCAGGTTGGAACGGTGTGAAGCTGTCGACGTGGTGTGACGTCGACGGCGAAGGCGGCGCTAGCGGGACAGGGACGGGGATAGGGAGCGGGACAGGGATAGGAACAGGCAGTGTAGAGATACCGTGGCGCTGCGTGGTCGAGTGGGTCGCGGACGACGAGGCGGCCGCGCTCACACTCACCTACACACTCAACCACACGCACACGCACACACACAACCACACGCAGCGGACCGTCGCACTCTTCACGCCATATGTGAGTATACTATCCTTATATTTTTTATATTGATGTTAACTCAGTGCTAGTGACAGTTCAAATCCTACAATGAACTTGAGTTTTTGGTGAAGGAAAACTTTGTGAGTAAATCATAACACGGTGGTAGGATACTTCGTAGTACCCGCCTGGCTGGCTACCACCCTCGAGTTGAAAATTGTGTTAGCTACGTCAGATACCATGGTAAGATTTTAAAAATAAATCAATCCATGAGAAAACTTAACACGATTGAAGATAGGGACAAAATCCATCTGATAGTCCTCCGGCCCGTGTGCAGTATTACATGATTTGTATCAGATGAGTTTATTAGATACATTTATAATGGACATATTTAATGATCTTACCGTAATCTGATTACTCGCTAGCGTTATTATTATTCATGATATGTTATGAGAAATTATGTGATAACACTAAACAGTTGAGGAATTACAGATTTTATTAGTGAAAAACTAATACCTTTTTTTCAATAGTGAAAATCGCGAACAAAAATTTGTGACCAAAGAAGATAGCGTATTTTTTTTTTGATTTAAAAAATTCGAAAGTTTCTTTATTAAATTAACTCACTAGGTGAGAAGGGGGCATGACGGGGTACTTAACTTTTAAAGTTCAATAAAACAGAAAATGCTATTCTTTTTAAGGATTTTTAATTTTTATATGTATCTTTGGTAATCAGCCTTTCATTATCGACACTAATTAAGAACTCTAGTTTGATAATTAAATTAAAAAAAAAATGATTGCAAAAGGTGCTTTCTCCCCATCTTGCTCCCTAGGTAGGGCAAGATTGGGTGATAGGAATGATTCAAATTTTGAGAATTTTACAAGAAGCAATAAGCGAAAAACTGTCAACCTATTGCTACTGGCAAAATTCTCACGTAAATGCCGTATTTTCTGACGATGTCGATTTACGAGTAGCTTTGTTTTCTTTCATGCCTTTGAACTTGATTTATTATTTAATCTTTATTTTGGACAAATAATTAGCATTGCCATCCAACGTGGCAATGCTGCCAGCCTTTTGGGCACTTTTCCTGTTGACAGTGATGCGGATGTTTTTTTGATGCCTTATAAAGGCTTACAAGGAGGCCCCTTTTTAGTCTTTTCTCTTCCCCCTTTTTTGTAATACTACCTGTAAATAACTGTAAAGTTTTTTTTTTTTAAACTACTTGATTAATTGCTTCACATTTTATTTCAAAATATGTATGGTTTAAAAAAAATCATACATTCCAATTTCCATCACTACTAATGCGTAGATATTAAAAGAGGGAAATATTATGTTATTAGCTGAAACCAATTCTAAATCGTTACATTAAAGATCATATTTGTATAACACTCTACGGGCCGCTGTAAGTTTATTTTCAAAATTATTTATTGAATTTTTGTTTCATTATGTAGTTAGTTAGAAATAAATTCGTAGTAGCGTATTTAGTGAGTAGTTAGAATTTATCTTTTCACATTTATTTTTATGTTTTTTTTTTATTATTTCAGTACCAATTCCTATGCAACTGCATGGATAGAATAGCAGAGGAGGCCAACTGGGTGGATACAGGAGAGTAAAAAAAAAACAATTTCTAACTAAATTACTAAGTTATCAAAACTGTATTACTCTGAAAGTGACTACATTTTGTCTTTTTTTCATGTTGGCAGCACTGACATTCCACTAAGTATTTTTTTATTACTGGTGTGTCAATTGTGTACTTAAATGCTGCCATTGTAAAATTTGACAGATGTCAGTGTTGCTAATGTAAAAATAAAATCTGAAGTGTGGGCGTATGGATTTTAGATGGTTACTTTATTAAATTATATAAATAATTATTATTTCTGATTTAAAATATTAACTATGTCTCTTATAGTATTACTGGGCTGAAGGTGGCTATGGTTTCTTACAAAATTTGATAATATTTGATGAGAATGCATTTATTTATACTGTTACTAATTTATAACTACCACTGCCCTCTATTATATACTATAAAAACGGTTAACTGCCACGACGAAAGTGTAAAAAAAGAGCAAAGTCACTTTTTTTCATTCTTAAATTTTGTTCGAAATCATACCCAACGAAGTCAACCATCATCTATCTATATAGTGCTCTCATTATTAACGCTTATCTAATTGCATAGTTCCATTGCGTATTGTCGATTAAATATATTATACAGGTTGTTATTTAAACTTTCGAATCTTAATATGGTCTTATGTTACATTCCAGAAATTTCGGTTGATACAACATGATAAAAAACGTATGGCAGAATGTAAATGAAACACCAATACACCTCTTGTGTGAGTGGTATCCTCTTATACCCTTCACAAATGTTTAATTAAGGGTAGTAATTATAACATCAGCCTGTATATTTTTTCAGTAATACACAATGATTCTAGAAACTTTTTTTTAGAAATTTTGGTTTAATAGCGATGTTAGAAAGAGCTCTCTTCGTCGTGTTATAATTTAATTAATAAATAGTTTCATGTACTTATTAAGTTGAGGCAGCAATTATTATTATATCCAATTCTGCTAGTTTAACCTAATTCAAAAACTTATAGGTTGTAAGAGCCTAAAATTATAATATTTTTGCGTTTTGTTTTGTCAGCAACACCTGTTTAGAATTACCAGGCCTAAAAATTGTTAAAATAACCAACTATATAAGAACTTAAAATAGCGATTTCGGTTAAAAATATGGCAAAGTTCGACGGAAACTCATTTATGCCTTATGAATTTCTTAAAGATTATTTTTTTAATGAAATTTCTCATACTTTATAATTGAAGTGAAAAACACTTAGCGGAATTGGATTCCTCGCAGCTAAATCTCAGAAACGAAATATATTTAAATTGTAAATCTTTTTTTATGATAGAATCTTTATTATAAACTAGAATTCGAATCATTAAAAGCATTTACGTTGTATGTGTATGATGTATAGAAAAAAAAATACGAATTAAATATTGTACTTTCAATAATTGATGAAATGTATTTTATTTGTGAACGCCCTTTTTACCACATTTTTTTTTATTAATAATCGATGCTGATTAGGGTCCCGTAGTATAGCAATTAAGACCCTATTTCTACAGCAACTATCTAAAATTAACAATGATTGTTTTTAGTGAATTAAACGGCTTTCACAAATAACTAATATGAATAGGCAGTTAAGAATTCCATCGTCATAATTAAGAGAAATCAATTATTCTATGTAACAATTGTAACCTATTAGGTATTTCGATTAACCGCCTTTGTCCTATCGATGTAATTAATTTTTAATTAGATAAAATATTTATTTATGGTTATGTAATAATAAATAAAATATTTATAGGTTATGTGGTAGGGTGTGGTAGATAAATTTTATTGCGCTAGCGCTAAAGTAGATGCGGAAAAATTCAATGAAAAAAGATTTTTGAAAATCCGTTCATACATGCCGGAGCTATGCCCAAACAAACTTAAAAAAACAAAGCTATTTTGAGTATACCAGAGTGTATTGTAACTAGCAACAAAGGTGTGTTAGCTCAATCGGTCAGGTGGATCCGGTTTAAAATTCAGTTACAAGATTTGACCGGTACTATCAGGAGAATAATAAATTACATTCAATTTTAATACAGGTGTAATCTCATTGCTGTACATTTTTTTTTATACCACATTGTCGGCAAACAAGCATACAGCCCGCCTGATGGTAAGCGGATACCGTAGCCTATGAACGCTTGCAACATCAGACGTATCACTCGCGCGTTGCCGACCCTTCCCCCAACCCCGATGAGCTCTGGCGACCTTACTCACGCGCAGGAACACAACTATAAGTACATAATACATAAGAGCCAATCAAGACTTTGTTTGATCTTAAAACCAAACAGACAAACACGGACATTACTTAATACTTAACAGTAGTATGTTCGGTGGTAGACATTCTAGTACCAGACTGGCTGGCTACCACTTACCAGTGTTCCTTCTAGGCTTTGTGTGCTTACCACCTTCGGCCACATCATTACAGATTCGCCACGATGCGCCATTTTACCCCGCCATAATTTAGCGACTGCGTTATATAAGTTATGAAAGCCTTGTCTTTCCATTAATTTATTAAAATTTGATATTTTTCCGTATCAATAGTGCTAGTTGCAAAGATAATCCGTGTGAAATAATGAATTCAGTGAAACTGTCCTATTGTTAAATGTTCATTGTGTCGTGTTCTTATTAAATTTTAATGTATTTCTTTATTATAGATCTCCTTACATATCTTTCATTATATAATTATATACACTGTATATAGTTTATCACGTTTTTGGTATCAGAAATGCTTGTTATTGATGGTATAAAGATTAGTACAAAAGGAAATGTCTGATTTTAACTGTTCATACGCGCGAGTCAAATATTATGTGTTGAGTGAACGTGAATTTAATACCTTTATAGTGTATAGTGGGAAAAATATCGCAGGGATTTCGTACTACGACACCATTGACAATCTGTACCCTGAGTGTTAAAGAATTGATGTCAGTAAACGCGTTTACTCAAATGTTGTATTGGAGAAATTAGTTCCATAATATTCCGCGAGAAGCGCCTTTGACAATTCCTTTAGAGATATGTCAAAAACGCTAACGTCATAGTGATTCCTAAATTCTTTACACTTAGGTCCATTATCGTTTGCAGATATATTGTTATAATGAGATAATATATTATATATTGCATTATTTTATTGCAAACTAGCTTTACGCCCTGTTTCAACCGCGTTCCCCTATTTTACCCCCTTATGGGTTGAATTTCGAATTTATTGCCTGTTTACATCATAAAGGGTCTTTGGGTCAGTCTGTGAGTGAGTCAGGATTTTTTATATGTATTGATTTAACAGATAATTATTGAATATAATATGTTATTTATATTGTGATATAGAATTCAGTATTTATGTATTATATTTTTACTTACGTTAGTTTTGGTTCGATGCTACATTTATGCAATTAATATTACTGCTTATGTACAGTCACACAGTTAAGTTTTAAAGCGATTTTATAACTTTGAGATAACACCTATATCGTAATAGTATTGGTTCTTAAATACTATGTTCATAAAACTATAAAATTTAAATCAATACTTTAAGAAAAAATCCTCATTGAATTTTGCTAAGTGTATACACATTTATGCTCATGACTGTACACTTAAAGACAAACTTTGTGCCAATATTGGGTCTTTGCTTTCTAAGATCTTGAACATAGAAATGTAATACGAATACTCAAATTATTCTGTTGGAATTTCGACTCAAAACATGTGCTATTAAGGATACATATTTACATATCCATTTTTGCCAATATTGGTTCCAAATTCTACGCAGAATGTAGCTCGAACCAATGTATAACGATTAATGTATCTTTTATCATTATAACTTAGGTTTAAACTTCAAAAAATCCATTCACATTATATTATTTAATAGTGTTTGATTAAGTTTTGAATGTATAACAGCTGTGCAGTATTATTGTATGAAAATATAAATTTCGGTGCCATAAAGCATCCGTATGGAAAAAGGGGACGTGTATCTCAAATATATAGAGCGGTTTCTTATGTAATTACAGCTTTATCGTTAACAATATATAACACAATTTACAATACCATTTTTGTGGAAAATATGATTTTTGGTGGCACATGTATGTTATAAAAGCGTTATAAGAAACCTCTAGCTTGTTTATAGATTAGGTAATGTTATTGAAGAATGAATTCTAATTATTGGCACGTTATGATTGTTTTGAAACGAATATTCTAAGCGAATGGTTCGCGCAGAAGCGGTGTTAATAAAATATCATTTTATTGTGATTACGTTTTGTATTAAATGTTTTTGTGCAAAAATATAAAATATTTATGTGGTATATATAGTTATTAGTGTACGGAGTACACTGGCGTGCAAAATTATTGAGACCAATTTAAATTATTTAAAATTGTATTTTGTCAAATATAAGTTTATCAGTCTTAAAATATGTTGCAATGATTTTTGTAAGTTAGCGTACTTCGTAATTTTAGTATTAAGCGAAATATTCTTTTTTTTTATCTAGCTACTCATGACAAATGACGGTGACATGTACTTATTTTATCATTTTAGTCGAGCTTTTATGATCGAATAAACTTTTTGGGGCTTTTTAAAGTATTTATTCATAACTAGCTTCTCATGTAAAACTTATAAAAATACGCCATTCTACTGTGAATATCTGTAGCAGATGACATGAAAGTCAGACGGATACAGAATATCTCAAAATAAGAGTAGGTAAATAAATTTTAATTCAAAAAATATATCTAGAGCTGGGTGCTCTATGTTTTCCCTCATTAATTTAATTAAGATATAAACTCTTTCGTAAAGTGGTGGCTGTTATGTCTTTCACGCTTTTTGTTTTTGTGAATTGTCTTTTACAGTGGCTTAATTATTTTTAACATTATTTATTCATTTTTATATTTTCTAGGTGATAGAGAAATATGTTATTAAAATGTCGACTTTAAAGTGCGATATTATTAGGTACAATATTTTAACATCAATCTCAAATCTGCGATTCCATTTCCATCGTTGTTTATTTGAATAACATTAAATTAATTTAACAAATCATATAAAGAAAAAAATATTTAATGTAAAAATTAGAGGGAGAATATTAATTGGATTTTGTAACAACAATTATAAAAAAACATATCATTTTACAATAAAAAAAAACTTTTTAAAATAATGTTGCTATGTTTGAAAACTATTAGAAGAGTATTAACGTTGAATCTGGCATTGCGATATACTTGACAATATTGTTAAAATGCTCGCCAGTGTATCTTATATTAGGAACTAGCGACCCGTCCCGGCTTCGCACGGGTGCTATTTATATACACAAACCTTCCTCGTTTATTGCTCTTTCTATTAGTGAAAACCGTATCACAATCCGTTGCGTGGTTTAGAAGAAGTAAGAGAAACAGACAGAGGGAGATAGAGACTTTGTTTCATACAATGTAGAGATATCAAGAAATATATTATATACCTACATTTTTTTTAAATTTACAAATTAACACGCTTTTTTCTCGCGATTGAACAAGTTTCATGTCGCTCCAGTGTAATCTAATATCATAGAGTATTTTCGACTGTAGAGTAAGTTGGGTATTTTGTCTATGTTTTTCAATATAACTAATTATTATACATTTATTAATCGAAATTGTATATTACGATACATTCCACTCGGTAGTTAATTGGTCTCACTTCACATTATGTATTTAATTATAATAATATAATGGAATATTGTATGTCCGTCACAGTTGTTTGTGTGAACTGTATATGTAGGTTTCGCTTAAATAAATAAAATTGTATTCAAATGTGTTTATTTATTTTAATATCGCTCAGCGTACTTCCTGTATGAAATCCTTTTCACGTAGATGTATAATATATTATATACCAAACTATAACATACGATTCAGCTATATTTTTAAATTATTACGCCTTTTGCCAATGTAATCACTGTTTATTACAATTTTAGTAAGTCTTTTATAGTATAGTCTTTTAGTAGTCTTTAGATTTGTCGATATTTTGAAAATTAAAAACTATATATAATACTCCTATAAAAAATAATAAACTAAAGTTATTTTTTCGAAAATTATTTGGCAACACTGACTTAGTTTCTGTCTAACATATATTTCATAGCGTGAAGACCAATCGCGAAATATAATAATATATTATAACCCATATTGAATTAGAGCCTTAAGATATAGAGAAAAACTTGCACTATGGATTGGCTTGTAAAAGAAGGACTAAAGAGAATCCAGACTAAATAGCTTTTGGGCTGCTGTCACAAAGGTAATCGTAGATGGCGCCACTGAGGTACAACGAAAATGTGTCCAATGGCGTGTCACGATTTAAGTGTTGTAACCAATTGCGTCATTTGTTAATTTATTAGACAGTGGCGCCTCTAGTGGGAGAAATTGGCAGTAGTAGCTGTGCTGCGCCTTCGGTGCTTCAGCTACAGGTTTGGTGCGGGGAGACATGAGATAGATATCCTAACTAATATTATAAATGCGAATGTGAGTTTGTTTGTTTGTAACAAACACACACATAAACCGCTGAACCGATCGCGATGTAATTTGGATAGCCTATCCATGGTATGGAGAAGGACGTGGGCTACTTTTTTTCTCGAGAAATCGGGTGAAACCGCGGGGGACAGCCAGTTCTACCATATTTCTACAGTATGATAATAATATAGTAGGTACCAGAGATACATACCTACTTTTATAGACCCTGAATTCAATAATCAAATCAGTGATTAATAAACGTAGTGTGAACATAATTACCGAATTCTCATTTATAATTAGCGTAACAATAATAAACTGATCAGTGTCTATGAGTGCGCGTGCTCATGTGGGGATGCTAAGTGGACGCGCACGGCATGCTAGGCTAGCTGCTAACTTTGTGTCGAGGCCGAGTGCGTTATTTGTTGAAGAGGACATTATCGCGAGCTATACAAAACAAATCATACGAAATGAAGTATATATTATGTTCCTATTTTGGACATATCCTACATATTGTACAGAAGACTAGCTTCCGCCCCGCGGTTTCACCCGCGATCCCGTAGAATCTTATATTTTCTCGGGAAGTATCCTATATG
The DNA here is from genome assembly GCA_951216915.1 of Tetheella fluctuosa. Classification (NCBI taxonomy): domain Eukaryota; kingdom Metazoa; phylum Arthropoda; class Insecta; order Lepidoptera; family Drepanidae; genus Tetheella; species Tetheella fluctuosa. Next base: position 10,870,907 of record OX578229.1, on the reverse strand, counting down.
TTAATCCAGAATAAATTCTATCTGTGTGCCAAATTTCATCCAGATCCGTTCAGCCGTTCTGGCGTGATTGCGTAACAAACATCCGGCCATCCATTCAAACTTTCGCATTTATAATATTAGTAGAATATAGTAGAATAGGATAGTAGGATTAGTAGGATATAATATCTGGCCTTGTGGCAACTCAGATTCCCGTAAGACTAAAGTTTAAAGGTCATAAAACTCGCAAGTTTTGATCAAAAAGTCTCAATCTTGCAGCTGTTTTTTCATTCACAAAAAATATTACGACGGCGGCCCGTCTGTGACGAGGATGAGTTATTTCTAAGACACCAAGAATCAACTGTAGGTAACGTCATTCCAAATTCTCTAAAAAAAATATTTTCTTAAATTATCCTTCCATGATTCTACTAGAATGGAGAAAGTCATAGGTTTTTTTAAGAAACTCGACCCAATCTAGATAACAAATAAAAGCAAAACTTTCTGAAGATAGAATCAGCTTGGGTAACAACTTCAACCAACAGCTACTATAGGGGTTTTCGACAAGACCCGGGGTGAGGCGCGAGACCTTTTACCGGGGTATTGATCACCGCCCACAAATATGGCGGATCTCTGGATTAGTGGAGTCATCTGCTTTAGGATGTCTTCGTCCGGTGAGTTTCCCCGCCCATAGGGTCCGCCTATGAATTTTGCTAAGTGTACAGTGGTAGAGACGCCGAATGCTGTGGTGGAGATCGCGGGTTCAAATCCTAACTTGAGCTTGAGCTTTCCATGAAGGAAAATATCGTTAGGAAACCAGAGAACGGTCGTAGGGTACTTTATAATATCCACTTGGGTGGATGAAACTGAAATTCAGTTCTCTTCTAGGCTTAGTGTGTATAAGTAAGTCATGGTAAGTACAGGAATAGAGATAGATAACTATCGGTACACCACGAGAAAAGGAAAAATACAAAAACAGTAATATAAAATTGTGATGCAATGAGCGGCCTTATCACTAAAAGCGGATCTCTACCAGACAACCTTTGGAGAAGACTTGTATTAAACGATACTATTATTATTATACAGAGTGAATGTTTCAAATGTTACATTATGGAATGCAAATGAATAAATAAATAAAAATAGGCGTCAATCCGAAAGGAAATTCATTTAAAAAAAAAAAAAACAAACGCAGTCATGGGGACTGCCGATAGAAGTGAAAACTATTAACTTAAGACTAATTGAAATTATATGCAAAAATTACTCATAGCTATAGATATACTATTAGCATGAGCATGTCGGTGACGCGAACCTATAAGTTTTTCCCCTCCAAAAACACTCAACGCGGCAAAAGAAGTTTTCACTTCAAAAAAACAATGATGCCGTTTTCGTTTTCATCTAAATCAGGCTCGAGACTCCTTTATGTCCTCATTTTTCACGATTCCTTATTGTTTCGAACTTGGCCATGCACGCCCATTTTAAAAATTCATCCTGTATACCTATAGATACTACTAAAGATAAAATAAATCTTTATTTAGGTTTCCTAATAAGTCTCACCATCTTTTTTCTGGTTGACCTATTTCTGTTAAAAACGTACAACATCATGACGTCATTATATTATGTATGTTTCTCAACCTGACCTAAATAGCTCAAGTAACTTGAGTCCCTCGTATACCTAATAGCTCCTGTCTGGAGAGGAAATTAATGTTACAGATAGCGTCGCTATTAGTTACCTCTGCAACTCGTGCGCAGGACGCGATCCCCACATCTTGCCGTATTAACGTGGCTGGTAAGATCATTCAACTCATTTTCACCAAATTATTGAATAAGAGAAACATTGCGTATCTACAGATTTCTTTATGTACATATTTTTTATTAATTAACCATTTTGACGTGCCTGAATCATATAGGTATATTTGGTGAAAATGTACATATGTATGATATGATTTACCGTGTCTCATAAACAAGATACCTCTAATGTAGAATATAAGCCGTCCGAATGGCAGAATGGCCGCCGCCCGCAAAATAAAGTTGATTGTAATAGGAAAAATTAGGGAATTTAAAAGAAAATATCTGATTTATCAATATATTGGTATTTGTTAGTAAAATATATGTTATAATAAACATTATCACCAAATTTCAAGTTCATAGGTCAATGGGAAGTTAAAAAATCCATTGGAACAAAATTTTGTATAAAAAAAATAGTTGACTTTGGTGGATTCTCATTCCTTTGTTTTCCAATATTCTTTCAAACAAAAATACAGTATTTATCTACTCAACGAGCTCTAAACTAACCCCTCTCGATGGGGTAGGCCACAAATTATTTTTTTCACTCTTGCTCAAAAAGACCGTCATTGTGGCTTACCAGAGCGGAGAAAAAATAGCATTTCTTCCTCTAGGGGAAAAAGTTTTTTTTTTTAAATTTTTGTGTGTCAAATGACAATGAGCCTACAAAAACGAAAAGTCTTTAGTCATAAGTAGAATAATCATGAATAAAGACTCGACTTATTACTGTTTCATAAAAAAAGAACTTCATTTTAATTTTGAAAATGGAACTAAAATCGGCGATCTCTGGTAGAATGCATGCAATGTGTTGCGGCTACAGAAGAAACAAAAAAAAAGACATTGGCGCGAAATCTTTATAATTTTTCTCTAATTGCAAATTGAATAGGTAGTGACCATAATTAATTTTACAATAGTGAAAATGTCATCATCTAGTGAGAATGGAGACCCTAATTTACAAATAGAAGAGAAAGGAAAAGAAATAATTTTCAATCTGTTGCCGTCAAGGTCACAAAGCATTTATTCAAATACTTACGAAAAGTTTATGAAGTGGAGGACAGAAAAACGAGTGGATTCTTGTATTGGATTGTTTTATTTTCTCGCAAGTCAACAATATGCTTATACTGTGTAAATTTGAAGATTGTAGCTCCAACTTCAGGAACCCTAAGAAACAGTTAACAGATTTAAATGAAATTTTCTAGGTATACAGACTACATTCTGGATGATAATAATATAATAGTTTTCGCGTGTAAGGCCTGTAAAGTAACAAGTGCCACTGAGGTTCTGTTTGTTCATAAACACGTAATAATGTAAACAACTTTACATAAATAGATAATCTCCTAGTAATCCGGTAGGCCTATCGGGGTAATCAAAATTAACTATTCTACGTATCCACGGAAACTGAAAAGCCTTTTACACTTCACGATTTTTCTTGTTTTTCAGTGTGGGTATTATCAACCAGTGATAGAGTCAATTTTAATGTTATAAACCAGGGCTTAATCTGAATGAATAAGTTTAAGGTTCGAGTTACAAGACAATTCCGCTCTCAAGGCATTCATTTAACGGTAGTTTTTTTTGTGAATGACAACCTATAAGTTACGACAATTCATTATAATTTTATTTACTGATTTACAGATCATAGAGGCCACAGAGTAAGGAAGCATCGTGATGTGAAGCTGGAAAGGGGCTACTAAAAAAATTATGGTTGTCTCGCTGTCAACTGAAGAGGAACGACGAAAAATATGTAAGTACTTACTATAATACTTTATGGGTTTGCCATATTTCCAAAATAGCCGATAACCGAGTAATGACCACTAATTACCGTGCTCAGACCAGATGGACCGACGTCCTGGTCAGACGTCCTGGGAGCCACTGAATGCAAACGCCCTAGGTTTACTAATCGACATCCCAGGCTTGACACGATGAAATAGTTTAAACGTAAGAATATCGTATCGCAATCGTATCGTATTATGTAAAAGTGGTGTAAACGTCATAAAGCATTACTCAGTTTGGCGGCACTCGAGTAAAGTAATAGATAATGAGCCAGTGTTACTCGCGCTCCCGTCTCGACTCCGGCGCATCTTCATATTCATATAAAAAAAAATATCGTGAAGTGAGTTGTGTGTATGACTGAAAAGTTTGGAAAAGCTCTGTGAATTTTTTGGTAGGTGTTTTTTAATATTTTTTGCTCACGAAATTTCATGTGAAATAATCGAATTAAAATCCGGTACTTACAAAATATACCTATCTATCTATACCCTAAATGTAAGTAGATAAAGGTATCATGCATAATTTGTTCAATAACAATGAAGTAATTAAGTAACTTACTTAGTAACTTTTTTTTTTTATACTACATTGTCGGCAAACAAGCATACGGCTCACCTGATGTTAAGCGGCTACCGTAGCCTATGAACGCTTGCAACACCAGGGGTATCACTCGCGCGTTGCCGACTCTTTCCTCTTCCCGATGAGCTCTGGCGACCTTACTCACGCGCAGGAACACAACTATAAGTTATTCGGCTGCGGTATTCTGTAAGGTGGAGGTACTTCCCCAGTCGCGCTGCTCTTTGAGCGACATATCGCTATGCTTTACCTCTCATTTGTGTGCTTACCTTCGGCTACGTCATTACTTAACATACTTCCAAAAAAAAACATCAAAATTTAATCGTTAGGTATTTTTTTACTAGCTCCCACCCCGCGTCTTCACCCGCGTTCCCTATGGATTTATATTTTCTCGGGATCAAAGTATTCTATACGTTAATCCAAAAAAATTTCCAAATTTTTTCAGCCGTTACAGAGTTGTGTGGTAACAAACATCCATACATTTGTTCCATAATTTTTTTTTCGATAAAACAAAACTTAACTAATCTATTACGATTTTGTACCTTAAGTTCACAGTCATAGAGACTAACTTAAACAGGCAGCTTATGGTATAAGTTGTTATTACACTACCCTAATTAGAGGTGTAATCTTAGTTAGATTCCGATTTAGGGTGCCGACCTCTCTAAATAGTGTCCTAATTAGGGAGTCTCTTATTAGGGTAGTATAATAACCACTTTAAGAGTAACCAGACAGACATACAAAATTACACTTACAGCTTTAGTTGCGTCTTAATAAGAACGTCCGTCTTTAATATTCAGTTTATAAGCAGAGGCGTAATTACATGGTTAGTTTGATTTATTAGACAATAAATTAAGTCCATCTTAACTTAGGCTCTTAAGATGACGATATACGCGAATAACCCTGTTCCGCACTGAACTAATAGGCGAGATAGAGAAGGAACAAACAAATTCCTAGTAAAAAGACCTTTACGGAAAAAAATCACATTGATTTTTGGAATAGTAACAAAATAGTTCCCTTTGTATTAGATCTTAGAATGTCTTTTAATATTTTCAAATTATTTGTATGAGTGGAAAAAGTATTTTTTAATTTTAAAAAGGCGCATATTCTCGATTTTTTTCTCACGTTATCAGAGAAAAACTTAATTTGGAATCATCATTTTGGGTATATCGTCGCCTCTTGTACTATAGAAACTAGATAACTGATACTGATATACTACATCATTAATTATACTATTTTTATGTATGTGTACACTAAGATTTAATGAAATATATTCCTAAACATTCCTCATGAATAACTCCGTCCATTGGTGAAAGCCGTATGAAAATCCGTTTAGTAGTTTTTGAGTTTATCGCGTACAGACACACAAACGCGGCGGGGGACTTAGTTTTATAATTTGTTTATTTTTTTACAATCCAAAGTCAATATGAATTTCACGCTTGTCAGAACTTCTCATAAGTATGACATACATTGACGGGCCGGTTGGCGAGGTTGGTAATATACCCTATCTATCACGCCGCAGGTCGTGGGTTCGATTCCCACTCAGGACAAACATTTGTGTGCATGAACAAGTCTGTTTGTGCTGTGTCTGGTTGTAATTATCTATATATGTATGTATTTACAATAGAAAAGTAGTATATGAGTATATCAGTTATCTGGCTTCCATAGTACAAGCTCTGCTTAGTTTGGGGTCAGATGGCCGTGTGTGAGGAATACTGTACCAGAATGTCCCAGAATATTTTATACATCCAAAGTAGATGGACATAGTGAATAAAAGAGACAAAGCTATGATTGTCTGATTATCTATCTAAATATCCTACAAATATTATGAAAGTTTGTGTGTTTTTGTATGGGGATATTTATTACCCAATTACGCTTTAATAACTGAACGGAGTTGGACGATAGGGACTTAGATAAATCGTGGGCAGAAGCTAGTTCTGAAAAATAACAGGCCAAGGACATGCAAAAATAAGTTTGTATTTCTCAAAGACTCTGTGACAAACTAAGTTGTTTCTGCGGTCGCTATACTCAAAATAGTTACCGAAAATATTCCATATTGCTTTTTCCGCCAACGCATAAGCTTGGCCATCCAAAAAGGGAACGCTGCCAGCCTGTTGGGAACCTTGCCTATCGACAGCAGCGAGGGCTTTGAGGATGTTTTCTATATATCATAGTTTGTATTTTATACATTGACTGTAAATATTTGTTGTAAATAAATGATTGATAAAGACATATTTAATTCATATTAATTTTCGTTAAAAGGGTTCTTTATGTTCTACTACAGAATTTTCCACCCCGTAGTTTAAAAATCAAAAGGGGGAGACAACGATAACAACAAAGACACACTTTATATGACTTAGACGTGCATATTTGACAAGTATTTGATTTAACTACAAAGTTATTTTGAAGTCTATATAATTTTTGAATATCTTATATTTTTTATTTTTTGTTTACCCACAGGGTTTTTGATTTTAATTCTCCGGAAATGTATAGAGTGCTACCCCAATTTTTATTCGTTAACTACACCATTGTATAGTGGATCATCTAAATTCTCCTGATAGTCTCCCAGTAAAATGGCAGTAACGTACGGACAGACGGATAAGACGAAATTACTTATAATGACGTTTTATCCATATGTCTACAGAACCCTAAAAAATAATGGGTTAAAAACTAAACTACAACTATCATCATCATTATCATCTCAGCCGCAAGCAGTCCACTGCCGGACTTAGTGCTCCCCTAAGGATCTCCAATAGGACCGGTCTTAACTAAAACCATATTTAAGTTTTTCTTTTCTTTTTTTAAACGGTCACTGACAGACACTGACTGACACTGGTCAGCTAATTTATTCACATCAATAGTATAAAAACCGCCTTGGTAACTATGACAACGTATCAAAATCTTTATAAAGATTCAAACTAATAAAGACAAATGCTTATGTTTTTTTAGAATAGGCCCAAAATAACTGTATCTTGGTTTCACAATCATTATATCATACTACATACAGTTAAAGATATGACAAATCTCATGTAGTACTCGTCGATAACCTTTCAATTGATAATGTAAATATGTGATTGATAGTGTAAATGTATTTCTGATAATATAAACGGTTCATTAAGAATGACAAGGTGTAAATTGCAGGAGTTTTGACAACCGATTTTTCAACCATCTCTGGCTTTGTATAGACTCTACCACAATGAGCTGTTAAATTTTATTGCGGAACTAGCGACCCACCCCAACTTCGCAGGATAGTTCAGTAATTTTGTACAAAATATTTACTTTTTATATAAAAAAAACCTTTCTCGTATAACGCTCTTTCTATTAGTGGAAACCGTATCAAAATCCGTTGTGTCGTTTAGAAGAAGTAAGCGGAGAAACAGATGCGAGTCATAAAAATAATTGTAAGGATGTCCCCATGTTTTGTCACAACTTGTTGTCCTCAACTGCGGACGTACTCCCATTACAAGAAGGGAGATGGAAGCTGTACTATTGTCCACTAAGCCCGCATTAGGCTTCTTCAAATTTGAGTCCATAAAATTTTCACTATCAGCTCTGAGTTGGTATTTTCCACCCAAACTAACTCCTTCAATGGCTGTGATATTTCTCGGTTATCTTCATCCGGCTCATCTTTTCCATACTAAGCATTATTATGAAACGGTTCTCTAAGCATAATCACATGGGAAAACATGTTATAATACATTGTGCATTGCAGTGCAGTGCAGTACTGAATAAGTTGCATTGTTTTATTTATTGGCAAGGTCTCAATTAGCATTCAAATACCCGGCAGACGATTATGTCGGCTCGTTCTCGTGATCTTATCCTCTGATATATGTTGGGATGTTACACAATATTGTTACTGTTTTTGCATGTTTAACTAGATTAGATCGCTATCGAGTTGTGTTCGATGTTCTTTCCAATGAATATCCATAGTGAGATATTATATTATAACAGTGATATTGAAATTCTTCCAGTTGACGCTCCACAGTCATCCTCTAAAGTTTCCTCTCCTGATGATCACTGGGCCTGTGAAGTGAAAACGATTTTGGTAATTCAAAATGCCTCTTTCTCTATTTCATCCGAGATTTTGCAATGTTATAACTTGTGGCCCTAATGTACCATCTATGTTTGTGGTTTAAACTACGCAATATTTCTAGCATTGTAGTACCTACCCGCCTACCTGGCTGTCCATTCTCATGTTGGAAATCTGTCTCCAAGCTCCTACCGATGTGTTCCGCCACTTACAATCAGGTAGACCGTCTGCCTGAAAAAGGCAATCTGGTATAACCGACTGTAGATTGTAAACGTCGAAGTCGTTTAACATAATATAAGAGCACTTTGTTCAATGCTTGCGTTTTAGTAATAAGCAAAATATTACCATTACAGCGGCCCATTAAAGTACAGTGCATTACTTGAGAGTAACTACTTCAAACACAATAGTTGTAGAGATTTTATTAAACGTTTCAAATACATAGTTATGTTTATGAGCAGATGTATATTTTGATAGCCTATTTTGTATACAGCTAATAAACGTCCTAAGTGCGCCTTGAGACCCGATGAGAGGCTTCAGGCCTATTACCACAGCGTAAAAAACATACAGTGGTCTATCGCGCTACGCATATTGTGTCCCAAGCGAGTGTATGGCAGCTTGGGCTCGCTACCGCCCCTCTCTCACCCCGCAAGCCTAGCACGATTGCTCTATCTAGACGTGTCCGTTGGCCGACTGTAAGAGATACATAGACTGTGTTATTACTAAGTGAAAAGACAAGTAAGGCTTCACAAAACTTATAATAAAAACAATTTAAAATTCGTCTACTTTAGAGTATTTGGGAAATATTTGTATGTCAAATAGTTCATTGCAGGATGATAGTGACTTCTTTTAGGCTTTTCTTGGCTCTCTTTTGACTCTCTAAATTGTAATTTCCGTAAGTTTACATCACACTAAAACAATAAATGTGAAAGAAGAGCCAAGTTCGGTACAAACAACGTAAACATCGCCGATAAAAGTGTTGAGATCAAACCCGTTTAGATCTCAGCAGCAGCAACAGCAGTTATATATAGCAGTTCCTTATATGGAAAGGAATATACAAAGTTCTTAACATATTTTCTTTTAAATCAATTGTTGAACGTCATCAATGATCATTGAAGATCTCACTGCTTTCTATCGGAGTGATTCAAAGACAAACCCATTAATTCAGTTTAGGCTCTAGGAGGGCACTTATGAACGTCGAAACTACTGATGTTACCACCGATCCGGATTAATAAAACTAAATTGATTGTTGTAAATAACTCGTAATTTAACGCTAATTTATCACAAATCGGTTGATCATTTGTGTTTGATACGCTTTGTTTAATTTAACAATTCAGTTGTTGAGTCTATTTATAGGTTAGTATTTAATAATTTAAATACCTAAATAAATAGTTAAATATCTAAATAATCTATATATATATATAATAAAACAGTAGAATCCGGTGTGTCTGTACATTGAGTAAAAGTATTAAAAATAAAAAGGGGGTAACTAAAGAAGAGTAATATATAGTATAGAACATATATCAGAGATTTTTAGAATTCTTTTCTATCTGTCTGTTTGTTCGCGCACATCTCCGGAACCACTGAACGGATTTTCATGTAGTTTTCACAGGTAGACAGAGATTAATTTTGAGCAGAATATAGGCTTTGTTTGATTAAAAAAGTATGTTGCAAAAAAAAGTTATCGTCATTTCAAGATTTATGGAATTTACTTTTTACGATTATTTTTTACGTTCGTTTCATTGAAATTGGCTAAGGGCAAAAAGTTATAGAAATTTTATAAAGTCTGCGCAATCGAAGTCGCGGGTGAAAAGCTATACTTACGTAAATACATTAATAAATAGTTTACCAATTTTGGTACAAATTTCCTCAATTTACAATAACTGCTAAGATGTTTTTACAATTTGGAATATGAACAAAAATATTCTTTCTCTATATTATTATCTTTCAGGCAACATGTACGTGATGAAGGTCGCGGGTTCGAATCGAACAATGAGCTTGAGCTTTCTGTGAAGGAAAACATCCTGGTGTTCGGGCATTTTATTGCGTTTTTTTTTAATTTATTCAAGGTCACATTTAAAGACAAAAATACATATAAAAATTGTATAGCTACCACGGAAGCCTAAATGGTTTATCTGTGTGTGTGTGTTTAATTTTCTATAAAATATTTTTATACCGACAGCCAAACAACCTAACAGCTAATCGATTTATTTAGCAACTCACCTAAACTTCACCTTTAAAAACGTTACAGTAATGCGATCATTTCCTCAATAGTTATCAACACCATTACTGCGGATTAATTATTCAGCTAAAAACATACTAAAAATACTCGCGAACTACTAAAAGTTTTCCTGGTGATAGTGCCCCAAAATATTAATTGTGTTTCATTTCATTTTAACATTTATAGCATTCCGCGCTTCAATATTTTTGTTTATTAAAACAACAACAAAAATAATAAAATTCTGTGAAATAATAAGGATAATTTCAAATATTGAATGTTTTTACGAGTTTGATTTTTATTAACCGTGCAGTAAAGTTTAATTTTCATTTATTAACATGACGCATAGTGATTGTTTTTCTTGTATAGCTCATAAGAAAATAACTGAGTTAGTTATAACTCGTTTGGATTTGTTACTCTACGTTATATTCATTGTTGTGTTGTTGGGTTTATTTATTTATTTTGGGGTTACTATGTATATACTGTAGAGATGGTCGCAGGTAATTATTATAATATAATATTACGTTAGGACAAAAAATATCTTCTGTGAAATGTGGATTTCTGTTCCGAGACCTCTTTGAGGATTAAGTATTATAGTCGTGAAGCGAGGTATGTTATTCCAGGGTAGGTATGTACGTGCCAAGATTCATCCAAATCCATTCAGCCGTTTATGCGTGATTGAGTTACATACAAACTATCACATTTATAATATTAATAGCATTTAAACGTGTCAGAGTGACCATCAATTTTCCTGAATAAAAAGTCATACTTGAATATATTTGGGTTTCATGACTTGGGGATTTCTCATTTTTTTTTATCGGATCCGTAATTTTAAAATGCAGCTAACAAACAGTACCTTTATTTTATATAGACAGGGTGATTTTTTAGTTGTTGGCAATACTTGCAGGGGTGGAAGTACTCATCAATATGAACAACTTTTAATATGGGACTAACCGTGTAGGTAGTAACGATTTTTTACAATTAAATAAACGATTCACACGATTGTTATAAACACGGAATTAAATTAACATAAAAGGTTTTTTTTACAAAAGGAACATAATTTACCTAATTGTTAAAAGGCAACAAAAAAAATATTATGAGTTCATTGCTTCATTCCGCTCCTACATTTTTCTTTTTATTATGTAGGTACCTATTGTTTTTGTAATTGCATAGCTCCGTGTATATAATACTAGCATATGCCCGCGGCTCCACTCGCATGGTTATATTATTTTGTCTCAGATTTATTAAACGGTCACTGCGCATTATTCTACTATGTTTTTGCTTTTGCACACGTCCCCAAATTGAGAGCAGGGTAGGAACTTTTCAAACGTATTTTTGTCGTTAAAGTTTTTATTTTATATTTTTAGTTTATATTAAAGGGTAAAACGGGACCCTATTACTAAGACTCCGCTGTCCGTCCGTCTGTCTGTCACCAGGCTGTATGTCATGAACCGTGATAGTTAGACAGTTGAAATTTTCACAGATGATGTATTTCTGTTGCCGCTATAACGACTAAAAAAACAATTTAATAAATATTTAAGGGGGCTCCCATACAACAAATGTGATTTTTTTGCCGTTTTTATAGATAATGGTACGGAACCCTTCGTGCGCGAGTCCGACTCGCACTTGGTCGGTTTTTTACTCTCACGCAAAAACTACTGAACGGATGTAGTTAAAATTTGACATGCAGAAAGAATATGTTCTGGATTGATATATAGGCAAATTTTTACATATCCCGGGATAATATACGATTCCTCGGGAAAGCGGGTAAAACCGTGGGGCAGTAGCTAGTCCTGTATACATTATATAGGAGTTAAACCAACAATTACAATATAGTAATGTAAACTTGCTACGTACGTTATGACGTAAGTCACACAAAAACTCTTTTCCACGTGTGAAAACTTAATCGCAGATAATCTCGAAGCAAACAGTCTACCGTGTGTACCCGGCCTTGTAGTTAATGTGTACATAGCTTAATGTGATAGTGAAGATGCTGGTTACAATTGTACTAACAGACTAGCTTTCGCCCCGCGGTTTCACACGCGTTCCCGAGGGATCTTATGTTTTCCCGGGATAAAAGTAGCCTATAGCCTTCCTCGATAAATGGGCTATCCAACAATAATAAAAAAAACAATTCAAACCAGTAGTTCCTGAGATTAGCGCGTTCAATCAAACAAACTCTTCAGCTTTATAATGTTAAGTATAGATTTAGACATAGTGTTGGGTTATTTATTATTTACTAGGTATTAAAACTAAAATAAAATTCATTTTATGCGATTTCATACCTACTTTATTGTTTATCAATACAAATGAATCACACTTTCAAATATGGGAGTCGTTAATAGCATACTTGGAGGACATACAGACATTAAAATATCGTACAGCAAAGCTTTAGTGATGTAGCAATAGTTTAACGATTGTTTCATCACAACGATATCGATAGTCTAGCTGCACTTGAGAGCCAGTACCTCTTGCCTTTGTGTGCTCACCACCTTCGGCCATATCATCACTTATCATGGTTAATAATGAATAATCGACTTAGTGTTGTTCTTAAGATAATGATAAACAAATGTTAAGTTAAAACTTTGAACTCAACTTTTCGGTTAAGGAAAACATCAAAAAAGTTATAAAATTTTGGTTACAGTCAGGCACGAAAATGAAAAATAAATTAAATGAACGATATTCGAAAAGGTTACAAGGACGATCAGTTAAAATAGAGATGGTGTTACTGATAACTTGGAGAAAGATAATAGATCAAATTTTGATAGGAATGCCGATATCGAAAATGATTCGGCTCACTGTCGATCGATACCAATCGTGTAGAGACAACACTATTTTAACTGACACGTCCAAATTCAGTCACATTAAAGAAACTGACGAACAATGTGGTGTACCTGCTAAAAACCATCTCCGATTTCCAGATAACTTCATCTACTATGAAATAATCAAGAAATGGAAAACGCAAACAACATAGCACCATACAAAGATGTAGCTAAAGGACTAAATTCGCCTGAACTGAGAGCGAACAAGGACATACCTTTCGTTGATGACGTCGAATTGGATAACGTACGCACTGAAGTACCTACACGTCCTAAACGCTTAAGAGATGAGACCAATGATAAAGAACCTCTGTTGCAAGAAAGAAATGGAAAACTACACGCAACAGACCTGGGCGATATACATTCCTCCCCAAACAGTGATACTATAGTAGTGAATACACCAGAAGGAACTCTATATATTACTTTGGAGCCTGATTCTAAATCAAAAGTCGGTAGTCCTAGTACAGAATCAACTGACTTAACAGCAACACCGAGTACATCAAAAGCGTTTGATTACAATGGTCCGTTTGGTGCGAGAGAGACAACTGCGTATGGTGCTAATGAATCTGATGAGCTTATCAGGAATGAGAGGGAGATGGAGTATAGGAAGGCGAGCTTGAGGCGGAATTCCATATCTATGCCGACGCTGCAAAATTTGGAGTCGGAGGTTCTGAGGCAACATTATTTGAATAGTCCAGATGAGGTAAGTTCCTTAAATATCTTTCTAGCCGTAGTTTTTTTTATTGGCCTTAGAAGGTGGTAGCTAGCCAGGCGGGTACTGCAAACACTACCACAGTGCTATGGTTTCCTTCGCGACAATCGACGTCTTTACTACCTGTGCTAACATGGCTTTAAATTTTTGGTGCAATCATTTTTCGTTCGATTTTAGGTACAGTTTCTAATGCACTGTAGATATATGTAGATAAATAATTTTATGTAATTAATCTGAGTTGGTTTTGAAAAGAATAATTGCTGAGTTTCTTGCCGGCTCTTCTCAGTTGCTTTTAACTTTCCGAACCGAGCGTTACAGTCAGACTATTCATAAGTGCTTGTGAAGGCTTATTTGAATAAAAAATATTTTCATTTTCATTTACACTGGATGGGTTCGTACAACATTACAGCTAATTACTATTACTTTAGAGCGCCTCTACCGAGTCTACTGGGAACTAAATACGCACAACATTGGTTCAACATTAACTAGACACTCACCTACGCTCACCTAATATACACCAAAATTTGGAAGTTGCTTATAACCAATCTAGTTATTATATAAAGATCAGTGTTCTAATGATAAAAAAATCTATCGCTAAACACCTACTGGACCTATAGGTGTTATATTCAGCAACGCATTAACAAACCTCCATAGTATTACTACTATCTATAGGCGAGAGTCACTTGCCATCAGATGGTCCTGCCAGCTGCCAACATCCGAATATCAGTATTATTATTTCCTATTTATAGTTTAATTTTGAAGTTATTATTAAAATAAACCCCAGATATTTACGTCTAAATTGTCAATATGCATATGCCATTTAATAACCCATAGAAGCCCCAACAAATTACCTTGATAAATGTAAAACCATACTTTTAATCCTAACCTAACCATACAGTATTAACCATATCTAGATTAAACAAAGCTGTTGCCGAAATAAGAATCCTTAATCCTCAAGTACCTATATCTTGGCGTTGCATTTTCAGTTCACGAGGTCGATGGCCTTGTTCTAAATAAATGACAATTTCAGAAAGTTAATTGGCCGAAATAACAAAAGAATGATAGCGTAGATAAGGATTGTAAATTATACGTGTTTAGCTTTGTTTCTTGTGTCTTTGAGGTTACCGCCATTTTAATACCAGATATACTCGTAAAACTGAATACAGTTTTAAGGTGACGCCGCGTTAAGCTTAAAAATCTGAAATTCAACGTGCTGCGTCCCGCTCCCTACTATAGCGACCTCTCGTAGAAAACCCGCGTAAACGGAACGGGCGTATGCGACAAAATGGTTTTTATTGTTTAATTTAAAAACTACAAATATAATTCATAATACCTAAGTACAATTTATAGTATCAGTTTCAATTAATATATGTAGAAATTTTGGAACCTCAAATCGATCCTCTATGCCGGTAAAATTGGAATCTCTTATTTAAAAGAGGTCTTTTTGATGAATTATTTTGTGTTATAAAAGTTAACCAATCGTGTTATGCAACGTACAAAATAAAGTCAAAGACATGATGAATTCAATAAAAAACAATAAATTTCAGTTCGTTCGCTTCAGTCATTGTTGAGAAAAATCGAAATCCTTGCAACCAAAATTTTCAAGGCGTCGCCTTAATTTTAAAATGCCTCACATAGACCTTTTGCATATTATAAGAAATTTCTTGTGTCTTATGAGAAATGTCACTTTAACTATTTCAAAAACGCAACCTTAGGTTGGTAGTTAAAATGTAAGATCCCTTATTCATATTTAAATTATGCATGTATTCTCTTTCATTCTATATACGACATGACATACGATGTAGCTAAACCGCATGCTAATTTGTCGGTTTGTTTATTGTTTACATAATTAGTACTTTGAATGTATATGCTGTAAATAGTGTAGGTAGGTATATGAGTATATTATACTGGATTTTTATCTTAAAGTATTGCTCGGTTAGAGATACTTACAATATTATTTTAAGTATGAAAAACATTACACCAATAATAAATTTGAAGTGTCTGTCTGTGATTTCAAAATATACGATGCTTAATCATTAATTACCGATTTTTGTCTGTCTGAAAGTTTGTCTCGTATTAGCGCCGAAACGAAATGAAATTCGTGATTTTAGAGTTGGTCACATTGTAAAAGTTATTCATTATGACGAACTTAGCGTAGATTTCGAAATTTCTACCCAATATATGTAGATATGTAGACCCTGATGCATTTTGACTCCATGATGTATGTAAGTGAAATTTAATTTGACAATGGATTCAGAGACAGGAAAATGGGTATAATGAAACCTATGCAGATGTCATCTTCTGTATATATAAAAGAAAAACGTGACTGACTGACTGACTAATCTATCAACAGCTCAAACCACTGGACGGATCGGGCTAAAATTTAGCATACAGATAGCTATTATGATGTAGGCATTTTCTCAGAAAGGATTTTTGAAAATTCCATCCCTAAGGGGGTAAAATAGAGGTTCGCGGGTAAAACCGCGGGGCGGTAAGCTAGTGAAACCATAAAACGAAAGTGAAATACGTAAAATAGAAACATCCACCTACGGTTGTCTCGAACTACTAAAGACAATGAATGTATAAACTATGCGTATGGATAAGTGCTACTATATTATCTAAATTTAAAGAGATATCAAAAGCAAGCGATTGGTGCAAATCTGATAAAAAGCAGGAAAGAAAATTTCCTCAGATAAACTAAAATTATTCAGTATTTTTTTGCTCATGTTAAGTTAGTTCGCGTTGCTGATAATTTTTGGGTTTATATAAATTACAAGTGATAGTGAAAAAACAAATATTAGTGTTGTTCGACTAGATAAGATCAGGCAGTGCTAAAATTAAGAAATAAATAACTTGAGAAGAAACTATTTATGTATCCTCTATCGTAAATAGCTAATCTACAATGTATAATGGAATATTTTGGTAAATTTTAAGTATCGGGAGATTCTGATCGACCTGTGACAAGGTATTAACAGAAATCAAAGAAGAATAAACATCATCAGCTTCTGAGACATCTACATTTTTAACCTAGTTACCTATAGCTTTAGGTCCAAAATACAACGATAAGATCCAAATAAGAGCAATTATTCCTTCCAAAAAACGAATCGTGGCTCTATAAAAAATGGCTGAAAAAAGAACGAGAAAGAAACCAGGTCTCCGCGTATCCTTACCATCTTACCCGGACGATTATGTAGAAATGCCACCTGAAACTAAAAGATTAATTCTAGAAGCTAATCTCCCAGCTAACGATATACAATACATAGATGATGATGAATCAGGTTCTGCTAATAAACCTAAAGATGGTAGAGGAACTCCTGAAGTTAAAATAGTTGGGCCTGAAGATTATAAAGTAGAAAGTGATAAGAAAGATGGTGATGCTCCTATTGGTGATGATAATCCTGTAGCTCGAAATCAGTTGAAAAGAGGATCTCTGTCTGTACCTCATGGTATGAATTATCAAGATCAATCTCCGAACGGTTTGAATGTAAGTTAAATTATTATTATTGAAATGTTTAAGATTAAATTTATTTTGTAAAGGGATTATGCCTTGGACAAATGGAGATTTTTTGCAAAGTCAAAAGTAGATGGTGCCACTACTTAATATTTATTTCTTTAACAGTATATTTCCTTGGTCCAAGGTCAATGCCGTGGCAATAAACCTAGTGGAAAATGTAGGCAGTGGAACCACTTATTAAACTGTAACTACTAATCGTTCTTATCTTAAGAATTAGATGCAAGAAGGTATTTTTAGCCATAGATAAAATGATTGTATTAAAAAATATTAAATTAGAGCTTATAATATATAATAATAATTTGCGTTCTACTGACGATTTTCCTTCTTAAAGTCACGACGTAGACTTTGTAGCCTTCGTCGATTCATAAAAGTATGTACCTGATTGATTTCAAATTAGAAAAATGAAAAAAAAAGAGAAAAATGGCTTTTGAAGTATCGGATCACGTTCTCCAGACGCTATTTATTATTGATTCATCAAATGAAATCTACTTTACAAAAAGTATAACATGACTTTCTTTCATAACCATAATTTGTAATACCATAATGGAGAAAAAAATTTTTTTTTTAGTAAAATACAAAATAACACGACATTTACAAACTTCACAACTACATTAGGGTCTTAATCACCACAAAGGTGACTATAAAATCCTTCAAGTGCCTCTACAAATAAAGTTTAGCAATCAGTCCCACATATCTACCTACACTTATCTTTCTCTCTCAAGGCGAAACAGGTCGGCGACAACAATAAATCATTTCCCAAATGTTACGCAGCCATGATTTTTTCTTGTCGTTTTCAGGATATCTTGTCCGTCATGAAATTGTCTTAAAAATGCCAGGTAAAGCCACAGGTCAAGACCTATTTATAATATGATTATGTAGCAGACAGTGACACTGAGATCCAGAGACGGCTAGTCTAAATTGTCCCGCGACATCCTGTAGGACGATCAATTGGGTCTCTGCAGTTTGGGTTCCCACTTAATCTCGCAAAAGTTTTATTGTTCTATCTTGATGATATATTTTGAGTTTAATGAGATTTTTCTTTATCTATGCTTGTCATATACGAGATAGCTAATTGTGATCTGGTTTAAAATATCCGTGTTCCGAAGGGCTTGTATCACAGGTCGCTGTTAAGTTAAGTACCGATAGCTTATCCAATAGATAACTTTCCAGGTCGTCTATAAACTATCCGGAAATTATCGGGAACCTGTGAGTCTACCCCTAATAGTTTCATTATTTAACTTTTAATAGAAATTTTCAAATCACTACTTGTATTCTTTTGTGAGGTAGTAGCATAATAAGTTAAGTAAAAGTTTTGAGTACATAAAACAATACATTTAAAAGATAAGAAGGAAGAAACAATAGTAGATATTGTTTAGTGAAATCAAGAGTTAAAAGTGACTCAATAAAACGAATGATCAGATAGTCAGTCATATAACGTAAAACTTAAAAATAACTGTTTATATACAATTTTATATTGATTCTAAATAATAATTTGTTTGTTTGTTTGAATGCGCTAATCTCTGGAACTACCAGTCGGATTTGAAAAAATGTCATTGCGTTTGATAGCCCAATTCTTGAGGAAGGTTACAGGCTACTTTTTATCTCGAGAATGCAGGTGAAACCGCGGGGAACAGCTAGTATTATACAAACTATGTTGAAATCACGGCAAATCTTAATGTCTCAACATGCACCTCCCGCACCGGTGCGGTGTCCCACTTGCCTACATCCAATCCACTTGGATTTGCCCGTGAATCTCGCCGGACCACCGATGGTACATTACAATACAATAATATAATGTGAAACTAATAAGAAACAAACAGTGATTTAATAGTGCAATTAGAGAACCGAAGTAAGTAATGGATTCATTTAAAGATTTCATGGAAGCTAATAAGTATAGAGATCTATCTATCAAATTATAAACATGTAAATTATAATCATAACAAACGTATCACGTATTAATGGACGCCCCCAAATTGATAGTTGCTCTCTCTCAAATTTAATTACCCATCTTAAATCGGTTTCAAGTTACAATCTCATTTTGAAGGACAAAATGGCGATTTTGGCCTATTATACTATACGATTCGTGACATTTCTAATACGCTAACCAGACTATAGAGCCTTGTGATCCTTGTCAAAGACAAGATTGATTAAGCTAAAAAAAAAAATATTCAAATATGTATAAAAAAAAGCTCATTCGATCATTATGTAAAACATTGTTATCCCTATGTGTAATCCAGGTATTTTCCCATTGTTCTTTCCTAGTATGTTTATTTTCATATTTTTCTAAAATAATAATTTTATACTAGCTGTCCCCCGCGGTTTCACCTGCGTTTTCAACATAAAAAGTAGCCTATGTTCCTCAATAAACTGCCTATCTAACGCTAAAAAATATCAGTGTCTTAATTACATACAAAAATCCCTTAGTACTTTCAGTTTTACACGAATATTCCAATTTTCTTTAAATTTTTTATCGTAAGAACCTTCTACAAAGTATTAGAAAACTTTAAAACAATTTTGAAATCAGTAAAGTCGTTCTCAAGTTATGGCGGGGCCAAGGAAAATAGGAATTCATTTTCTATATTTCTATACTAATATTATAAAGAGGAAAGATTTGTATTTTGGTATGTAACGAATAAACTCAAAAACTACTGGACAGATTTCAATAATTCTTACCATTAGAAAGCTACATTATCCCTGAGTAACATGGGTTATATTTTATCCCGGGAACGCGGGTGAAACCGCGCGGAGAAGCTATTTAAAAACAGCTCTTGTCGGTCTTCTTTCACTTCCCTCTGCCCATCATTAATACCGGACATTCATAATTATTCCAAACAGTCAAAATGACCAATGACGTGAAATTCAACGCTTTCGCGCACACGTTCAAGTATCGCTCGCCATTGTGGATCGAGTCTGACTCTGACGTCAGCAAGAGCAGCAGTGAAGGCAACGGTGGACTGTGCAACAGCGATGACAGCATCGGCAGCAACACTGACAGCTCGGGCAGCATCAACAACTTGCTGGATTCGAAGGTTATGGAACTGCATGGAGGCATGAAGTCATATCTACTCCTATGTTTGTTATTAAATTAAATGAACAAGTATTTATGAATGACTGACTCTAACGCACGGTTGATTTAACTGGGAAAAGCCGGCAATAAATTCAGCAATTACTTACTCTTTTCAAAAACAGCTTATCTATATTTATTACAAAGAAAAATTTAGGTACCTACCGAGTCTCACTGAGAGAAAATATTTGCGTGTTATAAGGAAAAAAATATCAATTGTGTTTTAATTCGAAACGTTGATAAGTAAATAAATTAACACAAAATTAAGGGCGCGAGACTTAACCTCTACGGTTTGGCCTTCAACAAAACATATGAATTGGTTTATTAGTGTTGCTTTAAGATTTCTTTATACTACAAAATCCTCTTAGTTTTTTATAACAATTAAAAACCTTAATACTTAAAGTACATTAACCCACACTTATCAAGTTTCGAAGACAATCGTACCGTAATGCGCGTGACCAGGAAAATATCATGTTTATTCTGATATTACCATGTTCTTTACGACGTGTTACGTACGAGAATATAATATCTATTGATTTATTGAAACACTACCATCGTAGGGCTTTCAATATTATAATTATTGATTATTTATTGTGCTATTGTGTTTTTGATCTTCACATTGAATGTATTCTAAAATTTCAATGTTTTTCTTTAAATTACTTGATACAAAGTCGCAATTTTATTTTAGGACCCAATATTATAGGTAGCTCAAAACCTGAAACCTTTGAAAATTCAAAAGATCTCTTCAAAGGAAACATGGTTTGATAATTTCACAACGCCATCTATGTTTCATTACTGACACTACGACAGTATAATCACAGTCACCTCAACATCTTACCACATTAGAGTTCAGTCTTTAACGAAATATTTTTATACAGGCACAAATTTTAATGTGCATAATACTTAATTGAAACTGAAGAATAAGAAAATTAGGTAAGTAATCTCAAATGTAATGTGACCAAGAAGGTAAATCATCGCGTATAATTCTAAACATGTATATTAAGATAATGATAACCTATATTGTAAAGACCATGTTAAAGCAAATGTAAACGTCCTCGTCGTATCGTATAAGGAGGTGCAGAATATTAAACATTTAAAAAACAACTGAAACTTATATGAGCGTTAGTTCTTTAGTTCTGTACTAGATGGCGCTAACAACCTCGTTATTGTAAAAAGTTTATATATGAACCAACCGCTTCACATAATGTGTCATTATAACACAATTTAAATTAAACTATTATTAATTAATTAATATAATAAAATTAAATTAAGTATGTAGCGTTTATGAGCCTATAGATAAACAACAATCATAATATTTCTTTACATCCATACATAATATAAAAACGCAATGTCTCTCTGTCTGTCTATCCAATGTCCTTATAAATCGAGAACCGCTGCACAGATAATGGGAAAGCCAATTTTAATGTTATATTAAGTCAAAGAGAAGAATAAGCATGTGGAAGTCGTAGGCATAGAGAAGCTTATGAATTAAATCTATTTATACTAATATAATGAATATAAAGGAGTAGAGTTTGTTTGTTTAATGGCGCTAATCTCTGAAACTATTAGTCGGATAAGAGATATTCTTTTTTCATTTGGTAGTCCAATTCTTGAGGAAGGTTATAGGCTATTTTTTATCCCTGAAATGCGGGTGAAACGCGGGGAACAGCAGGTTATAAATAAATTAGCTTTATAAAAATCGCAGCGTAGGTAACGTATGATGCCGTGTGAATAAATAAAAAAAGGTATGACACTAAATAAATTTATAAAATTACAAAGGATGTATAAAGAACAAGGATGTCAGCCCTACACATACGTACTGGCATCTTGTGTGATTACACGACCGTAATAAATGAACTTGGCGCAATTTGATTAATTGATTTAATTAAATATTAAGTCACATTGTGAATAAGTGCAGTGTGGGAAGGATGCGCAGTGCCAAGAGGGAGTTTGATTGTATACCGCTTACTGAGGTTAGATATTGTTTTAATTTTTTAATATTTGGCTCATATTTTCTTCTTTAAGACGAATGAGTTCGAAAATAGAATTAACCATTGCATCTTTTTGGTACACCGCCATTTTTGATTAGGTGTAATTTTTTATTTTTTTTCAAGTGTTTACAATACTAGCTTACCGCCCCGCGGTCTCACCCGCCAACCCCTATTTTATCCCCTTAGAGGTGGAATTTTCAAAAATCCTTTCTTAACAGATGCGTACATCATAATAGCTATCTGTATGCCAAATTTTAGCACGATCACTGGATCAAGCCACTGTGCTTGAGCTCAGTCAGTCAGTCACCTTTTCCTTTTATATATACAGACAAGAAGAAATAAATAGCGCAGCGGCAACAGAAAGGAGAGAGTAGAAAGAAGAAAATTATAGTAGTAAGGCACTTATGTACGTTACAATCCTAAACTCTAACTACCACTGATTCTATAGAGAAACCGGTAAAAAACTCATTGAATATTTTTTTTGTGGATCTTTCTTATTAATTTTGTATCAAAGATAATTTTTTCAGTGCGACTATTACGTAACTTAGGGTACAGGGTACTACAAAGTACCCAACCACTGTGCTAAAGTTTCCTCACGATATTTTCCTTCATCAAAAACTCAACCATCGCCACGTCATCCGACTTCAAAATAATTTTGTATAATTTTTTGGGTTCCGTACCCAAAGGGTAAAACAGGGCCCTATTACTAAGATTCCGCTGTCCGTCCGTCTGTCACCTGGTTGTATCACATGAACCGTTATAGTTAGACAGTTGAAACACAGATGATGTATTTCTGTTGCCGCTATAACAAGAAATACTAATAAAAAACAGAATAAAATAAATATTTAAAGGGGCTCCCATACAACAAACGTGATTTGTTTGTTCGTTTTTATAGATAATGGGACGGAACCCTTCGGCGCGAGTCCGACTCGCACTTGGCCGCTTTTTTTTTAAACAGCAATAACTGTATACATAGGTATATGAAGTAGGCACATAGGTAATCGGTAGTTGTGTAGTTTCGTAATTAGGTAGTTAATTATGTTGGATCCCATTAGAAATTGTATCACTCATCAATCCTACTAATATTATAAACGCGAAAGATTTTGAAGATGGATGGATGGATGTTTGTGACTCAATGACGCAAAAACTACTGAACGGATTTGGATGAAATTTGGCACACAGATATAATATATTCTGGATTATAATATTAGATACTTTTATCCCGGGAAAACATAAGATAATCGGGTGAAACTGCGGGGCGGAAGCTAGTCACTTCTAAACAAACATTCATTGTGACATAAGTTGACTCGCGATTCCTGGAATTCTATTTTTTTTGTAGGTAGTTTTGGGACGCGCGTCCCATTCGTGAGCCAACCGATTCAGTGGAAAACTGTTCTATATCTACACAATATTTGAAATTAACCTGTCCTTTTGTTTGCACTCATCTCTAGAGATAACATTTTAGTATAACTTTACAAAAGGTTGATATTCCGCGTGTTTTTGTGAAAAATTTAATTAAGTGAGTTACTTAAAACATAATATGTAGTGTTACATGAATTATGGACCGAAATCTTTGTCTGGAAACTAATCTAGCGTTTAAAGTTAATTTAAATATACAGGAGTTTGAAAAGGTTGGTTGTTTGTTTATATAATGTTAAAATGTTTACTTAATTATTGTTGTAAGCGGTGGAGCATATTTCTAATTGTGTATAGCTTTAACTCACTTATGATGAAGTGTTATATGGGTACTTACTCAACTTTTCACCAATATAATACGCCGTTTGGAAATATCCATTAATATTTCCAAACGGCGAGAAAAAAGATTCCAAAAAGATCTTCTGTCACAAAATCATAAAATAGCAAAATTTTAGTTCATTTTGCGGCAGGGAATGGCAGCCCCCCGACGGATTTTCTTGAATTTATAATTATGTTAATATGTAGGTGAATATGTGCAGTAGTACCTCTATATTTGATAATTGCTGTCGGGGGTCTGCTGAAAAAAATATTTAATCCTTTTACAATTTTTACAGCCGTCGTGGGTTTTTCAATTTTTTTTTATATTTATATTTTTAGAGAATTACTAAATTTAGCCCCCGTACTGTTTGCTCCAATTTATATACAAATGCAAGAAGAAAAATATTTATTACAGCGCCCTCTGGCGAGTTAGCACTATAACACATATCTAAGAACCATCGCTGATGAATTACAAACCTTTCACAGGAAACCGTATCGAAATCGATCAAACCGTTTTAGAGATAATCGATAACATAATGCAAAAACAAAAAATATTACAGCAGCGCCCTCTGGCGAGTTAGCACCATAACACCTATCTAAGACCCATCACCAATGAAATAAAATAATTTATTCATTCAAATAGACCTTCACAGGCACTTGTGAATAGTCAGACTCTAACGCACGGTTCGGAAGGTTGCTTTACTAAGAAGAGCCGGCAAGAAACTCAGCAATTACTCTTTTCAAAACAAACTTAGATGTATTACAAACCTTTCATAGGCCCTCAGCAGTTTATATAGGTACAAAAAATCAAGAAGAAAAATATTGATTACAGCGCCCTCTGGCGAGTTAACACCATAACACTATCTAAGAACATGCACCAATCAAACCCAAACTCATAACTGAAAACTTCATCAAAATCGGACTAGTAGTTTTGGAGAAAAATGGCAACATTGATTTGTACAAACAATGTTTGCTCCAGCGCCCCCTGGTGAGTTGTCACCGTAACATCTATCTAAGAATATGCACCAATCAAACTCGAACCCATAACTAAAAACTGCATCAAAATGGGACTAGTAGTTCTGGAGAAATATGGCATCATTAATTTGCACAAACAAACAAACATCCTCTCACCCCAAACGCATATACCGTCTCCGTTCCGTCGTGGGTAAAAAAGAGTGTGGGTAATGTATGAAGAGTAACAGGATGCAAACAGATGATTTTTTTATTGTCTGTCTGTCTGTTTTAACCTGCTAATCTCCGAAATCATCAATCGGATTTTCATGGGGTTTTCACAGGTTCCTTGAAAAAAAGCTAGTCCTTCATATAAAATAATGTACAATTAACTGTAGATGTTATAAAAGTTAACTCCTTTACAGATTCCTGAACATCACCAGAGCTCCGCGTCAGGGTTCAGCGACGGGGACACCACCGTCGACGACAACCATGAGGTCTTATCTGATGGTACTAGAGTCAAGTGAGTTACCACTTTATTATTTACCTACAAGTGATTATTTTTGCTCGCGCATGTGCTATGGAATTTTTTTTTCTACTATGTTATGTATTTTCAATGGCATGGATGCTTAGGATTGGGATGAAGGGGTCGCTATTTTTGTACGCATGTACGGACATGACAAAATTAATATAATATATCCACAGTTATAAAAAATAATGTAAAATATAACCGAGGGCCGAGTAGCAAAAGAAAATCCAAAAACCAAACCAAGAAATTGGCACACGCAGTATTAATCAGTCCAAAGGTCCAAACCGGTGGTAGTCCAGCGGATGTTGGAGGGACAATGCATTCAGTTCCCAAGGGAGTTAATAAGGAAGCGTTTTGGATCGTTGACCCGTCTTGCATTGCGAAATCTTTATATACTTACTGCACTGTTGCTGTCGCGAGTCGCGCTCGCTTCTCGCCTGGTAGATGATCTTGTTGTCTCTATTTAGGGCTGCTACTTTCATGTTCCGTACTAAAATTATTGTAACCTTTATTTGCCGAACCAGTTGACGTGGAGGTTTGATACCTTGACTCCCACGCCTCAGGTCGTGAGTTCGATTTATCATCCAGGGTTAACATTTAACAAGTACAAGTTTATGTAGTACCTTTCGTCCCGTGGTGTCACCTGCGTTCCCTGGATAAAAAGCCTATTTCCAACCTGAATGTCCATTCCAAATTTTGGGGGGAAAAAAATACTGATTAGTTTCGGAGATTACTTCATACATCAAAACTAAGTAACCTAAAAACTTTACCTCTTTATAATAATGTAGATATCAGATATCTGGTTACAATAGTATGAGCCCTACTTAGTAAATCAGTGGTAGGTGAAGAATTTCCCTGATTTTCGCTACTGATTTACTACAACCCATATCACAGTATTTTTGACATTGGGAATTTTAGAAGGTAAATTCGCCATAGCACGGTAGGTGGGTACTTTGTAGTACCCGACTGGCTGGCTACCACTCTCAAGTTGTAAATCTGTCAAACACCTACTGGTGTGTTCCGTCAGGTGCATTTGAGCGGCAATTCCTTCTATGCTGTTTGCTTACCACCTTCGGCCACATCATCACTTACCATAGAGATATAGTGGTCAAACACAGGGTTATATTTTTGAGGTTTTATTACAGCATACAGTTACTGTATGGAATTTTAAATATGTATCAAATGCTTGTGCAAAGATACTTTTATCTTATCTTTATTTTCTTGTACGTTCATCGTTTACATCACGTGGCATTTATTTATTTTTGTCCTCATTTATACACTTCCCATTATCATCTAAATTCAACCACTGAAATTGGTTCTTTGTCTATGCAACGATATTAATTTACCTATCAAGTGGATATTATTGACTGCCTAGACGACATTCTTATTTTCCTTTAATTTCCTAGTGAGTTTTAGGGGCTATTTATTGTTTACGTAAGGTCATTTTTGATGCCCACTGGGAGTCCATGACATTTCTCGGACTCCCCCTCCCGCTTCTTACGTAAGATTTAACAAAAAATAATATATTATACTTATTGCGTGATAGTACCTAAAGATGTTTTTTTTGTTACTGTAATTTTCATTTATATGCTTCAAATGTGTAAAAATTAACTAAGAAAATGTAAATAATATCTATCTAAGTATCTTATAAAAATCAATTGCCGTGCGTTAGTCGCAAAAACTCGAAAATGGCCACTGAATTGCCACTTCGTATTAGTTTTGATAAATGGCGCTCGTGGCTGATCTACAATATAATCTTTCTCACGTGGCACGAAGTTCACCGAGTCATCTAGATGTTGGTACATTAAAAATTAAAAAAAAAAGATATCACAGTTACTTTACCTAACGCTTTGCTCTCAAATGTCCATTTCTCTACATTGGAAAACGCACATTCCGACTTATAAAATATTAAGTAAGAATGGCTTTTACCCCTTTCCCCCGAAGATAATGTCATGTAGAAATTTTGAAAGCGCTCGTTGTGTAGCTCAATTAGCCGTTAACCTACCGGCAAAGTTGGGTAACGTCCGGTCAGGTCGGTACCTTGATGGGTGACCGCCTAGTGGTATTTCAACTTGAGGTCCCGGCTTTCACTTAGTGCTAGTTGGACATCTAGGTGGCTTGAAAACTCCAACAGTAGGTTGACCGCTAACCTACCTCCACCAGCCCGCAGTGGACATGCGTGGTGGAGTATTTGCCCATTCTCTTTCACCCTCATTCGTGAAAGGAGGCCTGTGCTCAGCAGTGGGACATCAAAAGGCTGTAAAGGAGATATTTTTGATCCCCCCCCCCCTCCGTCTCGGTACCCTTACGTAAATAATAAATGACTCCAATGTAACATAGATAATGTAAATGAATTTAACAATCAACCATCAAAGTACCTAATGAAATGAAATGAAAATAAATATCAAAGTACCTACGCGCTGACTATCTAGGTATACTAAGATAATAAAGGAGAAGAGCTATTTTGTTTGTTTAAAGGCGCTAATCTCTGAAACTACCAGTCGGATTTGAACAATTCTTTTTGCATTTGATAATCCAATTCTTGAGGAAGTTTATTGGCTACTTTTTATTCCGGGAATGGGAGTGAAACTGCGGGGAACAGCTAATATACTTATATTCCGATCGTTGTACAATGTCTTACAAAACATATAAGCAATTGACCCACATCGGCTAACAACTAGGTATCCTAGTTAACGTTAGCTCAAAACAATGATTAATCATCCTTGAGTTGATTGTGGAACTTCACCCATTTGATAACCAGGAGCTGACAATAAAGATCCATTATTATCTGCACAGGACTTTAAAATATATGTTTTAGATTAGACTAGACTTCCGCCCCGCGGTTTCACTAGCATACCCCTATTTTACTACCTTAGGGGTGGAATTTCGTTCCTTAGTGGATGCCTACACTGTATAAGGTATCTATGTGCAAAATTTCAAGTCTCTAGGTCCAGCGGTTTGGGCTGTGCGTTGATATATCAACAGTCAGTCAGTTTATTATTTTATATATACAGACAAATAAGGAAAGCTCTCTGCCTCTCAACTAATTTTCTTAAGCCCCCTATTTTTATATTTATTTAGTCTTGTCCTACAATCTCACCATGCAAGTATGTTTTCTAAATGCACTTCACACACGGTGTTTACTGTGCAGATACGCTCAACACATCTGCGGTTACAATACTATAATAAAAAAAATAATTGTAAAGCTATTTTATATTTTCGATATTTAAGTTACTGAAAAGTTGAACTAAGAGATATTCAGGGGCTTTCAGCGACTCTTACCATGAACTCTACCATCATGTTTTCTGGATTCATATTTATCTAATACCTCTATATATCTCGTGTCACAATCAACTACTCTGAAATGGCTCGACCGATTTTATGAAATTTTTTATGCATATTTGGTAGGTATGAGAATACGTCGTAAAGTATATTTCATATCGCTATGCGGGACAGCTAGTATATATATATAATCTGAATCTCGGAAACGGCTCCAACGATTTTTATGAAATTTAGTATGCCGGGGGTTTCGGGGGCGATAAATCGATCTAGTTAGGTTTTATTTTTAAAAACGTCGTTTAAAAAGAAAATACCGAGGAAAGCTCGGTCATCCAGGTACTTATATTTATAGGCTACGCGGGGTTTACTTGAGTTTGCTATCTATTTATATACCAAGTCATTCATCCTTTTAAGCAACCTTCCGAACCGTGTGTTAAAGTCAGACTATTTATAAGTGTTTGTGAAGGCATATTAGAATGAGAAATATTTTTAACGTGGCATCCCTTGACGCGTCTTTTCTCTATAACATCATGTTACAGAAAATGGAAGTCAAATTAAATAAAGTTCAATACCTACCAAATCCTTACGCTGAAGCTGCTGCTGACCAGATAGCCTACGGGCACGTGGTCGCCACTCAAGATCTTTTCATTCCTATCACTTATCGGCTATTCTTTTGTGACAGCAGGTCGGTCCACCTGATGGTAAGTGGCCTGTAGACGTTTACAATACCAGAGGAATAGACGATTTATTGCCGACTTTGCCCCATATAATAGTGCCGAGAGAAAACCGTAATAGTCCGCAGTAAGAACGTCTGACTAAATCAAGTTCTTCAAGTATACTCGCCTGCCCATTACCACTCCAACTTGCTTTTCACTTGTCCAAAAAACCTGGCTAAAGTTAGCGAGTTCATTTTAAAGTCGTTAAACCTCTGCAAGCACGCGCAGTAATCTCGGGAAGGGTTATCATCGTTAGTCGCAAGCGCAACCCGTCAGTCGTGTGTGCGCAGCGCGTCTCTTATACACTTCGAGACAAGTGATCTATAACATTAAGTCTGTTTACTTTGATCGTGCTGAGGTGAGATTTTCGCCTTTTGGAAATAGATTTTTGTAAGTTTGTAATTTTATTTGATTCTCTTACAATTTAAGGTTCTTATTTGTCAGAAATATGGTGTTTATTAAGTATATAGATGTTTAGGAAGAAATATGTATAGTAAAGTTGGCTTATGTTTTGAAATAATTGCATACAGATATTTATAATAATATAGTTATTTTATTTCACTTAATAAATAACTTCTTAACAAATTATAAGTTATACCTAAAAGCACATTTAAAAATATACCAATATTGTGTAATTTATTTTTTTAACCGACTTCAAAAAAGGGTGGAGGTTCTCAATTCGACTGTATATTTTTTTTTTATAGTTTTGGAGTATAAAATTATTTAAGTAACCTAATGTTTTTTTTTTTTGCTCAATATTTTGTAGGTACTTGCTTAATTAAAAAATTTTACGATTTTCTATTTTTACTTGGCAATAATAATAGGCACATAAAAAATTATATTTCTTTCATATATTTTTTATAGTTTTTAAATGAAATAGCGTTGTTTAACTACTGTTTTAGAATTAATAGCAATTTTAGACCGGATTCAGTGTGAATCAGTATGACTAAAGTGTCCATGGACTTAAGGTAAGAATGCTTGTCATACTCGAAGATGGATTGGGATTTAAAGCTCGGGGTATTCTTTCATCAGACATGAAAAAAAATACATAAAATCTCTTTGGACTCTATTACTTTTCCTACAACCACACTCCATTTATGGTGAAAGAAAATAATAAATTTATTATATAAATAGATAATTATGCTATGGCTAGCGAAAATGTTCTGATTTAATGAGTTTTTTTTTATACCACATTGTCGGCAAACAAGCATACGGCCCGCCTGATGGTAAGCGGTTACCGTAACACATTGACGTTTGCTACACCAGGGGCTTCACTTG
Organism: Tetheella fluctuosa; assembly: GCA_951216915.1. Taxonomy (NCBI): domain Eukaryota; kingdom Metazoa; phylum Arthropoda; class Insecta; order Lepidoptera; family Drepanidae; genus Tetheella; species Tetheella fluctuosa. The sequence continues at coordinate 10,839,983 of OX578229.1, read as the reverse complement.
CGCGTTGCCGATCCTGCAAAAATATCTTCACACCTTTCTTGAATAATTAAGTTAAACTGTAATTTATTTACTTGATAAAATAATTTATCATTTAATTAAATAATAAAATCAAGAACTTGTTTTATGATTATAATGAATAAACATCAATATAACCACATAATAAAGTTAAATGTGAAAATGTTATACAACAATTACGCGATTAAATATTTTTTTCTTAATTATCTCTACTTGCCACGGAAATAAGAATTCTTTTCTGTAGTATATAGTTGTTAAATTTCATTACAATCAATGGAAATACGACTGAGCCAGAGTAATAAACCTGCATTCGGATGTACGGACGGACTGTCCAAATTATAGGGTTGTAGTTTTGTCTTTTTTTACCGACTTCAAAAAATAAGGACGAGGTAATACTTTAAAACCTGTTGGGAACCTTGCCTATCGCCAGCAGCGAGGGCTTTGAGGATTTTTTCTATGTATCATAGTTTGTATTTTATACATTGACTAGCTGTCCCGACAGACGTTGTCCTGTCCAACTCATACACAAAATTTCATCCAAATCGGTCCAGCCGTTTAATCTAAACCATTCTCGAATCTCCACGAACACACACAAAAAATTTCATCAAAATTGGTCCAGTCGTTTAGGAGGAGTTCAGTCACATACACACGCACACAAGAAATATATATATTAAGATTGTAAATATTTGTTGTAAATAAATAATAATTGTTAACCTTACTTATGAATCTGTTAATTGTTGAAAACGTACCTGAGACAGACAGACGCGGCGGGGGGACTTTTTTAGGGTTCCGTAGCCAAATGGCAAAAAACGGAACCCTTATAGATTCGTCATGTCTGTCTGTCTCTCCGTCCGTATGTCACAGCCACTTTTTCCGAAACTGTAAGAGCTATACTGTTGAAACTTGGTAAGTAGATGTATTCTGTGAACCGCATTAAGATTTTCACACAAAAATAGAAAAAAAACAATAAATTTAGGGAGTTCCCCATACTTAGAAATGAAACTCATTTTTTTTTTCATCCAACCCATAAGTGTGGGATGTATATAGGTCTTTAAAAATGATATTGAGGTTTCTAACATTATTTTTTTCTAAACTGAATAGTTTGCGAGAGAGACATATCCAAAGTGGTAAAATCACAATCCTGTAACTTCTAAAATAAGAGAATGATAAAACAAAAAAAATATATGATGTACATTACCATGCAAACTTCCACCGAAAATTGGTTTGAACGAGATCTAATTAGTAGTTTTTTTTTAATACGTCATAAATCGTAAACCGCAATTTTCCTTTCATTCAATCAACTTAAATATTAAAAAAAATATTGGCAAAAAGCAAGGTATTTACAGCACAAATAAAGGATAAATTCTAAAAATTTTAAAAAGTTGAAAATTAAAGGGTGTCCCCATACATACATAGTTACGCGAGTTACGTGAGTTGTATCGGCGCTCATACAATTTAGAGGTCTAGCTTAATTGGCACCAACCTCAAATAAGGTAAATAAATAAAATTGTGCATTTCCCTTGATGGACGAACAATGGACGAAGTTTGTACGGAACCCTCGGTGCGCGAGTCCGACTCGCACTTGGCCGGTTTTTTATAATATGTTGTGATTGCTAAATGAATTCAAATTTATCGTGGATCAAGTCTAGAATTTATACATAAAGTCAAGGCCCTTTATTCAGTTTAGGCCCTAGTAGGGCACTTATGAACGTCGAAACTACTGAAGCTACCACCGATTTGGAGATACATAGAGAAGGTTAAGCGTATCTGCAAACATCCTACGACTACATTGATTGTTATCTACTTAGTTATACCACAGATTATCACAGCGCTATTAACTTGTCGCTTGTAATTATATTATTATTTATGTAATTATTTGATGTTATCTAGCTATGTATATATGTAGGTAGTGTTAAACTATTACTAGAGTTTATATTTGTTAGTAGTAACAGTATGTGGTTGCAATGTTTCAAGGGGTTAATCCTACTGATATTATAAATGTAAAAAAAAAAATGTAACTCAATCACGCATAAACGGCGAATAGATTTGGATGGAAATTAGATCATAACCTGGAATATGCAAAAGTGTTGGTTTGTCTTTTCACGTAGCAACGAATCGACGTGTTTTTGCATAGAGATAGTTTAGTAACTCGCGTATGAATTAAAACAATAGAAAGAGATAGACAGAGAGAGAGAGAGAGAGAGAAATTAGCATTTAGGGGACATAACTGGTGACATCACATCCACAACGCTTTTTCCTAACGTGACCATTTTCAACAGTCAACTACCCCCTACCGCAAGCCACGTAAAGACGTAAAAAGTAAAATTCGTTCCAAAACTGTTTTTGCCAACCCTACGCCACTTCCGAACAGGTAAATATATTTTGCATGAGTTCTGGAACACGCTAAGGTCATTGCACAAGTGCTCTTCATTTGTTTCCTCATTACTCGACACTTTGCTGGGTAGCTGTGACCCGTTTCCACATTATTGTTTACTTAGTGATATGGAGCCGACAGTAACATCATTATAATGGACATCACTGGTAAACTGTCTTCATCGAAAATATGATATCTAGGCTTTACTTATATGAAATGAGATGCAACTCAGGTGCATTAAAGTTGTCTAGATAGTAATTTTCTGGCCGAAGCCAAAACCCCTAAATAATTGAGTTAAAGATTGGCTAAAATTTATAGTATAAATTATTTTAAAACATTTAAATTTTAATGTTTTCGGTCGGCCGATGCAAGTCCACACCGCAGTGTGACCCCCCGCGCGTCGCCACGTCCATCGCGCTCTCGCTCATTCGTAACAGTTCGTTCGATTTCGGCGCTTGCTAGAAACCTTGAAAGAAAGAAACAAGAAACTAAGTAACTTCGGTTGGACACTAATAGATAGTGAACATCTTAAAAAAAAAATGTGCCAAGCGATTGGAGAAATAAAAGGTTATGTGTGCTTATCAGATTTAGCCGCATAATCACTTAAAACGGGTAAAGCGAAAGCAAAATCTATACATAATACTTATAATAAATCTGTCGAACCGGCGTGTCTGTATTTTTTTTATTTACCAAAAATGGAGTGTGTGTGATGTAGGAAGTTTAACAGAATGCAGGGATTTTTTTCTCTGTCTGTCTGTTTGAACACAGACAACAAAGTTTCATGGAGTTTCCACAGGTTGGAATAGGCTTTGTTTCATCGAAATTGGCTGACGGGAAATAGTTTTTTGTGAATAAAATCAAATATGCTCTTAACTTTCCTGATTGGGTTCATTACCCACCACCAATGACTCGATTTCTAGAGGCTGTTAATCAGTCGCCAGCTGGTAGCAAGTTGTCATTGATATATCGTATGTGTTCAGGGGTGGTCGGTCCCCGCGGCGCAAGTGGGGCCGCGCGCGCAGGCCTCACGCTCGGTCGGAGTTCAGTATGGACGACGACGACTACTCGCCGACCAACTCTGTCACCTCCGTCAACTCACTCGCTAGTCTACTCAAGGAGAAACTGCAGGTCACTCTTTTATTCATTATCTATACTGGGTGTTTTTTTTTTGTCGCTGACAATACTTGCACGGGTGAATGTATTCATCAATATGAACAACATTCACTATGGGCTCAACTTCGATATCGCGTAAAATAAAACAGTCGAGTAGGTATTGAACTTTTGTATGGAACAGCTGATTTTTTTTCGTGATTTCACAGTTTGTCCCATAAAAGTTGTTCATATTGATGAGTACTTCCAGCCATGCAAGTATTGCCAATGACTGAAAAATCATACTGTAAGTACATAAATAAATAGGCAAACATGAAATAGTTTGGTACAATTTTCTCTTCTATTGGTCTAACAGAAAGTTTGGAGTAAGAAACTAATGACGATTATACAAAACTTATAAATTATTTCCCTTTCAGAGTATCCCACAAAAGATACGCAAGAAGCCAACGGACTACAAGATCCGTGCATTCGTGGCCCTAATGTTCCTATCTATAGTGTTCTTCGTCGGGTTTGCCTACGTGTTGTACCACCAGCAGGCCTTGACGAAGGCATACTTTAACAATGTTCAGTTCAACGAGCCGAAGCGAGTGATCAAGATCTTCAATACTGATGATGTGGAGATTTTGAAGGCTACATTGGGTAAGCGATGTTGATAATTACACAAATCCTGGGAATTTTGAAAATCTGTATGAATAGGTTATCTCCTTAGCTCCATCTGCATGGTCTCTGACTTGTTACACTTTTGCGCGATGGTAGGGTACTTTGTACTACCTACCTCGCTGGCTACAACCCTCAAGTTGAAAATCTACCGGTGCATTCCGGCAGCTGCACCTGAAAGCCAGCGGCCACATCGTCACCATGTTGAGATTGTGGTCAAATATAGGAAAAAAAATATTTTTATTATAACTTTAATTGGCAGACATATTGAATATACGTACTGATATTATAATGTTAAGTAAACATGTCTGACCTCTAATTTACAATACGCTTTTCCTTATCACGAAATAAAAATAAATTTACGTCTTATTTAAATGATCCAAGTCTGATACCAGATCAACCTTCGGCTTTTTATGTCCTTTGATTCAATAAATTATCATTTATCACCAAAAAAACAACCACAATTTTTAAAAACAATCTAGAAGTAGATTTTTGAGACTAAAGGTAGGAGAAATAACGCACTTACGAACGTTACAATTGACTCTACCACCGGTTCTGACACTTGGACTGAGAAGACTCCGGCATGATAGGCTTGAGTTTTTATTCTATTTCATATGTTTTTTTTTAAATTCCAGCGGTAGGTGTAAACGGTAAAATAAAAGCGTTTCCATGTCTGCCCGAGCACCGCAGAGCGGACGGGTCGGAGTGCGTGGAGTGGCTCCACGCGCTGCGCTTCTACTTGAGCATGCACGCGCGGGACCCGCCCGCTGACAATACCACCTGCTACTCCGTGCACTGGGTGGCTTTGAATCCTGGTCTGTTGCATTTTCAACTCTACAAACGTTGCTTTAGAGCCTAAGTTCTTATTTAGTTTGGTGGTATTTACACGTTATGCGGTTTACAGAAGCTTCTTATGATTGGGCAAACTCAATATTGAGATTTCTTCAATATAAAGTATTGTTTATTAGAGAGTTATTAGATATCTGATATTTTGAAGTGACTTTAACTCATTACTTAGCAGTTCTACTTTACTATAATAATAATAAACTTCTACGTCTTTATATTCTCTAGATTATTTGCTATACGTTACTACATATTTTTATTTTAGAACGAAAATATTCTTCAATTTATTATATTTCACAGACGTAACACCGAACGATTGTTTCGACTGGAGTGATACTAAAACCCACTGGTACGGTGGAGGACAATCCATCAACTTAACCTGGCCACTAGACAATGGTACCATAGACTATACGCCATTCATAACGGGTGACATACAAAAATCACAGTGGGGCAATGTCTTAACTCGATACTTCATTAACTCTAAAGGAGCAGCCATAATTATCGACGAAGATACACCATTACACGTTGCTGTGAATAAAGGCTCAAAAGAAATATGTCTGAAAGCCAAATACGATGACTTCGCATACGCAAACAAATTAACAGAGTTTCCAGAAATGAGATACAATATTTGCACTTCTATAGATATGAAATCCGTACATTCCTCTATACACAGTCATAGAAGAGCACCATTATGGGATGGTCTGAAACCCGCAGATATGCAAACACTCGAGTCTTTAATGTCAGAGCCAGTTTGGCAAATAGCTCCAAGATTCAAACACGAACTGCAAGCTGAAACAATATCTAAATACGCCGATGATGTCATAAACCTGGGTTTCCTAAAACAAGGTCATGTATTGATCAACGAGCATTGGCAGAATGAAATAGGTGATCTATCGGTTGATACAACTCGTTTTGAGACCCTAAACATTACTGTAGATAAACTACATAGAAGAGGTTTTAAGGTAGCATTTACAATACAGCCTTTTATAAGTACGGAGAGTAAGAATTTTGCTGAATGTGTCCAGAAAAGGTTGTTAATCAGCGAAAGGAATAGCGATAGACGTATACCAGCCCTAACCAGGTTCAAATCCTTAGCCAGTTCAGGTGTTCTTGATATAACAAACAATAGATCAATACCTTGGATTCTTGACAAACTCCAAGCTGTTATAGATGAATACCACATAGATTCATTCTACTTTGATTTAGGAACAGCCTACGATATGCCTCATTATTATCACAGTGAAAAGGTCTTGACCAACCCAGACCAATATAAAACAATATTTACCAAAACTTTTGAGAAATCTTTAAGCATTATTGGAGTATCGTCAGCTGTATCATTACCTCGCCCTCCTATATTTGTGTCTTTACCACCTTTCGAGTCAACTTGGGAAGCTATGAGACTCGTTATTCCAACAATGTTGACATATGGAGTTAATGGGTTCCCATTCATAATGCCCGGAGCAGTCGGTGGTGATATTTACTGGCCTGGAAGTGAACAATTCCTGCCAAGTTCTAAAGGATCTATGGATCCCGCGAATGCGACTCAGGAGAACGGTATAGCTCTGCCAGAGAGAGAGCTGTATATAAGATGGCTGCAAATGGCGACGTTTTTACCGGTGATAAAGTTTACGCATCTACCGAGCAAGTATAATGATGAGAGGGTGTTGGAGATCGCGAAGAATTTGACGCTCACTAGACAGAAATTGGTAAGTTTGATTTTTGCGTGGGTAAAGAAATTTTGCATCGAATTTCATCGATAACAATAATAGAGAGTAATGTTATGTGCTTTTCCATACTCTTCTAACTACTCTGAAAAAGAGAATAATTATATTTGGCGGTTAAATAATCGTCACATGTCGTCATAGTGATGAATTTATTTATTTTGATTCTAACAAGTTTGTTAGTAATTTACAACTGACACAGGATACATTTTTTATTCCTAAAAAATGCAAGAAATTGATTGCTACTCTTGTAGCTTATAATATTAATAGGTTAAGGGATGAAACAGTTTTAACTAGTAAGACTACTATTAATACTGTGAATAGTTTTTTAAACATTTAGTTTCGACAACAGAGAAGCACAACAATTCATTTTCACTTGTACACCAAAATATTAATCGCTTCTTTGGCAAAATTCTTGATATTGATTTATTACTCGATTCTATAAAAATTGATTTCACAGAGACATGGTTGAAACCGGACACCATGCTTTTTAATATTAAAAACTTAACGCTTGCCAGTGTATTTAATAGATTGTCAGCAGAGGGTGGCGGCTCAATTATTCTTTTAAATAATAATATTAAATTCAAGGAACGGAAAGATATTTGTAGCCTCTCTGTTGAGCGCGCCTGTGAGGTGTCTTGTGCAGAGTTAGATAGTTATATAATTCTTTGTGTATATAGGCCACCAGCATCAAATTTTATACTATTTTCCTCTACAATTGAAGAGATTCTTCGAAAGTTATTTAAGTCAAATAAATCAATAGTTCTATGTGGTGACTTTAATGTAGATATTCTTACTCATTCGTCTGAAAGTAGAAATTTCGTTTCTTTGTTTAAATCATTTAACTTAGATTTATTGTTTAATGAGCCAACAAGATCAACAGCTACATCAGCTACATGTATAGATAATATATTAACAAATAGCAATATATTGGGAAAATCGATCATAAGTGGTGTTCGTTCAGATCATATGGCTCAACTAATCAAACTACCATATAAAAGTCAAATTTCCAAGGTAACAAAAGTAATTAGGCCTACTACAAAGGTTAGATTAGATAACTTTAAAAATAATTTAGAGTTAAGACTCGAAAGTAAAGTTTATAATAGTAATCAGCCCAATATTTTGTATGAAGGTTTATTATCTGATATATTTGTTGATTTCAATAGAGCCTGTCCTTCGAAAATAGTGAAAGTTAATAGTAAATTGGTATTTAGTGACTGGGCAATAAATAAAGAATTCGAAAGAGCCGAGATAAATTGTATGAACTTTACCATTTAAAATCTTTAACTAGAAACGAAGAATTTCATAAATATGTTAGGAACATTTCAAAATTATTTAAAGTAGTATGTAATCAAGCTAAATCCTCCTACATAAGTAACAAAAATGGTAAAACCACTAACAAAATAAAGACAGTCTGGAATGTTATTAATACGGAAACTGGTAAAATTAAAGATAAGAGTGAACAGCTAACGCTTAAAATTAATGATAGATTGTTGTCAGATAAATTGGAAGTAGCCACTGCTTTTGAGCACTTTTTCTCCAGTATACCGGGGGAGACTACTCAATGTCTTAAATCTTGTCCTAAAGTAGCGGAATCATTACTAAAGCTTCATATCAATAAATCATTTCCTAGTTTTAAATTTAGTTATATTAATGCTTACGATGTTTTAAAAACTTTTAATTCCCTTAATATGAAAAGTACTGAAGATTTATGGGGTTTATCGGTTACGGTTTTGAAATCAATAATAACAGTAATAGCACCTATTTTGTCCGATATTTTCAATGAATGCATTCATCAGGGCTCTTTTCCCGATTTAATGAAGTTTAGTAAAATTGTACCTATTTTTTAATCCGGTTGTAAGTATAATCCATCCGATTATAGACCAGTGTCCGTTCTTCCAGCACTTAGTAAAATATTTGAAAAACTGTTATTCAATCAAATGTTAAAACACTTTAATGAACATGAGATACTGCATGGTCATCAGTTTGGTTTCACGAAGGGAAAATCTACTTCCGATGAATTCGTGGAACTGCTCATGATCTTGTTCTATCTTATTTATCTAATCGTCAACAAAAGGTAGGGATTAGTAGTACAACATCTGAGGGCTCTTTAATCGAAATAGGGGTACCCCAGGGCTCAATACTAGGACCATTTTTGTTTTTAGTTTATATAAATGATTTACCATCTATTGTAAATGGCCTCTCAGATATAGTCTTGTTTGCTGACGATACTTCGTTGATTTTTAAAGTTGATAGAAAAGACAAAGAACTTATAAGAGTAAATGATATCTTGTCAATAGTCTCCAAATGGTTTACTGCAAACAATTTGTTACTCAACTCTAAGAAGACTAAATGTTTAAGATTCTCTCTACCCAATGTAGCACAAGTAGATAGTCAAGTAATAATAGATAGCAGTAATTTAGACATGGTTAATAAAACTGTATTCTTAGGTTTAACCGATTCGGAAAGCAGCCTTCAACTGAAGGCTGAAGGTGGTAGCGTCAGTAAATTCGACCTTCATAAATGCCCTCCTAGGGCCTAATTTGAATAAATGGCTTTGACTTTGACTTTGAGAGATCGACTCACCGGGTACTCCATATAAGTGAACAAAACGTCCCATAATTTCGTTCGATCGGGTAATACAATAGGAGAGTTTGACGACGTCAGGTGACCCCGCTGCTGCTGAAGTACAAGCGCTCGGCGCTGGAGGAGGGCCTGCCGCTGACCCGGCCGCTGTGGCTGGCGCCGCGCGCGCCCGCCGACGCGCCGCGCCCCGCCGACGAGTTCGCGCTCGGGGACGACCTCGTCGTGGCGCCCGTCTTGTACCCGGGACAGACCACCAGGGAAGGTACTGTTATACTGTTAGCGATCGGTGACCCGTTCCTGCCGCCGCGCGCCGACCGACCGTATCGTTTAACATAGTAGTAGATAGTTCTCACAAAAAATCTTTCTTTTTCTTCATGTAATGGCTATTTTTAATTTTTACTTGTAAAATCGAATCATGATCAGACGATGGCACGAAAGCTCCGACTTCTGCAAATTTTATCAGCTTTCATAATGCTATACAACAAAATTTCCTATGACCTTCTTTGCCCCCCCCCCCCCCCCCCAAACAAAGTTCCGAAGTCAAACTTTCTACAATCGTTCATTGCCCGGACTATTGGGAATATAAGGGAATTACTTCATGTACGTATATTATTTCTAACTCTACTATTTCTTTTTCAGTTTACCTCCCACCAGGTCTATGGCTGGACGGCATAGACAACTCGCTTCGCAAAGGAAACAGATGGATGCACGAATACAAGGTGCCCTTAGATAAAGTAGCGTACTTCTCTAGACTACCTGACAATATGAGGGTTTAATGACCTTGAACTAGTAGATAACGTACTGTTATGTAGATGGTAATGGAATGCCGTTGAAATTGTGCCTTTATTACTAGCCGTATAAGGTGGAAAATTCATTGTACTAGAAATTTGCACATCCAATGATAAAAATTTCCATCTTATACACTAAATTAAAAATGCCAGTAAATACAGTGATAGTTTTTATAAATGTAGAATTGAGATTCTTGAAGCTTTTTTATCCATCGTATTGTTGTTTAAAATCTAGTCTGTTTATGTTATTGATGTTTGCATGAATGTACAGTCAGCGTCAAAAGTAGATTGGCACTTTAGTACCGTGTCATATTACACAATTCATAATTTTCATACAAGCTGTCAAGAAAATGTCAATAGATTATTATGAAAGGGTACTAAAATGCCAAGCTACTTTTGACGCTGACTGTGCCTTAGTAGCGTATTTATTTTGTAGTTGTCATATTTTTTTCTATTCATCTTTCCTTCATTTACCTACTTTGGTACCAGTAGAGTTGTGGACCAATGTATGTAAAATGTAAAAGTGTTAAAGGGTTCGTTCTCTATAGGTTGTTAAATAAATACATTTTTCCAGACTTTTAGCTTGAATAAATAATAAATTATTATAGTTAATTTTGCCAAAAATATTTATAAGTATATTACATACATTGATATATATATATTAATTATGTAAATAAAATTGTGATTACTTTAACATTCCAAAGTTGTATAGAAAGATTTAATTTTAAGTTATAGAAATGTTGACCTTAAATAGTCAGATGCCATCGATTCTAATACTTCTCCTTTTATTAAGTTATCCGTAATAGGAATTTTAATCCAAAACTGAACGTCTTTTGTTCTAAGTGTTTTTGAAGTATCTTTACATAAAATTATATATTTATTAGGTACCAGCATTGCTTAGTATAGGATTAGATGGCCGTGTGTGAAAATTTTCCCTGGATATATTTTTTATTTATTTTTGCAATTTTTTTATGGATATGTATTTTTTTTCACGACTTTCTAAAAGTCGTAGAAAGTATCATTCAGTTTTAGGAGCACATTACGGACTAGTGTCGGCTACTCCTAAGCACGTTATTTTTATGTAGGTACATTTTTAAATTAAACATTCCCAGTAGGCAGGTTAAATAACCTAAAAACTATTGATAAAATCGACGAATATTTTTTTCAAATTTACATCTAAGTATGAAGCGCTGTAAAATTTAATAATGTATTTTTTAACTATATGTAGTTATATATGTTTATTGCATTTATAAAATAAACTGTTAATAAATGTTTTAAAATATTTTAATGACTTTTTTTAAACTAAATTTTTAGATTTAGGCACAAATTAAATTGTATATTGCAGTTTGAACTTTATATCTATTTTATAAAATACAAAGTCCTGGGAAGTCCTATCCATTATTGATCTCATCATTATACGTTATGAAAATTACTTCAAACATTTTTTCCGCTCACTTTATTTATAGTCAACAATTTAAAAAAAAAACTCATCTGCCTTTAAAAAACAGTCTTCAGGTTAAAATAAAAGAACATTTTTCAATCATATATTTTATTACGTTAATGACTTTTACACATTCATCAAACACGCTGAATGGAGAATAGTGATGCGACCGTACACATAATGGTTTAATGAGTTATTATTTACCATTATTATACATAATACGTTAGTAGTTATAAATACTCAAGGATTTACCATTATTTAAAATTATTAAACATTGTTTTGGTTTAAATAAATAAAAAAAAACTTACCTTATATTTTCCATCATTCCAAATCTCTCAGTTACAGATGGTATTGATATATTTTCAAAGGTTTTTTTTTCCATTGTACTTGTAGAGAGACAATTTCACTAGTATAGGCATGGTACCAATAAGTGATTTGGAATAATTTTACACAAAATTGCGTCTATTAAAAAAATAAATGTCTTATGACCATTCATCAGTCTTGCCCATTAAGCGTGTTACGAATATTTCCCAAGTAAAAGGTGATTTGTGATAAGTATTAATGACGCCAAACAATTGCGCGTTTCAAAGCAATTGCAGCTGTAGTTTTCTTTAGGTTAGAATGTTACAGTATCACTATTTACAAGGGAAATATACTTTTAATTTCAAATCTCGCCTAGCACATCGGTTGTTAGCACCACATAAGCTTACACTTTCGTATTACGCCTACCTATCAACATCGATTAAAATATGTTATCGATAAATCAGATATCGACACTTGCATTCCCTTCAATACAATTAATTTCATTGCTTGTCTCTTTCACTGTGATTGATGAACCGCTTAGGTTATATTTATTTCTACAACAGAAAATCCAGTTGGTATTCTTATAAATTCGCTTTCTATTTCCAATTTTTTACTTCTTACCTACCACCGAAAAATATTTAGTATTTTTCTCAGTGAAAGATCAGGATAAAATTGTAAAAATGAAAGATAATTCTTTAAATATGGAATAATTAAGTGATTTTGCTGTCACCAATAATATTGTTAGTTGGAGGAAGGTAAATAGATTATCGGAATAAATTGTATATTCTTGTCTCTTTCTACATTCCGAATGTCACTCGATTTTTTAACTTAAGACAAAAATCCAATAATCAAATAACAAAAGATATCCAACTCCTACTGGTGACTTTTATAGGATTATATATAATAATAAAACATTAAGATTAATTATTTGTTAATTAAACTTAAACATCATTTCGTTTGATAACACAGCCGGAAGAATACAACATTCAATAATTTCAATAATGATTTTATTTTTCAGAGCTATTGATGTTCACTAAGCTGATACAATTCTTAATTTAATAACATTTTTATTATAATTATAATATTCCTAATAATATGCATTAATTAGAATTCTAGCTATAAAATACAATAGTTAATCTTTCGGGTTTTCAGGCTTTGGGCCAACCGTGGATGCTGGCTGAAATCATACGAAGCCTATACTGAAAATTACTCAAAACATTTAAGTTTTTCGAAGCATAAGTATATTGTCTTCACCGATGTACTTTATAATCATCATCTATAAGATAGAACAAATCTGATGATTGATGATAAACTTCCTAATGTCGATCAAAGATATTTGGTGATACCCCGTGCTTGGATCCATCTCATTTGTCATTTCGTTGTGGATGTGATGCAAAGTGAATGAGCTGACTTGGTAAGCTTAGAAAGCATATTAGCAAATATAATTAGAACAAAAGTAACATCGGCTCAGACCCCTTCCTCAAAGGTTTCATTTCGTCTCCCTGATTAGTCCCATCCACATCTACCTAAAGCATATCATCCACATAATCGGAAAACAAATTGTGCTCACATTAACACACATACTATATTAAATATATCAACTATTAAACAAAATAAGAATTACATTCGTACACTTTATAGAAAATAAATTAATAGTAATCATAGAATACATACAATTTTATGACATTTGTTAAACGTTTTTTTTAGTTTATGTTTATTTAATGATATTATATTGTGCTGGTGCTTTCAGATAATACGAATTGTATTTTTTTTTAACTATTTTTATCTATAATTATAGAAGGATGTTGGCAAAGAAAGCGATGATCGAGTGGCATTAGTCGGCTTATCACTATGGATGACTTAAAATTAATTGACTCAAAACTCCTTTTTGATTTGGCGAACAAATAAACAGATATAATAGGAGAAAAGCTTTGAATAGCTTACTCAATATATGGTTAAATTTATCTCGATGACATACTCATTGCCACATTCTCACACCATCCAAGCAACGATTTAAATCGTAAAACAAATAGTCATCTAATGGAGTACTTTTCTATAATTACATAAGGATTTAGGTATCGATCGAGGTTATTTAGAAACGCTAAAACACAATAGGAACGAATAATACAAATCTACAACATCTTCATTATTTGGGTCGTATCGACTAGAAATTCCAAAATAGTAAAACAATAAAACTTCAAAAACAATGCCAAACATATATAAAAAAACACACAATGGAGATTCAATAAAATCTATATAAATTTTGTAATAATATTTTTGAAATGAGTAAACTTTACATATTATAAGTATTTTATAGGTAATAATCGCAACAAGCAAGTTTCAACTTAAACAAAGGTAAATAGAATGATCATTTTGTAATAATACTTCTACTAAAACATTTACTTTATAGTGGTTAAGCTCTCTATCATTTTAGGCTCACTGTTAGTCTAGAAAAACAGAGACAACTTCCATTGGTACAATTGAATGCTGCGCTACTCCCGTTTTTGTTTTCATAGATGATTTGCTATAAATGAGAGAACATTTAAAAGTTGCAGGTTTTTCTAATTATTCTCGCATATATTTCAAATATCTACAGTAATTTGATCTGTAATGCTATTTTTGTTTATTCAACATTTTGTGTAACGCATCAATAGATCAAATCATAACATAATTTAAATACAGGAGTTGCATGAAATCAAGTTCATCATGACAATTAATACAGAGTTATTTTCCATCTCTCCTTACATCTAAATACCTATACTTATCCCTTATGAGTTTAGGGTGAGACTTGAAGTCATCTTTGTTATTCTAGATTCGTGTAATAACGTAGTAATAATGTCACTTCTAATAAACATTAATACAACTAGCGCAAGCGGCACTAGCTCGCCGAGCGTCTCTTCGTCTTTAATAATGTCTTTTAAAGACAATTAATTAAATATATTTTTATTTAAACTTTTATCATAAAAAAGTATATCAGGTCTTTTATCAAGAAACGTCACGTTATCATTGACGCTCGTGTCTCATTATTACGTCCTTTCAAGCGTTATATGCTAAAATCAAAATCGTGGCCGTGTTCACTACAAATTCGTACAAGACACTATTCAAAATTTCACAATGCGATAGCAAAATAATTCATCAAAAATTTAGATTCACGCACAAGCGGTGTTTTGGCTAAACAAAATGGACTGGTTACGCTAAATATCGTGTATAAAAGCACTACCGTTTGTATAAGACCAAATTTTTAAAACATCATCAGAAATATATTCTTAATGGCATGTACTATTTTTAATGAAGCTACAAGAAAACAGTTTTTTTTAAGTTTTAGAAAAAAATGGACGTCTCTGTTCTTAGGTCGAGAATTTGGTTATTGACTTTTGAACTGGATGCGGCTTAGGACTTGTCAATTTGGGATTACGCGGCCGTGAAACGACGCGGGCTATACGTTGATAACAACACCAGCACTTTAGACATTTCGTATATCTTGATTATCATTATCGGTAAGTCATTATTAACTATGATTTTATCAAACTCATTAGCAGTCTGTTAATTGCATTCAAATATCACAAAGTCTCTCGATATCTATTTGCAAACTATCTCATACGAAATAGTGGTCTCAATTGTAGCAGGATTGCTTTCGAATGCTTCAATCATTATCACAGCCTATTTTTTTTCCTACATTTTACAAACGTTACACTTGCTCCTGCATTTGAAAGCACCTGCCCTACGGAGACTCACTTCTTCGATGAGAAGGATACAAATAGACCTGACACCTAGAACTCGAGCCTGTAGGCCGCGCACGATGTTTCGTGGTCCTGCAGGTTGATCGTACAACGGGAGGCTGACGGCGACAGGTCGATCTTGTATTTCTCTAATGCTTCCTCGTTTTCTGTCACCCAGTAGCCTAGCACGTCGGTATCATATGTGGGGATTATGGTCACTTCTGTAAAAAAATTGAAAAAAAAAGTTTTTAGTTGTTATGCTTATTTGTCGTAAATGTGAATGTTTGTATGTGAGTATGTTTGTTACCACTCAACTAAAATCAACTGATTTGGATAAAATTTAGCACACAGGTAGAATACATTTAGATTTATTTATTTATACATAATTGATATATCCTGGAAAAACATGAGATCACTCCGAAACACGGGTGAAGCCGTGAGGCGGAAGCTAGTATTAGTAAAGAATTTCAATTCAGTATAATTACTAGCATTTACATGCTTTTCAGGTATTATACTCGTATTACTTCATTCCACAAATGTTTTGAACATCGTATGTCGTGTTTTCATAATATTAATGTAAAAAAATAAGAATTTTGATGCTTACCCAAATCTTTATCTTCCCATGTCTTCTTGGCATCAAGAAGGGCATTGTAGATTTCTTTCGACGGTTCAGTACCAGAGAACACGTAGTACCGTGCACGTACTCGTTTAAAGAATTCCATTGCTGAGTAATATGAATTTCCGTGATGGGGAACGTATGTCAGCTCCATATAAACTGGAGAGGGCGCCTTCTTTTTGCTTGGAGACTCCGTAGATCTCTTAGCTTCTCTACTCTTCTCTTGGTTTATTTTATTTTTATTAAGAATAGTTGAACTAGGAGTTTGTTTTTTAGGCGTGCTCTTTCCGTCCTGAGGCGGTCCAATGGGGCTCGGTAGATTGAGTGGCTTACCCCACGATTCAATAGGGTCTTTAGAAGAGCTCGAGTGTGACTCACTTGAGTGGGTCTCACTTGAATGTTCAGTCTTGGCAAACTTTGACTCGTGTTTACTAGATGAAGAGCTAGCCTCAGTTACTTTTCTTGACTCTGACTTGAGATCCTTTAAAGTAATGGTACTTTCTTTTTTAGAAGAATGATGGCTCGAGCTTGAGTGATTTTCCTTATCGAGTTCATACTTAGCTGTGATATTGGAAATAACTTCTGATCCACTGACTTTTTTGTGTTCTTCAATTGCCTTCTCAAAATGCTCGTCGGCTTCTTTCAAGAATGTCGCATCAGACTTACTGTGCTTTGTTATTTCAGATCTAAGTTTTTCTTGCATTAAGAAATCTTCAGTCATCCTACTTAAAGATTTATCTAATACGTGAACTTCAGTCTTTGATTCGGAATGTGTAGACGATGTACAGGAATCGTCTTCAGGAAGTTGTCCATAAAAAGACGTGGACATTGGATCTTTGTGTAGCATTGATGAACCTAGATCTTGTTTTTCAAACAGCATTTCTTGGCTCGTATCTCGATGCTGAGGCGACTTGTAATCTAAGTCATAGCTTTGATCTGATCGAGGTGAATGTGCGATTTGTGATTTTGTGCTACTCGGACTACCTTGTCCGTCATCATCACTATAGTACATACCACTACTTTCCGTGCCCCATATGTGAGTGGCAGCTTTTGAACCCCTAGAACTTATATCTGAAGGAGGAGAAGATATACCAGGATGATCTAAATCATCACTTGCGGCCGATGAGCTGCGCATATCACTAGTCTTTGAAGAAAGTTTGGAAAAGGATTTGTCACTTTCTCCCGTATCAATAATTTCTTCGTACTCTTCTGTAAATTCTGATATAGTTGTCTTTGTAGATTTTGTTGTTTTAGTGACCCCATCACTACCTCTACATACTGTTGTTGTTTCAATTGTTATTTTGATTTTCTCTGGACTAATAATTTCTTTTGTCGTAACAACTGTTATTGTTTGAGTAATGTCGTTTTCTCCTTCTTTTATGATATTTGTAAACGTTTCAGTATCAGTTGTTATATCCCCAACAGGAGAACGCTGCTTTTTAGGTTTTGCTTCAGACGCAGATTTTTTCTTTGGTTCTAGTGGCAATTCATCAATTATTGGTTTTATTTCATTAGCCACAGGCTGTTTTTCAATTTCTTCTAATTCTTCAGGTGACCAATCGTCAAGCCCAGTACCTATAGGTAGATAAGTAATTTGTGTGCGTACATCTTTTGTGGTTTCGATTGAACCATCTAGCTTAGCATTTTCGGTAATTGTTTCAGTAACAGTTTTCACAGCTATTTCTTTTGTTTCACTATTTTGTAACTCCTCTTTAGTTACGTATGTTGTTATTGTTTGCGTTATTTTTTCTCCATGTTCTGTGATACTATTAGTTTTTTTATCAACTGACGTCTTAACTTTGCCAGTGCATTTTAATCCTTTTAGTGCAGCTTGGAGATCACTATCGGATGTTTTCTGAAATTCTGAAATGGTTATTTTAACATCTTTAGTAGTTTCTGTTGAACCATCAGGATATGCATCCACTGTTGTCGTTTCTGCCGTTGTCCTTACACGCTTAATATTTTTATCAGAACTAGCTAATGTCTCCCGTTTAGTTTTAGTTGTTATTGTGCGCTTAATTGTGTCTGAGCCTTGTTGAATTGTTTCATTTTTAACATCAAAGTCTTCTGTTGTGTCTTCGACTGTTTCAGTATCATCAATGTAGCACTCTGGTGGTTCCGAGTCTTCTTGAATAGTTTGTGGGGTTTTGAGGAAAACATCCGCGATTGACACCTTTTCACTCTTTTTTGTAATCACAGTGCCATCTGGATGTTCATCTTCAATCACTGTTCTCACTGTTGTCTTAATTTTCTTTGATTTTATGGAAACATTTTCGAATTCTTGCCTGATTGTAGTGGTAGTGGTTCTCCTTATAATTGTCATATTATTTTCAATAATAGTTTGTGTATCAGAAGTAGTATGCTCATCTGGTGTTCCTATATGAGTATAGCCTTCTAGATTTTCGTCAAATATTTCTTTTCCGTAGTCTGCTACTGAAACTTTAACATCTTTAGTGACTTCCGTAACACCGTTTGGTAATTTAGTTTCAGTTAAAGTTTCCACAGTCTTTTTTATTTTCTTCTTTGAGCCTTCGGCAGATGATAATACTTCTTTTGTAGTTGTCGTAGTAATAATTTGACGGACTTCAACCCCTTCTAGTAAAATAAGTTTTTCTTGGGTATCCACACTAACAGTTTTATCTTCTAATTTACAAAATTCATTAAGATCTTGAGAATGTAAATGATCATCCGTTTCAATATCACTTACTAATGTACTCGTATTAACAGTTGTACGCGAAGACCCATCTGGATATTGATCAGTAGTTGTCACTGTTGTGACCGTCTTTAATTTTTTAGGGATTCCATATTTGTCAGAATATTTCGTTTTAACTATCTTAGTTATAACAATTCTTCTTATTATTGTATCTTTTTCTTTAATTTCCTCCATTTGGCTAGTTTCACTTTCTTCAGGGTCTCCTTTTGGAGTTAGTTCTTTAAGTACCGTCTCGATTTTACTATTATCTGTCATTGAATTTTCATCATCGGCAAATTCTATTCCATTCTCATATGGAACCTCCTGGTCTAGCGAGTCTTGTATGTTTCCATCTACCAGTGACACTTTTTCACTTGTTCTTGTAATTATAGAACCATCAGGATGTTCATCTTCAATTATAGTTTTGACGATTGTTTTTGTTCGTTTGGTTTTATCAGAAGTACTATGGTATTCCTTAACAATAGTGATTATCGATGTTTTACGTTTTATGATGTTACCATTTTCACTTATGATTTCAATGTCAGTATTCATTTCTTCTGTAGGTTCACCAGCTAGTTCAAACCCTTCAAATATCTCTTCGTCTCCCTGAATTTTAACCTGTGGGAGACTCCTATTCTTTTGAGTGTCAGACGACTCATTAACAATTGTTACCTTTTCACTGGTCTTTGTTATTACAGAACCATCTGGATATTCATCTTCAATTACTGTTCTAATCGTTGTTTTTGTTCGCTTAAGCATATTAGCAGTATTTATGAATTCTTGTGTAAGAGTCGTTATTGTAGTTCGTCTTTGTATAATAGTACCGTTTTCAGTAACAATTTCAATTCCTGTGATTGTTTCTTCTTTAGGTTCACAAATTTGGTCATATTCTGCTATGTCTTCGTCATCGACCTGAGCCCTTTCTTTTATTAGAGTTTCTGTAGGAACAATAAAGTTTTCATCCAAAACTGAAACTTTTTCACTTTTTTTTGTAGTACAAGAACCATCTGAATGTTCATCTTCTACTATAGTCTTGACTATTGTTTTAATACGCTTAATATGTCTTGAACTATCAACAAATTCTTTTACAATAGTGGTTACTGTTGTTCGTCGTATAATATTTTTTTCATTTTCCGTTACAGTTTCACATTTTGTAGTTGTGTTTTCTTTCGTTTCACCAAATTGTTCAAATCCGTGAGGAATATCCATATCAGATTCAATTTTTTCTTCTAATAAAGTTTCTGGTTGAGGAGAATCGTCAAATGTTTTGTCGAGGAGTGAAACTTTTTTACTTGTCCTTGATATAACTGAACCATCCGGATATTCGTCTTCTACAACGGTATTTACAGTAGTTCTTGTTCGGTGTATTTTATTTGAGGAACTTATAAACTCTTCAACAATAGTAGTGATAGTAGTTCGTCTTTTGATTATTACACCATTTTCAGCAACTACAACATTTTCTACTCTAATGTCCTCTTTAGGCTTGCCAGATATTTCAAATCCTTCTAAATGTGTTTTATCGGTTTGAACCTTATCTTCTATAGTGTCAGTCAACTGTGAATCTTCAAAACTTTCATCGACTAATGAAACTTTTTCACTTGTTTTAGTAATAATTGATCCATCAGGGTGTTCGTCTTCCACAACTGTTTTGATTGTAGTTTTGGTTCGTTTTATTTTCATAGAAGTGTTATTATATTCTTGTACAGTAGTGGTTATAGTTGTTTTTCTATTGATTACTATTCCGTTTTCAATTACTACTTCAACACCCGTTTTAATATCTTCTTTAGGCTTTGTGATTGGTTCAAATCCATGCAAATTTTCATCTATTGTATCCAAATCATAGTCAGAAACGGAAACATTAACATCTTTGGTCACTTCTGTTACACCACTAGGCATTCTTGTTTCCGTTAATGTTTCTACAGTAGTCTTCATCTTTTTCCTTGTTTTGTCTGTTGTTGTAAAAATTTCTTTCGTAGTTATCGTTGTTATAATTTGCAAAACACTTTTTCCATCGATAGCAATGGTTTTTTCTTGTTTGTCCGTTTCTACTGATGAATCTTCTAGAATGTTACAATCAAGAAGCTCAAGTGATTCTAATTTCTCGGATACTATATCAGTTATTGATGTACTGCTATCAACTTTAGTACGAGAAGAACCATCTGGGTAGTTATCTGTAGTTGTCACGGTTGTAATAGTCTTTAATTTTCGAAGATTACCTTGATTATCAGCGTACTTAGTTTTGATTATTCTAGTTAAAATTGTTCGCTTAATAACGAAACTTTCTAGTAATATTTCTTCAGTTTTTGTGATTACACTTTCTTCTGGTTCCCCACACGTACTTAATTCTTTAAGAATGTCGTCACAATCGTTACTTGAATCTAGAATCAAATCCTCTGTTCTGACTTCAACATTCTTTTGAACGTCTTTTGAACCATCTGAATGTTCTTTAGTTATATTCGTCTCAACTGTTGTTCGCATAATTTTTTTTGAATCATTTATCTTGATTGTTTCTCTCTTTGTAATCGTTGTGACAGTTTCTATAATGTCCATATTATTTTCCTTAATTATTCGTTTACTAACATCTGTATCGATAACTGTATCTTCAACGTTGTCATCAAGTTCATCAGTTTCACATATATAAGAAGATTTCATTTCGATATTAGAATCGGGTATCTCTCTCGTAATGGAAGATTCTTTGTCATGAAGATTTTCAGTTTTGTCTTTAGTTTGGCTACTAATTGAAGTTACAGACTTCTCTTCACTAGTTTCTAGATAATCTCTATCAATTTTACTATCGTTGGTATACAAATCCATTTGTGATGTAGATTTAAGGCTGGAAGAACATTCGGAAAGTAATGTCTGGGTATCTGTTATGGTTGTGGTCGAACCGTCTGAACTTTTGCTCAATGTAGTGGTTTCAATAGTTGTCTTGACATTTTGGGGCGTCCCATCTTCTCTAGAAATAACTTCCTTGGTAGTTACAGTCGTTATAGTTTGTGTTACTACATTTTCACCTTCTTTGATAATCTTCGTAACAGTATCTGTTTCTGTCTTTATCTTTCCCAGACTGTGCATCAAAGCTAACAGTTCAGATTCACCATCAGTTTCTACAGTACCGGTCTTGATTGTCCTTGGTACTCTTTCGGTCGAAGTTGATATCTTCTGAGTAAGAATATCATCCCCTACATGTACAACCTTGGTAATAGTTTCTTCACTACCATCAGATTTATCATATGTAACCTCACTTTGTACACCATCACTTAATTTAACATCTTGAAAACTGCTTGGTGTTTTTGGTAATGGACTTACCGGAACTGTTGGTGGTGTAGATACTCGATCAAACTCTGAACGCACTACAAGTGATTCTATACTTTCTGTTTTTATGCCTTGTTGAACGGTTTCCTCCTCACCAAATGCTTTATGTATTGATTCCATGAGATAAACAGCGCTGTCTTTCATAGCTCGAGTAATTGTACTTTCATCAATACTAGTAGTTACTTGATCAATGTCCGTTGGTATACTGTGTACACCAGAGTCTGATGCCTCGGAGAGAGGTATTTCTTCTTTTGGTGAAACTAAACCAATAGTCGTTTTCTTTTGTTTTGTACCATCAAATAAGGGTTCAGATAGTTCTGATGCTTTTAACGTTGAAGTTAATAAAGAATCTTCTACTGTAAATTGATCATCAATTTTATAACTACTTACTAATTGTATTGAATCAGTGTCACCGATGGTATCTGAAGGTCTCTTGATTTTTTCGTCATATATTGAATCCTTAAAACTATTTTTCTTTTCACTTTTTTCAGTACTTTCAGAACTAAATTTTTCTTCTAAGCTTATCTCTTTAGATACATCTTCAGAGCTACTATGGAGTATACCGTGGGTTAAACTATCTCTATCTATTATACCACTATCAACAGTAGACAAAGATGACACGTCGGCAACATCATGACTAATCTTTGCTGTCTTTTGGTCAAGGTCTTGGATAGATCGTTTTACTATGCCGTGTACACTTGATGTGTCTTTAAGATATGGTTCTACTTTAGTTATAAAATGTTTCTCTTGTTTTAACATTTCCTCAGTTTCACTTGCTAAATCAGTTAGAGATCGCATTTTTGTTGTCTTAGTTTTTTCATCATAGAATTCTGCCTTAATGTCACTTGCTTTATATTCTATCTGACTATCCTCACTAATTGATTCTGCATCATCGAATACTTCTTTTTCAGTATCGGGAACTAGCTCATAAGTAGCTATTGAATAAAGTTCTTTATTGAATGCAGCATCATCATCTGATTTTAACATAACATTATCTAGTTTCTCGTCAACTAATAATTTTTTCACCTCCATTTTTACCGTAGTATCTAGTTTCTTGTGCATTGACTTTTCAAGTTCAGATAAAACATCAGTTTCTTTCATAATAATTGATGAAGATATATCATCAAATGTTTCTTTTTCATCGATGTCTTTTTCATCATATTTAGATATTGTTTCAATTTCCTTCATTGTAACTCTTTCATTTTGATCAAAAGAAGACAACCCTGGTGATTCTTCTCGAATCAATGTTTGGGCAAGTGAGCTTGCTGGAATTATTTCATCTTTCTTGATTTCAAAAACAGTTTTATCATCCAAATTAGGTGGCATTGAATTTATTTCATCTTCTTCCTCCAAACTTGGACTTCTGTCATCGAGTTTAAAAACATTTGTTTTGTCTTCATTCTCCTCCAGCTTAGCAGGGCTTGAAATTTTTTCGTCAGGTTTATCGTCGATTGAATGGATTCCAGGTTTTATTGGACTAAATGCCTTTTCGTCAAACTTCAAAGTGCTATAAAATATTTCATCGGGCTTTACTGCATTTATAATTATTTCTTCTGATTTAATTGGACTTGGTGCTTTTACTTCAAGCTTGGTTGGGCTTAGCACCTTCTCGTCAAGTTTAACAGGGCTGAAAAGTTTGTCAGCAGACTTTTCTGCACTTGCAATAACTTCTACAAGCTTCGTTGGACTTACTTCTTTCTCATAAATTTTGGTCAGACTTGGTACTTTGTCGTCTTCCTTACCAAAACTATGAATTTTTTCTTCAGACTTTTCAGCTTTTTCAATTATTTCATTCAACTGTGTTGGACTTGATGCCTTATCGTCAACTTTGGTAGGACTTGGCGCTTTATCGTCTTCCTGATCAGCGCTAGATATTTTGTCTTCAGGCTTTTCTTTTCTTTTAAATATTTCTTCTGACTTTGTTGGCAATTTCTCATTAATTTTGATAGGGCTTTTGTCATCTGTCACGTCAAACTTTTCTCCACTCACAATAATTTCTTCCAGCTTTGTTGGGCTAGATGCCTTATCATCAAGTTTAGCTGGGCTTGGCGCCTTCTCATCAATAGTAGTTAAACTTGATACTTTCTCGTCAGTTTTGGTAGGACTTAGGCCTTTATCGTCATCTTTACCACCACTAGCAATTTTGGCTTCAGGCTTTTCAGCTTTTATAGTTATCTCTTGCAGCTTTGTTGGTCTTGGTTCCTTATGGTCGGTTTTGGCAAGGAATGGCATTTTATCGTCTTCCTTACCAGGCCTCAAGATTATTTCTTCAGATTTTTCTCCACTTACAAAAATTTCATCCAGCGTTGTTGGACTTGGTGCCTTCTCATCAACTTCGATTGAGCTTGGTGCCTTGTCATCAAGTTGGCTTGGGCTTGGCGCTTTCGCGTCAATAGTGGTTGAACTTGTTTCCTTCTCATCCGTCTTAGTAGGACTTGGCGCTTTGTCATCTACCTTACCGGGACTATTAATTGTGTCTTCAGGCTTTTCTACACTTACAATAATTTCTTCCAGCTTTGTTGGCCTTGGTGCCTTGGGATCAAGTTGGATTGGGCTCAGTGCTTTGTCATCAAGTTGTATTGGGCTTGGCGACGTCGTATCAATAGTGATTGGGCTTGTTTTCTTCTTATCAATTTTGGTAGGACTTGGCGCTTTGTCGTCTTCCTTACTAGGACTACTAATTTTATCCTGAGGCTTTTCTACACTAACAATAGTTTCATCCAGTTTTGTTGGGCTTGGTGCCTTGTCATCCAGTTGGGTTGGTCTTTGCACCTTGGCGTCAATAGTGTTTGGACTGGTTTCCTTTTCATCCGTCTTCGTAGGACTTGGCGCTTTGTCATATACCTTACCAGGACTACTAGTTGTGCCTTCAGGATTTTCTACACTTAGAATAATTTCTTTCAGCTTTGTTGGGCTTGGTGGCTTGTTATCAAGTTGAATTGGGCTTGGTGCTTTGTCATCAAGTTGTATAGGGCTTGGCGCTTTCGCGTCAATAGTTGTTGAACTTGTTTCCTTCTCATCAATCTCGGTAGGACCTGGCGCTTTGTCGTCTTCCTTATCAGGACTACTTATTTTTTCTTCCGGTTTTTCTACACTAACAATAATTTCTTCCAGTTTTGTTGGGGTTGCTGCCTTTGCGTCAATAGCGGTTGGACTGGTTTCCTTTTTATCCGTCTTAATAGGACTTGGCGCTATGTCATCTACCTTACTAGGACTACTAATTGTGTATTCAGGTTTTTCAATACTTGCAATAATTTCTTCCAGCTTTGTTGGGCTTGGTGCCTTGTCATCAAGTTGTATTGGGCTTGGCGCTTTCGCGTCAATAGTGGTTGAACTTGTTTCCTTCTCATCAATCTCGGTAGGACGTGGCGCTTTGTCGTCTTCCTTAGTAGGACTACAAATTTTTTCCTCAGGTTTTTCTACACTAACAATAATTTCAACCAGTTTTATTGGGCTTGGTGCCTTGTCATCCAGTTGGGTTGGTCTTTGTGCCTTCGCGTCAATAGTGGTTGGACTGGTTTCCTTTTCATCCGTCTTAATAGGACTTGGCGCTTTGTCATCTACCTTACCTAGACTACTAATTGTGTCTTCAGGCTTTTCTACACTTACAATAATTTCTTCCAGCTTTGTTGGCCTTGGTGCCTTGACATCAAGTTGTATTGGGCTTGGTGCTTTGTCAT
Organism: Tetheella fluctuosa; assembly: GCA_951216915.1. Classification (NCBI taxonomy): domain Eukaryota; kingdom Metazoa; phylum Arthropoda; class Insecta; order Lepidoptera; family Drepanidae; genus Tetheella; species Tetheella fluctuosa. The sequence goes on along the minus strand of OX578229.1, from coordinate 10,814,123 downwards.
CAAGTTGGATTGGGCTTGGTGCTTTGTCATCAAGTTGGATTGGGCTTGGTGCTTTGTCATCAAGTTGGATTGGGCTTGGTGACTTCGTATCAATAGTGATTGGACTTGTTCCCTTCTCATCAATCTTGGTAAGACTTGGCGCTTTGTCAACTCTTTTACTGAGACTAGGAATTGTGTCTTCATGCTTTTCTTCACTAACAATAATTTCTACTAGCTTCGTTGGACTTGGTGCCTTGTCATTATGTTGCATTGGGCTTGGTGCCTTGTCATCACGTTGGATTGGGGTTGGCGCCTTCGCGTCAAGAGTGGTTGAACTCATTTCCTTCTCATCAATCTTGGTAGGACTTGGCGCTTTGTCCACTTCCTTACCAGGAATCGTGTCTTCAAGTTTTTCAACGCTGGTAATAATTTCTTCCAGTCCCATGTCATCAAGTTTGGTTTGGCTTGGCGCCTTTGCGCCAATAGTGGTTGAACTTGTTTCCTTCTCATCAATCTTGGTAGGACTTGGCGCTTTGTTCACTTCCTTAATGAGACCAGGAATCGCGTCTTCAGGCTTTTCAACGCATGCAGTGATTTCTTCCAGCTTTGTGGGGCTTACTGCCTTGTCATCAAGTAGAGTTGGGCTTGGTGCCTTTGCGTCAATAGTGGTTGAACTTGTTTCCTTCACATCAATTTCGGTAGGACGTGGCGCTTTGTCGTCTTCCTTACGAGGACTACCAATTTTTTCTTCAGCTATTTCTACACTAACAATAATTTCTTTCAGCTTTGTTGGGCTTGGTGCCTTGTCATCAAGTTGAATTAGGCTTGGCGCCTTCTCGTCAATAGCGGTCGAACGAGTTTCCTTCTCATCAATCTTGGTAGGACTTGGCGTTTTGTCAACTTCCTTACTGGGACTAGGAATTGTGTGTTCGAGCTTTTCTACACTTTCAATAATTTCGTCGAGCTTTGTTGGACTTGGTACCTTGTTATCATGTTGGATTGGGCTTGGTGCCTTGACGTCAAATTGTATTGGGCTTGGTGCCTTTGCGTCAATAGTGGTTGAACTTGTTTCCTTCCCATCAAACTCGGTAGGACGTGGCGCTTTGTCGTCTTCCGTACGAGGACTTCCAATTTTTTCTTCAGCTATTTCTACACTAACAATAATTTCTTTCAGCTTTGTTGGGCTTGTCGCTTTGGAATCAATTTGGGTTGCGCTTGGCGCCTTTGCGTCTTTAGTGGTGGAACTTATTTCTTTCTCATTAATTTTGGTAGGACTTGGCGCTTTGTCGTCTTCCTCAGCAAGACTACTATCATCTTCAGGCTTTTCTACACTTACAATTATTTCTTCCAGGTTTGAACTTGTTTCCTTCTTATCAATTTTGGTAGGACTTGGCTCTTTGTCAACTCCCTTACTGAGACATGGAATTGTGTCTTCAGCCTTTTTTACGCTAACAATAATTTCTTCCAGCTTTGTTTGACTTGGTGCTTTGTCATCAAGTTTAAAAAGGCTCGGTGCCTTCGAGTCAATAGTGATCGAACTTGTTTCCTTCTCATCAATTTTGGTAGGACTTGGCACTTTGTCGTCTTCCTTCCCAGGACTACTAATTTTAGCCTCAGGCTTTTCTACACTAACAGTAATTTCTTCCAGCTTTGTTGGGCTTAGTGCCATGTCATCAAGTTGTATTGAGCATGGCGACTTCGTGTCAGTAGTGGTTGTACTTATTTCCTTCTTATCGAGCTTGATTGGGCTTGGCGTTTTGTCGTCTTCCTTACTTAGACAAGGAATTTTGTCTTCAGGCGTTTCTACACTAATAATAATTCTTTCCAGCTTTGTTGGAATTGGTGCCTTGTCATCAAGTTGGATAGGGCTTGGGGCCTTTGCGTCAATAATGGTAGGACTTGGCGCATTGTCGACTTCTTTACTGAGACTAAGATTCAAGTTTTCACGCTTTTCTACACCTACAATAGTTTCTTCCATCTTTGTTGGACTTGGTACCTTGTCATCAAGTTGGATTGGGCTTGGTGCCTTGTCATCCAGTTGGATTGGGCTTGGCACCTTCTCGTCAATAGTGGTTGGATGAGTTACCTTCTCGTCGATCTTGGTAGGACTTGGCGTTTTGTCAAATTCCTTACTGAGTCCAGGAATTGTGTGTTCAGGCTTTTCTACACATTCAATAATTTCGTCAAATTTTGTTTGACTTGGTGCTTTGTCATCAAGTTGGATTGCGCTTGGTGCCTTGTCATCCAGTTGGATTGGGCTTGGCGCCTTCTCGTCATTAGTGGTTGGACGGGTTTCCTTCTCAGCAATCTTGGTAGGAATTGGCGTTTTGTCAATTTCCTTACTGAGACTAGGAATAGTGTGTTCAGGCTTTTCCACACATTCAATAATTTCGTCAAGCTTTGTTGGACTTGATGCCTTGACATCGAGTTGGATTGGGCTTAGCACCTTTGCGTCAGTAGTGCTTGGACTCGTTTCCTTCTCATCGATCTTGGTAGGACTTGGCGCTTTTTCAACATCATTACTTAGACTAGGAATTGCGTCTTCAGGTTTTTCTGCAGTTTTTATAATTTCTTCCAGCTTTGTTGGGCTTGGTGCATTGTCATCTTGTTGGATTGCGATTGGCGCCTTCGCATCTAAAGTGGTTGTAATTGTTTTCTTCTCATCAATCTTGGTAGGACTTGGCACTTTGTCGTCTTCTCTACCAGGACTACTTATTTTATCCTCAGGTTTTTCTACACATACAATAATTTCTTCCAACTTTGTTTTAGCTTTCTCGTCAATAGTTTTTCTACGAGTTTCTTTCTTATCAATCTCGATAGCACTAAACGCTTTGTCGTGGTCCTCACTAGGACTACAAATAATTTCTTCCAGCTTTGTCGGACTTGATGCTTTTTCGTCAAATGTGGTGAGACTTGGTTCCTTTTTGTAAATTTTGGTCGGAACCGGTGCTTTGTGGTCTTCCTTATCAGGGCTGAGAATACTGTTTTCAGGCTTTTCATCACTTATATGTATTTCTGTCAGCTTTGTTGCACTAGTTTCTTTTTCGTCGAATTCCATTGGGCTGGTTTGTTTGTCATCACGCTTTAATGACGTACTTATCTTTGTCGGACTCGCTTTGTCACTCAGCTTTTTAGGGCTAAGATTATCGTCAGTTTTTTCTGCGCTTACAATCATTTCTTCGAGGATATTTTTCTTCTTATCAGGGATAAGATCTCCTTTGCTTAACTTTTCTGGGCCCCAAATCAATTCTTCAAGTTTTGCGCTTGCCACCTTTTCGTCAAGTTTTGTAGGGCTGGAAAGTTTGTCGTTGAACTTTTCAGCGATCAAAATAATTTCTTCAAGTTTTGTTGGGCTTGGTATCTTCTCGTCTGGTTTGGTTGGGCTCAGCGCCATGTCATCTTTGTCGTCTAGTTTGATTGGGCTTGGTGCCTCGTCGTCTAGTTTGATTGGGCTTGGTGCCTCGTCGTCTAGTTTGAATGGGCTTGGTGCCTTCTCCTCTAGTTTGTTTGGGCTCGGCGCCATGTCGTCTTTGTCGTCTAGTTTGATCGGGCTTGGTGCCTTGTCGTCTAGTTTGATCGGGCTTGGTGCCTTCTCCTCTAGTTTGGTTGGGCTCAGCGCCATGTCGTCTTTGTCGTCTAGTTTGATCGGGCTTGGTGCCTTATCGTCTAGTTTGATCGGGCTTGGTGCCTTGTCGTCTAGTTTGGATGGGCTTGGTGCCTTCTCGTCTAGTTTGGTTGGGCTTGGCGCCTTGTCGTCTTTGTCGTCGAGTTTGGTTGGGCTTGCTACCTTGTCGTCTTGTTTGATTGGGCTTGGTGCCTTGTCATCTAGTTTGATTGGGCTTGGTGCCTTGTCGTCTAGTGTGCTTGGGCTTGGCGCCTTGTCGTCTTTGTCGTCGAGTTTGGTTGGGCTTTGTGCCTTGTCGTCTAGTGTGGTTGGGCTTGGCGCCTTGTCGTCTTTGTCGTCGAGTTTGGTTGGGCTTTGTGCCTTGTCGTCTAGTGTGGTTGGGCTTGGCGCCTTGTCGTCTTTGTCGTCGAGTTTGGTTGGGCTTTGTGCCTTGTCGTCTAGTGTGGTTGGGCTTGGCGCCGTGTCGTCTTTGTCGTCTAGTTTGTTTGGGCTTAGTACTTTGTCGTCTAGTTTGATAGGGCTTGTTTTCTTGTCGTCTATTGTGGTTGGGCTTGGCGCCTTGTCGTCTTTGTCGTCTATAATTGAGGTTGGTGCCTTTTCGTCTATTCTGATTGGGCTTGGTGCCTTCTCGTGTATTCTGATTGGGCTTGGTACTTTGTCGTCGAGTGTGGTTGGGCTTGGCACCTTCTCGTGTAGTTTCGTTGGGCTTGGTGCCTTGTCGTCAAGTTTGGTTGGGGTTAATGGCATCTTATCAAGCTTCACAGGACTAGAATCTTCTTCGCCAGGCTTTTTTATGCCCTCAATTATTCCTTCAAGCATTGGGCTAACCTTTTCGATAAGTTTAGTAGTGCTGAAATGTTTTTCGTCGTACTTTTCAGCGGTCGAAATTATTTCTTTGGTTGGGCTTTTTGCCTTATCAGGCTTTTTAGGGCTAAAGTCTTCTTCGCCAAGCCTTTCTGGGCCCTCAATCAATTCTCCAAGTGTTGCGCTTTGCTCCTTCTCGTAAAGTTTTGTAGAGCTGGAAAGTTTTTCGTGGGACTTTTCAGTGGTCAAAATAATTTCATCAAGCTTTGTTGGGCTTGGTGTCTTGTCATCTAATTTAGTTGGGCTTGATGCCTTGTCATCTAGTTTAGTTGGGCTTGGTGCCTTGTCGTCTAGTTTAGATGGACTTTGTACCTTGTCGTCTAGTTTGGTTGGGCTAAGTACCTTGGCGTCTAGTTTTAATGGGCTTTGTGCCTTTTCGTCTTGTTTGGTTGGGCTCAGCGCCATGTCGTCTTTGTCGTCTAGTTTGGACGGGCTTGGTACCATCTCGTCTAGTTTAGTTGGGCTTGGCGCCATGTCGTCTTTGCCGTCTAGTTTGATCGGGCTTGGTGCCTTGTCGTCAAGTTTGAATGGGCTTGGTGCCTTCTCGTCTAGTTTGGTTGGGCTCGGCACCATGTCGTCTTTGTCGTCTAGTTTGATCGTGCTTGGTGCCTGGTCGTCTAGTTTGGATGGGCTTGGTGCCTTGTCGTCTAGTTTGGTTGAACTCAGCGCCATGTCATCTTCGTCGTCTAGTTTGATCGGGCTTGGTGCCTTGTCGTCTAGTTTGATCGGGCTTGTTGCCTTCTCGTCTTGGTCGTCTAGATTGAATGGGCTTGGTTCCTTCTCGTCAAGTTTGGTTGGGCTCGGCGCCACGTCGTCTTTGTCGTCTAATTTGATCGTGCTTGGTGCCTGGTCGTCTAGTTTGATCGGGCTCGGTGCCTTCTTGTCTAGTTTGGTTGGGCTCAGCGTCATGTCGTCGCTGTCGTGTAATTTGGTTGGGCTTGACACCTTCTCGTATAGTTTGGTTGGGCTTGGTGCCTTCTCTTCTAATTTGGATGAGCTTGGTGCCTTGTCGTCTTTGTCGTCTAGTTTGATTGGGCTTGGTGCCTTGTCGTCTAGTTTGGTTGGGCTTGGTGCTTTCACGTCTAGTTTGATTGGGCTTGGTGCCTCGTCGTCTAGTTTGAATGGGCTTGGTGCCTCGTCGTCTAGTTTGAATGGGCTTGGTGCCTTCTTGTTTTGTTTGGTTGGGCTTAGCGCCATGTCATCTTTGTCGTCTAGTTTGATTGGGCTTGGTGCCTCGTCGTCTAGTTTGAATGGGCTTGGTGCCTTCTCGTCTAGTTTGGTTGGGCTCGGCGCATTGTCGTCTAGTTTGGATGGGCTTGGTGCTTTCTCGTCAAGTTTGGTTGGGCTCGGCGCCATGTCGTCTTTGTCGTCTAGTTTGATCGGGCTTGGTGCCTTGTCGTCTAGTTTGGTTGGGCTCGGCACTATTACGTTTTTGTCGTCTAGTTTGATCGGGCTTGGTGCCTTGTCGTCTAGTTTGATCGGGCTTGGTGCCCTGTCGCCTAGTTTGATAGAGCTTGATGCCTTTTCGTCTAGTTTGGTTGGGCTCAGTGCCATGTCATCTTGGTCGTCTAGTTTGGTTGGGCTTGGTGCCTTCTCGTCTAGTTTGGTTGGGCTCGGCGCCATGTCGTCTTTGTCTTCTAGTTTGATTGGGCTTGGTGCCTCGTCGTCTAGTTTGGTTGGGCTTGGTGCCTTCTCGTCTAGTTTGGTTGGGCTCGGCGCCATGTCGTCTTTGTCTTCTAGTTTGATTGGGCTTGGTGCCTCGTCGTCTAGTTTGGTTGGGCTTGGTGCCTTCTCGTCTAGTTTGGTTGGGCTTGGTGCCATATCGTCTTTGTCTTCTAGTTTGATTGGGCTTGGTGCCTCGTCGTCTAGTTTGATTGGGCTTGGTGCGTCGTCGTCTAGTTTGAATGGGCTTGGTGCCTTCTCGTCTAGTTTGAATGGGCTTGGTGCCTTGTCGTCTAGTTTGGTTGGGCTTGGTGTCTTTTCTTCTAGTTTGATCGAGCTTGGTGCCTTCTCGTCTAGTTTGGTTGGGATCGGCGCTATGTCGTCTTTGTCGTCTAGTTTGATCGGGCTTGGTGCCTTGTCGTCTAGTTTGGATGGGCTTGGTGCCTTGTCGTCTAGTTTGGATGGGCTTGGTGCGTTGTCGTCTAGTTTGATCGGGCTTGGTTCCTTGTCGTCTAGTTTGGATGGGCTTGGTGCCTTCTCGTCTAGTTTGGTTGGGCTCGGCGTCATGTCGTCTTTGTCTTCTAGTTTGATTGGGCTTGGTGCCTCGTCGTCTAGTTTGAATGGGCTAGGTGCCTTGTCGTCTAGTTTGAATGGGCTTGATGCCTTGTCGTCTAGTTTGATAGAACTTGATGCCTTTTCGTCTAGTTTGGTTGGGCTCAGTGCCATGTCATCTTTGTCGTCTAGTTTAATTGGGCTTGGTGCCTTCTCGTCTAGTTTGGTTGGGCTCGGCGCCATATCGTCTTTGTCTTCTAGTTTGATTGGGCTTGGTGCCTCGTCGTCTAGTTTGAATGGGCTTGGTGCCTTCTGGTCTAGTTTGGTTGGGCTCGGCGCTATGTCGTCTTTGTCGTCTAGTTTGATCGGGCTTGGTGCCTTGTCGTCTAGTTTGGTTGGGCTTGGTGTCTTGTCGTCTAGTTTGATCGAGCTTGGTACCTTCTCGTCTAGTTTGGTTGGGCTCGGCGCTATGTCGTCTTTGTCGTCTAGTTTGATCGGTCTTGGTGTCTTGTCGTCTAGTTTGATTGGGCTTGGTGCCTCGTCGTCTAGTTTGAATGGGCTTGGTGCCTTCTCGTCTAGTTTGGTTAGGCTCAGCGCCATGTCATCTTTGTCGTCTAGTTTGATCGGGCTTGGTGCCTTGTCGTCTAGTTTGATTGGGCTTGGTGCCTCGTCGTCTAGTTTGAATGGGCTTGGTGCCTTCTTGTCTAGTTTGGTTGGGCTCGGCGCTATGTCGTCTTTGTCGTCTAGTTTGATCGGGCTCAGTGCCATGTCATCTTTGTCGTCTAGTTTGGTTGGGCTTGGTGCCTTCTCGTCTAGTTTGGTTGGGCTCGGCGCCATATCGTCTTTGTCTTCTAGTTTGATTGGGCTTGGTGCTTCGTCGTCTAGTTTGAATGGGCTTGGTGCCTTCTCGTCTAGTTTAATTGGGCTTGGTGCCTTCTCGTCTAGTTTGGTTGGGCTCGTCGCCATATCGTCTTTGTCTTCTAGTTTGATTGGGCTTGGTGCCTCGTCGTCTAGTTTGAATGGGCTTGGTGCCTTCTCGTCTAGTTTGGTTGGGCTCGGCGCTATGTCGTCTTTGTCGTCTAGTTTGATCGGGCTTGATGCCTTGTCGTCTAGTTTGGTTGGGCTTGGTGTCTTGTCGTCTAGTTTGATCGAGCTTGGTGCCTTCTCGTCTAGTTTGGTTTGGCTCGGCGCTATGTCGTCTTTGTCGTCTAGTTTGATCGGGCTTGGTGCCTTGTCTAGTTTGGATGGGCTTGGTGCCTTGTCGTCTAGTTTGGATGGGCTTGGTGCCTTGTCGTCTAGTTTGATCGGGCTTGGTGCCTCGTCGTCTAGTTTGATTGGGCTTGGTGCCTCGTCGTCTAGTTTGAATGGGCTTGGTGCCTTCTGGTCTAGTTTGGTTGGGCTCGGCGCTATGTCGTCTTTGTCGTCTAGTTTGATCGGGCTTGGTGCCTTGTCGTCTAGTTTGGTTGGGCTTGGTGTCTTGTCGTCTAGTTTGATCGAGCTTGGTACCTTCTCGTCTAGTTTGGTTGGGCTCGGCGCTATGTCGTCTTTGTCGTCTAGTTTGATCGGTCTTGGTGTCTTGTCGTCTAGTTTGATTGGGCTTGGTGCCTCGTCGTCTAGTTTGAATGGGCTTGGTGCCTTCTCGTCTAGTTTGGTTAGGCTCAGCGCCATGTCATCTTTGTCGTCTAGTTTGATCGGGCTTGGTGCCTTGTCGTCTAGTTTGATTGGGCTTGGTGCCTCGTCGTCTAGTTTGAATGGGCTTGGTGCCTTCTTGTCTAGTTTGGTTGGGCTCGGCGCTATGTCGTCTTTGTCGTCTAGTTTGATCGGGCTCAGTGCCATGTCATCTTTGTCGTCTAGTTTGGTTGGGCTTGGTGCCTTCTCGTCTAGTTTGGTTGGGCTCGGCGCCATATCGTCTTTGTCTTCTAGTTTGATTGGGCTTGGTGCTTCGTCGTCTAGTTTGAATGGGCTTGGTGCCTTCTCGTCTAGTTTAATTGGGCTTGGTGCCTTCTCGTCTAGTTTGGTTGGGCTCGTCGCCATATCGTCTTTGTCTTCTAGTTTGATTGGGCTTGGTGCCTCGTCGTCTAGTTTGAATGGGCTTGGTGCCTTCTCGTCTAGTTTGGTTGGGCTCGGCGCTATGTCGTCTTTGTCGTCTAGTTTGATCGGGCTTGATGCCTTGTCGTCTAGTTTGGTTGGGCTTGGTGTCTTGTCGTCTAGTTTGATCGAGCTTGGTGCCTTCTCGTCTAGTTTGGTTTGGCTCGGCGCTATGTCGTCTTTGTCGTCTAGTTTGATCGGGCTTGGTGCCTTGTCTAGTTTGGATGGGCTTGGTGCCTTGTCGTCTAGTTTGGATGGGCTTGGTGCCTTGTCGTCTAGTTTGATCGGGCTTGGTGCCTCGTCGTCTAGTTTGATTGGGCTTGGTGCCTCGTCGTCTAGTTTGAATGGGCTTGGTGCCTTCTCGTCTAGTTTGGATGGGCTTGGTGCCTTGTCGTCTAGTTTGATCGGGCTTGGTGCCTCGTCGTCTAGTTTGATTGGGCTTGGTGCCTCGTCGTCTAGTTTGAATGGGCTTGGTGCCTTCTCGTCTAGTTTGAATGGGCTTGGTGCCTTGTCGTCTAGTTTGAATAAGCTTGGTGCCTTCTCGTCTAGTTTGAATGGGCTTGGTGCCTTGTCGTCATGTTTGGATGGGCTTGGTGCCTTCTCGTCTAGTTTGGTTGGGCTCGGCGCCATGTCGTCTTTTTCGTCTAGTTTGATCGGGCTTGGTGCCTTGTCGTCTAGTTTGATTAGGCTTGGTGCCTCGTCGTCTAGTTTGAATGGGCTTGGTGCCTTCTCGTCTAGTTTGGTTGGGCTCAGCGCCATGTCATCTTTGTCGTCTAGTTTGATCAGGCTTGGTGCCTTGTCGTCTAGTTTGATTGGGCTTGGTGCCTCGTCGTCTAGTTTGAATGGGATTGGTGCCTTCTCGTCTAGTTTGGTTGGGCTTGGTTCCTTGTCGTCTAGCTTGATTGGGCTTGGTGCCTTGTCGTCTAGTTTGGATGGGCTTGGTGCCTTCTCGTCTAGTTTGGTTGGGCTCGGCGCCTTGTCGTCTTTGTCGTCTAGTTTGGTTGGGCTTGGTGCCTCGTCGTCTAGTTTGGTTGGGCTTGGTGCCTCGTCGTCTAGTTTGGTTGGGCTCGGCGCCTTGTCGTCTTTGTCGTCTAGTTTGGTTGGGCTTGGTGCCTCGTCGTCAAGTTTGGTTGGGCTTGGTGCCTCGTCGTCTAGTTTGAATGGGCTTGGTGCCTTGTCGTCTAGTTTGATCGGGCTTGGTGGCTTGTCGTCTAGTTTGGATGGGCTTGGTGCCTTCTCGTCTAGTTTGATCGGGCTTGGTGTCTTGTCGTCTAGCTTGGTTAGGCTTGGTGCCTTGTCGTCTAGTTTGGATGGGCTTGGTGCCTTCTCGTCTAGTTTGGTTAGGCTCGGCGCTATGTCGTCTTTGTCGTCTAGTTTGATCGGGCTTGGTGCCTTGTCGTCTAGCTTGGTTGGGCTCAGCGCCATGTCATCTTTGTCGTTTACTTTGATTGGGCTTGTTGCCTCGTCGTCTAGTTTTGTTGAGCTCAGTGCCATGTCATCTTTGTCGTCTAGTTTGGTTGGGCTTGGTGCCTTCTCGTCTAGTTTGGTTGGGCTCGGCGCCATGTCGTCTTTGTCTTCTAGTTTGATTGGGCTTGGTGCCTCGTCGTCTTGTTTGAATGGGCTTGGTGCCTTCTCGTCTAGTTTGGTTGGGCTTGGCGCCTTGTCGTCTTTGTCGACTACTTTGATCGGGCTTGGTGCCTTTTCGTCTAGTTTGGTTGGGCTCAGCGCCATGTCATCTTTGTCGTCTAGTTTGATCGGGCTTGGTGCCTTGTCGTCTAGATTGGTTGGGCTTGGTGCCTTGTCGTCTGGTTTTGTTGGGCTCAGTGCCATGTCATCTTTGTCGTCTAGTTTGGTTGGGCTTGGTGCCTTCTCGTCTAGTTTGGTTGGGCTCGGCGCCATGTCGTCTTTGTCTTCTAGTTTGATTGGGCTTGGTGCCTCGTCGTCTAGTTTGAATGGGCTTGGTGCCTTCTCGTCTAGTTTGGTTGGGCTTGGCGCCTTGTCGTTTACTTTGATCGGGCTTGGTGCGTTTTCGTCTAGTTTGGTTGGGCTCAGCGCCATGTCATCTTTGTCTAGTTTGGTTGGGCTTGGTGCCTTCTCCTCTAGTTTGGTTGGGCTCAGCGCCATGTCGTCTTTGTCGTCTAGTTTGATCGAGCTTGGTGCCTTCTCGTCTAGTTTGGTTAGGCTTGGTGCCTTGTCGTCTAGTTTGGATGGGCTTGGTGCCTTGTCGTCTAGTTTGGTTGGGCTTGGTGTCTCGTCGTCTAGTTTGATCGGGCTTGGTGCCTTGTCGTCTAGTTTGGATGGGCTTGGTGCCTTCTCGTCTAGTTTGGTTGGGCTCAGCGCCATGTCATCTTTGTCGTTTAGTTTGATTGGGCTTGTTGCCTCGTCGTCTAGTTTGAATGGGCTTGGTGCCTTCTCGTCTAGTTTGGTTGGGCTCGGCGCCATGTCGTCTTTGTCGTCTAGTTTGGTTGGGCTTGGTGCCTTGTCGTCTAGTTTGGTTGGGCTCAGCGCCATGTCGTCTTTGTTGTCTAGTTTGATCGGGCTTGGTGCCTTGTCGTCTAGTTTGGTTGGGCTCAGCGCCATGTCGTCTTTGCCGTCTAGTTTGATCGAGCTTGGTGCCTTTTCGTCTAGTTTGGTTGGGCTCAGCGCCATGTTATCTTTGTCGTCTAGTTTGGTTGGGCTTGGTTTCTCGTCGTCTAGTTTGATCGGGCTTGGTGCCTTGTCGTCTAGTTTGATCGGGCTTGGTGCCTTCTCGTCTAGTTTGGTTGGGCTCGGCGCCATATCGTCTTTGTCTTCTAGTTTGATTGGGCTTGGTGCCTTATCGTCTAGTTTGATCGGGCTTGGTGCCTTGTCGTCTTGTTTGGTTGGGCTTGGTGTCTTGTCGTCTAGTTTGATCGAGCTTGGTGCCTTCTCCTCTAGTTTGGTTGGGCTTGGTGCCTTCTCGTCTAGTTTGGTTGGGCTCGGCGCTATGTCGTCTTTGTCGTCTTGTTTGATCGGGCTTGGTGCCTTGTCGTCTAGTTTGGTTGGGCTTGGTGCCTTGTCGTCTAGTTTGGTTGGGCTTGGTGCCTTGTCGTCTAGTTTGGTTGGGCTTGGTGTCTTGTCGTCTAGTTTGATCGAGCTTGGTGCCTTCTCCTCTAGTTTGGTTGGGCTCAGCGCCATGTCGTCTTTGTCGTCTAGTTTGATCGGGCTTGGTGCCTTGTCGTCTTTGTCGTCTAGTTTAATCGGGCTTGGTGCCTTGTCGTCTAGTTTGGTTGGGCTCAGCGCCACGTCGTCTTTGTCTTCTAGTTTGATCGAGCTTGGTGCCTTCTCCTCTAGTTTGGTTGGGCTCAGCGCCATGTCGTCTTTGTCGTCTAGTTTGATCGGGCTTGGTGCCTTCTCCTCTAGTTTGGTTGGGCTCAGCGCCATGTCGTCTTTGTCGTCTAGTTTGATCGGGCTTGGTGCCTTATCGTCTAGTTTGATCGGGCTTGGTGTCTTGTCGTCTAGTTTGGATGGGCGTGGTGCCTTGTCGTCTAGTTTGGTTGGGCTCAGCGCCGTGTCGTCTTTTTCGTCTAGTTTGATTGGGCTTGGTGCCTTGTCGTCTAGTTTGGATGGGCTTGGTGCCTTGTCGTCTACTTTGGATGGGCTTGGTGCCTTGTCGTCTAGTTTGATTGGGCTCAGCGCCATGTCATCTTTGTCGTCTAGTTTGATCGGGCTTGGTGCCTTGTCGTCTAGTTTGGTTGGGCTCAGTGCCATGTCATCTTTGTCGTCTAGTTGTATCAGGCTTGGTGCCTTGTCGTCTAGTTTGGTTGGGCTCAGCGCCATGTCATTTTTGTCGTCTAGTTTGATTGGGCTTGGTGCCTTATCGTCTAGTTTGGTTGGGCTTGGTGTCTTGTCGTCTAGTTTGATCGAGCTTGGTGCCTTCTCCTCTAGTTTGGTTGAGCTCAGCGCCATGTCGTCTTTGTCGTCTAGTTTGATCGGGCTTGGTGCCTTGTCGTCTAGTTTAGTTGGGCTTGGTGCCTTGTCGTCTAGTTTGGTTGGGCTTGGTGCCTTCTCCTCTAGTTTGGTTGGGCTCAGCGCCATGTCGTCTTTGTCGTCTAGTTTGATCGGGCTTGGTGCCTTGTCGTCTAGTTTGGTTGGGCTCAGCGCCACGTCGTCTTTGTCTTCTAGTTTGATCGAGCTTGGTGCCTTCTCCTCTAGTTTGGTTGGGCTCAGCGCCATATCGTCTTTGTCGTTTAGTTTGATCGGGCTTGGTGCCTTCTCCTCTAGTTTGGTTGGGCTCAGCGCCATGTCGTCTTTGTCGTCTAGTTTGATCGGGCTTGGTGCCTTATCGTCTAGTTTGATCGGGCTTGGTGCCTTGTCATCTAGTTTGGATGGGCTTGGTGCCTTGTCGTCTAGTTTGGATGGGCTTCGTTCCTTCTCGTCTAGTTTGGTTGGGCTTGGTGCCTTCTCGTCTAGTTTGGTTGGGCTCGGCGCCATATCGTCTTTGTCTTCTAGTTTGATTGGGCTTGGTGCCTCGTCGTCTAGTTTGAATGGGCTTGGTGCCTTCTCGTCTAGTTTGGTTGGGCTCGGCGCTATGTCGTCTTTGTCGTCTAATTTGATCGGGCTTGGTGCCTTGTCGTCTAGTTTGGTTGGGCTTGGTGCCTTGTCGTCTAGTTTGGTTGGGCTTGGTGCCTTGTCGTCTAGTTTGGTTGGGCTTGGTGTCTTGTCGTCTAGTTTGATCGAGTTTGGTGCCTTCTCCTCTAGTTTGGTTGAGCTCAGCGCCATGTCGTCTTTGTCGTCTAGTTTGATCGGGTTTGGTGCCTTGTCGTCTAGTTTAGTTGGGCTTGGTGCCTTGTCGTCTAGTTTGGTTGGGCTTGGTGCCTTCTCCTCTAGTTTGGTTGGGCTCAGCGCCATGTCGTCTTTGTCGTCTAGTTTGATCGGGCTTGGTGCCTTGTCGTCTAGTTTGGTTGGGCTCAGCGCCACGTCGTCTTTGTCTTCTAGTTTGATCGAGCTTGGTGCCTTCTCCTCTAGTTTGGTTGGGCTCAGCGCCATGTCGTCTTTGTCGTCTAGTTTGATCGGGCTTGGTGCCTTCTCGTCTAGTTTGATCGGGCTTGGTTTCTTGTCGTCTAGTTTGATCGGGCTTGGTGCCTTGTCGTCTTGTTTGGTTGGGCTCAGCGCCGTGTCGTCTTTTTCGTCTAGTTTGATTGGGCTTGGTGCCTTGTCGTCTAGTTTGGATGGGCTTGGTGCCTTGTCGTCTTTGTCTTCTAGTTTGATTGGGCATGGTGCCTCGTCGTCTAGTTTGAATGGGCTTGGTGCCTTCTCGTCTAGTTTGGTTGGGCTCGGCGCTATGTCGTCTTTGTCGTCTAGTTTGATCGGGCTTGGTGCCTTGTCGTCTAGTTTGGTTGGGCTTGGTGCCTTGTCGTCTAGTTTGGTTGGGCTTGGTGCCTTGTCGTCTAGTTTGGTTGGGCTTGGTGTCTTGTCGTCTAGTTTGATCGAGCTTGGTGCCTTCTCCTCTAGTTTGGTTGGGCTCAGCGCCATGTCGTCTTTGTCGTCTAGTTTGATCGGGCTTGGTGCCTTGTCGTCTTTGTCGTCTAGTTTAATCGGGCTTGGTGCCTTGTCGTCTAGTTTGGTTGGGCTCAGCGCCACGTCGTCTTTGTCTTCTAGTTTGATCGAGCTTGGTGCCTTCTCCTCTAGTTTGGTTGGGCTCAGCGCCATGTCGTCTTTGTCGTCTAGTTTGATCGGGCTTGGTGCCTTGTCGTCTAGTTTAGTTGGGCTTGGTGCCTTGTCGTCTAGTTTGGTTGGGCTTGGTGCCTTCTCCTCTAGTTTGGTTGGGCTCAGCGCCATGTCGTCTTTGTCGTCTAGTTTGATCGGGCTTGGTGCCTTGTCGTCTAGTTTGGTTGGGCTCAGCGCCACGTCGTCTTTGTCTTCTAGTTTGATCGAGCTTGGTGCCTTCTCCTCTAGTTTGGTTGGGCTCAGCGCCATGTCGTCTTTGTCGTCTAGTTTGATCGGGCTTGGTGCCTTATCGTCTAGTTTGATCGGGCTTGGTTTCTTGTCGTCTAGTTTGATCGGGCTTGGTGCCTTGTCGTCTTGTTTGGTTGGGCTCAGCGCCGTGTCGTCTTTTTCGTCTAGTTTGATTGGGCTTGGTGCCTTGTCGTCTAGTTTGGATGGGCTTGGTGCCTTGTCGTCTACTTTGGATGGGCTTGGTGCCTTGTCGTCTAGTTTGGTTGGGCTCAGCGCCATGTCATCTTTGTCGTCTAGTTTGATCGGGCTTGGTGCCTTGTCGTCTAGTTTGGTTGGGCTCAGTGCCATGTCATCTTTGTCGTCTAGTTTGATCGGGCTTGGTGCCTTGTCGTCTAGTTTGGTTGGGCTCAGCGCCATGTCATTTTTGTCGTCTAGTTTGATTGGGCTTGGTGCCTTATCGTCTAGTTTGATCGGGCTTGGTGCCTTCTCCTCTAGTTTGGTTGGGCTCAGCGCCATGTCGTCTTTGTCGTCTAGTTTGATCGGGCTTGGTGCCTTCTCCTCTAGTTTGGTTGGGCTCAGCGCCATGTCGTCTTTGTCGTCTAGTTTGATCGAGCTTGGTGCCTTGTCATCTAGTTTGGATGGGCTTGGTGCCTTGTCGTCTAGTTTGGATGGGCTTCGTTCCTTCTCGTCTAGTTTGGTTGGGCTTGGTGCCTTGTCGTCTTGTTTGATTGGGCTTGGTGCCTTGTCGTCTAGTTTGGATGGGCTTGGTGCCTTGTCGTCTAGTTTGGTTGGGCTTGGTGCCTTGTCGTCTAGTTTGATCGGGCTTGGTGCCTTCTCCTCTAGTTTGGTTGGGCTCAGCGCCATGTCGTCTTTGTCGTCTAGTTTAATCGGGCTTGGTGCCTTATCGTCTAGTTTGATCGGGCTTGGTTTCTTGTCGTCTAGTTTGATCGGGCTTGGTGCCTTGTCGTCTAGTTTGGTTGGGCTTGGTGCCTTGTCGTCTACTTTGATCGGGCTTGGTGCCTTCTCCTCTAGTTTGGTTGGACTCAGCGCCATATCGTCTTTGTCGTCTAGTTTGGTTGGGCTTGGTGCCTTGTCGTCTAGTTTGGTTGGGCTTGGTGCCTTGTCGTCTAGTTTGGTTGGGCTTGCAATTATTTCTTCAAGTTCAATAGGTTTTTCTAAACCTTTTAATTTTTTTTCATGCTTAGGGCTAGGCACTTTCTCGACAGGTTTTGGAGAACGAACAATCGACAGGTTTTCGAGCTTTGTTAGACTTGGTGTCGTGTTGGTGTTGGTAAGTTTGGTTGGGCTTGGTATCGTCTCGTCAAGCTTTACAGGGCTAGGATCTTCTTGGGCAGGCTCTTCTACGTCTTTAGTTATTTCTTCAAGCATTGGGCTTGGCACCTTTTTGGCAAGCTTTGCAGGGCTTCGTAGCTTTTCGTCTACACTTGCATCAATTTCTCCCAGATTAGTTTGGCTCACAACAATTTCATTCAGCTTTGTGGGGCATGGCACCTTTTTGCCTAACTTCACAGGACTAGGAACTCTATTGCTAGCCTTTTCTGCGCTTTTTATCGATTCTTCAAGCTGTATTCCGCTAGGCAGCTTCTCTTCAAGCATTGTACGGCTGAAAAGTTCCTCTTTAGACTCTACTTCACCCTCAATTATTTCTTCCAGCTTTGTAGGACTTGGTGTTTTCGTATCAATATCCCCAGGGCTGGAATATTTGTCATCAGACTTTTCAGCTTTCACAATTATTTCTGCAAGCATCATTGGACTTAGCGCCTTCTCTTCAATTATGGTTGGACTTGTTGCCTTCTCCTCAATTTTACCTGTGCTTGGTGCATTTTCGTCCAGTACGAATGGTATCGATGTCTTTTTAACAAGCTTAGTAGGACTAAGATCTTTGTTGTAAATGTTTTCTACCTTTGTTTTTATTTCAAGTTTTTCGTCTAACTTTTCGCTCGGAATGATATCTTCCAACTTTGTTAGGCTTGGAGCTTTCTTGACAATATTAGACGGACTTGGTTTCCTCTCATCAAGCTTAGCAGGGCTTGAAATTTTATCATCAAGCGTATCTTTACTTGATAAGATTTCTAGTTTTGTTGGTCTTAATGGCTCATTATCAACTTTGAAAGAACTTTGTTGTTTTTCATCCATTTCAGTAGGGCTTGGATGTTTTTGATCTTGTTTTGTTGGGTCTATCATTATTTTTTCTGGTTTTAATGAGATAGATGCTTTTTTGTCAAGATTGTCGCCGAGTTTGGTTGGGCTTGGTATTTTTTCTTCTGGTATTTGACTTTTTATTTTACGTTCTGTAAAATCACCATCGATTTCCGTGAATTCATGGATATCTTTTTCATAACCTACTTGCTTTTCATCAAGTTTGTCAGAAACGATATCAATATTTGCTATATCTAATTCTGTCTGAATGCTTTGTATTAATTCTTTTGGTATGACTTTTTGTGATTTCTCATCCCACATTTTGTTTATTTCTTCAGAAATTTCTGATGATCGTTTAACTAAAGAGCTAATTGAAGATTTTGTTAGTAATGTTTCTTCGTCTTTTGTAACTATTTCGTAATCTTTGTGATCGTCACCATTTTGCGTAATTATTGATATTACTTCAGGATGATCTTCTGTAGTAATATCTGGTCTCAGATTATCATCTTGTCTTGTATCGACCAATAACTTGGAACATGTCATTTCCTTATGTTCTATCAATTCTGGGCTGTATGTTATTTTCATATGTGTATCTAAACTAGCATCTGTAGTCGAAATTGTTTGTTCTACACTTTTATCAGCTTTTTTATATGTTTCACGGGATTCAGTTAGTGAAGATATTGATTTCTTTGGTACCACAGCATCTTCTTTTATTATCTGAGCCTTTTTCTCTGGACTAGGTTCTTTGAAAGGAACTTTGCTGAGATGGGCTTCAGTATCTTTGATATAACTCTGTGGTTTATCATCGATGGTGATTATATCCTTATCGATTAATTTATCTTGCTTTGTAACATTTTCTATTGCATCAAGTTTTTCTTTTTCTATGCTTTTGATACTAGTTTCGAAACTTTTTTCTGAATCGTGTATCTCTTTTTTATCTGGTCGTATAATATGTAAGGTAGACACTTCTTTTTTCTTTAAATCAGAAATTTTTTCTTCTAGTTTTTCTAATGTCTTAGCTGATTCTAATGGTGTGCTTACTTTCTTGTCAGATTTTAAATATTTTTCTGAAATTTCAACGTCTAATCCATCAAGTGACGTTTTATGTTCATACATTTCTGAAATATCACCTTCGCTTGTTCCAATTGGTTGTTTTAACTTTGTTATAATTTCTTTATCTATACTTACTTGAGTTGTATTCACGGTTTCAATAGTTAGACTCGATATTCTATCACAGCTTACTTGTGGTACTTGTATATTTTCAATTACAAAGTCTTTTTGCCTGTTTATGTTTTCTTTACTTAAATTCGATGGTTCCATCTCCGTTCCATATTTTTTAAATTCACTTTCACTTATTTCTTGAGTAATGAATCGCTTTGTTGTTTCAATATCATATGCATTTTCTGTAGTTATAATAGGTTTATCATTAAATATTTGTTGTTCAAGAGTTACTTTTTGTGTTTCTGTTCCATGTTTAGTTTCCTCTTTTAATTCTTCTGCAAATTCCCTAAGAGAGTGGTCTAGTTTTTTTGTTAAAATTAATTCCATCTCTGTGACTATTGGCGCTTCTTGTTCTAGTGCTTGTATTTTTTCTTTCGTTTTTGCATCAGTAACTGTAATAGATTTTTCATCTTTTAATTCACGTTTTACTCTTTTTCCCTCACTAAGGACCGTTTTGTCTGAGATTTCACTTATATCTTCAGACGTAATTGATCTGACAGGAGAAACTTCTTTACGTATTGTCTCAGTCACTTGCACGGGTTTTACCGTAGTGAGACTTTCTTGAGGTTTTTTTTCAGTTTCACATGATGAAAGCATTTTTGTTGCTTCAATAGCACTGGTTATTGTAGTTTCTATCATACCATTACTTTCCGGTGATTTTTGAAGTATTGTAGGTGATTTTTCCGCCATTATTTCTTCAAGACTCTTATCAGACTTTAAAACTTCTGCGACATCAGCTACTATCTTTTCGACATCTTTGGGACTAAGTGGAGGTTTTTCAATATCTTCCAACTTTCGAGCTTCTTCTATTTCCTTTTCAACATCTTCAGGTATTGATGGTATTTTTTCAGGCATACACGGTACCTCTTCCACAAGAACAATATCATCTTTAATAGGTGAATCAAGTGTAGTAATATGTGTTTCTCTTAATTTTTCAGTATACTGTGCATAATCATAACCTGTGTCATATTCTTTGACTGGCTTTAATTCTTTTACATTTGCAACTGAAATTTTCATTTGGTCATGATACATTGGAGATTCTGGAGCCGATCCAGGAGTGACCGTTACTACTTCGGGGTGTGATGCTCGTTCTACAGTTTTCACTATAACATCTTCTTGTATTGCCTTGGATTCTTTGATAGATGCATCGCTTTTTTTGCTTAATAGCGATAAGTCCTTAGGAACTTTGATTTCTTGGATAAAACCTATATCCGGTTTACGTTTAAAAATATCATCTTCGTGTGGCGTTTTCTTTTCCTCATAAAGTCTATAATCAACTACTTCGTGTAATGGTAAATCAGCTACTTCATCTGGAGTTTTCACGATTTCTCTAATTGGTGCTGGATGCGATTCAAGTTTAGGACTTTTTTCGAATATTGGCTTTTGAGTATCAATTAAAGATTGGGGTGGAATTGTTTCTCTTGTTTCTTCTTTTACATATTTTTCTTCTACTTGTTGATCTTCTTTGATATCATCAAGGGTTATACGTTCGTCTTCCGGAAGAGTAGGCGCAGTAGTGGCACCAGATTCGATGGTAGTCGAAATTTTTTCATCAGGTTGTGACTCTTGTATAATATTTAAATCGAGAGAATCTTTAGGTTTTGCAACACTTTTACTCTCTGATGTTTTCTTTTCACTACTAATGTCTTGTTTTTCTTCGACGCTAACCGAATTTTCTTTAGATTCTAATTGTTTAGGGTCACTTTCAATGAATACTTCAGTTTTTATCCCAGTTTCTTTGACTTTATCTTCATCTAACTTGAACATTTCATACTTTTTCTTTTCCGACTCTTCTTTATCTTTTACGTGTTTCTGTAATTCATCCTCTTGCTCACGGCTTATTTCAAAGTCGGCAACAGAGTCCTCCGTATATTGTTCGACTTCTTCTTTTTCTATTATCAAATATTCCTCTTCGAATTCACCGTCGGCAGTCGTTTCAGTTTTTGTATCATCTAACATACATGTAATTTTTTCAATATCAGAACGTCCTACGTATTCATTTTTTTCTTCAGCCTCACTATCTCTGTTAAATACTGCTTCTATTTCTCTGACAATTTCTTGTTCTTCCCTCTCATCAAGTTCTTGTTGTTTAATGTCATCAATAGATTTAGAAGTATCCTCATCTGATTTTTTAGCATCTTTTAAAATGTCCTCGTAATTTACTCTTTGTAGACCTTTTAATTTTGATGTATCAGCTTTAATCGCTTTTACTGACTTAGTAGGGCTCTTCATAGTCTTTAATCCTTTTACCGGTGATGCTAATGGTCGCGGTCTACGTGAAATCGGTTCACGTTTTGTTTTAGATTCTTTTTTCTCTGTTGTTTTTTGAGTAACATCTCGTTTTGGTGAAGCTTGCTTATATTTTGATTCCAAAACTCTGCGATTGTTTGCTTCCTTCGTGCTCTTAGCAGGAGTACTGCTTGGACTCAGTCTCCTTGTTTTAGCCTTTATCCTTTCTTTAGCTGCGGATTGTGCCGTAGGAGTTTTAGTGTCTAAGATTTTTTTTGGTGTCGTTGGAGGAGATTTTTTATCTTCGGTGACAATCTTTTTTGTCTCAGCTGCACTTGCTGTAATTTTTCTTTCAACTGCTCTTTGAGTAGATCTATGACTTACTTTACTTCTTGTTATTGAAGATGTTACTTCAGTTCTTGTTCGGCTTTCAACTTTTCTTCTAGTTTCAGTTTTTGTTTTGAGTTCAGCTTCAGTTTTTTTAGTTTCAGGAGCTTTAACTATTGAGTCTTTAATATCTTCAGTCTTTTCAGCAATACGTTTTGATTTCTTTTCTATAGATTTTTCTTTTTTCTTTATGTCTTTCTTTTTAGTTAAACCATCTATCACAGTACTCTCGTATTGAGCAATTTTGTCTTCTAATTTTGTTTCCATCCTTGCGGTTATCGCGTCTTGTAGAACGGATTCAATTTTTTTATCATCACCGTCTACTAATTCACTAAGTAGTTTATTATCAATAATATTCATTGAGTCTGTTTCATCTTTGATTGGTGGTTCAACAATTTTTTCATCTTTTGTCTTTTCAGTGATTATACTTCTTTCTTTGCTGACTCTCGAAGCTGCTTGTTTTGTTGTTTTTGTCGTCGTCACTGATGTAGCAGTTGTTGTTGTCGTCACTGTGGCAGCGGGAGATGTCGTAGTCATTTGTCTGCCTGTACACGTTGGATGTTGAAGAAATTCCAAATGTTTTAGTTTTTCTAGGCCTTCGAATATTTTGTGTTGTGGTGTTGATCCCGGAAACATTATCCTCGTTACAGTGTCGTCGGGGTTGGCTGGCCGCCAAATTAGTAGCGCACATATTGATACTAAATTAGGAATTGGAAAATTGAATTGTCCAGATACATTTGCACCTTCAAAAAGTTTTTGTTCACTATTGTGCCACCTCTTTAGGAATTCACGAACGTATTTAGAGTCCTTGGACGGATTCAGTACGTACATGTCTAGAGTTCCTGAAATGAGAAAAAAAAAATACTTTTAAGGTATATTCGATAGTTTTTTAAATAATTGTCTGAAAAGTATCTAGGTACTGTAATATATTTTAACCAAAGCTAGACTAGAGCATGTTATATTTAAAAAAAACATATGTGGCTTTTAATTGGTAAACTGACAGAGAAAGACCAATAAGTATCAGGATTTTTAAAGCATCAATGAAATTTTGCGTTTTATTGGTAAGCCCCTGGACATGTTTGGATTTTTGTGACTCAATTACGCATAAATGGCTAAAGGGATTTAGATGAAACGTGGCACAGAGATAGATCATACCCAGAGATAACATATAGGGTACTTTTTATCTCGGGAAAACATAGAACGCGGGGCAGAAGCTGACTTCATAATATATTGATTTATTATTTATTGTAAACATACCATGACCAACTTTATGGTAAAGATTGATGGGTTCAGGATTTCGATAGCAGTGCTGAGGCTTCAGGTTGAGGTGTCGGAGGTCGGCCATCATGTCTGTCCCTTCCTGCAGTAGGGACACTAACAGAGGGTCCAGGTCCTTGTTGCCGTCGGGGCTGGCGAGGGCTCTGCGCTCCTGGAACGATCGTGCATTCAATATTATTATTTTTAAACAGAAACCAGTTCTTTTACCTTAAAAAAAATGATTTTTTTAATACTTTTTAATGGATTCTAGGGCATTACTAAAGCCGGTCTAGTCATTTCGATCAAATATAGGCTATTATTTTCTCCAGGCACTTATATCTATCTATCTATATCAATAAAAATGAATCACCGAAATGTTTGTACGCGCATAACTTCCAAACAACCCCACCAAATTGGATAAATTTATTTTTGTTGTATTTGTAATTGTCAGGAGAAGATTTGTATAATATAAAAAATATATCGGGAACGCGGGTGAAACCGCGGGGAACAGCTAGTATTTGATAAAGAAAGCTCTGAATTGATATTATGTTAATCTGTTTGTTTTTTAAATATAATTAATAAAAAAAAAGTATAGTTTCAAGAATATTAAAATTAGTAGACATATCAGCGAGTAGTTTTCGTTCTTCATGAAAAATACATAACAATATACTTAATGTAAAAAATATCAGTATATATATAGTATTAATTATGCTTTTAAACCTAGTTAGAACCATAGATTGGTTTATCCTAACTATCCTATAATATTATATTATAACTATAATATTATAAATGCGAAAGTGAGTTTGTTTGTTTGTTACCTTTTCACGCCTAAACCGCTGAACCGATCGCGATGAAATTTGGTATGCAGATAGCCTATGGTACAGAGAAGAACATAGGCTACTTTTTATCCAGGGAAAACATAAGATCCCTGGGGAACGCGGGTGAAACCGCGGGGCGAAAATTAGTTATCAATAAATAACGGTCATTTTTTATTCCCACGCATAGATAATTTAATATAATTTTAAATTAAATTTAAAAAATGCTAATATGACCTGCACAATTCACATTTTTTAGCCACTTTGTAAGCAATTCATTAAAAATTATAAAATTCAATAAAATCACTAGCACTAATAAATCTCACAGCTAGTGCCTGCTCTACCAACGCAAGTGGCAATATGGAAACCAATACTACAGGCTCCAGTACACATGACATTGTTGTATTAATATCAAGTGAGCACAGATTATGAACTAAATTAATTTAATTTTCTATGGTGAAGTAATAATCGGCAAAAGGAAAGAATGTAACAGAACATGTTAGTACAACCTTACTTAAGCGCTATACGCTATTTAGCTAAAACACTGAGTTGTCATAAATTTATCGGTCACTTCCCTGACATTTGTCATTTAATTGACGCTAAATAGACGCTGACCATTTCATCTTTAATAAAAAAGAAACGCTATTTAAATGAGGCCTGGTAGTTTGAGTTCATTTTCACTAATACTTGATATAATTGTTTCAGGATCAGGGTACAGATACCGGGTTAAGCGTCGAATTTGTTTTTTTAAAGTTTTTGGTATAGTAAGTAGACGAAATTTTAATGCTGTTATGAGCCGATGTTTATTGCAACAATAGTATATTGTGTGATTAGGGATGAAACAAGACGATTTCCGACGAGGGCGAGAGTTGCTGTCATCGCCCTGGTCTGAAATCGTCTTTGTTTCATCCCGTGCCCCACACTATATTTTTCATATCACATGTAATGAAACAACGAGTTTTGATTTATATACGGTTTGTTTGGATGTTACTGTCTCTGTCGTTGATAAATTAGATAAAAATAACATAAACAAATGCGATTCTGACAGACTTGAAATAAAGACATAAATAATAAATAAATGAATGTGCCACAATCGCATTGGTCTGAAATTGTCTTATTTCGACTGGCAAAACAGAGATCAAAAAAGAAAATACTATACTTACGGAAATATATTTTCTCAATTTTTTTTGTATTAAGTATAATATTAATCAAATAAAAATATACATTTAAAATATGCAGCCTATAAAAATAAACTAATATCACGACCTCGGTAGGTACACGAGCATAGAGGAGAGAATATAAGAGATTGCGACGAAATCTTGACATTGTGTTCAAGGGGAAGACATCCTTTTCCGGTCTTCCATTATTTCCAGTAAGCAATATCCGGGGCTAGTTTTGTTTGGTGACCTTTCCAGGACACTGGACTAAAGGAGAACTTTATCTTGTATATTCTATTTTAGTGTAAACACAGTAGGTACCTACAGTAACACATTGACAACTAAAAACTGCGTTACCATTTCGTTAATTATAATTATTAAATTAAGTTTGTTCAGATTTATTTATTCGCAGCAAATGTGGTAAATTGTATAAAAGATAGATTTATGTAGTATAATGGTGACATATATCATCAAAAAAAATTACATTGAAAACATTTCCACAAGCAATTTAGATAATTGATTTATATTTTTTGTAATGGTAACATTTAATAGTAAATACG
Source organism: Tetheella fluctuosa (assembly GCA_951216915.1). Classification (NCBI taxonomy): domain Eukaryota; kingdom Metazoa; phylum Arthropoda; class Insecta; order Lepidoptera; family Drepanidae; genus Tetheella; species Tetheella fluctuosa. Next base: position 10,789,651 of record OX578229.1, on the reverse strand, counting down.
CAGCTTTTCTTTTTATAAAACGCCGACCAGTAGACAAATGTAGCGCCACACGGGCGCCTCTTGCCAAGGTCGAGTATGTAACCCTAGTCCTTACGCTACACTTGATTGATCATTGTGCCTACTGATATTGCGCGTTAGTCTATTGGAACTGATTTGTGATTTATAAATATCCTGGGACATTCCTCACACACGGCCATCTGATCCCAAACTAAGCAGAACTTGTACCTACTATAAAAATCAGATATCTGATATACTACATATAGGTACTACTTACGTTTTTTTTATTTTTCGAAATACATACCTAATTAGTTACATAGATAATTTCCTACACCTGGATTTCATGCACATAAATATATGTCCTTATCGGCAATCTAACATACGACCTATAGCGTGATAGCAAGATATATTTTACCTCTAGGTTACAGAAGAAATGTCCAATCTGCGGATAGACGGTAGAGGTCGCCTTCCTGTGCAGAACCGCCGCCATGCCAGAGACGGAGCAGTTGTTGAGCCTCGTGAACAGCACTGCATCGAGGCGGTCCAGGTGTCTGGCGAAGTCCCACCAGCAAGCCTTGCGGGAGAATCCGCCGTCCACTGGAATTGTTGACAAGGTATTTATTAGTTGTGAACGTTGATTATGTAAACCCCTACACTATTTGCTATGAGCTATGAACAGTGGTATAGGCTCTGCGTTAATTTCTCATTTCTCATCAATCAGATTTTTTTTATTACTAGATAATCCCCCACTCCAGAAACTATCACGGGCGTGCGCACAAAACTCACCAAAGTTTCATCGTATTCGGATGAATGGTATGGAAGCACATACGTTACAAACGTTTTATATAATATATATATATATACTAGCTGTTCCCCGCAGTTACACCCACGTTCCCGGTTTATAAAAAAAACCGATGTTCTAATAGTTATTCTGATATTCGGGCCGGAGATAAATCAAACAAATCAAAGATCATAAAAATCGGTCCAGCCGTTCTTGACTTATAAACGGTGTAACTAGCACGACTTTGTTTTATACAAGATATAAATACAGATCCTCAAATCAAATGCCATAAAAAGATCGGTAAACACCTATAATATGATGCAATCTATCCTATGCTAAACTATTTGTTTTGCTATGGATTAATTCAACATGTTGGCTTATAAATTAAAGCAGACAAATAATAAAACGTATCGAAATACCAGGTAGTATGTTTCTATATATAACCGCAATGTTGCAGTCTACCACTCGACTACCAAATAGCAATAAATGTGCACTGCCGCTGATAGCTTTTTAATTATTTCAATATGCGATGGACCCAATGAAGCTTTGCCTATAAGCTCGTTGGCTCGATGAAATGAATCGTCCTGTTGGGTAAATACTGATTTAAATATCGTTTATTCGATGTTGCTGTTATTATTTTATATTGATGAAGATATATATCGGAAAGAGCGTAGAGATAAATGTTAATAAATAACATAATAATAATAATTACAGCCTATATCTGCCCACTGCTGAGCACAGGCCTCCTTTCACGAATAAGGGTGAAAGGGGAATGGGCAAATACTCGACCACGCGTGCCCACTGCGGATTGGTGGAGGTAGGCTAGTGGTCAACCTACTGTTGGAGTTGTCAAGCCACCTAGGAAGTCTCCAACTAGCTTAACGACTATCACAATTAAGTGATAACCGGGACCAACGGCTTTACGTGCCATCCGAAGCACGGATTAAATAACATACTTTAGATAAAACTAATTCGAAGATCAGCAGCAAACTATTCAACTGGCATGGCGTTACAAATGTTAAAATCGGATTTGTCATCCGATATTAACATTACTGTTAAAAAATATATATTCTTAATAAGTACCTACATAATATATCTAATAGGAATCAAGATATAGGTAGATATTAATGATGTGTTGATTGCTGGCATAGAGAAATGGATAAAAACTTTGGACAAATAATTAGGATTAAGTAAAAATCATAATAAACCATGCTATAATTTAAGGAAACGATAAAATCGAATTAAACCTTAATAAAGGTCACATATCACTGGAATCTTCCATCCCACGCGTTGAAACGTTTTAGATTTTGAATCCATATATTTTTAGGACACACTGAAATTTAATGATTTCCCAAAACTGGACTCTTTTTATTAACTATCAATAGAATTGTTGTTATTTAACTTGTTTCCTAAATACACGTTTCAATATAAAACAGTTTTGTTCCGTCGTAGACATTTACCAAAACGGATTAGCCTTTTTTTGGGAATCGAGTAAATATTTTTGATGCTGTTCAAACAGTAGGCGAGATAAAATCGAATGCAAACACTCAGTAAAGGAAAAACACGTCGACACTTGATTGAAAAATAAATTGAAGTGGGAACATGTACATTCAATGTTTGGGTAGCGAGTTGGATGTGGATAACTCGCTCGTGAACGCGAACTGTTCATATTTGCTATTTGATATTGATAATTCAGTCCAAGTTGACGCATTATAATGCAATTACTGCAGCACGAGATTTACAAATCAAAGGTATTTTATTCATATAGACTTTCGCAGGCACATATGAATAGTCTGACTTTAGAGTCATGGATTTATGGTCAATGGAGTCATGCGTAAGCGCACGGTTCGAATGGTTGCGTTTGCTGAGAAGAGCCGACAATAAAGTCAGCAGTGACTCTTCAAAACAAGTCTAAATTTAGTCCCACTAATAAAAAATGCGTGCCGGCGGTTGTTCGTTGCGGTGTTCAACTTTCATCGAACTATAGTTTTAAGAATCAACAATTGCAAATATAATAATCCCACAAAATATATAAAAGGAGAAACAGACTGACAGTCATATCAACTCACAGCTCAAACCGCAGTGTTTAGAAACTTGTAAACTTGCCCACAGGTTTCTTGTATAACGTAAGTATCCACTAGGGAAGGGTTCTTCAAAATTTATCCCCTAAAAAGGATAAAACCGCAGGGCGGAAAGCTCGTGAGACTTTATACTCTAGCTAGTCTATAATAGTAAAAATACTTGAAGCATACAAAAAATAACGTGGAATTATATATTTTTGTATCACGGACATGCGTGAGTTAACTTTAGGGTAATACATCATTGCGAATTTCCCAAGGGGGTCGAGTAATAGGAAATCAAACGACATAACCACAAAGCACTCACTCTATGGCTCATAATATTTGATTTACAGACAAAAATCAAAAATAAATCCCAAGATACGCATCCAAATTGATGGGTGTGACAAATGGCAACCCTCTAACATAAAAAAATGGCAGTCGTTTTCTTGAAAGACACTAAGGGTTGAATGTACAGCCTTGTAAATTTGATACCCCTACACTTATCTCTACTTGAGTCGGTAAGAAAAACGCCTCTATTTCTCAAGAAACCAATATTTTGTTGGATTCGTGCCAAATATTAAGTGCGGTGACGTCGTATGAGGCCTTGGATTTATAGAGTCGTGACAAGGTCTCAGTTTTCGTATCTAAGCAGAAAAAAGTAGCCCCAATAAAGTTCATAATTCTATCTATTAAAATAATTATAGGTAGTCGACAGAATATTGTCAAATGGTTCTTCTATTTTATAAAAAGCTAAGAAATATTCAAAAGGCATTTGTCGATGAATCAGGACTGACCTATAACCTCATTAATTTCCATTTTAACCGAGCTAAACAATTCAATTGACCTAGTTTTAGTTTTCAGTATTAATTTATTTAAGCTGACTTAACTTTGTAGTGGGTTTTATAATCATATACTAGAGTTTAAATCTTTCTCTAATTTTGTAAGTTACAATCAAATTATTAAATATGCGTAGCTATTTTTATTATAACCTATTATTTTGTACTTATTATACCTACATTATTTTAACTTGAATACTGAGGTGTATTGGTTATTTTGTATACTAAGAATAACGGTGTATTGTTAGACTACCAAAAATAATATTAAAAAACGTTTTAGCGGATTAATTAATTGACTCATGGAAGATTCGATTCGGAACCCGAACTACCGCGCTCCAAAAAAGAAAAATATTCTTTGCAAACAATCATAAAATCATTATGATAAAAAAACCATCCTCGGGGCTAGAAAATTGTCTCCCATTTTATAATTAAAGTTATTGCTTACAATACCAATTTACCGGAGACTGACCTAAGTAGACAGTGCTAGCGAACATACCAATGTAACCGAGGACTGAAGCTTGGGTGACAGCCAATAAAGAAGTGGACTAGCCAAAAAAACCTCGACGACTTAGCGGCAGCTACCCAGCAAATATGTTACGGCTAACACGAGAATATCCGATAACATTTCTAATAACCATTAAATTATATCTTGTATTGTTGTTTATGTTAAACTAGCTCTTTCAGTTTATATCGCTTATATACCCCCTTAGGGGTTGTCAATTCTTAGTATACTCCTTTCAAAAGAAGCTGCTCCCAAAAAGAGTGCTCGGCCAATGCTAGTCTTTGACGTTAGCAAACGCTAGTATCACGTTTTCGTTTATAATCTCTATAGAAATAGGTAAGCGCCTCTCGCGGAATACTCATGGAACTAATTTCATATACAGGATGATTTTTTATCACTGACAATACTTGCAGGGGTGGAAGTGAGTACTTCGTATGTGAACAACTTTTATTATGGGGCTAACTCTGATATGGCGTAAAATAAAATGGTTGCTTCATACATTTTGATCGAGTAGGTATTGAAATTTTGCTGATATTTTTTTCATGATTTCACAGTTAGTTCCATAATAAAGGTTGTTCATTTTGATGAGTACTTCCACCCCTGCAAGTATTCCCAGTGACAAAAAATCACCCAGTATAGAACACTTTAGTAAATGTAAACGTGACAGTAACATCAAAAACTCGCTCTAGAGACACAGTTTAAATCTGAACTCTTCATTTATCAGTAAATACCTACTTGTTCATTTAGACAGTAATTAGTTCCTATATTGCTAAAACTAGCAACTATATTTTTTAGGATCTGAATTCAAACCTCATTTATCAAATAACTATCTATATTAATGCAAAACCAGCTTAAGTATGGTTTGTATGTAGATGAAGCTTCCTCTGCAATATCCGTAATGTAATTGAAAATGGATTGAAAGCAAAGATAGTATATAGGTCACATTCTAGTACTAAATTTAATGAACACATTTGTTTATTGTTTTATTCAATAGGGACTTTATTTGTATCTTATTTAGATGTTATAATTGTAGCAATGGTTAGAACCAAAAATAGTCCACTTACAAGGTAGACGAATGACATTGTAAATGGCGTCGGAAAACGTTAGATGCAGGCCGCCCAAATCGGTCCTATTGGAGATCCTTAGGGGAGGCCTATGTCCAGCAGTGAACATCTTGCGGCTGAGTTGATGATGATCAATGTTATGATGAGTTACTGCTCAGTATTGCTGTATATTATAAATATGTAGAACACAGATAATATGATTATGTTCATCTAAAAGTTCTAACATTCTCCCTCATAAATTCATATAATATTAATATGCAAATGGGTTCATTATACATTCTCATCTCTATATAACGTCTCTTAACATTTTTTACCATTTATGGAAACTTCATAATAATGTATTCTTTCTTATGTTAATTGGTTTTTTATACCGGACCTGAAGATCTTAAAGCACTAATATCCAATGCAATGACGACTTTGACAATCGAAGAATTTGATGGGAAGTCAATGGCATAAGTTCTTGTTCATTTCAAAATACCTTCGCATTAACTATTTTTTAGCTAGTGTATATCACTAAGTATATATTATAAAAAAAGTCCCCCTGCCGCGTCTGTCTGAACTATTTTTTATGCTGATTTAATATGCCCTGAGCTCCGGCTTTGCACGGGTATAGCAGAGCAAATACGCTTGTCGCTACTAAGCAATATAACAAAATTGAAGAAAACTATGTACATAATAGGTATTCATAGAATGACTTACCAAGCATATTAAATCCATTAATTCCGAAGAGTGCAGCATCGCCTTGACCTCCCGGGAACACGTAGAGCGTCGGGTGGCTGAACCTGATGTTGCCGACCACGTCGCTCGACACCAGGAGCTGATCCAGGCTTGCTGGCGCGATGTAGGGGTCCAGGTATGCTATGGAGAAGAAATAGCGTTACCTTATGACTGTTAATTTATAACATTAGTAAACTAGTGGATACGTGTGGCGTGTGAAGGTCTGAAACCATCTTCTCATTTTTGCCTTTCCGAATGATGAACCCGGTTTGGGGCACATCGGTTGGATGGTTCCAAAGTCTAAAACGGATATAGGTACATAGGTAGATAGGTAGATTTTTTTTGTGTTTTATATAGGTATACATCTAATATATAAAATTCTCGTGTCATAGTGTTTGTCTGCAAATTCCTCCGAAACGGCTCGACCGATTCTTATGATTTTTTTTGTGTATATTCGATAGGTCTGAGAATAGGTCGTAGGCTATTTTTTATACCACTACGCGGGTGAAACCGCGGGGGACAGCTAGTCTAATATATAAAATTCTCGTGTCACAGTGTTTGTCAGCAAACTCCTCCGAAACGGCTCGACCGATTTTTATGATTTTTTTTGTGTATATTCGGTAGGTCTGAGAATAGGTCGTAGGCTATATTTTATACCGCTACGCGAGATACTGCACGGAATTATAAGCCTATTATATACTACTACGAGTAGTACTTTTTGCGGGGGTTTACCCGCGGATAATAAGCCTTTGTAGAGAAACAAAGGCTGCCAAAGGCTAGCTGCGTGCCGAATTTAATTAAGAGTGCCGTTGAGGCCTCGAGAAGTATCAAACAAACAATTTCATTTTCACATTTGTAATATTAGTTAAATGGGCTTTCAATGATGATGAGTGATACATTTTATGTGAATAAGACATATTAAAAATAAACATATTAAATTAAAAACCATGACCTATAAGTAATTAATGTATAATAGTTGAAAATATCCATGTAAATAAAACTGAAGAAGTATAAAGGACCTGATACTATAATATAGCAAACTTAATTAAAGTGCCGGCAACTGAGTTCGCGTTATAAATTATTAAATTTCAATTTAAATGAAGAAATTCTAATGATTTTTTTATTATGAAATACTACTACTACCTATGTCCCTGAGGTATTTGTTTTCCTGGGATAAAATATTATGTTCTTTGTTTGTACCAGGGTATGATTTATCTTTGTATTTGTTTATTTTTGTATTTTTGGTGTAAGTGTTGTCATCTATGTTAATAAATTATAGTCTATTCTTTTCTATCGATGTGCCAAATTTCGTCCAAATACATTCAGTAATTACTGCTGGTTTAGTATTAAACATAGATACAAGCTTTCAAATTCACAGTCAAAGCCATTTATTCAGTATAGGTCCTAGAAGGACACATATGAACCTCAAAACTACTGAAGTTACCACGATAAGTTACCATATAATATAAGAAAACCTGTATTAAAATTTGTTTTCTAAAATTTAACAATGATAACACTTTAATCTTCTATTTATATATATAAAAATGAATGTTTGTCTCTATGTCCTTTATAGACCCCGAAACCGCGAACCGATCGCGATGAAATTTTCAGACAATCTTCATATTAGCCCCGCGGGTGTTCCTGTAAGGTGGTGGCGATCGGAGCACTTGTGATAGCGGGTGAAACCGCGGGGCGGATGCTAGTAATGTATAAACCAAGATGTAGGTACAACTTCACAAACAATTTCAAAAGTAATAATTTTAATTGTGACTTGAGAAATCTATCGTATAAAATTATCATACAAATTGACTGTATTTACATTTTAGATTTACCCAGTATCCTTCAGTCTCATTTGAAAATATAATTTAATTTTTCGTTCTACTTCGATTGCGTATTCATTTATTTGGACAAGGGCTTCTAGTACCTATGTGATAACCCATTGATTTATGTTTTAATTGGTGAAGGACCTGTTTTTTTTTTATACTACTAGGTGGCAAACAAGCTTACGGCCCTGATGGTAAGCGGTTACCGTAGCCTTTAGACGCTCATAACACCACCGGCAAAGAAAATACAATATTATATTTTCCCTGTCAGGGGTATCACTCACGCGTTGCCAACCTTGAGACATGAAGTTGTTAAGTCTCCTGTGCCTGTAATTTCACCGGCTCCCATACCCTCCTAACCGAAACATTGTAATACAAGTGCACTACTATTTCACGGCGGAATTAGATATGGTGGTAGTACTTCCCCGGGCGAACTCTGCACTACTTTTCTTCATCAATATCATTACTAATATTTTTGTCTTTTCCTTATGGTCATGTACTGTGTTAATTCATAAATGATTATTAAACCGGTAGGGTGCTTTTTAGTGCCCGCCTGTATTACCACTCTTTAGGTTAAAATCTGTCGCCAAACACGTAGCAGTACGTTCCGGCTGTACTTGAGAGCCTTTATTTCTAGGTTTTGTATGCTTACCGCGTTCGACTATATCGTCATTTACTATACCATACAATTGTGGTCACTAAATTACATAATAGGTATTATATACCTATTTATAACTATTATAATTAACCGCATACATAGCATCGTTAAACATATCCTAGTTCTGCATCCAAGTATACTGCTGTTACCATTAAAACCATTCATACGACATTTATTTAAATAACAGCACTTAATGCGCTTTATGGTCGACGTAAAATGGCCAGCATCTGTAGCATAATACCGCTTTTATACTCCAAGCTCGGGCAATAGAGCAGTTCCTATTCAGAGTTGTGAAGATGGAAAATCATTTGAGTTATAGCGCACTGAGAAATTTTCTAAATGGGATGACAGATATATTTATTTAAAAAAAACTTTAGGAATTCCTAAGTATTTTACAAATAAGTAAAATCGCATAATAGTTTCCTCACAAAAATCGAAATGAAAATAAAAGAAAGCAATTCCGTAAAAGAGCCATCTCGTCTAAGCGTTCATAAGGGAAATCGTTATGAATTCCCGATATCCTCCCGTTAATTCAAGCATGACGCTCAAATTAATGGCACGCCAGAGGATTTTCAACTCTAAACTGAGTACGATAAAGATACAAGTTACACGACATGTTTTATTCCCGGCATACGAGTTAGTAGGGCAGAAATATTGTGGTGTTGGTTCCATGTTCCCAGGTCATTGATTAGGTCGCCTCAGGTAGCGGATTCAGGTTGTTAGATTTCCTGGGATATCTAGGTCACAAGCTAGGAAAGCTTCGTACTACGCCTTGTATTAGATGTTACGCCAGACTTTATGGGCGAATAAAGTGGTTTCATGTTCGTTGTAAGATTAAACTTAATAAAATAAAGGAGATATAATGATGGTGTTAAACTAATTTATCTTGATGATTTTATCGTATACAATAAAACATGTTTAGAACGTTTATCTTTGGGAGTCTTTGTATCTGGACTTCAATAATTTTATCCATGAAATTTTAACAACCCGATGTATTTATATCTATTCAGATATAATATACTCCATCGTCCATCTTTGTCGAATAAGTTTTAAATAATTCAAAAATGTGCTACGTGTTATAAATTGCTTCAGATAAAATTGTTGGAATGTTATAAACTTTCGGACTGCCATAAAGTACAAAGGCCTTTTAAAGGCCTAAAGTCATATCCTAAGTCCTTTAAGTGTTCCTGAAGTCTTCAAAACAACAATAAAGCCAAATTCAAATAAAAGGTAAGTAAACCTAACATGTTCAATATATTGCCTAGAGCTAATATCAAGATACGAAGCTTCTATATTTCCCTTCAGTGCTAGGAATGTCTTTATTGGAAATTCCTCAGAAGACAACTGTTCAGATATACTGTCACGCTATGCGTATGAGAGTAGTATATAAAGAGGTATGTAAGTCGAAATATGTAATAGTGGATTTAAGAGAGATTATGTGATAGTTGGTGTTTATTGTGTAATCATTGCAAAATAGGATCTTAAAGTCTTCATGTGTTGGAATATTGAGTATCTATAATCTATACTATCTATACTTAATATAATAGAGGTGAAGAGTTTGTTTGGTTGAACGCGCTAATCTCAGGAACTACTGGTTAGAATTGAAAAAAAAATCTTTTAGTGTTGGATAGCCCATTTATCAAGGATGACTATAGGCTACTTTTATCCCGGGAAAACATAAGAACCCTCGGAAACGCGGGTGAAACCACCGGGTGAAAGCTAGTATTTTATGAATTCTTTTGTTTATTCGCCTATATTCAAATTGTCTTTTAATTTTAAATGTTATAACCCAGAAATTTCTATTTCTATGTTATAACTACGTTTGTGTTAAGTCTAGATTTTCTACAAAATTTTGCAAACAATATAAAACGGTACTACGTAAACAAATTTCAGAAATAAAAAGTTTACACGGTCCTCAGACATTTATCATAATAAATTTCACAATTTCGCATTTCTCGAGTACCGCCACCGTCTCTTGTCGGCTTTCATTCTTGCTTCCATTTGTTTGTCTCTCTAATTTAAGATCATTTTATGAGTAGTCGTTGCAGACTTCTTTAATGTTACTTTTGGGTATAAAAGCTTGTTAATGTCTGTCTTACGTAGTTGTCTTATGTATTAACAAGGAAATTGAAATTTTTAGTGCCATGTAACTTTGACACATTATACAGTTTTATATGACTTATGTGTTTCTATGCGGTTTATATTCAGCCGTTTAAAAAGCTTTATCGAACAATTAATTAACCTGTACCTATCAAAACGATCAGCGGTATTTGTCCTTTGCCAATTTGTTCTTCATGAAATCGAAAACCTAACGAAGCTTTATATGAATAACCTTCGGATACAGAATAGCAATATATTGACGAGTTATTGCTACTTGAAATAAGTAGGCGTTTATTTTTTATTTTGTAATGTTGAGCTACAAGTTTATAGTATTAGATTAAAATGAAGCCTTCCAACTAGAAACTTTAGAGGCGATACGATAGGCGAAGCTAAGTACAGGCAATTTAAACTTGAAAACAAGTTTAATCTTGTATTACGAACATATTAACCTTACGTAACCACTTGTTATATAACTTAAGCACATGTATCGTTGTAAGTTATCGCACTCTTGTTTAATTAGGTAGTTATTGAGATCTTAAATATACTTAATTGACTATTTATACATTTAAAATGAATAATACAAAAGTGGTTTATCGGTAAAAGCACATGATAAAATTAGAATTCACTTAGACTAGGTTTTAATAAGAACAAATGACGACTTTAAAAAAATAGAGTCAAATATTAAAAGCACCTTAACCATGTCTTAATCTTTATAAAAACATTTTACTTGATTATGAAATAAAATGGGACTCTAGCCGCCTTTGAATAGAATTTGATTTCAAAAAATTTTCAACTCTATCCATCGAGCTACTGTTATACAAGTTTTAGTCATCCAATTGCAAGTACAACGAGGAAACTAGCTGATTGAAAACCAATATTCGATGATGTAAAACATCACAAGTTTGCCGCTCTCCGCGATGAGAAAGTTTCAACGCATACGGTACTTCTGAAATTGCTGTAACCGAGTTCTGAACAGGTTTAAGTGAAAAGAGATAAGCAAGACTTTTCACATTTTGAGTACAAAATTTAGGGATGTGACCCGCTGGCAGATTGTAGGTGCAGTACGTCGGATGGCACGCGTATCCGTACGCTTCTACTGCCTGTCTTGCGTCTTCAAAGTATCTCTAAATAGTATGAAAAAATGTCGCTATCTGTATCGGTCAAAAGGAATCCTTGGTATTTTGGCTTCCGATGTCGTCTGGGAATGTCGGGAATTTCCAGGGAGGGTGGGGGGGGGGGACAAATAAATACTTTGACCCGCTACCGCTTCTATCTTCACTACCAATCAACCGCACCCATTTCAGGCTGTTTCACAAACGTCTAACTTTCGTGTTACGAACAATTTGCAACTTGCGAGCGTCAAATTAACTTCACTGTGAAGTAGGTATTTATACAGCCTCGCGGTACATCAAGCGTACAGTCTATCACGCAGGTTGTTACATTGTGATATTTGCATACAAATATAGGATGTGTTTTTTATGAACCATTGGATGTACGGGAAGTAGAAAACCGTGCACTTCACCACAATTCGGTGTTAAGCAATGATGTGATAGAATGTGGTCATCATGAAAAGCTTTGAACACTTAAGGCTCTAGTCTCCCTAAAATCAGTGTTCTTGCGGAATTTATCAGAAAAGAAATATTGTTTTTTAGTCATCAGAAAAGCAATAAATGAAATATATTTTACGTTATTTTAAAGTGTGAGATTTGAAGTTTCCAATGCATATTTTATTTTTTAATTTGACGCCACTTTTATTAGCTTAGTGAGGCTTTAAACATACCTCTATTTACGTTCCACGCGTAGAGGGTCTCATTCATGCACACGCTACGAAAAAAATATAACAAAAACAAGAAATGTATTCAGATTACATTTGTCGGCATATCCTCTACAATAATCTTATCTAGTTACTTTTTTTCCAAATTGTCTCAATTTCTTATTTAAATTGCTTTAAAAAGTTATAAATTTCTGAATTTGACCCTTGCAACATATATTTTTTTCTATTACAAAGTAATGGTTTAGAGAAATCACACTTTAACCACTCCGAGAGCAACTACTTATCTATCGAATAAAAAATATATGCATTCAAAAAATCATTTGAACTAAATTTACCGAGACTAAACATATAACACAACGAACGCTGTCAATTCCCAGCGAAATTGAATGGAATTTTGATGCATTTTATGTTTTATTTGTTTAGTTTCGGTAAATTTAGTTCAAATGATTTTTTGAATGCATATATTTTTTATTCGACAGATAAGTAGTTGCTTTCGGAGTGGTTAAAGTGTGATTTCTCTAAACCATTACTTTGTAATAGAAAAAAATATATGTTGCAAGGGTCAAATTCAGAAATTTATAACTTTTTAAAGCAATTTAAATAAGAAATTGAGACAATTTGGAAAAAAAGTAACTAGATAAGATTATTGTAGAGGATATGCCGACAAATGTAATCTGAATACATTTCTTGTTTTTGTTATATTTTTTTCGTAGCGTGTGCATGAATGAGACCCTCTACGCGTGGAACGTAAATAGAGGTATGTTTAAAGCCTCACTAAGCTAATAAAAGTGGCGTCAAATTAAAAAATAAAATATGCATTGGAAACTTCAAATCTCACACTTTAAAATAACGTAAAATATATTTCATTTATTGCTTTTCTGATGACTAAAAAACAATATTTCTTTTCTGATAAATTCCGCAAGAACACTGATTTTAGGGAGACTGGAGCCTTAACCAGCTCTCAAATACAATAGGGAACCTTACTGCCAAATTCTCCCGCTAGAAGCGTCACTGTGTTATAACGTAAACAAACAACGCGATTGGATGAGAAGACGAAACTAATGTCACTTAAATCAAGGCACGCTATTGGACATATTTACTTTGTATCTATGACAAAATTGAACAAGTAAATACCTAGTGTGTCCATTATTGTGTTCCTATAATGTTTTAATATTTCGCACAGCGTATCGTAATCCTAACTAATATTGTAAATACGAAAGTGACTTTGTTTGTTGGTTTGTTTGTTTGTTACCTTTTCACGCTAAACCGCTGATCCGATCGCAATGAAATTTGGTACGCAGATAGCCTATGGAATGGAGAAGGACATAGGCTACTTTTTCCTCGGGAACGCGGATGAAACCGCGGGCGCAGGCTATTGTAATAATATATTGTTAGTGTAGTGTAGTTAGGACGTCGTTTCCTCCATAACTCAAAGATATCTTGCTGTGTTACTTATATAAAGCACTAAATTATTGTTCCGCAGTCACGCAAACTGTTACCCACTTTTTCTCATTAAGTAACGTAATCTATATAGCCTACTGTTAGTGCTTTGTTCTAAATACTTAACACATTAAACTTTAACTTATTCGTACAAAGTTTATGCTCTTTAACATTCTTGTAAAGTTTTTCTGCCTAAGAGCATTTAGCACTTTTAAGTCTACCTTCAAAATTACGCGTTCTAACATTTACATTCTACAAACTTTTGAGTTGACTTAACACATATTGAAGTGAATCTTCCACGCTCCTAATTTCTTTGTTAAGTTTAAATTCAGGCTCAGAATCTAAGCTCAAATATTATACAGTGGGCGAAGTTTGCAGCTCGTCGCATTGTATTCCAATGTATTCTACAGTCGCTGATTTTGCTTCCGAGCGACAAACTGACTTCTAACTAACAGTATTGTACTGCTCGTGTAACATTGTGGGACTATGCAATAGTAAAAGACAAAAATAGAAATGTGATGGCGGATTTGAGATGATAAATTAATGGGAAACGATATGGTTTATATCACACAAGAAAGAGCATAATGTTAACTATAAAGGGGACATTTATCATTTATTTATATCATGTTTATAGGAAAGCTTATCAAATATCGTTTTTAAATATATGTAGGATATTTAGTCTATGTTACACAGATATAAACAAAGACATGGTTGTTTGTTAAATTAACTCAGTATCGAAATCAGAACCTTTTGTTTTGAGTGATGGAAGCTGCTCTCAAACTTGATGATTCCATTTTCTTATGAGAGCAAAACCTCAAGCACGAAAGCCTAGAGTAGAATTATAGTATCAAGTCAACTGAAGACCTCCCAATCAGCCAAAAGCACAGACAGTCTACACAAGTTAAACCAGCACAAGTGGCGTCGTTAGCAAACATGTTGAATAGCTATTTGAATTACTACACTAGAGAGCTATCCGCACAGAAATTAGGGATATATTGAATTATATCCGAGACTCTAGTCCCGGGTTATGCAAATATCATCTTTGTTCCACTGTGAGTGCTTTAGCTTTTTGATCGTCCCATTTTAGTATTTGAGGAGGCGTGAAAACTTCAGGCGTTTTAATCAGATTTTATGAAATTAGCTTGCGTGATGTAACGTTAAATTTTTAACCTTATTAAATTATAATAAGGTCTCTCTCAGATGATCACGATCTCACCACATAATGAGGCCATGATAAAATAAACGCACAAACCTAGAAGTACATGTAGGTACCGCATGATGCTACAAATTCAGTAATTCAATTCTATAATGCAGGTATAAATCTAACATTATTGATAGCATTTTACACTCCTTTGCCCTGTCATAGACAAGGCAAAAGATTTGCAGAATATTCCCAACTAAAAAATACCTTTAAACTAATAAAAAAAACATAACTAAAGCTTCTGTTACTGCAAATAAATGCATCAGTATCCCTGAAAGCCTATTTGATCCTCACGTTCTTAGAACGAGAGTGAATAGTCCTTCAAATAGAACGCTCTCGAACTGGAATATTGATCTATTCAGGAGTGGGGGTGACCCAGTTGAGACTGTTTGAATCATTTATTTGTCCTGGTAATTAGTGAGTTCGTGGAATAGTTTTAACGTATAGTTTGGGGTTAGGAAATTCATTTTTAGATTTCCACTTGGATTTGGATATCTCGACAAATAATCAAGAACTCATTATTCAAATAAAATATATTTATGTAACCTTGTTGAGTCTCTTCTCAGTTGAAGGCTGACTTCCGAACTGGTGGTAACTTCAGTAGCTTCGACGTTCATAAGTGCACTTCTAGGGCCTAAACTGAATAAATGGCTTTGACTTTGACTTTGAATAGGTATGTTATGATGCATGCCTTCTTTAAAGTAAACGTTAATTAGTTAAGCATTAATAATGCTTCGTCAGATGGGTAAAAAATACACCTAGATTACGAGTGTCTTTTTAAAGGTAAAATAAAATTGTAAAGGTAGGAACGATTACAAACGAATAATCATCAGCCAATAACCTCTATCGGTCCCCAGACAATCGGTAAGATGTCTCCTTATCTAGTAATCCAGCCCCCGACCCAAATATATTAGTAATTTAATCTAACAAATGGCAGATCTCTCGTAATTATAAGTTGGGTTTCGATACCGACATATTGATTGAAAGGTTGAATCTAATTTACGAAGATAGTGGTCTCCCAATTTTATATAGGTATTTTCACGAAAAAATATAAGCTAAACGCAAAAAGTTTTCTGAATAAAATGATATAAAAGTACCTGGCTTATGTAATTCTTATGTGACATCGAGTGACTTAAGTTTTATTCATGAATTCGTTTTCTTTTTTGTGTCTATGAGTTTGAGTGACTTTTGAGCATACAACGAAAGATAAAGTTTTTATGTAGCTCTCTATAAGTCGGCCTTTCTTTCAACATTCAGTTACCCATGATAGCACGTTGTTGAACGTATGCACGATGTACAACCATGAAGTCTTATCGGTAAATAGAAGATGAGTAAAATTTTTAATTTATGAATGCCTGGTTTGTAGACTATGTCTTTCAACCTCATTGAAACCCCGACCTTTATAGTTACTACAAAAGCTATCGATGATGTACTTACCGACAAAATCCTTGATGGCTTGAGAGCCAGAGTCCAATTTATCGTTAGGGTTGACCCTAATCTTGCAGTGTTTAACGAAAGGCATCTCAGGGAGTTTGGCCCACTCGCCGCCGCCGTTGGTCGTGCAATGCACGTCGATGGAGATGGAGTTCTCGTAGGCGCGGATGACGCGCTGAACTTCATTCTCTTGGTAAGCATCAGTGAAGTCAGATAGGGAAAAAGTTCCGTCCTGTAACAAGGAGTTTTAATTTAAATCTCAGCTTAACTATAAAATTGTTGGTTATTGCATTATTGGTATATATAACATGGTAAAATGACTGACTGTTTATATATCAACGCTCAGGCCAAACCGCTGGACCTAGAGACTTGAAATTTTGCACATAGATACCTTATACAGTGTACTAAGGAATAATTTTTTGGAAATTCAACCCCTAGGGTACGCGGGGCGGAAGGCTAGTCATAGATAATAATATTATAGAGTGAAAGTGAGTGAGTGTTTAGCTAAGATTTTGATGTGATTTAGGAGTAGATTTGCTTAGAGCCGTGAAGTATGGTGTTTATGTAAAACTGCGACGTACATCTAGTCATAAATAATACGTTACGTTCACTCTAGGAATGTTCACTAGATCCTTAGTTTTCTATATAATATGAATGACCGCAAATATAAGTTTGTATTCCATAGTATTTAACAATGATATTATGAAATAACTATATTACGAGTTATATAGATAACTCTTTTTTGGTTACACCACAGCACAAGAGAAAAATTAAAAAAACAGATAACATAAAGTGTCAATGGGCGCCTTATCTCTAAAAGAAATCTCTCCCAGACAACCGTTTTTTTCCCAGGTCCCTTAGATCCGTATTGAAGAACGTCAATAAAGGCTTAAGTAGCATGATAAGTGTTTACTTTAAGTAAACTCTATTGCGCAACAGATAGTGTTATTATTTCACAATTATATTGATCGTATTGAATCATGACAATATTTTTAAGGTTATGTAGGTATTTTAAGGTTATAAAAAATCCTTTTTTTATGTTCGTTATTTGCTTATTGAATAGATATCAAATTATTACTTATCCAAAACCTTTCCTTTACTCATCAATCTCCTGACACCTTTCTCAAACGACCTCATATTAACACCCTCTTACTTAACCTCGATAAACCCAAAAAGAACACAAATAACGTAAAAGCATCCTGAAAACGATCAAATATTTGCCGAACCCGTGTCACGAATGATTCCGACTCGATGCCGAATGGAAATGCGAAAATGTAACTGGCAATTATAAAAGTTCATCAATGTTTGCGAAACGAGGGACGTGACATGCGAAAATTAAAATTTACTAACAAGGTAGTGTCGTGAACTATGTCATGAACTCTTGTTCAAAGTCAAAGCCATTCATTCATTAAGGGTGGCTTGTGCTTTTGTAATGGGGTTGTTTTGATACATAATTGATTAATATCATGGCGAGATTTGTACAAAAATAAAAACAACTTTGCATCAACAATAAAAACTTTTCAATGGTAGTGTCGAAGTCAGTAGGTCATTTCATTATAAGTAGAAAAAAATGCCGCGCTCGATTATCATAAAATTTTTACCATTTTTTCAATTTAAAAAAAATTGTGGGAAAGCTAGAGAGTAGTTTCTCTAGCATAGCCTACTCTAAATCTGTGTAAAGCTTTCCCACATTTTTTAAAAAAATTGAATGAGCTTGCGTTTGACTTCTGACCCGTCGAAAGATGAAGACGAAGCCTAAGATGGAGCACGCTTACCCAGAAGAAACCAATGCACTCTGGCCTTGAAAGTCCCTAGATTGTAGAAGTCAGGAAACAAAGACGCCGGTAGCAAGTTCCTCTCCATTGCTGTTCGCATTATAAATGAGGATGCAAAACGTTGTGTCCGTATGTTTGGGATGTCTACAACGTACGGGTTGAAATTTTCCCGGCAGCGTCTAGTGGTTCGGTGTAAGAATGGGGATGGTGGAATTAGGTTGAATATTTCCTGCGCACGCTCTCCAAAATATATCCTATAGAAAACCTATAGATAGGAAAGCGACTTTTCGTCGATGGTCGAGGCTCGTGAGTTTCGTCAAAATTTGCGACTCGTCTCCGATGTGTCACGTTGGTGCTTGGCAGATCCATCCCACAGGTGGCAGCAGTACTCCATGCACGACCGGACTTGGGCTTTATAAAGTAACAGCAACTGTCCAGGCGTGAAGTTGTATAATGTATTTGTCTCTTTATCTTATAGTTCCATCTCTTACTAGGTGTTAAAACCTTAAAAAGGTCCATTAATAAATTCACGATGCTACAAATAATAAATATAAAGTAGTCTTTAAGAGAGACAAAATCCTAACCCTCTTAGAAAAATGTTGTCTCTCTTCTGAGATTTAAAAAGGGTATCTTTTATATCTTTTAACATTTCGTCTCTTATCTAAATATCAAGGTCGTCCTGACCCCAATTCATGTATATATGTTTTATTTTCGATTTTTCTTTTCCTTTTACGTAATTGGCTTTCACGTGTCAAGAGTCGAAAGGCAACGTTTTCAGTGTCAAGGGGATTACTTATCGTTCTCCTGCCATTTGATTGCCTGTCGTTTTGCTTTGTTAATTTTGTAGGCACTGGGGATTTTTAATGATTCTTGGGATTCTTTTTTAATATGTTTATTCTTTGTCCCTCTCTCCGTCTGTTTTAATTGATTGGTTTACCCTTAGTTTAACCTTAAAGCGATGTAGTAGAGACTTCGAATATCATAAAGAAAGTCGTATATATTGGAATCCTACAATGAGCTTGAGCTTTCAGTGAAGGAAAACTTCGTGAGGAAACCATAGCACTGGGGTAGGGTAGTCACCCGTTTGGCTGGCTTTGTGTGTGTTCCGGCAAAGCTAATTCTTTCTAGGCTTTGTGTGTTTACCACCTTCGATCACATCTTCACGTAGCATAGGCTTATATTTGATCACAATCTCATCATAGTATGAGATGATCTCACCAAAGGTGGTAAGCACACAAAGCCTAGAAAGAACAGCGTCTTAATAGCGACTGCTGAATCTCAACGATAGGTGCTTGGTGACATATTCCACTAGAGGGTGCTAGCCAGCCAGGCAGGTACTAAAAAGGACTCTGCCGTGAGTTTATGTACACGTACAAGTAAAAAAGAAAACCTCAAAACAGATACAAGCACAAAGGGACTGGTTATTTTTAATAGAAATTTCTTGCAGCAGTTCTGCGATGGGGAAGTTTGAAAAGAAAATAATTGACACAGTGTGTGATAATTGAAAAAAATATATAGTAAAGAACAAATAGAAATGTCTTAATTCTACGTTAAAAGTAAATATACTGAATGAATTTTATAAAATACCAACAGAAATATAAAATAAAATGTCGTTACTCATTAATACTGTTCTTTAGTCTCAAATAATATAATTGGACATTGACAATATTTCAGTGGATAATGGGTGCCTTTGAGTTATAAGTACTAAGGTACTCAATAGTCAAAGCCTTCAGAGAAGGTACTGAAATACCAGTCAGCAGTGATTTATTTGATATCAAAGAAGAAAATCATGAATAAAGTATTAAAGCTTTGATAAAAAGTTTAAATGTCAATATCATTCAGAATTTTAACGTTTTAATTCTTTTGTCTCTTAAATCTAAAAGGACCTGTCTGTCCTTTTTTGTTACCGACCATTTAAAACAGGCCTAGATAGTAACTAAAAAGGTTCTAATTATATTAATTACGAACACTGAACGATATAAAGGACTAAAGGAGGACGCTACGATCTAATTCCCCTGAAATTTAACCTTAATTTGCGATGCCCTAAAAGCGCCGCCATTTTGAATTTCGTGAATATTTAAACGGTTACGGTAAATAACATTAGGCATGTTTACTTGAACGAAGGCCTAAATAGATTTGTTTACTAAAACCGGAGATATTTGTCAATTACTTACATTTAGTTGCCTGGAAATTCTACAATTTGTCCGAGTTTCAGAATATTTCTGTATTTAAATACAATTGAATTCTATTAAAAAATATACTTAATTGATATTTCGACGTTATTTTATTATTTTTCAACTAGTTACCTACAGTAAGATCAGAATTAAATAAGTTACCAATTTCAATTGTGGCTTTATATGATCAATAATTGCGTAAAATTTATCATACTTATTTGAATCTATCGGCTCTATCCTACTCTCCTTTAGTACCTCCATCAACTTTCTCCCTCCACAAAGTCCACTAGCTCACACCTTACCTGCATGATCCAGGAACCGTTTCCAGCAAATGTGTACCCCGCATGTACGAGGTGTCTGTGTCTTGTAAAAGAGCTGAGCAAGTTGCGCATGCACTGCATCAGCGTGTTCATCTGAGGGTGGATCAGGATCTCTGTCACCAGGTTCTCCGATGCAAATTGGATGAGTCGCTCGCCTGGAACAAGAAATATTAATGTTTTGAGTTGAATTTTCCTATGAGACATGGTTTCTGAGGAAAGTGACTGCGTATTATGCTGAAGGAAGAAGCTGTGTATCCCCTGGACAGCATGTGATCTCCTACAGAAAGGCTTAGATCTAGTAATCATTACAGAATATATGTTACAGCTTCACTTTAATTTAGTAGTAGTATTGTCTTCATTTATTTTCAAGAAAATATTATTAGTTTATTTTATTTATTTCTTTCTTTGACACATTTTTTTTATGGTACATGATGATGTTGTCAAAGCAAAAGCCAATTTTTAATTCAGAAAACCTATCATCATTTATATATTTATATTCCTTCCTAGAATAAAATACGTACCTAGTATATGGCATAAAATATGTATTTAATCTTTCTTGGAAGCTACAAACTTTTTCGTGAAATCATTAAATATTACTTTCTTCGTAATGTTGGTACTATTTGTTCCGGTAGTCTCGGGGTCAAGTGTTTCAGTCGTTATCTCTGTCTACTCTAGGGTAGAATTATTTATATTATCACGACATGGTCGTGTATATAATGATTGTTAGGTTTTTATTTTAAAGGTCAGGCTATATTTTTGTGGCTAGGTATTGGGAATGTAGATAAAATAATACCGAAATTGTGAAACTGTAAAATGATATCATTATAAATCTTATTCTAGTGAAACTAATAAGTCTTATAATTTTACTTATTTCTGCCAAGACGTTTCTTACTAAAACATAATGAATGGTGAATGTTGGTATCACTGCCTACTTCACTCGCGATTAAAAATGTTTAATCCGTCACCCAACATTTTTGAAAAAGAAATATATGTGTGGATACATATTTTGTTCAAGATTTTGAGAGACTACGTCGATCCATGCTTTGGAAATATGACTACGATGACTATAAAGGCTAGGCATAGCTATGAAGAGTCATGTTGAGCTCCAAATTATCAAAGAACAACAAAATAAACCAGCCTAGTAGGACACCAAATATTAAATGGTTAAATAAGAAATAAGTGATACGCTTCAAGACAGATCAATAAAAGAAACCGATCTAAAAGCCCATAGTAACTAGACTTTTAATTTCATCCAAAGCATCAACTAACAAAGCATCTTTTTCCTGTTAACTTGTTACTTAAGCTTCAGGAATTATTAACTGACTGTCCGCATTGCACCACATGAAATAAAATTATACAGTTTTCCTGGACTTGATTCATTATTATTTTATTTCCAAGGAATGTTTATTACTTTCTCGGAATTTAAAGTATTAGTTCAAATTAAAAATGGTGTCATTTCAATCAATGTTTTCATTGTTTTCCAAGTAATATCACTATAATAAACTGTAATAGTCTCAGTTGAACATATCAATCAGTTCAAAAACCGACTTGATTAATCCTAACTATATAATATTATAAATGCGAAAGTGAGTTTGTTTGTTTGATACCTTTTACGCTTAAACCGCTGAACCGATCGCGATGAAAATTGGTATACAGATAGCCTTTGGTACGGAGAAGAACATAAGCTACTTTTATCCCGGGAAAACATAAGATCCTTGGGGAACGCGGGTGGAACCGCGGGGCGGAATCTAGTATCTCATAAAGTACAAAGAGAAAACCCAATAGAGTACAGTAAATTACCGTTACCTATCAGTTGTATCAATTGGCTCTGTGCGGTAAATACATACAGTAAGCTTGCCGACTGAGTTTTGGGTTCCTTCAACCATGCCATGATATTTTTTAAATATTTTATTTTACTTTCAAGATCACTGTCGATATATCTTTTATTGACGTTTTCATTAGTATTTTTTTTCTATATTAAAGTTTCCTTCTTTATCCAACTCCAATCTTTCAACCACAAAATTCCGACCATAAAAAGCATTTGTTACTAACTGTACAAAGGTGCCATTTACAGCGCGACACATTATGCGATTCATTGTCCCGTTATTGAAGCCTACCCTCCATTTCCCGCCATTCACCCTCATTCGGCGCCATTCCGCACCACACTCCGCCATTCAGTTGATTTCAGTCTTAATCGAATGCTGGGAAAAGTCATTACCTTCACTGACTTGTAATGACGTTCAATTTGTGGCTTTTGAATTTGCAATATATTCAAATACTTGATGTTTTACCCTTTATCAAATTACCGTCTATGTTAAGATAATATATTGAAAATTTGATAGGTATTCGCATTATTGTATCATGTGAAAAGATTAATTGCTGTTCACGATTTTGTCGCGTGCACGGTCACGCTCCGCTTCATCCCTTAATTGATATTTTCACAACAAAAAACCTCTGAAAACACTTGTTTTATCACAAACAAAATTGGCAGCAAAAAAGGCTTTATTTAATATATTTTTTTAGCAGGACACAAAGAATTTCTGGCATCAATATAGTGTTAAATATTGGAAAATAAATTCTTTGAATTCAGTGAACAAAAATCCAAATATTTCAGTGCAGGTTTACTGAAATTTTTATTCAAAGCAACGTATAAAATATGCTTTGTCATGGTGCTTTTCTATATCGCAAAATATATTATATACCTTATAGCGTTCCGAAAAGAAACAAATTTAACTTTTGGAATATCCTTTTATATTACCATAAAGTCTGATAAAAATGAGAATTATACGGTATAACGGAACAAAAGGGTTCAGTCTCACCCCTGATACAAAGAAAAACAAATTCGGCGAACAATAGAGGTACTTTAGCTTTATAAATGGGATATAATAGAAGCACCAAACAGCTTGGCATTCGCATAAGCTGTTCAACGTAAACAATAGAGATTTGAAATAGCTAAAACATTATAGTATGACCTGTAATTGTATAATGAAATAAAGGACTTATACAGATTTCATATCTAACTGTGCAGAATTTAGACTGTACTGTTTCAATGCTGAATGAATGGTATTGTTGAGCAAAACTTTGTGAAACCGACAAACTGCCTAAAGGCATAAATAATTCATCAAACTTTGTATAATGAAGCTCTGAAACTTTTTCGAATCACAAAGGAATTGTTAAAAGAGCACACTTTCTTAGGCTTATGTTGTTTGTTAGTTTATATGCATAATTTGTTGTAATAAAAGTTTATTCAATTTAAGATTAGAAAATATTGATAGAAAAAGAGTAATATTAAGTTATTTTACGCTTGATTTAATAAAAGACTTCAGGTACAGATAATAATATTAACTTACTAATATTATAAATGCGGAATTATGTGTTTGTGTATTGATTTGGAATGAAGTTGGCACATAGATAGATAGATCATAGGATGGAATAACATCTAAGGATACTTTTTATCTCAGGATAATTAAATATCTAGCTAAGTAGAGCTAGTAGCCCTATAATACCAAGTCCAGACGAAAATCTCTCAATGAACTAAACCCTAAAAATATCCATAAATATTTCTAGAGAGCAATCCACAATCAAAACCCTACAAAAGATCACTTCAGCAAAGCTTGCGTTCTCCGAAAACCACTCATCAAATAACAAACAGTACCTAGCTATAAGAACAAGTAATAAGAGAGAAAGATTTAGTGGCCGTCAAGATCTCTTCAAGTATCTCCGCAAGTCAGCTGCTCAAATTCAGAGCTCTTCAGCAAATTCTCAGTTCCCAGGCGGAGTATAATAGATAAGTGTGATACATTCGGGAATACAGTCCAATTGTCGGAATTCATTGGAGATTAGTAATTACTTTTGCAATTTGTGATGGAGTTTGTGAATTGTTTTTGGGTATTTTGTTTCTATTAATGGACTATTAGTTTCCGTCCGTGGTTTCTGAGTGATCTAACGAATTTTGTGGATAAAGTATATTTATCTACATGCCCATCCAAATTGGTTCAACTATTACCGTATTAAGAAACATCCAGACAAACTTTAATGATATTAATATGATGAGAAACGAGTTCAGTAACCATAATAATTGACTGACAATAAATGCACAGACTAAGTCAACTAAGAGACTTAAAAGAGATGTTTTTTAGAATTACATAATTAAAGAAAGGATTTTTTCTCGTCTACTGTGTTAGAAGGCCTAATATATATTTTGTCTTCTCAAAAGCGTTTTGGCATTTTAAAACCACAACAGTTTGTGGAACTAGATATATCAGTGCCCAATGCATTAATAATATCATCGATCTCAATAATACATAAAACCAAACATACGTATTTCGATTAATAATAAATTACCAATACGAAATCCATTCGAAGTGATTCTTCGAATAAACCTGTTTCCGTATCAGTTGAGTTAGATACAATTATGTCTGATCCTCATAAAGGCATTTTCATTTGATAATGTAACATATATAACGGATTAGATTTGATCGAATTTGCGTAATCCTGCAAAATTATTAAGGATAGATATTTTTGAAGCTTGTGTGGTGATGAAATATTGCTGCAAATAGTATTTAATATGAAAGGATTAGGATTTGTCTCTTAAATTCGGCCTAATTTGAGAGATATGATACTAAGGCACCGTTTTATTGATAAACCACGTGGATACTAAAGTAATGTACCACTGAACATAGTCATATGTTCTACTCTTTTTAGAAAATGTCAAGCCCATTATTATGTACAATATTCACCAAAGCGTCTAACGTCATTACAGACAGGGCTAAAAAACGATGTTATTTCAACCAGAAACATTAAGGTCTATCTTACCGTTCCGTTGATAAATAGGCCTTCAATCGATTTTTGGTTACAGATTCATTATTATCAACACTATGACCTCACCCGCCCTATTTACTGGCATTTGTGTCATTTTGCCAAAAGCGTGTCCGCTGAACCAGAATCGTGCGATAAAACGCGCTAAAGCGCTGAAGCGCAGGAATTGCTCAAAGCGCTAAATTGTCAATTTTCTGAGAACAGCTCGTTTGGTGCTCGACGTAGTTAGTTTTACCAAGAATTTGTGTGATAAACATGTTTCATTATTCCGCTAATGAAGTACATATAAGATTTCCGATTAAGTAGGTTACTTTACGACACTGCCTACGGAAGAATTGGTAATAAGTGCTGTATAAAAAGCTACATCTTTATTTATATCAGTATCATATCTAATGTCTCTTGTAAGTACTCCCACCCCTGTAACTACTTTGCATCTTTTAACCGATTTCATTGTTCTTCTTTTTCTTTTGTCAGCGATTCTTGACATTAACAAACCTTTTCATCATGAACAATAGGATTCAGGTATTGACAATGAACAGACTGGCCTGATTTTTTTCCAGGAAAAAAATCCCTTCAAAAACTTCAGATCTAGAACGTGTATACTTCAGTTCAAGTAAAAGCTGTCTTATTAGCAAACACTATCGATCTTCCACACAGTCGCCAGTCGTTCGTCAAGCTCACCGTTGATTGATTGTTCGCTACCGACCGTTTCTAGCAAGCTGTTACATCAGTTAGTTAATTTTAGCTCTTGATTGAATGTTGTAGGTCTTGCAGGTGTGATTTTATCCTTAGTAATTTATTTTTTGAAGTGAAGGTTAGGGCAAAATTTTAGATAAATTCTAGTTTAAATTTTTTTGGTCGTAACTTCAGTAGTTTCGACGTTCATAAGTGCCCTCCGAGGGCCTAAACTGAATGAATGGCTTTGACTTTGACTTTCTACCATTTTTAAGACTGCTATGTGGGGTTACCTGCAAGTAGATGTTTATTTCGAGTTCCTTTCATATTTTAGGTGTTACAGTTTAAGTATCACATAAGAAAATTAAGTACAACATTTCTGTTTTGTTTATTAATTCCCAAAAAGCTATGTTCTTCGTTGAATGATTTCATACTTAGACTTTTTTGTATATAATCTGCTGTGGCTCTACAATCCCAAAACACGTCCCTAAACATCTCGAAGAGCATCAGGATCCATGGCGTAGACATTTCTAGTGGCGTTCAGTTCCGTAGTCACTTGGAAAACAAGGTAAAGCTGGCATCCAAGAAGCTCGGTGTGCTCAACAGAGCTAAGCAGTACTTTACATCGGGGCAAAGACTGCAACTTTATAAGTTGCAAGTCCGACCTTATATGAAGTACTGCTGCCATCTGTGGGCGGGAGTAACTGAATACTAGCTTGGGCTTTTTGACTCGGTTCACGTGCCGAACTCACAAGTGGTTTAGAGCCCTTGAGTCTTAGGAGAGTCTTTGCCTTCTTATGTGTGATCTACCGCTTGTACAATGGACAGTGCTCTGAGGAATTGTTCGACTTGATACCCACGGCTACATTTTACCATCGCACCTCTCGCCATCGACGGGGAGCTCATCCTCACACATTGGAGCCAAACGTGTCTCGTACAGTGTGGTTTCAAAGGAGTTTTCTACCACGGACGCGCGTGTGATGCCCCTGGTGTTGCAAGCATCAATAGGCTACGGTAACCGCTTACCATCAGGTGGGCCGTATGCTTGTTGGTCACCTTAGTGGTATTAAAAAAATCTAGTTACTCTTAAAAAAATTCGTCAGATTGATTACCAAATCAATTATAGTGAACCTAAATCTAAAAAAGATAAACAAAAATTTAATCCTTAACATGGATAATTAAGAACCATTTTCATATTTCATTCTCATAAATTCAATTTCAAGTAAACTCAACTGAAAGTGGATTATAATCCGAGGAGAGCAACGTAAAAAGCTCGTAAAGTCGAGATTTTAAAGCCAGATGGAAGATAATGTCTGGTTCGGGTGAAATATTGCCAAAATAACGCGATAAAATGAGATAAAAGTACGGTTTTAATCACAAATATTAAACTAATAGATTATTTTTAAATTTAGGTCACTAAAGACGCAAATTTATAGACTTGTTGTTAAGCTAAATCTAACAATCTTAATGTTGATATCACGGGTTACTTAGGTAGTACTTTTCTAAAAAAAAAGTGACTAAATTCGCAAAACTTACATTTCAAAAAAGATTCAAAAGTTTATGCTGATATTTATTTTGATCTTGCTCAGTTTCTTTGCTAGTTCTACCTCTCAATTGAAGGCTGAGATCCGAACCGATGGTAATTTCAGTCGCTCTGACATTCATCTTTTTCTGGGATCTAAACTGAATGGCTTCCAAATTAATGCCATATAAATCGTGGCATGCCATTGGATACATTGACACCTTTGAGTAAGCAATCCTATTATAGACTACGACGATTCTACCAATACTTTACCTAACTCCGAAAGCTCTTCTGTTAGTAACATTATTAAAATACCATGAGAAAGTTTGTTTGCATAATGTAGTATGAACCCAGAAACAGTTATGATAGATTTTGAAATCTTTTGATGATGTAAAGAATTTTCTAAACATTCCACTCTCTTTTCTTTGTTCCTAAATCGTTGTAAGTCACTCGGAAAGCCATTATTAAATTACCTACGATTGAAAGTGATTTTATAGCGTCCTTTATTTTTCTTTTCTGAACGATTAGGGCCCGCGATATTACTTTTATATTTTTGTTTTTGTTCGAGAGGTTTGTTAAGTGATTTAATGTCAATCGTATATTTTTAGGGCACAAAATATATTTTAGAAATAGTATATAAGTCACTGGTATTAGAGTATCGAAAAATCCAAACTAACTTTTTCCCCTATTTAATCTATACATTTATAATAAAGATAGGTGTTTAATAATTCTTACCATATCTGGCTTCCTCCCCCTCGGGTGCCTGCGCCGTGAGGGTGGCCAATTCCTTCTCCAAGTCGACCTGGTGCTCGCCAGAGTCCCATGATAGCAGTCCTGTAACAAGGAAAATATAAGCATTTGTTAATAAAATAGATAAAGAGATTTGGGTATTTCTTCTTATTCAGGCTTACTCAGTACCCATTAGGAGTAGTCTGTAGGTACAATTTAGTTCTATAAATTGTAACGTTGATAGTGTAAGTACCCTCATTAACCAAGGTCGTCAGCTGCCTCATTAGGAATTAAAGTACCCAATCAAATT
Organism: Tetheella fluctuosa; assembly: GCA_951216915.1. Taxonomy (NCBI): domain Eukaryota; kingdom Metazoa; phylum Arthropoda; class Insecta; order Lepidoptera; family Drepanidae; genus Tetheella; species Tetheella fluctuosa. The sequence continues at coordinate 10,760,941 of OX578229.1, read as the reverse complement.
TGATCCCGAAAAATGTGCAAAACCGAGCTAGGGGTGGCCTTAAAAATCGAGATTATAGAATCCCAACTAAGATATATTCCTATTGGAGATCCTTAGAGGAGGCCTATGTCCAACGGCTGAGATGATAATGAAGTAGCTGCACTCTGCACAAGTGCATCTTGTACATACTTATTCAAAATCCAGTAAGTACTTAGTATTAGAAATAGTAATTTTAGTTAAAATTAGAACTTATTCAGGTTATTATTTTTTATTTATATTTCTTGTTGTTGTTTTTTTTTAAATTTTTTGTGTTTATGCATATTATATTTATTAAAAAAAAAAAAAAAATTTAATGGAAAAAAGCCAACGCCATCTGACAAAGATTGCCCAAAAAACAACAAAATAGACAAAAAAATTAACCTTGCTGAGTTTCTTGCCGGTTCTTATCAGTTGAAGGCGACTTCCGAATCGGTGGTAACTTCAGTAGTTACGACATTCATAAGTGCCCTCTTAGGGCCTAAACTGAATAAATAGCTTTGACTTCGATGATAATGAACAGACTGACAATCTAAGGTGGATACAAACTTCTGCCTATTTATTTGTTACCTTTTATGACTAAAATTCTGTATAGAGATTTTGATGTTGGTAGGGAGGTGGTCTAGTATCTAAAAAAAGACATAGGTTTTTTATACGAAAATAAAATAATGATTCCACGGGGGCTTAGGCATATCGTCCTGCGTAAAACTAGACCCATATTAATTGTACTGAGGCACCTAGTCCCATAACGATACCACGCAGACGAAGTCGCTGTCAAAAGCTAGCTAGCTTATGAATAATACGAAAACAAAGAAAAACTTAGCTTATAAAGGCTTTCAGAAACTTTCCCTGTGGAACAGCGGAGGCTCTGTGCAAGTCTCAGTGGGAGCGGAAGTAATAAGGGAAACGGCGGAACGACCCAAACCAACACGTGTTTGTAGAGCCTTGTAAATATTTATATAATGATGAGCAATATATCTTGATGGGCTTCTATGTATTTCTGCTATATTCAAGACCTCATAGTCTTCTATCTGTCTTTTTTCTGAAGGTAATTTTCAACATAACAGAATACAGTTATACATGAATTATATATTTGTCAGGACATAAGACACCCGAATAAAAATATATATAATGTGCTGTCTGTAATGACTTGTTGAGTTTCATATCCTTTGTTGAATAATGCCTTATTTTATGGTATCAGAATGCCCACTTGTAAAACCATCCTAAAGGTTAAAGCTACCGTCTATAAAAAAAAATATTACCAAGCTTCTGCGAAAAGAATCCAGAATTAATTTGAAATGCGACAGTTTTCCTTATATTTGATATTCCCGCGATGTCTGATACTTGAATCATAAATCAAAGCGAAACGTATTTAATTCCAAAGAGTTTTCATTTCAAACGTAATTTTAATTTATTTGACATTTTCCTGTTCTCAAGAGAATTAGTATTATCTACCGTAATAATAGGAGCATTTGTTTTTGATTCTTTTTATGATAAAGGTAAAGTAACAGCTAACATAGTATTTATAATAAATGTGTCTTTATCACCACATTCAAAATCATTGAATGCTGAAAATTTTGCACCCTCCCTTTGTGATGTAGACAAGAAATAAAACCGGATTTTTCCAAAATTGAAATGATAAAGCTGAGTTAGTTTGTATGTTTGTATGTTGAACGCGCTAATATCAGGAACTACTGGTTCGAATTGAAACATTATTTTAGTGTTGGATAGCCCATTTAACGAGAAAGGCTATGAGCTACTTTTTATCACATAATAGGTGACAAGCGTTTTATTGTGAATACCACGTCTTAAAGCGTCTTATCTTAACGACCCTCCAGGAGTACCAACAATGTAAACTGTCATTTAATCCGTCATCAACAGTATAATGTCATGTTAATTGTTGTTGGGACGTGTCTGTCGTTTGCAGCATTGTTATATAACAAGGGGTACGGATAGGGCGTCGTGTTTAGCTGTAAAATTAGTGTGATTACTGTATCAATGTTTGTTAGGGTTAAATTAATTGTAAAGATATTACAGTGTTCTATGTAGCGTCGATCGTTGATAGTCCATACTATTATGAAAATTAGCTTTAAAACGGCTTAGAGTTCTGTTACAATTAGGAATAGTTGGAAGGTGCTTATATAAAATACAGGTTTTTTTTTTAATCACTATAATTTATTATGAATCGCATTTTTTATTATTGTAGTAAAATTATTTTGTTTATTGGTAATTTTAAGACACTTTATTGTTAATTAATTTTATGAGTATAGGTCTAGTTCACAATTGTTTTATACCTACACATTTTACAGATTCTGAAAACCCGATCAAATTTAATCTATGAACAAAATTATTGCTATCTTTATCATTTTATATGTTATTAAAAGAGGCAGGTACAGACAACTAAAGATTAATCATCACCAAGCTTCTGGAAAGTAGAAAAAAACTATACCTATCTGCTGAACTGACTTTAATGAAATTTGACAAAAAAGAAGCGTGAAACCTGGAAATCTTCGCAAAGCTTAACCTACCCTTTATTTCTCGCACTATACATTCCTAAATAATATCTACTTACTGAATATTTCAGGCTTCCCGCTAACAATGAATAAAAGATGCCTAGAAAAAAAATAGGCCGAAGACAAAAACTCTGTTGTCTCTAGGCAATACCTACCTAATATTAATTTTGGAGAGAGCATCGAGCCGACCGTATCTTTTCATAATTATTTTTAGTGTTCTAATTTTGTCGGAACAAAGGCGAGGTAATTTGAATGAAAATCTTATTTGGCTTTTGAACTAGGTATTAACAAAAAAGACAAGAAATAAATTAAACATAGTACCTATTAGACGTCTTGAAGTGTTGTAATTTATGAAAAACAAAACCTATTTTCTTTTTTTTTAATTCTCAATTGACCTTTCTATGGTAATACATTTTTTAACGCGCTTTTATTAGCTTCCCTTGTAACTAATTATGTAAATCTTGGAAGTAAAATTTCACACACTTCTTGGTTTCCAAATGAGCTGTTTTTTTTTAATACGTCGTTAAAAGTGTTACAAAACTTCCCAATATATGTAAAATGTTAAATTATAATAATAAATTAGTTATATATTAATTAATATTATAAAGCTAAAGCGTTTGTTCGAACACGGTAATCTCAGGAACTACTGGTTTGATTTGAAAAATTATTTCCGTGTTAGATAGCCCATTTATCGAAGAAGGCTATAGGCTACTTTTTATCCCGGGAAAACACAAGATCCCTCGGGAACGCGGGTAAAACCGCGGGGCGGAAGCAAGTTAGTTATATTTTCTTTAACGTATAAATAAGAAGCACAAATTGGAAGGCATTTTCTTAAAACACGGTTTTACTCTAATTTAGAGGCCGAAGATATATTGTGAATTTCTCTGTATTTGAAATATTAGTGAAGTTCTTTGGGTTGCGTAGAACCACTGATTATGTTTGATGTATTAAAGTTGTTAAACTCACAGATAATCTTTCTCTTGATGTTATTGATGTAATACAAAATGCTTTCAAGTTAATTTTTATTAATAATCGCGTCTATTTATTCTATAACTCTTATAGCCCGCGGCTTCCCTCGTTTATACTTTATATATTTTCCTCCTTTCACCCGATTACGATGAAAAGAGCACCTATTTGGAGCGCCAAGCTAAATTGCATTAACTTGTGGAAACTTCATGAAAATCCGTTACCGTTATTACCGTGTTCAAACAGATAGACAGACAGAAAAAAATCTATGCATTGTTACATTTCCTACATCATCTAAATAAAAGTTTTATTAAAAAAAAAATTACAGAGACAGAAAATGACAGAAAAAAATAGTAGAGAAATCTTTTGCTGACAGTACTTAATGCAATACCTAGTTCAATTTAAAAGTTTTTGTAACTGAAATGTATTTTCCTTGTCATAAGACATAATACTCGTAGGTACAATTTTACTTATTTTGTTTGGAGAAGCACATGAAACATAACTTTACCTGACAGTACCATATCCCTCGTCGAGCCCTTCCCAATTTTTAGACATTTTCAAATATTTTATGCAAAGGGCAACACAAGTCCTTGAATATAATGTTACCAACACTCAAGTTGGGGACATTGGCTGACCTTGTCTATAAATTTAGTATTCAATAGCTAGAATTTTCAGTAAATTCGGGAAATTTTAAAAAACTTTGTGTGGAACAATTATGCTCTATTTGTTTGAAAAGGTACTATTGAAATATATATACAGTATACACTAGCTAACTTTGTAATTAAATAAATATTAGTTTTAGAACCCATTAGTTTATAATATGTAGAACAAGTTCTTGAAAATGTCAAAATATTATCATTTTATTTTACGTTTTTGGACAGATGCTTTTAAATTTTAATCAATCTCATACATAACTAATCTATTTCATTTACTCATCATTCATTTCATTAATGAACATTCCACAGCTGGACATAGGCCTCCCCTAAGGATCTCCAATAGGACCGGTCTTGGGTGGCCTGCATCCAGAGTCCAGCCTACTTTTGATATTTTTGTATCAATAAACTCTGAAATCGCGAAAAAAATTACAAACTGTTCATACTAATGATTAAGCTTATTCGAACAAAAAATAGTTTCCAAAAAAAAACCCAATTATAGTCTCGAAATATCCACCCAATAAAAAGCTTGATATGCATTCGAACGGGTGAACAGTGACACAAAACCTAGTTCAATATTTCGTATATCCGCCCACCCTTATTTAATAAGTCCGTGACACAATTTAAATGATGCACCGACACGTGCACGTGACACGCCCCAACCTGCACTGGAAGTAGGCTAATTGCTGGACCGGAAATTAACAGGACTAATATGAATTTATGATGAACTTGTTGCTAGTTTAGTGGAGCCTTCGTTAGTGGTTTGTAGTAACATGTTGCCATCATATTAAAGCGATGATAGCTCAGTGGATGCCGCGGCAAAGGTCGTGGGTTCGAATCCTACAGTGACCTTGAGCTTTCGGTGAAGAAAATCATCGTGACGAAACCATAGCACGGTGGTAGGATATTTTGTAGTACCCGCCTGGCTGGCTACCACCATCAAGATGAAATTCTGTCGCCAAACATCTATTGGCCTGTTCCAGCTACACTTGAAAGCCAGTTCCTTCTAGGCTTTGTGTGCTTACCACCACCTTTGGCCACATTATCACTTACACCATGATTTATTTGACTAGTACATAATAAAAAATGACTAAACACGCCATTTCTTAAATTGTGAAAATTAAAGCATTATTTTTTAAGCGCGAATATGATAAGTATGTAATAAAATTATCTATAGTTATACAAAATTTATTTAATAAAGATTTTATCGAAATACCTTAAAAATTATCACAGAAATTCAATGTGGACATTCATGTCCTAAGTGAGTTGGGCAGGTAACTAAACTAGCCGATAGCAGGTAAAGTCCTTATAGAATGGTGGCTGGGATAGGGATGATTCACCAGAACGATTATGCCAATCAAAAGAGTAAAAGAAATCGAGATAATTTCTACCCACACGCTATTGACATCCAGCCAATTTAATTCGGATGCAACGGTTTGCTTCAACGTTGTAAATGCGAATTCAAGGAGTGAATCTCACTTTTGCGTCTGTGTTCTAACACATATCCTTGATATCTTTAAGTCCAAAATGAATGTAATTTTCTGGGCAAGGGTGATACTGGCAATTGCTAAACGTAAAGCCCATTATTGGAAAAATATCGCGGGAATGATGTAGATAATTGGTACGGACAAAAAGTGATTGGTACGCGATTGGCTGAAAATAATGATAAAGATTATTCATAGAATACATAATAAATAAATAATAATAATAATAAATATTCTGGGACATTATTCCTCACACACGGCCATCTGACCCCAAACTAAGCAGAGCTTGTACTATGGAAGCCAGACAACTGATATACTACATATACTACTTTTCTTTTGTAAATACATACATATATAGATAATTACAACCAGACACAAGACAAACAGACATGTTCATGCACACAAATGTTTGTCCTGAGTGGGAATCGAACCCACGACCTGTGACGTGATAGATAGGGTATCTTACCAACCACGCCAACCGGCCCGTGAAAGTCCAGAATGAATGTAATTTTCTGGGCAAGGGTGATACTGGCAATTGCTAAACGTAAAGCCCATTAGAGGAAAAATATCGCGGGAATGATGTAGATAATTGGTACGGACAAAAAGTTATTGGTACCAGATGGCATACTGTAGTAGATAGAGGCTGTAAATAATGAAAAAGATTATTCATAGAATACATAATGCGTATAATACCACTTAAAGCAACATAAGTAACACTTAATAGACACATATATTTCTAGTTTCTACTCAACTCCACTCAACCACAGATAAACAAAAGTGGAAGATCTAAAAACCGCACACACGGTCTCAGCCTTGGTTGTTGAACCCCCTTCTTTGTTTAGGTATAGCCCGGTCAAAGGTCGAGATACGCCCGGTCCTATTTCTGCCAAACCCTGCGACCTGTTTCCATTTTTGCAGCATTCTCGCAAATTGATGCTATACCTCTAATGAATAATTAATTGATTGTCTGATGCCTTCAATTCTATTTATGTGTTTTAATTTTGAAGTTGATTTTGTGATTTTTCTCAAATCCTTATTAGCACGATTCAAGGGCCATATTTAATAAGAGAGTTCTCTCTTTTTCTCTCTATGTCTGTCTCTTTTTGGTATATTGATTGATATAGACTGTCAAATGTAGCTTTAAAATAAAAATTTAGACTTTAGCTGCACTATAAACTGCAGAAATTGAGTTATTAGATCAGAAAAACAATCACTGAGAAATGTAGGATGGAGAAAATAATGAGCAACAAGATGTAATAAGTATTTGGATACTATTATTTTACAGGTAAATTTGTATTACTGTGTTTCGATTAGGAGGGTATGGGAGCCGGTGAAATTACAGGCACAGGAGACTTGACACCACACTTGTCATGTCTCAAGGTTGGCAACGCGTGAGTGATACCCCTCGCAGGGAAAATATAAAATTGTATTTTCTTTGCCCGTGGTGTTATGAGCGTCTATAGGCTACGGTAACCGCTTACCATCAGGTGGGCCGTAAGCTTGTTTGCCACCTAAGTAGTAATACATTTAGCCAGTTTAATATTTTCTTAAAACAATAGAAGCAGTTAATGCTAATAAGGTTTGGTGAAGAGTTATTGGTGAAGAGAATTCTAGTATATGTAATTATTTAGAATACTCGATGATTGAAATAACCCTGATGGTAAGCGGTTGCCGTAGCTTATTAAGTGCCTAGCTCTCCACCACCTTGAAGAACCCTATGTCTTAGAGAAACCACGATGGGAAATAAACTATTTAGCAGTTATTTAGTCAGACTTATTGTGGTTCTTATCAGAAAGCATACGAGAAACAACCACTCTGTTAGAAATACAACTCATAACAAAATAATACTCAAATCTACCAGTAAGCTTAAATCTAATTTCAACCGATGATTGGCTGCCCACTGATGCAGCGAAACATGGTTCTGTGAACGAATTGTTCATGTAAGCGGTTAATTATTTGTTAATTGTTTCGCGTGTTTTACATTAGGTATTCGGATTTATCGATTATGCACATAGTCATGATAATTATTTAGTTTGTAGTCTTTAATGGTTTTTTAAATACACCAATCATTGCTATCATCCACTTTTAGTTACTGCTCGAATTCGATTGTAGATTATGAAGCCAGAAATGTTAGGTTTTATTGTCTTAATTAGTCTTCTCAACGTTTGCTATTGAAAAAATAACTGTTATTATCATTATTTTAGCGATTAACTTGTGACGTCAGAATACATATTATGTTGCCATAGTTTGTGAGATGAAATCGACCGTTTTAACAAATACAATGACGTCACGCAATTTAAAATCCATTTATCTCATTTGATAGATATTTCGAAAAAGAAACATGAATATCGTATGACAATTTTTATAGGTTATGTTTGCAAAAAAACAGGCATACATTAACTGCACCAGAAAATTATTGCTCTGAGAAAGGATATCCTTGTTCACTTTCCTAATCCTTTACAAGCTCCATATCACATTTACAACCATGTTGTAATGAATGTAACAATCCACTAACTCAAGATAACTGATCCAGCTACAAGTTTCCAAAAAGTAAACATTTTTAAATTATCAAGCAAATCTAACTAAAGCATAGATTAAGAAGGTAAGGGACCTCTGAATCCAACAAATAATGGAATTAAATCCCCTGGATAAAAAAACGAATTCCACGACCAAACTCCAGGTTTATTCTCAAAGATGAAAAGGTCAAGATCTACTGCAATTAGTGTAATAGTTATTCCGTCGGGTAGTTGGTTCCATCTCATTTGCATAGAGGCTTTCTACCGCAGCTTTGCCGCACTATGGCGCCGAGAGTAGTTCTGTATAAATTAGTTTCTTTAGAACTGTTTGCCGTTTATTGTGCAAGTTTTTCAAAGTCAGCTGCTTCGTGTGATTGTTTGTAAGATATTTTAGCATTTGTAACTATTAAATTGAGAATCTCAGTGATAACTTCATAAGAATTTGAAAGACAACAGCTGCAGTTCGCTAATCAAACAAATCAGGTTTATCCGATTCTCATAACGTTCTTTAAATTATTTCATGTACCGGTCATCTTAGTATGATAATATACTGAATTCAGCCCACTAGTTATGAGGAGGGCCGTCTCTTACACCCTGTATATTATTTGATACAGTGGCCTATTAGTTACGTGGTTCTGTTCTCTTTTAAACAAGTCCCAATAATGTCTATGGATTTATAATAAGTAATATTTGTATTATCTCCAAGATATTTTAACCTGGTGGGCTACGGACTGCATGTCTACTGCAAAAATGCTCTCAATCAAATTATTTATCCTAAAATATCTTTGGATTCATATTTTACAGTATTGTAGCTAAGAAATGATCCACTTTATCAAATGAAACTTGTAGGTGTGAAACAAATGTTTCTGAGTGTCTTTTGTCTTTGTACTATCTTTCACACAATGGAAACCTCAGGTGGGATTCCGCTCCACATTTCAAAAGCGTGAAGATCTAGGTCTCTCTGGAATGAGGCCTCGTCCATCACAAACTCATACAAGGTGTAAAAACTGTGCATTGAATTTCGAACCTTTTTTTGGGATTCAAATTGCAATTTTGATATAAGGATTGATTTGATAGCATAAATGTTTTGAGAAGATAAGAAAAATAAAGGTTAGAATTAAAATGAGGAATAATAGAAAGATAAATAATAGGCTTAAAAAAAAGAATATAAAAACAGTACAATAATAAAAAATATAACCGAAAAATGAAAGCAACACTTTTTAAAATTCTCAAGAGTATAATATCGTGCTAAATTAAAATAAATAGGTAATGTAATACATCTGAAGTCCCTAAAGAAATTTATCTTACGCTTTGCCGTACTTTCCTCAACAGAAGAAATAGAAAGAAGTCCTTTTTTTGGAAAATTAATTCTACAGCTACTTTATTCAACTCAAAATGTTCAAACTTAAATAAAATTATCTTTGGCAATAAATTTGCTGAATAAAGAAGGAAGGCTTTATGATCATGACGAATATGATAAACTAAAATTTGATTTACTAAATGGAGGGTAGTTACAAATTTGGAGAGTGTGCACAGGAGCTGTTCAATAACTATAATATTCAATAGATCTATTAACGAGGGTATCTTCCCAATCATCTGGAAGGAAGCCCATATTGTACCTATCCATAAGAAGGGTTCAAAATCAAATGTCGCTAATTACAGACCAATTTCAATCCTAAACACCATGTCTAAATTATTTGAAAAACTTGTTTACGATGCCATATATTCGTCCATTGCTTCTAATGTAACACATAATCAACATGGTTTCCTGCGAGGTCGCTCTGTTAATACTAACTTAGGGGAATTTGTGAATTATATTCTACGATCCATGGACGGTCAAGCCCAGGTAGACGTGATCTACACGGACTTTGAAAAAGCTTTCGACCGTGTAGATCACGTCATACTTCTCAAGAAGCTGTATAACCTTGGAATACAGGGTGATCTTTTCCGATGGGTCAAGTCATATATCTCTAATAGGAGACAAGCTGTTGTGGTCGGGGGTTATAAGTCTGATTTTACGGTTGTCCCGTCGGGTGTGCCACAAGGATCACATTTGGGCCCGTTATTTTATAATGCGTATCTATACGATATACATACATGCTTTGAACACTCAAACTACCTATTGTACGCAGATGACAAGAAAATATTCTTAAAAATTAATTCACTGATCGACTGTGCTAAGGTTCAGGATGACTTAAATCGGCTTTCCGTTTATTATTCGCAAAATAGAATAAGCGTTAATATAGATAAATGCGTTCAAATTACTTTCACTCGCAAAAATAAACCAGTAGTCTTTAACTATAATATAAATGGTATACCCTTGCAACGCGTGGAAGTTACTCGTGATTTAGGGGTATTATTAGATAGCAAAATGATTTTTGATCAACATATATCTTCTATTGTGGATAAAGCATACAAAAGCTTAGGTTTCCTAATGCGAGTATGTAAACCCTTTTCTGATCCCTCATGTCTAAAAATAATATACTGCGCCTACGTGCGTAGTGTTCTAGAATTTGGAAGCATCTCCTGGACACCTCAATATTCCACGTACATAGACAAAATAGAAAAAATTCAGCGAATCTTCATAAAATACGTAAACTTTAAATCTAAAAAGTCATTTTCAAGTTACGAGGACGCTTGCTCTCATTATAGAATCCACAGTCTCTTAGTCAGAAGACAAATTCTCGATTTAAGCTTTCTTCAAGATGTGGTTAATTCTCGTCTCGATTGCCCAACATTGACATCAAAAATTTCCCTAAATATTCCTAACCGAAGACCACGTTACCCTGAACACAAAGTTTTTTGTGTTCCTCAAAGCCGCACTAATTACGGTCAATATGAATTTGTATCACGTGTTACAAACTTATACAACAAAAAATTTAGCGATATTGATATATATTCATGCACAAAACACGCTTTTAAATCTAAAATAATAAAAAAGTTATCTCTATAGGTATTTCTTACTCACAAACACGCAAATCTCTATCTCGGCACACATCATCCACATCACACGCATCATACATCACATTCACAAACACGCACAAATACGCATATCCTACATAAACCTACATACACTACATATCTACACACATACATACACTTACACAAACACCGACACATCTTCTGATTAACACAATCAAACTTTAATAATACTACTATCGACTTTTTTTTTTTTTATATTTATACTCTGCTCTGTGTATTCTTTTTAATTAGTTTTGATCATGTTGTGGTATCCTGTTATTGGCTTTGGATTTTTAGTTATATCAACATTAAGCATGTATAGTTCTAAGTAGCTGTTGGATGTCCTAAGAAATAAATAAATAAATAAATATTCCGCAATACCCATTTCTCCATCGAACCACAAGACACCGGGACAATTTCCACGCACAAATTGTCGACATCCCGCTAACACGGATACAAAGCTTCGCTTCATCATTCCTTATACCAACAGCAATGCAGTGGAACTCATTTCCAGGGTATGTGTTTCCTGACACCTATAACCTAGATGTTTTCAAGACAATGAATAGGTATTTTCTGGGCAAGCGTGCTATATCCTCGGCTCGTCATAAATCCTTCTCAGGGTCTTGTTGATGGTCAAAAAGATGTGAAAGTTCTAGACAATGGTTATCTAGAATGGTAAAGCGCAATTGATGATCAATAGGGCCGGTTGGCGTGGTTGGTAAGATACCCTATCTATCACGCCGCAGGTCGTGGGTTCGATTCCCACTCAGGACAAATATTTGTGTTCATGAACATGTCTGTTTGTCCTGTGTCTGGGTGTAATTATCTATATAAGTATGTATTTACAAAAGATATGTAGTATATCAGTTATCTGGCTTCCATAGTACAAGCTCTGCTTAGTTTGGGGTCAGATGGCCGTGTGTGAGGAATAATGTCCCAGAATATATATTTATTTATTTAATAGTCAAATTGGAAGACATTAGCAAAGACTTCTAGAAGTAAAAATGAACTGATCGCAAAGAAAATTAAGAAAAACCCAAATGAACAGCTGAAAAAATGAAAATAACCAAACGAAACTCAAACCGTACAAGATGCGGCCAATATCATCGATCTCACGTGGCACGAAATTCTACGAAGGATACAAGGTTTTTTATATAAGACAAGTTAACTAAAGTTTTTGTTAAGTTTTTAATATCATCTATACATATAATAATTCTAAATAAAAGGGTATAAGTCAGGTAATTAAAGTGAGGTTGTAATCTAGGCAGCTTTACCTGCATTGTCTAATGTATAAAATATGGAACTTAATTAAACCTTTACGTTAGTTTTACTGCGACGTAAATATTTGCAACCTTACGAGGTATTGCACGAGTAACTTGATTTAAGTTTTAATGAGGAATGAACATTTTAATATTATTTTTTACCTAGCTTCTAAATGTTTATTCAGAATCAATGATTACTTAGATTACTGTATCAAATAATATAAAAAAAAAACAATAGTCTCGAATAATTTCAACTCAATAATTTATCTGAACTTCTTAAACAAGAAAGATAATCATCAGTTCGCTATAACCAGAATTACCTAATTGTTGTTTATTGCATTTCCAAAACTGCCATCTATCATTTCAAATTTCCTGAAACGTCATGTTTCTGTCATCACCCGGACACTAATTAATTTCACGTTTCACACGCCAACCGAATAATTTCGTCACTCACAAATTTACCCAGTTTTTAATATCGCCTCTGGCAACACTGCCGCGTAATTTACCTTTTTCAAATTAAAAACGTTGAGCGAACCGTTTTGCATAATTCAATGCGAACGAGACGCGGCGTGTGTAATAAAGTAACGTCAAATAGTTTTGCCAGATTTCAATGAAAAATCATCGGTGGTTTTACTGTAATATAAAGAGTGTTGGTATAAGTTGAATAATGTATTTTATCGCGTGTGACCTTTCTGAAGCCAAATTCGTGATATTATTATGTGAATAAATGAATAATGGGAACAAAGCATGCTAGAACTGTACCTACTTACATAGGTTTATTATAACGACACATAGCTGTGGCTTTTGCTCGAAAAAGCCTATTACTACCTGAACAGGCCATAATCATTCCGGCCTTTTACAATTTAAAAACTTTTTAGACGGGCGCAACTTTTATTTTTCTATTTTTGAATATCAATTGTCTTTTGTTTTTTATCGATTACTTGAGAATAAATATGTGAAAAAGCACGCTTGGATTTTGACAATTATAGATAAAAACTATATTAAAATACATGTAGGAGCGCGTACATGTTTTCTTGGCGACCGTGACAGGACGGTCTACCAGCACTACTCACTATCTTCGAATTACGACGGCTTCAGACATCTGAAAAAGTACCACGTGTTGAGCTGAAACAACGCTCAACAATATTGAAGACATCTTCGTCAAGCTGAAACAATGCTCTTCGGTCATCATTGAAACTATTATATCTAAGCTGAAACAACGCTCATCATCAATTCAATGAAGACATCATTAACTTCTCACGTGGATACTATCTTCTGAAAAGGTTGGCCCGTTCCTTCTAGTTTCCTTTTTCCTTTTCGATTCTGTGTGTGAAGATAGAGTTGGTAGCCTACGATCCTTCAGAAATAAGTGTATTTTTGATTAAATATACGCTACCTTCTGCACCTAACTGTGCTTGCATCTTATGTCCGCATCTTTTCACAGCTAGGTTAATACAATATATAAGACATCTATACCTAACATTTAATTTCTTTCTCGGTGAGAGTTCAAAACGGACTTTGACCCAGCTGACGCAGCCATCGCTACATCAACTATCCAGTTGTTCTGCTACTCCCTGCTTAACAGTTATCTTCTCGTCGACGGTTTGTTACCTTCATTAGCTGTGTTAGCTTGAATACAAAAGGTATTTATTCTTCTTTTAAGCTAATTTCGTTGCAAGCACTTACAAGATGAGTACAGAGCCTGATTATAAACGTCTTAATAAACAAAGAGCTGCCATTAAAGGTCAATTAACTTCTTTTCAAAATTATTTCACATCCTTTCAAAGTTTAGACAAGACTTTAGTAACAAAATGTCAAATTAATGAATTAAAATTAAGAATATCCAAACTTCAGACAATTTTCCAAACCTTTGATAATGTGCAAACTGAAATTGAGATATTAGCAGAAAATCCTGAGGAACAATACGTACAAAGAGAGGAGACTGAAAAACGATTCTTCACAATAATATCTCAGTCTCAGGAGTTATTGGATACTTTTATGAATCTAACCAAAAATGATGTTTTTCATGATACTTCTTCTACTTCTATGGTTCACCCTGGTCCTAGTTATGGACGCATAAAATTACCAACAATAACTCTCAAACCTTTTAATGGCGATCATTCTATATGGTTAGAGTTCAGAGATACATATTGCTCATTAATACACAATAATCAATTAATTGATAATATTTCAAAGTTTCATTACTTAAAGTCTTGTTTGGAGGGTTCTGCTGCAAATATTATTAAATCAATATCGGTATCCAATGAAGGGTATCCTATTGCATGGGAACTCCTCTGTGAACGTTACGATAACAACCGTCTATTAATTAACCATCATCTTAGTGCATTGTTTTCACTCGAGCCTATAACAAAAGAATCAGACAAATCAATACGATATTTGATTGATACTGTAACAAAAAATTTGCGTGCATTAGACTCTCTCAATGAACCTACAGATAAGTGGGACACAATCATTATTTATATGGTATCTGCAAAATTGGACTCAAACACTGTTCGGAAATGGGAAGAACACAGGAACACGTTAGCCACTTCACCTTCTCTTGAAGACTTTTTTATATTTTTACGCAATCGTGCTACCGTGTTGGAAACTGTTCAAGCTAGTCGTTCTGAAACATTTGATATTCAGCATCGTCGATCTAGCTCTACATTCAAACCGAAATCTTTTCATACTTCTTCACTTTCAGTAAGTCCAGGGCTGCAGTGTAAAGCCTGTAATCAAAGTCATAGACTTTATACATGTGATAGGTTCAAAACAATGGCAATCGACGAACGTATTCATAAAGTACACGAATGGAGGCTCTGTGCCAACTGCTTACGCAGTGGACACCGTGCTTCTGAGTGCAATCTTGGTGGTTGTCGAATTTGTCATCTTAAGCATAATTCATTACTACACAAATCAACACACACAAATAAATTTAACCAAACATCTACATCTACATCTTCCAGTGATATTAATCAAAATACGTCATCTAATACTACCCCAGCAGCTGCGGCTATGGACTTACCTTCTTCTACATCTATGTCATGCAATGACATCACGACATCGGTGTCCATGTCTGCAGTGGCCGGTAATCAAGTTATTCTTTCCACTGCACTAGTAGAGGTTACCTGCTATGGTAATAATAAAAAAACTGTTCTTAGAGCATTGCTTGACAGTGGGAGCCAGTCATCTTTTATAACTAAATCTGCAATAAGTAAGATAGGTGATAGCACTACATTCAATAATCCCCGCTACATATCAGGCCTCAATAATACAAAATTTAAAATAAATGAACGTTGTGAACTACAAATAAAATCAATTAACAACGCATATCAATCTAAAGTGGTTTGTTTTGTCGTCCCATGCATCACAGATCATCTACCTAGTATAGAAATACAAGCAGATTTAGGAATTCCATCTAAATTAATTCTTGCAGATCCCAAATTTTATCTACCTGCAGAAATAGACTTGTTGCTAGGGGCTGACATCTTTTGGGACATAATTGAACAAGGTAAGATAGAACTAGGGCAAAATAAACCTATTCTTCAAAACTCACGTCTTGGTTGGCTTGTCGCTGGCACTATTGGTTACACCAATTGCCAGAACAAACCGAAACGTCTTGTCTGTAATTTTAGTCAAATACTTAGCGATACTCTTCTTAAATCCTGTGAGATAAACGAAACATCTCCAACATCGAATCATACATCTATTGTTGACCAATCTTGCGAAAACATCTTTACAAACACTACATCTCGTCTTGACAGTGGTCAATTTTATGTCAATATTCCTCTAAAGGAATCTAAAGATAACTTAGGAGATTATTTTTATATGACTAAGAAAAGATTTTTATGTAATAAATCTGACTAAGTAGTAATCTTTTCTTACTACTTAACTCATTGCATCTCTTCAATTATTCACTAAACAATCACAACTCCTAGTCCCAGAGTCCTTTTCATCTGAAATAAAAATGTTAAAAAATGAGAAATAACTATCTTCCAAATCAATTATTTTATCTCTATGTCCGTTTCTTGATGTAGATAGAATTTTAAGTGTAGGTGGTCACATGTAACAATCTTCTTTTGACTGGAATGAAATCAATTTATCAACCTTTTATTTTCACACGAAAACATAAAACACTTACATTGCAGCCCTCAATTGCTCCATCATTCTATAAAAAGCAGAGTTCTAGCACGGAGCACGACACGCAGTTGTGTTCTCAGTCGACGTTTGAATGCATAACCAATACATCCAATAATGAGGAATTTACCTGTGTTACATCTAGTTTACCTTTTCAAGTGAATGGCACCGATTTTGCAGATCCATTCTTTATCACAGATCAAGTGTTTATTTTTCTGTTTTTCGTTGAAAACAGTAACTACATCTAGAGGTCGCATCGCAAGTGATCTTTCTAAGGACATTTTCATGATGTGTTTGAAACGTCTTACTCATATATTTTGTGACAAAGCTACAAATTTTGTAGGTGCTAGCAATGAAATAGGTCACTTCATGAAGGAAAATAAATTCAAACAGTGTGGCAGATTCCACAGCTACTGAAAGTATCCATTTCGTCTTTTCTCCTGCATATATTCATCTAATTTTGGTGTTCTTAGTCAAATCCGCATAATTTCATATAAAGCGTATTTTAGGTGACACGCACCTGACTTTCGAAGAGTTATCGACACTGTTTGCACACGTAGAATCAATCCTGAACTCCCGTCCTATAACCCCTCTTACTTCTGATCCTAATGATCTAGAACCCTTGACTCCTGGGCATTTCCTAATCGGAAGACCACTTACATCGCTATTATCACCTGATCTTCGAGACATAAACCTGAGTCGACTCGATCATTTTCAACGGATCGAACGATATAGACAACACTTCTGGGATCGTTGGCATCACTGTTATTTAAAAGAACTCCAGCAACGATCGAAATGGCGGACAAATCAAAAGCCTCTCAAGATAGGCGATCTTGTCATTTTACATGATCAAAATATACCACCAATGAAATGGCGACTTGGTCGTGTCCATTGCTTGTATCCCGGACAAGATGGAGTAACTCGAGTGGCAGACTTCAGAACATCAAAGGGGATCATCCGTCGGGCTCTAAACAAGGTGTCACCTCTACTTCCTGAAGAGTCATCAGAAGATCCTCGAAGACCACAGACTTCGAGCGGGGGGACGATGAACAGGCCATAATCATTCCGGCCTTTTACAATTTAAAAACTTTTTAGACGGGCGCAACTTTTATTTTTCTATTTTTGAATATCAATTGTCTTTTGTTTTTTATCGATTACTTGAGAATAAATATGTGAAAAAGCACGCTTGGATTTTGACAATTATAGATAAAAACTATATTAAAATACATGTAGGAGCGCGTACACTACCTCTGAAGGTAAAGTTAAAAAAGTATCCATTTTTATTTATCACTAGTTGTCCCCCGCGGTTTCACCCGCATTCCCGAGGAAAAAAGTAGCCCATGTCCTTCTCCATACCATAGGCTATCTGCGTACCAAATTTCATCGCGATCGGTTCAGCGGTTTAGGCGTGAAAAGGTAACAAACAAGCAAACTCACATTCGCATTTGTAATATTAAATGTTAGGATTAGGATTATGAACTCAGGAGTGAATAAAGAAGAATTTTTCAGTTTCCCTATATTTTAATTTATGTCTATTAAATCTTCGACCTCTCTTCATTCACGCCTAAAAATTTAATTTAATTAAACTAAATTTCCTCCCAACTTATAAAAATTGCTTAAGTAAAAGTAAGAGATCGCAGTTCGGCTGTTATATATTTTTTTTAAAGTGAATTCTCCGGAGAATATCCCATATAAATTTGGTTTTGATAATCATTGAGGATGATGGAATACCCCAGGGTAAGGAGCACTGATATCGTGATTGAAATAAAACTGAAAAAGAAAATGCAAAATGATTTTGTATTTTTTCAAATATGCTTAAAGATTTGGGCCAAGTTAATTAAGAAATAATTTTATTCCCAAAATTGTTAAAACTATTAAAATAGAAGAGATTTCAAAGCCAGAGTTATTACAAATCATCTATAACTATGTTTTCAATTAAGGCGACCATAAACTTTATATCACTTACAATAATTTCCACAAAATTTTTCACATTCAATCAAATTGAAGCTAAACCGAAATACCATTATTTACCGCTTACGCAAGCCGCTAAGCGGATCCGTAGGAGTAACTTAGTATCTCATAAAAAAGTTTCACCTTCCAGTGGCAATGAATAAAAGATCCTAAGAACCTTTATTTGAGGTAGCCATGAAATCGTGTGTGGCCATAAAACCTGCGAGAAGTTACTCGCTGATAATAAATGATACTGTCTCAGCTGTTCCATTGTAGCTCATAAAATGTGATTGAGTATGATTTTTTATGTTAAATCAAATAAAATATCTAATATTGTAAAAAGATATTGAAGATTTTCTGGTTTTACTGAACAACAGCTTTACTATTTTACTAATATTAGTAATTGATTGATTTAACAAAAGCAATCATTTTTTACTTTATTCTAAAACCTACAATCGTAACATCACATTTATATTTTACGATGCGATACCTAAAAGATAAGTTACCTCATAGATTAATAACGCCTACGCTATGCTGAGCTTATGGCCAAACGACGTGAAAGAATTTCCCAACCTTTTCCACCCAAGTGAGCACTTTTTCACGATAATCCCTCCTCAGAGAGTTAACCGACCGAAGTAAAATGTCGATCGCTACCTTAATGATACTAGAAACATGTGTATTATGTATTTTATACGGTTTATACTGTAAAATACTACTTTAGATACTCCTGTAAGAATTTGCAGTTTTAGTCTAACCGATTTTTAGGGTTCCGTACCCAAAGGGTAAAACGGGACCCTATTACTAAGACTCCGCTGTCCGTCCGTCTGTCACCAGGCTGTATCTCGGGAACCGTGATAGTTAGACAGTTGAAATGTTCACAGATGATGTATTTCTGTTGCCGCTATAACAGCAAAAACTAAAAATCAGAATTAAATAAATATTTAAGGGGGCTCTCATACAACAAACGTGATTTTTTTTGTCGTTTTTATAGATAATGGTACGGAACCTTTCGTGCGCGAGCCCGACTCGCACTTGGCCGGTTTTTTTTTTTATAAATGCCTCTTGAGATTGCCAATTTAACTTTGTGTTAACTATCTAATCTTCTATAGTATAAAAATGAGTCGCTGAATGTGTTGCTAAGCGCAAAACTCGAGAACGGCTGAACCGATTTGGCTGATTTATTTTTTGTTGTGTTTGATGAAGTCTGAGGAAGGTTTTTATGGAGAGAAAAAAGTAAATAATACGAGGGAAATAGTAAAAACAACAATTTTCTTTTATAATACAAACCACTCTGTCCCCAGCTGTCAAACATTAGACGTCAATCAAAACAAAACAAAGGCGCGTTATACAGAACGAAATCTGTCGGGGCACCTATAAACATAAAAAAATCAATGTTACTTTGTTTTAGAGAAATAGGGCAGAACAAGGTCTGCCGGGACAGCTAGTCATATTATAAAAGTCAGTTTCCTACTTCACGGGTAAATTACGTAATTATTTTTTATTTGTAAAAAAGTAGTTTAACATCTTGAAATACAGATAGAATACTTTGTATTCCAACAACAAAACCGAGGGAAGCGATGTTAAATGCCGTTAACTAATGAATACATATAAAAAGAAAGATCCTGACTCACTCACTGACTGACTCATTAACACCCTGCCCAAACCTAGAAGGGAAACATTTTTGACAGACAATTTTATTTTAAAATTCTACCATTAAAGGGGGTAAAAAAGGGCTTGCGTGTAAAACCACGGCGGCAAGCTAGTTACAATATAAAATTACTGTTAAAATCGACTTTTTAAATATCAGAACGTACATTTGAAAATGAAATTAAAATATTTTTTATTCAAATAGGCCTTCACAAGCACTTATGAATAGTCTGACTCTAACGCTCGGTTCGGAGGGTTGCTTTTACTGAGAAGAGCCGGCAAGAAACTCAGCAATTACTCTTTTCAAAACCAACTCAGATTTATTACATACAATTATTTATTTAATCTCACTGACAATATTTGTGTGCTATAAGGAAAAACAACAAAGGTTTGAGTAACATTTTATACTCAAACCTTTGTTGTTTATACTATCAGTTTATACTATCTAGCCGCCCCCTAACGGCACTCCAGGCGAAGTTCCAACTTCAAATGCTATGGTTTACATCCATTTAGTAATTAGGCAACTTTCGACAGTAGAGCTTGAGCTTTCAGTTAATTAACAATGTCTATTTTACAGACTAATTAATAATCGCAGAGCGAGCTTTTACATGATTAACTTGAGCGTACGTGATGTTGAACATGAAGACAAAGTTGAAAAGATGTTAAGATTTAGAGAATGATTGTGGCGCCAACTGGTAAGCACAAAATCGATAGCCCCCAATGTCTGCTTTTGAATTATAATATTATTTATTTCAGTTTATTATTTCGCTAATAATCGGTTTCACCCGCGTTTCCGGGATAAAAAAAAATGCCTTTAACCTTCCTTAAGAATTGGGCTATCAAATGCAAAAATATTTTTTAAATCCGACTGGTAGTTCCAGAGCTCTTATATTAGTACTAGCTTACCGCCCCGCGGTTTCACCCGCGAACCCCTATTTTACCCCCTTAGGGGTGGAATTTTCTAAAATCCTTTCTTAGCGGATGCCTACATCATAATATCTATCTGTGTGCCAAATTTTAGCCCGATCCGTCCTGTGGTTTGAGCTGTGCGTTGATAAATCAGTCAGTCAGTCACCTTTTTCTTTATACATATATACTGATAGTCAACCTCACTAAAAATAATTCCGATCCATCATCGTTCATGAAATATAATACCTATTAATCCAAAGGCTCCAATATATTCATTCTCTACGAAAGCTTTCCTGAGTTTGAATTAAACTTTCCACGTCAGTAAAAGCTTGAAATGGAATATATTTTCCGATAAAACTTTATAAATCTCAAGCACTACCTATTGAAGGTATTCAACATTAAAACTTTTTAAAATACAGAAGTCTTATACGTAAATGTAAGTTTTAAGAGCTCTAGATCTCTTCTATCTAATTTAAAATCTAATTTAAAATGATTTGCCAAAGAATAAAGAAAAACTCGTGTTTCGTGAAAAGAAAAAGGTCGTATTCGTCTTCTCGTGTTGATACAGATCTTTATTTTGATAATAAACTGATTAATGTAAATTAAACTCTGAGACTTCAAAGATAAAAGATATTTTAGGTTGTTACCTGAATTCTTTTAATATTATTGTATAATCCAGCTTTATTCTTTGTCAACATCATAAGGGGACCCTGTGCTTAATTTCAGATTTCTAAGTCCAAGGGATGGGAGTTGATGAGTCAGTCAGTGAGTGAGTCAGGTCTTTTCTTTTTAACTATACCAAAAATAACGTCGTATACCTGTTATCATTATCACTGGGGTATAATTTCACTTCGCTCCATGAATTCATCAAAAATAACAACGAAATTAAAACTCAACACCTTTTGTGACCTTTCTCTTAGTCAACACGCATACCTAACCAAATATAGGGCGTGCTTAGGGTATTACAAAAACAGAGCAATTAACCCCAATAATACTGTCTGTGCCTAAAAAAACTTGTTTTAATTTTATTTACTCCAAGTCAAACATAACGAAACTGATGTTACGATCCGGGCGTTATCCCGGTAATGACTTTGTATGGTCTCGGCCCGTCATTCCCCGGTTATATCCCGGGAATGAGCTAAATGTGTAAATTTAATAGCCCGGGTCAACCGCACTTTTGGTGAACGCTTCTGTCGACAGTGTAATGATTTTTTTTTAAAGTAGGCTTACTTTGTGTGATAAATGGTGTAACAAATTACCGAAAAGAATATTATATTTTCCCATTTTGACGTTAATTGTTAATTTGGGTTGAGGCGCTGGGAAAGTTTACTCGGTTTTTAATTTAAAGTACGCAGACAAAAGTTCTTGAAATGTTATTAGAATAAGGAGCAAAGTCAATGAAAACAAAAGACCTGCGGGAAGTTCTACTTTGTCTGTAAAGATAATATTCCGCATTTTTCTTGAATATATCAATTTGTAATACAGTTTTACATTAATGTTTTTGCGTGTAGAATTTTCGGTACGATATTTTTTGTTTACGTCATCCTAGAGACAGTAAGGGTGCAGTTATATCGATCAAAATGACTGACACACTATATACCTACTAGCTTTAAGCGTGGTTTGAGTGGCATCATGTGGCATATTGTGGTATGTTGTGGCATATTGTGGGTCATACTGTATCCGCCACAATAAGATTATGTTTTACATCAGCAAACATGCAACTTTAACATAACAGTGACTTTGACATTTTTAAAGAACAATACCGTATCGCCTCAGTCACAAATATTCAAGCCTTAATAAAACCATCAGCTAAGACCCTAGGGGGGCACTTATGAAAGTAAAAACTACTGAAAAGCGATCCGAAAGTCCAAATAAAGGAAAAACCATCTATAAACTCAGTAAGGCTACATTTGACTATTTTGGCATTTTTTTTCCTTCGGTCTACCTCTGTTTAGTTTCAAAGTAGGAAACCAAAGATCCCTGAACCTGACAAATTAGTCACCTAGAAAGTATTTTCACACAATGAGCCAAATGTAAACGTATGGCAAAAACGCTGTTCAATAATCGACCGTAAAATGAACACAAATGCTTTTTCAAAATCGTTTATTATAAGTTAGATCTGTAGTTATAGTACAACAGCTCAAACTGTCAAAATATTCCGAATCAAGCAAGCTTCAGTGATTCCAATCACAGACACGAAATCCAGCAATAAAACCTGAAACTGCCGAAAATTGAAAACTTTTTTCATCGCTGACATGTTCCAAGCAATATTCTAGTGAATTCTACGTCGTCTTGTTTGAACAAGCCATGGCGTCAGATTAAACGGCTTTGAGTGTCGACCGAATGAGTGGCTAAGCCGACGAAATGGCCGGAAAGGCTGCGGATAGTTCCAAATACTGCGAATAGTTTCCGTATCTCATTGGAGGATGTGTAGAACGCATGAATAAAGTTGGATTTGATTTTGTATTGATTGTAGAATATAACATAACCATAATAAAAATCAAAGCAATAATCATTCATAACACAGCTCTACAAAAAAATCTTTTTTTTGTTGCCCTGGATATCATCGCAAATTTTCACGTTTTCAAGTGCCCAGATTACGAATATATTCATGAAAATGTGGTCGTATACTTTCATGATTTTTGCATATCTTATATTTTGAAAAATTTACTGCTGGTCTTTGAAAAGAGATTGTCCCCTGAAAATTTATAAAAGAAAAGCTCATAAAAGGCGTTTTATGGAAATATAAAATATATTTTCGACATTTTCCTCTTTATTTACTTCGATGTATCCTACTTTCTCAGAAAATAACTGACATTATAAATATATCTGTTATGTTGTTTCTCGTTTTTTGATTTTTGTGATGTAAAATGAAAATAAAGATTTTAAAAAAATCATAGCAAATCTTACGAAATCATTTATAGTTTCATGAATTGTGTGCATAAATAGACCCAAAATCATTTTAATATCTAGGGCAACAAAACCACTGTAGACCAGTGTAAGTTAATAAATAAAACAGTTAAAAAGTAAATAAGTAAATAGGTAAATAAGTAAATATCACAGCTCTACAAAAAAATCTTTTTTGCTGCCCTGGATATCATAGCAAATTTTCACGTTTTCAAGTGCCCAGATTACGAATATATTCATGAAAATGTGGTCGTATACTTTCATGATTTTTGCATACCTTATATTTTGAAAAATTTACTGCTGGTCTTTGAAAAGAGATTGTCCCCTGAAAATTTATAAAAGAAAAGCTCATAAAAGGCGTGTTAATAAATAAAAAAGTTAATAAGTGAATGAGTAAATAAGTAAATAAGTCAATAAGTAAATAAGTAAATAAGTAAATAAGTAAATAAGTAAATAAATAAGTTAATTAGCTAATAAGTAAATAAGTACATACGTAAATAAGTAAATAAGTAAATAAGTAAATAAGTAAATAAGTAAATAAGTAAATAAGTAAATAAGTAAATAAGTAAATAAGTAAATAAGTAAATAAGTAAATAAGTAAATAAGTAAATAAGTAAATAAGTAAATAAGTAAATAAGTAAATAAGTAAATAAGTAAATAAGTAAATAAGTAAATAAGTAAATAAGTAAATATCACAGCTCTACAAAAAAAACTTTTTTTTTGTTGCCTTGGATATCATCGCAAATTTTCACGTTTTAAAGTGCCCAGATTACGAATATATTCATGAAAATGTTGTTTCTGGTTTGTAATGTAAAATGAAAATAAATAAATAAGTAAATAAGTAAATAAGTAAATATCACAGCTTTAAATAAGTAAATCTTTTTTTTGTTGCCCTGGATATCATCGCACATTTTCACGTTTTCAAGTTCCCAGATTACGAATATATTCATGAAAATGTGGTCGTATATTTTCATGATTTTTGCATAACTTATATTTTGAAAAATTTACTGCTGGTCTTTGAAAAGAGATTGTCCCCTGAAAATTTATAAAAGAAAAGCTCATAAAAGGCGTTTTATGGAAATATAAAATATATTTTCGACATTTTCCTCTTTATTGACTTCGATGTATCCTACTTAATAAAAAAAAAATTAAATGATTTTATATTATTTGCTATAATTAATATGTAAATATGTAAATACTATAACTGATGTAAGTGTATATAATAATATTATAGTTTTGTGTTGTTAGTGGACATTGTATTAATTTAGGGAATATAAAATAGGTATTAAGGGTTAATGGGAAAGAAGATTTATTGGATAGGATTGTCACAAGTAAATAAGTATATAAGTAAATAAGTAAATCAGTAAACAAGTAAATCAGAATCACAGCTCTACAAAAAAAACTTTTTTTTTGTTGCCCTGGATATCATCGCAAATTTTCACGTTTTCAAGTGCCCAGATTACGAATATATTCATGAAAATGTGGTCGTATACTTTCATGATTTTTGCATATCTTATATTTTAAAAAAATTACTGCTGGTCTTTTAAAAGAGATTGTCCCCTGAAAATTTATAAAAGAAAAGCTCATAAAAGGCGTTTTATGGAAATATAAAATATATTTTCGACATTTTCCTCTTTATTTAATTCGATGTATCCTACTTTCTCAAAAAATAACTGACATTGTAAATATATCTGTTATGTTGTTTCTCGTTTTTTGATTTTTGTGATGTAAAATGAAAATAAAAAAATCATAGCAAATCTTACGAAATCATTGAGTTTCATGAATTGTGTGCATAAATAGACCCAAAATCATTTTTATATCTAGGGCAACAAAACCACTGTAGACCAGTGTAAGTTAATAAATAAATAATTTAGAAAGTAAATAAGTAAATATCATAGCTCTACAAAAAAATCTTTTTTTTGTTGCCCTGGATATCATCGCAAATTTTCACGTTTTCAAGTTCCCAGATTACGAATATATTAATATATTAAAGTAAATAAGTAAATAAGTTAATAAGTAAATAAGTAAATACGTTAATAAGTAAATAAGTAAAAAAGTAAAAAAGTTAATAAGTAAATAAGTAAAAAAGTAAAAAAGTTAATAAGTAAATAAGTTAATAAGTAAATAAAATAATAAGTAAATAAGTAAATATCACAGCTCTACAAAAAAATCTTTTTTTTTGGTGCCATAGATATCATCGCAAATTTTCACGTTTTCAAGTGCCCAGATTACGAATATATTCATGAAAATGTTGTTTTTCGTTTGTAATGTACAACGAAAATAAATAAATAAGTAAATAAGTAAAAAATTAAAAAAGTAAAAAAGTAAAAAAAGTAATATAGAAAATAAGTAAAAAAGTAAATAACTAAAAAAGTAAATAAGTAAATAAGTAAATAACTCAATAAGTAAATAAGTAAATAAGTAAATAAATAAATAAGTAAATAAGTAAATAAGTAAATAAGTAAATAAGTAAATAAGTAAATAAGTAAATAAGTCAATAAGTAAATAAGTAAATAAGTAAATAAGTAAATAAGTAAATATCACAGCTCTACAAAAAAATCTTTTTTTTTGTTGCCTTGGATCATCGCAAATTTTCACGTTTTCAAGTGCCCAGATTACGAATATATTCATGAAAATGTGGTCGTATACTTTCATGATTTTTGCATATCTTATATTTTAAAAAAATTACTGCTGGTCTTTTAAAAGAGATTGTCCCCTGAAAATTTATAAAAGAAAAGCTCATAAAAGGCGTTTTATGGAAATATAAAATATATTTTCGACATTTTCCTCTTTATTTACTTCGATGTATCCTACTTTCTCAAAAAATAACTGACATTATAAATATATCTGTTATGTTGTTTCTCGTTTTTTGATTTTTGTGATGTAAAATGAAAATAAAGATTTAAAAAAAATCATAGCAAATCTTACGAAACCATTTATAGTTTCATGAATTGTGTGCATAAATAGACCCAAAATCATTTTAATATCTAGGGCAACAAAACCACTGTAGACCAGTGTAAGTTAATAAATAAATAATTTAGAAAGTAAATAAGTAAATATCATAGCTCTACAAAAAAATCTTTTTTTTGTTGCCCTGGATATCATCGCAAATTTTCACGTTTTCAAGTTCCCAGATTACGAATATATTAATATATTAAAGTAAGTAAGTAAATAAGTTAATAAGTAAATAAGTAAATACGTTAATAAGTAAATAAGTAAAAAAGTAAAAAAGTTAATAAGTTAATAAGTAAATAAGTAAAAAAGTAAAAAAGTTAATAAGTAAATAAGTTAATAAGTATTTAAGTAAATATCACAGCTCTACAAAAAAATCTTTTTTTTTGGTGCCATAGATATCATCGCAAATTTTCACGTTTTCAAGTGCCCAGATTACGAATATATTCATGAAAATGTTGTTTTTCGTTTGTAATGTACAACGAAAATAAATAAATAAGTAAATAAGTAAAAAATTAAAAAAGTAAAAAAGTAAAAAAAGTAATATAGAAAATAAGTAAAAAAGTAAATAACTAAAAAAGTAAATAAGTAAATAAGTAAATAACTCAATAAGTAAATAAGTAAATAAGTAAATAAATAAATAAGTAAATAAGTAAATAAGTAAATAAGTAAATAAGTAAATAAGTAAATAAGTAAATAAGTAAATAAGTAAATAAGTAAATAAGTCAATAAGTAAATAAGTAAATAAGTAAATAAGTAAATAAGTAAATATCACAGCTCTACAAAAAAATCTTTTTTTTTGTTGCCTTGGATCATCGCAAATTTTCACGTTTTCAAGTGCCCAGATTACGAATATATTCATGAAAATGTGGTCGTATACTTTCATGATTTTTGCATATCTTATATTTTAAAAAAATTACTGCTGGTCTTTTAAAAGAGATTGTCCCCTGAAAATTTATAAAAGAAAAGCTCATAAAAGGCGTTTTATGGAAATATAAAATATATTTTCGACATTTTCCTCTTTATTTACTTCGATGTATCCTACTTTCTCAAAAAATAACTGACATTGTAAATATATCTGTTATGTTGTTTCTCGTTTTTTGATTTTTGTGATGTAAAATGAAAATAAAAAAATCATAGCAAATCTTACGAAATCATTGATAGTTTCATGAATTGTGTGCATAAATAGACCCAAAATCATTTTTATATCTAGGGCAACAAAACCACTGTAGACCAGTGTAAGTTAATAAATAAATAATTTAGAAAGTAAATAAGTAAATATCATAGCTCTACAAAAAAATCTTTTTTTTGTTGCCCTGGATATCATCGCAAATTTTCACGTTTTCAAGTTCCCAGATTACGAATATATTAATATATTAAAGTAAGTAAGTAAATAAGTTAATAAGTAAATAAGTAAATACGTTAATAAGTAAATAAGTAAAAAAGTAAAAAAGTTAATAAGTTAATAAGTAAATAAGTAAAAAAGTAAAAAAGTTAATAAGTAAATAAGTTAATAAGTATTTAAGTAAATATCACAGCTCTACAAAAAAATCTTTTTTTTTGGTGCCATAGATATCATCGCAAATTTTCACGTTTTCAAGTGCCCAGATTACGAATATATTCATGAAAATGTTGTTTCTCGTTTGTAATGTAAAACGAAAATAAATAAATAAGTAAATAAGAAAATAAGTAAATAAGTAAAAAATTTATAAAGTAAAAAAGTAAAAAAGTAAAAAAAGTAATATAGAAAATAAGTAAAAAAGTAAATAAGTAAAAAAGTAAATAAAAAGAAAAGTAAAAAAGTAAATAAGTAAATAAGTAAATAAGTTAATAAGTAAATAAGTAAATAAGTAAATAAGTAAATAAATAAATAAGTAAATAAGTAAATAAGTAAATATCACAGCTCTACAAAAAAATCTTTTTTTTTGTTGCCTTGGATCATCGCAAATTTTCACGTTTTCAAGTTCCCAGATTACGAATATATTCATGAAAATGTGGTCGTATACTTTCATGATTTTTGCATATCTTATATTTTGAAAAATTTACTGCTGGTCTTTGAAAAGAGATTGTCCCCTGAAAATTTATAAAAGAAAAGCTCATAAAAGGCGTTTTATGGAAATATAAAATATATTTTCGACATTTTCCTCTTTATTTACTTCGATGTATCCTACTTTCTCAAAAAATAACTGACATTATAAATATATCTGTTATGTTGTTTCTCGTTTTTTGATTTTTGTGATGTAAAATGAAAATAAAGATTTAAAAAAAATCATAGCAAATCTTACGAAACCATTTATAGTTTCATGAATTGTGTGCATAAATAGACCCAAAATCATTTTAATATCTAGGGCAACAAAACCACTGTAGACCAGTGTAAGTTAATAAATAAAATAGTTAAAAAGTAAATAAGTAAATAGGTAAATAAGTAAATATCACAGCTCTACAAAAAAATCTTTTTTGCTGCCCTGGATATCATAGCAAATTTTCACGTTTTCAAGTGCAAATAAAAATGAAAATAAAAAAATCATAGCAAATCTTACGAAATCATTGATAGTTTCATGAATTGTGTGCATAAATAGACCCAAAATCATTTTTATATCTAGGGCAACAAAACCACTGTAGACCAGTGTAAGTTAATAAATAAATAATTTAGAAAGTAAATAAGTAAATATCATAGCTCTACAAAAAAATCTTTTTTTTGTTGCCCTGGATATCATCGCAAATTTTCACGTTTTCAAGTTCCCAGATTACGAATATATTAATATATTAAAGTAAATAAGTAAATAAGTTAATAAGTAAATAAGTAAATACGTTAATAAGTAAATAAGTAAAAAAGTAAAAAAGTTAATAAGTAAATAAGTAAAAAAGTAAAAAAGTTAATAAGTAAATAAGTAAATAAGTTAATAAGTAAAAAAGTTAATAAGTTAATAAGTAAATAAGTAAATAAGTAAATATCACAGCTCTACAAAAAAATCTTTTTTTTTGGTGCCATAGATATCATCGCAAATTTTCACGTTTTCAAGTGCCCAGATTACGAATATATTCATGAAAATGTTGTTTCTCGTTTGTAATGTAAAACGAAAATAAATAAATAAGTAAATAAGAAAATAAGTAAATAAGTAAAAAATTAAAAAAGTAAAAAAGTAAAAAAAGTAAAATAGAAAATAAGTAAAAAAGTAAAAAAAGTAATATAGAAAATAAGTAAAAAAGTAAATAAGTAAAAAAGTAAATAAAAAGAAAAGTAAAAAAGTAAATAAGTAAAAAAGTAAATAAGTAAATAAGTAAATAAGTAAATACGTTAATAAGTAAATAAGTTAATAAGTAAATAAGTAAATAAGTAAATAAGTAAATAAGTAAATAAGTAAATAAGTAAATAAGTAAATAAGTTAATAAGTAAATAAGTAAATATCACAGCTCTACAAAAAAATCTTTTTTTTTTGTTGCCTTGGATCATCGCAAATTTTCACGTTTTCAAGTGCCCAGATTATATAGTACGAATATATTCATGAAAATGTTGTTTCTCGTTTGTAATGTAAAATGAAAATAAATAAATAAGTAAATAAGAAAATAAGTAAAAAAGTAAAAAAGTAAATAAAAAGAAAAGTTAAAAAGTAAATAAGTAAATAAGTAAATAAAAATAAGTAAATAATTAAATAAGTAAATAAGCAAATAAGTAAATAAGTAAATAAGTAAATAAGTAAATAAGTAAATAAGTAAATAAGTAAATAAGTAAATAAGTAAATAAGTAAATAAGTAAATAAGTAAATAAGTAAATAAGTAAATAAGTAAATAAGTAAATAAGTAAATAAGTAAATAAGTAAATAAGTAAATAAGTAAATAAGTAAATAAGTAAATAAGTAAATAAGTAAATAAGTAAATAAGTAAATAAGTAAATATCACAGCTCTACAAAAAAATCTTTTTTTTTGTTGCCTTGGATCATCGCAAATTTTCACGTTTTCAAGTGCCCAGATTACGAATATATTCATGAAAATGTGGTCGTATACTTTCATGATTTTTGCATATCTTATATTTTGAAAAATTTACTGCTGGTCTTTGAAAAGAGATTGTCCCCTGAAAATTTATAAAAGAAAAGCTCATAAAAGGCGTTTTATGGAAATATAAAATATATTTTCGACATTTTCCTCTTTATTTACTTCGATGTATCCTACTTTCTCAAAAAATAACTGACATTATAAATATATCTGTTATGTTGTTTCTCGTTTTTTGATTTTTGTGATGTAAAATGAAAATAAAGATTTAAAAAAAATCATAGCAAATCTTACGAAATCATTTATAGTTTCATGAATTGTGTGCATAAATAGACCCAAAATCATTTTAATATCTAGGGCAACAAAACCACTGTAGACCAGTGTAAGTTAATAAATAAAATAGTTAAAAAGTAAATAAGTAAATAGGTAAATAGGTAAATAAGTAAATATCACAGCTCTACAAAAAAATCTTTTTTGCTGCCCTGGATATCATAGCAAATTTTCACGTTTTCAAGTGCAAATAAAAATGAAAATAAAAAAATCATAGCAAATCTTACGAAATCATTGATAGTTTCATGAATTGTGTGCATAAATAGACCCAAAATCATTTTTATATCTAGGGCAACAAAACCACTGTAGACCAGTGTAAGTTAATAAATAAATAATTTAGAAAGTAAATAAGTAAATATCATAGCTCTACAAAAAAATCTTTTTTTTGTTGCCCTGGATATCATCGCAAATTTTCACGTTTTCAAGTTCCCAGATTACGAATATATTAATATATTAAAGTAAATAAGTAAGTAAGTTAATAAGTAAATACGTTAATAAGTAAATAAGTAAAAAAGTAAAAAAGTTAATAAGTAAATAAGTTAATAAGTAAATAAGTAAATATCACAGCTCTACAAAAAAATCTTTTTTTTTGGTGCCATAGATATCATCGCAAATTTTCACGTTTTCAAGTGCCCAGATTACGAATATATTCATGAAAATGTTGTTTCTCGTTTGTAATGTAAAACGAAAATAAATAAATAAGTAAATAAGAAAATAAGTAAATAAGTAAAAAATTAAAAAAGTAAAAAAGTAAAAAAGTAAAAAAAGTAAAATAGAAAATAAGTAAAAAAGTAAAAAAGTAAAAAAAGTAATATAGAAAATAAGTGAAAAAGTAAATAAGTAAATAAGTAAATAAGTAAATAAGTAAATAAGTAAATAAGTAAATAAGTTAATAAGTAAATAAGTAAATAAGTAAATAAGTAAATAAGTAAATAAGTAAATATCACAGCTCTACAAAAAAATCTTTTTTTTTGTTGCCTTGGATCATCGCAAATTTTCACGTTTTCAAGTGCCCAGATTACGAATATATTCATGAAAATGTTGTTTATCGTTTGTAATGTAAAATGAAAATAAATAAATAAGTAAATAAGAAAATAAGTAAAAAAGTAAAAAAGTAAAAAAGTAAATAAGTAAATAAGTAAATACGTTAATAAGTAAATAAGTTAATAAGTAAATAAGTAAATAAGTAAATAAGTTAATAAGTAAATAAGTAAATAAGTAAATAAGTAAATAATTAAATAAGTAAATAAGCAAATAAGTAAATAAGTAAATATCACAGCTCTAACTAAGTAAATCTTTTTTTTTGTTGCCCTGGATATCATCGCAAATTTTCACGTTTTCCCAGATTACGAATATATTCATGAAAATGTGGTCGTATACTTTCATGATTTTTGCATATCTTATATTTTTTAAAAATTACTGCTGGTCTTTGAAAAGAGCTTGTCCCCTGAAAATGATAAAAGAAAAGCTCATAAAAGGCGTTTTATGGAAATATAAAATATATTTTCGACATTTTCCTCTTTATTTACTTCGATGTATCCTACTTTCTCAAAAAATAACTGACATTGTAAATATATCTGTTATGTTGTTTCTCGTTTTTTGATTTTTGTGATGTAAAATGAAAATAAAAAAATCATAGCAAATCTTACGAAATCATTGATAGTTTCATGAATTGTGTGCATAAATAGACCCAAAATCATTTTCATATCTAGGGCAACAAAACCACTGTAGACCAGTGTAATCTGTGACAAAAATGTATCATAAAGAAAACTTAAATAAATATGATGACAATGATAATAAAAATGATTATTATGTAGATGATGACTCTGAAAATGATAAGGAGGATGATGATAAACAGGATATAATTGTGTGAGTAGAGATATTGATTGTAGAATGCTTAAAAAAATATTCTAATCAAATTGTGATGACAATACAAGTCACGTGAAAAGACTAGAAATAAATGTGACATAAAAAAGTGCCAGCTGAGGTGGTAATCTTAGAAGAAATAAACTCAAATGTGAGCGTAGAAAATTGCCAAAGTTTTAATACACCGCAGGTGATTTCTTTCCTCCATTGTTAGAATCATATAAAGAAATTTATTTAATATATTTCGTGAATTTCCAGTCGTTATGCAGCATAAAAATAAAAATCCCTTATTTTCACATTTATTTACACAATTATAATTTCTCATTATAACTTACTTTGTTAGTCACGCAATTAGTTGTTGTACTTTTATGATATTTCAAGTAAGATTTTAGAGGTTAGTAACGAAAGCAATTATGCAAAAAGAAACATAATTCCCTTGATAAAAGTTTTTAACATAGAAGTTTCCAGACCCGGCCTTGAACTTTGCATCTTTAAGTCATTAATGATACTTGTTATTAGTTAAGAAATTCGCAACTTAAATAATTGAGTTCACAAAATATAACTTGCTTATCTCTCGACGTTGTATTTATAAGAGCTTTCAATAAACCTTGAAATAAGTTGAAATGTCTTGAGAGTTTCAACTTCAAGTTCCTTAAGCACATGCTTAAACAGCTCAAAGTTTTGTATTGTGTCTATAGAGGCAGATAGTGGGAACTTATTTTGATTTAATTTGGAATATAAAGAGGAGAATATTTTGTGCTAACAATTATTATAATATTGGATTATGGTAACAGATTTTAAAGAGTCGTCATTATATTGATTTTGCCAAATATATGGCTATTATTTGACAAAAATAATTCACTGACTTCTTTTCGATAAGGATCCATTAAATATATTGCACAAGGACAAGCAATTACAACTGAACTATCAAATAATATAACAGCCTTAATTTCTCTCTCACTTTTTTAATACAGATTCCAGACCAAATAAAAAAATGGAACGTAGAAAAGTCACTGTGTGACCTGAATACCCAGATCATGAGCCTCGAGAGGTTTGAAGCCATGTGGAAGATGTGGCCGGAAAATTACGCGTGCTCGAATTAATTTACTTTGAGCGTGATTTAAATGGAATTTTGGAAAGAAAAATGTTTCTTATAATAAAATGGAGATTTAAATAATTTATAGAGAAAAAAAAATGGCTTTCTTGATTCTAAATGTGTTGGAGGACTTAATTCCTCGCGAGGGTTTTTGCAAAATCAATGTATCTTGAGGATATAATCGAAATTTTGACATGAATTGATATTTGATTGTGGTTTTGGAATTTAGAAGAGGAATAAAAATATAATAAGCTACTCAAAAACAGTAATCAAAAACGGTAAATAAAAAGGATTTTCAAAAAAAATTACATCAATATAGAATGAAAACACGGGAGACGCCCCACCAGATGATATAATATAAAATATATAAGACTAGCAACGTGATAGATTGCCAACGTCCGTCTAAAATGATAAATTGCTCCAAAGCTTTTTATATTTATGATCGGAAAAGATGAGGGATATTTGATCTTGTAAATTATTTGTACAAGTATTTGATGAAATTGTCGATTGACATTTTGATTAATTTATTGTTTTTTATTATCAGCATCTAAGGGGTACAGAAGTATATCCCCACGGTCTGTGAATTCACGGACCGTACCGAACCACAGCAATAAAGTCAATCATCACCATAACGCTGAACTAGAATTACCCGTGATATCACAGGCCATGGGAACGCTTTTTAAGTAGAATAACAATTTAACCCAGTTAAAGTTATCTAGTTTCTATTCCGTTAAAGCTTTTGTTTATTTTAGGATTACAAGATTGTGGGTAATTTAATGTCCAGGAGAGTCATTTGTTTAAATCTTAAGAATCAATCAATCGCGACTGTACTTTGCTTTGGTAATGATTTGAATTCAGAAAAAGTTAAGTACGGAAAATCAATTAATTACGAATCTTCATTCCCATCGCATACCTCGATCAATCAGGATTCAAATATAATACATAAGTGCTAAAACAGATTACAAATGGGATTACGAAGTGTCGTCCCTACTTAAGCCGAAGTAATCCGACTGCTTTCGGCAAACCCCCGATGGAGCAAATATAGCATTTTGGAATATATCAAGGAACGACAATACATGGGATATAAATCTAGGCTGTCTTTCAGGGGTGGTATTGATACCTCACTGATCATTTAAGGGTGCTATATTTAGCTTATCCTCGTTTCGTGTTCACGTTTAATAAGATTTGTTTTTTATCTGTTGTAAACCGAAGACTTTCTCTTTTATAAATACTGAATATTTTCAAATGGCATAATTTGGAATTTCATACTTGGTCCCATAGTAAAATTTGTTGAGCATGAACCTAGGATAGGTTTCGAAAATATGCGATATAAAAAAATATCCACCCTATATAAAATAATTATTTTTTTGACTAGCCACACTATAATTGTGCTTTATTTTGCCCCATCCATAATTTATTTTGTAGGTATACAGAGTGGTGGGGATAATACGACATTAATTGAAACCACATACTGGGTATCGAGTTAGTGGTACGTATACCAAAAGATATCTAATTATAATAAACGGTTTAGTCGCAGGATATTGTTTTTTACTTTAAATTTTTTAAAGAAACTGCCAAATAAGTACTCATTTAATGAACGGGAGCGATGTCGCCGCCCTTACGTGCAGTGCTTACAGACCAGGTTAGTAGACAATATTATAAAGGCAGTTGTGTTAAATTTAGATTATTTTCGCAGTTTGTTTGAAAAAATCGATTTTTAGAATTTGGTGTAATAACTTATTTGATAATTTTAAAGTGTTTTGATTTACTGGTGGGGATCATATTTTCATTTAATGTCGTTATGTCGTCACCATCCTGTATATATTTAACAAATAATTTCACTATTTAATTGGTCTCTTGACATTCGTTATTTCAAATAGTTTTAAAAACCTTTTATTTTACCTTTTTATTTTTTATATGTAGTTTTTGTATGTCCCATTTGCAAAACATAGGGTTAAATATAAATAAATGTTTGTATCAAGTTCTATTATAACTTTTAATAAAACAGCAGCAAGTATTATATTACTTTTTAACTAAAACTCAACCGTAACAACTAATAAACAGAAAATTTAATTAACGTACCAGCGCAAAACTGTTTAAAATTACGTTGTATGAGATACTAAAACCAATTAACAAACTACCCCGTTGCTTCAGAGTTGATGAAATATTTGTTTTTTCATGAAACTGGATAACAGAAACCGTTAATTTTCTTGTACAAACGGGTTAAATGTCAGTGTAGCAAAATTTTTATATTTTCTTGATTTGAATTTGCTCTTTTATTTTCAATTTTGCTATTACCGCTTTCTCGTTGATATTCCTTATTACTAAAAGAAATCCTTTAAATTCAAGAGCTAATTCTGATTTATTTCGAAACAATATAAATACTGTCTTGAGACCTGAACTTTTCTACTTCAGCATCTATCCAATAAATCAAACCTCCCAGGAGAGACATAGGTGTGATGTATCACAAACAATAGGAATCCGACACCTGGACACTAGATAAATGGTCTGAGAGTAATAAATTACTTTTCACTTCAGTAGGTCAAACATGTAGGTTTTGCTGCCTGAAATCAGTGAGCAAAATGCGATTTTGCTCACTGAGTGAGACAAAGTAACTTTTTTTTAGAAAGCCGCGAATTTCTTATTCAGCCTTGGGTTAATCATACCATTCCAAACATTCACACTCTATCTCTTTCCCGCCATTAGAAAGAGAGAGAGAGAGAGACAAAGACCAACCCTTTCGAAGTTCCGATTTTGAATTCGACCTCAAAGACAAACACGTTCGGAATCTCGTACTAACTAAAGAAATTTTGCAAAAAGATAATTGTCTTTTAATGTAATTTATTGAATTCTTATTGTTGTATTTAAACGAAAATAAGTATTTACTGGAAATAAAACTGATATTTAACTTGTAAATATTTATTCTCTCCTAAAGTGTTCTCGCTGCTGAAGTGAAAAGTTATGTGTGTTACACGAGAGCAAAGTTTTTTGCACCTCGTGCCTTTGAATCCTTCGCCACACTCAGGATTCAAATTTAGAATCACTCGCTACGCTCGGGATTCAATCGTTGAATCCTTCGTTTGCTCAGGATTCAAAATCAGCACTCGCAGCAAAAAACGACTTTGCTCTCTTGTTACACAAATAACTATTACGGAATACCTATACAATTACATTAAGGCAAACAATTAATTTTATTGGAGCATTAGATGTTAATTGTTTTAATTATTGAAAATTTTGTGAAGAATCTATTGCAGTTTTTATTTAATGAAAAACATCACCATCAATAACAGCTAACACACGTTTTCACTGTAAAGCACGAAAACATAAATTGGACTTCAATATATTTTGGTCACCTACAACCTGGTCAAAGTCGCTGGGAGCCGCTGGATGCAAGCGACTCAAAACCGTTCGTTATGGAAACCAATGGGGAAGGCCTATGTTTAGTGGACCGTTTAGCTGAATATTTATTTATTTATTTACTTCTTAACATCGATGATTATAGTTTTGAAACAATTGATTATTTAAGAATCTTCAGTAAGCAGATCGTTTTTTTTTATTCGATAAATACTTACAAGGAAGTAATTAAGTCAGTCAATCGTTAAATGGAAATTAATCTCCAAAACAATTATAATCATTATTCTCTCCTATTTGTAATTCAAATCTTAGTAAACAGATCACAATTAATATTCCTTCCAAAGCTGTTTAAACATTACTCCAAAGAGAATGCTTTCAGCGAAGTTTTGATCGTTACTTTAATTAGCAAAGATACATTTAAAGATCCCGAGCTAATGTTTTGTTATCCTCTTTGATGACAGCTGTTTAAACTGCTTTAATTTTAAACTAATTAGTCTTTTGTTGATCTCGAAATATCATGTAAGTAGTGTTAATTTTAATTTATTTTATAAAAGTCTTGTTCTTAATTTAAATGCAAATTTAAGTATGTACCACTAAATATCTTTTATAGAATTTACCACTGGCTTATTGGTTAATAAATGACATGCTCAAAAAGATTAATTCCAATAAACTGCTATTGTAAAGGAAACGAAACAATAACAAATCATACAGCCTCAAAAATAGGCTGATAATGAATGAATTGAACGTCAATTGCAAAACAGATATCTAAATCGGTCAAACAAATGACAGTGGTGACCCAATGCCATCAGATAATTGAACAATGCCGATCAAACTGTCTTATATCATTGATTTATTTCCGATCCCTTCACTTCTGTTCATAGCTGTAATGAAACGTCGGAACGTGTAAATTTATAGGATTCGCAGACAAAAGAACTCACTCCTAATAAATGGTTGGAAGTTTCTTTACTGGGTATTGTATGTGAGTGGAATTTACCGCATGGATGTAATCTAGACAATGTAGTTTTGTAATTTCAGATACAGCCGTAGTACTTACCTAATAGAATGCATTTTAATAATACATAGCAATATAAAGTTATTTTACAGCTGAGAGAAACAAAATGCATATATATAAACCATTAAGATTTACTATGGAATGTATTTGAGTAGTAGTCTATGATTTCATGTATGTGTAGAAAGTTGAAGTCATTTATTGAGTTAAGTTACTAGAAAAGCGCTTAAAAAGATACTGAAGTTGTACCAGTTTTCAATTGAGAAGAACTGGTAAACTTATTTTTCAAATTAGACAATTTGACTATTAACAATTTCAAAACAATGGACGTAAATAAACCAACAAATACAAATATACAAAGTGATATTATCATAATAGTACTATACATAGTTTCCTTATCTACCAAAGTTCTCTATTATGTATGTACTCATTATTTTACAACATAAGCTGACAAAACTTTTGCCTTGTACAACCCTTTATATGAGAGACAATGGCCGATTCTCCCACTCAGAAAACCTTCTCACATATCACTGACGTCAGAATGACAGTCACACTCTATAATAAACTTATCAAGTTACAGACAAACTTACTTAGAGCGAAGTATAACTGAAGAAGGCACTCCTTCCTCAACGTCTTCAAGTTTCGCTAGAAATCTAAAACTAAATCCACAACTTGCTTAAAGTATCTAAAACTTGGTAGCGTCGTGTGGTGCTTCAACTTCAATGTCGACAGAGCATCGGTGATCAGTCAAAGCTTTCAAGATATTGTCAATAGTGGATAAGTTTTCTTCGTATTAACTTTTATGAAAAAACTTTTTATCGGCGGAACGGGATTATTTTAGATAACATTAAAAATGTCGGTGGCATCTTTATATAAGAGTATCAATAAAATGTATTTCGTCTCGTGGAATGTTATGAAATTTGATTATTAATTACAAAACTATTTTAAAAAACCTTTAAGTACCAACAAAAGTCAAGCAATAATGTCATCAAAATAAATCATATCTGAAACGGTATATCAAACCATATATCAAGTGAATTTACAAGCTATCTCGTATAATAGCAAAAATTGAGCACAAATACTTTCATCACAAAAATTCTGGACACCAAAATGCTCGTGTAATTCGCTGCAAATGGACAAATTGCCACAAAAAGTATTACAGTGGTACTTGACGAAATCCCAAGCAATGATCCAAAGCTGTGAATAAGCTACGTTTGCCGGCGAAATAGGATTTCTTTGTGTTCAGCGATTCGGAATTCAATTTACGTAATGTGAAGGTATATTTTGGGTCTGACATGATAGATCGCTTCGGTGGTAAGGTAACGTCATTCTGTAAGTGAGATTTCGTGTAAGAAATTTGAATTTCATGTGAATAATAAATATTTGTAAAGCGTTCGCTGTAGTCTACAATAGGATTAGCAAAAATAATTTATATTGTGGAATATATTTGCAATTTTGCTGAGCTTCGTACTGTAGGTTATTTATGACAAGGTAGAATTTACTTAGCGATTCTAGTCTGTGAAGACGAAAATTTAATTTGCCTTTTTGAGTCTCTATAATATCTCTCTTTTTCTAATCCTATGTATAAGTAGCAAAATGTATAACCGTGCATATAAATTTATGCATTTGGATAGCTCGAGTTCTGAAATATAATACCATTAAATTTCTATTCTTACTCTAACAAGTTTCATAAAATTTCTAGTAAGCTATTGTACTTTACGTTGAAACTATTGAAACTTTCTCATGAAAACTATTTATAATTCAACGTCGTTGAACATGTCGTTACGACACACGGTCTTGCATGAAAACTACGAGTAACTCTTTTAAAAGAAAATTTAAATTGAATTCACTACTCTAAATTGAATTTCCCAGTTCATGCATTAAAGCACAGACGTTTGTAGGAAAGTCTCGTTTTTCTTTCGCCTTTTTCAGAGAGGCTTATAACAATTCCTCTTTAGTTGAATTGCTCTTGTGAGAGCATGATAGAAGGTTTGAATTTATTTGATCTTCTGGTTTAAAATTCACTCTATTTACAAGCTTTTTTATAACTACATAACTAACCTTCCCCGGCTTTGTACGAATACTACATATACACTACGTTACCTAAAAAATACCGCTCGAGCGGTGTCTGTGTCTTTCATCATAAAAATCATGATAATTCAGCTAAATCAAGTATTTATTTTAATTGTCCAGCATTTTTGGTTTTTTTTAAGAATTTACTTTATTTTACGAAAAGAAACATCTCTATGCTACCAAACTGTACAGCTTCTTCATTGGATTTTCAATCAACATCTAAAATATAATTGCTAACAAATTAATTCTTGATTTACGTGAACATTTCCAATTACATTACAGTATTCACTTGAAAAGTTTTCTCGTTTAGTTCCCTACCTTTTGAAGCGTCTCGGAAATCCGGGAGTTGAACTCAAACCTTCGTAGAGCTCTTGTTAGTATCTCAAGTGGTTGTTACGTTACCGTGACTACTAGTCGTTAAATTTAATAACGGTGCTATAACGTGTTATAATGTTGTAGATTTATTATGTACAGCGAAAGCGTTGTTATGTTTTCTTTCTACTGTCCTTAGATTTGTGTATCATAGTTTTGGGAAGATGGGCGTCCATGTCCTTGTATTAGTTCACTTGGTTCTCATTTCTTTAGTAATATTCCAAAATGTGATTTGTATTATTGTATACACGGGAAAATAAAATGGGAGTTTTTGCTTATAACCTAAATTCTAGTTTTATTTATTAGGTTGTGGTAAAACATTTACAGTAAATAATTCCAATTTTTTTCCCCAAGAGATTTTTCTGTTTATAATGTTTTTTTTAAAATAAGCACTTACCTTACGTAAGCTCCATTCAACTCCGGGTACTTACAAATGTAATGCTTGTAATAAATCGTCTCTAACAAAGCCTGTATTACCTGAAACCAAATAAAAAACTCGTAAACAACCTAGTTGCACATTGTAAAGTAAAAAGTTTGCAAAGATTTTATGAAAACAAGCATCCTATAAAATTATAAAATAATTTCAGTACTACTACATAGTAAACAAATTGTCGGGATTTTGTTGCAAAATAATT
This sequence comes from Tetheella fluctuosa, assembly GCA_951216915.1. Lineage (NCBI taxonomy): Eukaryota > Metazoa > Arthropoda > Insecta > Lepidoptera > Drepanidae > Tetheella > Tetheella fluctuosa. The sequence continues at coordinate 10,719,344 of OX578229.1, read as the reverse complement.
TATGCCTTTTAAAATTTACTTGAAAAATTCTATCATGCGAGAATAGGACTGTATTCATACAAAATTTCTTTATTGTATGGTCAGTGATAATATGGTCGAAGGTGAACAAAGTCCAGGAGGGAACTGGCTTGCAAATTCATTTGTCGGAATACATCAGTGGGTATTTTTCCGTTCATAGCTTAATCTGTATAGTAAATTATGCTTTTATTTATATTTTTCCAATAAAAAAATAACTAAACCAACTAATATAATGATTATTTTTTATTAAATAATTATATCCTGCTATTCAATAAACAAAGTTGTCGTATAGCCAACGTTATTGCAAATGCTTGTTCAAATATTTGGCCAGCGATGCACGGTGCACCCTGAAAGCGGTGCACTCAATTGTTTCTGCACGGAGCACGCCCTGTCTGTACAAACAGGCTTGCTTATATGACAGGCTTGAAATTGAAAGCGTATATATACGATAGTATGTCACTTGTAATTTTTTTTCGGCATCATCAGTTATTATGGTGAGATTGTAGTCAACTACAGGCCTATCAATAGGAAAAAAAATATCAATAGGCCAATCAATATTATCGATCTCACGTACTTAGTACATACGAAGTTCACTCGGTCATCTAGTAGGTCATAAATAGATAACTATATTACTAAATTCATGCATTATATGTTTAAAATAAAATCTCAAATTATTTACTCCACATATGTTTATTTTTGTTTTGTTAATCCATTCTTTATCAGCCACTCTGCATAATTCATCCAACCATCTCTCATTCGTCAATTACTAAAATCTAATTAATCAAACATCAACATAAACAATGGAAGGTTTAAAAGCCGTAATGGATTCATTAACAAGGTCCTAATTCATAATACTTTTGATACTAAATATGGAACAGGATCCGTTCTATTTAATTCCACAGAGTGCTGTGGCGTCATCGCATATTTTCACGATTACTCAGTTATTACAATTTGTTAAATTGCCTTGAACCTCAATGGAACGTTCTGTTAAACTGATGATTTATGACGTATTGAGGCCCCTCTTCATATAAACGTTTGCCAAGCGTGCGCGTTTTTTAAACGTTTGGTGGACGTTAAACGCTAGTCTAGGAAAAGCCTGTTCTGAGATCTACTGAAAATTTTACTCTAAAATAATGTTTAAAATATAAAAACGGAGCTTCGCAATTCTTCTTAATGCTTTACGAAAAATCCTGAACTACATAATCCCCTTTAGCATTATTCAAAAGCTTTTATAGCAGATGAATAAATAGACAAATGGTTTAACGAACATTCATTTGAAATAAAAAAAGAACATATTCCTAAACCTATTACAAATAGCCATTGGCAATATTTCAGAATACTAATGCATTAATGCGAGCATAAAGCCAGAACCAACAATGGTAAATAGAGGCAGATGGCATCCGAGCACATTTCTCGCTCAGTTCAGAGCTGTATAAAAAGATATATACAAGTCTGTTCCCCGGGGCAATAAAATGCTACGCCGCCAGGAAATGGTAAGTGAAAAATGAAACGCTGTAAAGAGCCGACTGTTCTGTAGAATTTTTGTTATTGTGTGATACTGCATTGCGTGTAAATGGTCGAGAAATTTTGGTGCATCAACGAGAGAAAAAAACGTCTCATTTTCCCGGTCAGCAAAATGTAAGTATTCCAACGTTGCGTTTGACTGAACAACGTCAGTTAAAATAATTAGTCGAAGTAGCGTTTTGGAATTACTGTCGCTATGGTATGCTACAAAAATGAACAGAAAATGTTTAGTTTCTTTATGTTTAGTAGTTTGAAGATTTGTGACTGTTCCCGTAATTTTAAATCATGTACGAGTAGGTATAATTGAAGGTCTACGGTTACTGTAGGGGCTTAAGTAATCGAAACATGTCCTTATGATTTGACTTCAAATTCAAATTCAAAATCATTTATTCAGTTTAGGCCCTAATAAGGCACTTATGAACGTTACAATTGATTCTACCACCGGTTCGTAATACACTTGGACTGAGAAGACTTCAGCCATATACTGGGTGACTTTTTAGTCACTGGCAATACTTGCAGAGGTGGAAGTACTCATCAATATTAACAACTTTTATTATTAGACTAAGTGTGAAATCACGAAAAAATTATCAGCTGTTCCATACAACAGTTCAATACCTACTCGACCAAAATGTATGAACCAACCATTTTATTTTATGCGATCTAGGAGTTGGTCCCATGGTAAAAGTTGCTCATATTGATGAGTACTTCCACCTCTGCAAGTATTGCCAGTGACTAAAAAGTCACAAAGTCAGTATATGGCTGAAGTCTTCTCAGTCCAAGTGTATTCCGAACCGGTGGTAGAATCAATTGTAACGTTCATAAGTGCCTTATTAGGGCCTAAACTAAATAAATGATTTTGAATTTGAAGTCAAATCATAAGGACATGTTTCGATTTCTAAAGTAAAAAGTCACCCTGTATATAAAAAATATTTTTTCTTTCCTTCTTTCAAATTGTATCGACTACTATCTATTAAAATATATTCAATATAAGTATGCGACTGTGAAGTTATATGTCAATGGTTATTATTCCTTATTTTTTGGGAATTAAATTAAGTATAGCGATGAGAATGAGTAAATGAATATCATGCTTCTTCTATAAGCTACAATAATCGAAACATTTCAAACAAATATAACACTGCAGAGCCTAACTTCATGATATAACGTGATGTAAGAAAGATACATCTCCTATAATGTGAATATCAAACAAAGTACATGAAACTACCCCTTCAGGAATTAAATTCCCTTTATATCTAACGACTAGAGTAAATAATATGTCAGCAGTGTCAGCTACTCTCGACATAATGCCCGCTAAATATTTGTGAGGAGCGTGTGCGAGTGACGTCAGGGCTCTACTACCTACCCTGGGACCGTCAGAAGTGTCAGTCGACACTCGTAAAGCAATTTACGCTTATAAACTACATCTGGTGTGGACAGATTCAATTTAACTTGAGATTATTACCTGAGCTTGTTATTGAGGCTTTTAGAGCAATGAAGCTCTTTATTTTTAGCTGAAAAGTTGTTATTAAGTATTTCGAAAGAAACCTTCCTAATATTTGATTTATTGATGAAATTTATATTAAATACTTCACCGTTAATTTGAATTGCTTACAAATTAGATTTTTATCAAAGACATACACACCGCAAATATTCTTTGGACGAAATAAATTTAAGTTTTTATCTAGAATCAAGAAACAACTAAGTAATGATTAAATCAAGAGATTTCGGCAACACAGCAACATATTGGTAATCCCCCAGGTATTGCTAAAGCCAAAGGCGACGGTAGCCATCAGCCATCAGTCTAGTTTAGTACTAGCTTACTACTAGCATTTGATATAAAGAAAAAAAAAACACCCGTTCCATGAATTGGGATGTTAACTGACATATCAAATCAGCAACTTTTTATGAAATGTCAAAACGATAGGTGGTGTTGGAGTTTTGTATTAAATACATGCTTGTGACGTCATAATTATATAGCATCCAAAGTTAAGGTTAGATTGGTCATTAAAAATCATAAAAAGGATAAGTTTAATCAAAATATCGTAATGATTTTCCCTTTTTTTAGATGTTTTATACATTGGTCAGTGTTTGATAATTTATTTTGAATACAGGCAACTTTCCTATTCAAATAAAAAAGACCGACTGACAGATTCCGAATATATCAAAAGGTAGCAACAACCGCTAAAACAAAGAGTTTCTAATTCCACGCTTCGTTCCTTATTATTTCTAACTTCTCAAACAAATACTACCATTGCATATACCCGAGGTAGAAGCAAGCAAAATTTGATATAATAGATTTCTGCAATATATCTTTGCAAGACACGAGTTCAAATATTGCCTATGCTGCCAGAAGAAAGTCTATTTGCTTAGTGAATGGGCTGGCAAATATGTCTGTGCCTTGGCTATTAGTCCCATCAATGTTTAGACGATGTTTGCGCAAACTAATACTATATTTTTAGTTATAATGTGTATAATATAATACTAGGTATACAATTAATATTTGTTATTTATCAAACTTGATTAAATATAGTATAGTATGTCATCTAGAAGCGCTCGTGGCGTAGCTTGATTAGCCGTTCTTAATCGATCGCGGCAAAGTCAAGCAACGTCCAGTCTGGCCGGTACCTGGATGGGTGACAATGGTATTTCATCTTGAGCATTTCCGTGATTCGGAGGGCATGTAAAGCCGTTGGTCCCGGTTATCACTTAATTGTGATAGTCGTTAAGCTAGTTGGAGACCTCCTAGGTGGCTTGACAACTCCAACAGTAGGTTGACCACTTGCCTACCTCCACTAATACGTAGTGGGCACGCGTGGTGGAGTATTTACCCATTCCCCTTTCACCATTATTCAGAAAGGAGGCTTGTGCTCAGCAGTGGGCAGATGTAGGCTGTAATTTTTAATATTATTATTATTGGATTATGGAAATCATAATAAAATACCTGAAAACTTTAAAAAAGAAAAAACTTTTTTTTAAATAATATAAACACGCTTGTTTAGTTATGTAATCTCATCGTTCCTACGTGATGACATAGTCAAAGGTCGTTTGCACATACAGCCTTTAAGTCAAACGCATGCAAATTATTTCCAACCAACCAGTATCTTTATGACTATGTAAAAAAATGTTTTTACATTCAGAAATCCACTAACATTTTAGGAAACCATCTGAGATAATCTACACTCCAAAGCATTACTCCATATAATTTAACCTCTGTAATACCAACAAAGGCTGCCATAAAGTTATTGAAGCTCATTCAAATTTGCTATAAGTTTGCCGAGTGGGGCCAGCAAGGGAAAAGAGTTCATTAAAATGTAATGAAATGGAAATTCGCGGGTCTTTTGTGATAGGGAAACCATCTCGATTGGATGGTGGCTCTGACAGTGAGTTCGGTATTCTCGGCGCAAATGTTTATGAGCTCTGCTTACATATACTTAAAAAGAGTACTGGAACTAAGTTAAAGCTAAAGGCTTTATTCAGTATAAGATCCAGGAGGGCACTTATGAATGTCGAATTTACTGAACTTTCCATTGGTTAGGAAGTCAGCCTTCAACTGAAAAAAAAACCGGCCAGGAACTCAGCATAGTCACATTTTTTATTTTTTATCATCTGATTTGGCTATATTTTTATACAAATGGAGATTGACCCATTTACAAAGCTAATAAAGTCGGTTGGCGTAGTTGGTAAGATACCCTATCAATCAGATAGTGGGTTCGATTCCCACTCAGGACAGACATTTGTGTGCATGAACATGTCTGTTTTTCCTGAGTCTGGGTGTAATTATCTATACTAAGTATATATTTAAAAAACAGAATGAGTATAGGTCCCAATGTAGTATATCAGTTATCTGGCTTCCAAAGCTCTGCTTAATTAGGAGTCAGATGGCCGTGTGTGAGGAATAATGTTCGAGAATATTTATTATTCTAATTTATTAGATAATATAAATGAGCATAAGATTGTACCAACACTCTCACAATCTGAAACAACTCGAATAACTGCTCTATTTTCCTCAACACCTGTGTTAACCCATAAATGTGACCAATATCAAATATCCACTGTTAATCAACACCATACTTGGGTTAGGTACTCAATCTCTGATTAATGCTCTCTCACAATACTTAATTGACGCTATTTATTATAACACGTTTATGTATATTTATCGATGAAAAAAGTGTATACAATTTTGGCAGCCTTATAGCTTAAGCGATCTCAATAATATTATATTTTTAATTTACAATAAACATTCTATTCATTTACGAAAATAATTCTATATTCAAAATCTGATTTATTAACATAAATAAAGCTCTTACCACGTATCCATAAAAATCCTGTTCAGTACTCGCTCAACTCATGCCATACTCACGCACGCTCGCATTTTTTTCCCCCTTAACTCCCCAATTTAGTGTAGCGTAACGTAATTTCAACACGATCACCGTACCAAATGACACAATCGACGTTTCAATTTACAACGAGAAATGTTGCTTTTAGGGCACGTGTCGGTTTTACTATGGGTTCTATACTCACTGTTACTCACAGTGGACTCACGTTAAAACTCATAAAGCATAAATTATATTTCGATATTATTTTTCTAGCTTTAGACTTACATCATAGCCAAAAAAAGATATGGCACGTAGATTGCGTTGAGAAATTAACCCATTTTATCGTGAACTAGCTTTGGCCTTGCGGTTTCACCCGTGATCCCGGGATAAGGTATCCTGTATCAGGTATCTATGTATGTGCAAAATTTCAAGTCTCTAGGTCCAACGGTTTGGGCTGTGCGTTGATATTTCAACAGTCAGTCAGTTTACCACGTTATATTATATATAGAAGATAGATAGATAGTATAAAGGAATAAGTGATTAAGACTACCTAAAGTGTTATTCAAGTGAGTTCCATTAGTAGTCTGTAACCACAGGTATAAGACCAAATTTAATTTGGAGTACATTTTCAAGCATTTTGATGGAAACAGTTTACGTGAAAACATAATGTACTACATTTTGTATACTTAGGTAAATACATTAATGTTTTATATTTCTTAGGACTTATTTTTGAGGTAGTAAACTGGTAGGTAGTAATGTATATGATAGCGGGGATAGTCTTTTTTTTTTTCATCCAACATTGTGTAAAAATTTCAAGTTAATTCATCGACTACTTTTTGAGTTTGACAGAATAACGTTTCAATTATTGAATGATTAGTTAATAATAACTTGTTAGGAAAAAAAACGTAGATCAATCATTGAGTCTTATCAAAGAGAGTTTATTTTGTCTATTTATAGACATATTACAACCGATTCGATAAGAATAGATACGATTATCAGATGAAAATAATTCTAATTTCAGATAATTGATCATTAATGTAATCTGCGATAAGATATTTAATTAAAGTGGTTTACACTTTGTCTACACTGTAGAACTTACTAGGAACTTAGTAAAAAAAAAAAATCTCAGCAATATGCTGAGCCCACATTTTTTGCGCACATGCGACGCACATTCCGTCTTCATAATATTATATTTATTTTTGTAATTAATTAATAATATATATTTGTTTTTTTTTCTTTTTTGTTATATGTATTGTTTGCACATTATTATATTCGTATTATAGTATTATTACATTGTGTATGTTCTATTTAATATTTGTTGAGTCTGTGTGCGTTGGATGGCGTGCTCAAAATAAAATCTTTTTCTTTCTTTCTTTATTTTTTTCAAAGCCTCTTGGTGACATCCCTATTTGTCAAACGTAACGAGGTCACAGTTAAAGCGGGTTGCACACGAGGTTACATGATCCATTAAAAAACCTCTTCAACAATTGTGCAGATACCGTATTCTAAAGACTTTTAAATGCGAGACGAATGAAAGGCTTTTATTCTGACAGTTGACGTGACATAGATTTTAGTGTCAGATTCTAGAAGGATCAATGATGTGGTGGCCTAGGTTATAATGGTGATGTACCTGTAGCCTGGAAATCCCGACCAAATGGCAAACTGTTTGCTAAAACTAGGAGATTAAGGCTTCATTTATTTTGAGTCCTGATGAGCACTTGAGAGCTAGTTCCTTCTAGGCTTTATATTATATTCAACCACAAGTCTATCGATAGTTAAAATAAAACTATTTAGTTATACAAGTTTATGATATTATTTTTCCTTATTGTCATATACACACAAATATTGTCAGTGAGACTAGATAGATATTTTTTTGTAATAAATCTGAGTTGGTTTTGAAAAGAGTAGTTACAGAATTTCTTCCCGGCTCTTCTCAGCAAAAGCAACTGTCTGAACCGTGCATTAGAGTCAGACTATTCATAAGTGCTTGTGAAGGCCTATTTGAATAAATAATATTTTATTATTTATCGTTGCCAACAGATGAGATACTTTTAGAGATACTATTTTTTTTTTTTTTATTAAAATTTGAACTTGTTCAGGTTATTATTTTTTATTTATTTTACTTGTTGTTTTTTTTTTCATCTTTTGTGTTTATGTGTATTATATTTCTTTAAAAATTGTTAAAAATTTAATGGAAATAAAAGCCAACATTGACAGAATGTCCAAAAAAAACAACAAAATATATAAAAAATGTAACCTTGCTGAGTTTCTTGCCGGTTCTTCTCAGTTGAAGGCGACTTCCGAATCGGTGGTAACTTCAGTAGTTTCGACGTTCATAAGTGCCCTCTTAGGGCCTAAACTGAATATATGGCTTTGACTTTGACTTTGATGTTCATTGCTTCAGTAGTTTTCTGCTTGTTCCATTCATTCACTCCATTCATTCGCGCGAATACTGAAACTCCACAACACAAACATACAACATAACTAATAATATTAGATATTATTATTATTACATGAAGATGAAGATATCTGGGACAATAAGGGCGCACGTAATAGTCTCCTTTACGTTTGTGGCTCTCGGGAGACCTTGAAACTTCTATTTTCCCTTTCTAACATTATTTGCTTCCCAAGGGTACGCTATAGTATAGACTATATTATTTTTTTATTGTATGTTTATTTTATTATAAAGAATATTCTGTTTTGGTATGGGTTCCATACCTATTTCTAAGTTTACGGATGTATTACTGCTATTTCGGTGAAGAAAAAAAATACTACATAGTCGGAAAACGCAGGCCGCCCAAGACCGGTCCTATTGGAGATCCTTAGGGGAGGCCTATGTCCAGCTGTGGACGTCTTGCGACTGAGATGATGATGATGATATTAATAAAATGCGAAAGTGTGTTTCTTAGTTTGTTAATTCTTGACACCTCAACGGCTCTACCAATCGTGATGAAATTTGGTACACAGACCTTGGCATAAAACGTACAATACTTTTTATTCCGAAAACAAGATCCCATGGGAACGCGGGTGAAACCGTTGGGCAAAAACTAGTACTATTTCAAATGCGAAAGTTTTATGCGTGTTTGTGTTTGCTACATAAAAGAGTACTCCGCAATAAATGTGTAGGCACTTATGAACGTCGAAGCTACTGAATTTACCACTAATAGGTATGTAAGATAATTTATTGTTAGGAATAAGTTAAAGTGGGGCTTTGGTTGTTTCGGTCCGCTCGTCATTCGGACCGCGGACCGAAAAACCTAAAATTTTATTATGTCCAAATTTGAAGGGGTCGATTCGGTCCGCAAGAAACAAATGCACTAAAAGACATTCGGAGATAAAAGTTTGGGTTAGGAATGTAGGATAATTTATTTTATTAAATACTAGCTGTCCCCTGCGGTGTCGCCCGCGTTCTCGAGAAAAAAGTAGCCCATGTCCTTGACCATACCTGTTATCTGCGTACCAAACTTCATCGCGATCGGTTTAGACGTTAAAAGGTAACAAACAAACAAACTCACATTCGCATGTATTATAGTTAGGAATTTAGGATCATCCTTAGAAAATACAATAACAAAATGCTAATCATTTCTTTATTCAACTAGGTTAAATACATAATAACTTTCAACAATCATAAATCTACCCCAAATGGGGGGAAAACGACTGAAGTTCGGTTCGGTTCGGGACTTTTGTTGTTATCGACTTTTTTAGATTTATTGCGTTGGCAAGCAAAACTGTCCTAAATTTACTGGCATCTATAAGTTATTATTATTCCATTTATTAATGTATACTCCTATAAATTACATTTTTAAATATAAGTTATAAAAAAAATACATTTAAAAATATAAAAAACAGTACCCCACCGGTATCGGGAACAGGGTCCTAGTTACCGGTGGTCAAGGCTCCAGAGAGAGGAACTTCCTCACTATGCGTGCCGTCTCCAGGAGCACTGCCTTCTGAATTTGGCCCTTGATCCAGCCGCCTAGCGCGAGCCTCTTGAGGTGTTTATTATTATTATTATACCTATTTATTTATCCTTAAAATACACAATATACATTTAACATTATAACATTAATAAATACAATTTATATTTTAAATTCAAATCCCATAGAGTTCAAATTCTGAAAAATATATTTGATGCATATTAAGTTAGATTAAGTATAAATTTTGTCTAATTAAGGACCTCTTTTCGAGTGAAGGCCTCCTCCATTTCACTCCACAGTTTCCTATCCATGGCTTTTGAGGCCCAGTCTTTGCCTGCTGTCTCTTTAATTTCACCAAGCCACCTTTCTTGGGGTCTACCTCGTTTTCTTTTGCCGATAGGGCCAGTCCAGTGTACTTTTTTGTTGGACAATCTATCATTATTTATACGTGCAACGTGGCCTGACTATTTCCATTTCTATTATCTATAAGCTATAACGATCTTTTAATAGGGAATTCTATAGTTAAGCTATAGAATTCTACTAGAAATGAAGTGAAATAATTTATTAATTCAAATAGGCCTTCACAGGCACTTGTGAATAGTCAGACTCTAACGCACGGTTCGGAAGGTTGCTTTTGCTGAGAAGAGCCGGCAAGAAACTCAGCAATTACGCGTTGTGTTACCTGCTAGGTACATATATCTACATTTCTAAGGCTTTACTAAGGACCTACTGGTATATTCCGGCACTTGCACTTGAGAACCAATTGTCTTCTAAGCTTTATAAAGATTAGCAACACATTGGCGATCCTACTGGTATTGCTAATGTCCATAGGCGACGGTAGCCACTTGCCATCAGGTGGACCGTCTGCCCTCTGACATAAAAAGCACTTTGATTTGATTTTATATATTTCCTGTTACCCAAAAGTTGCCTGGAAGAAACTGGTTAAGCGATAAGGCCGCCTAGATTGTATTCTCTTGCTTTATTTTAAAAACCTTTACCTATCCTATATGTACCTATATGGTGTATACAATAAATAATATCCCTTCCTCCCTCGGTCTTGCTCACGAACCCCTATTTTACCCCCTTAGGGGTTGAATTTCTAAAAATCCTTCCTTAGTGGATGTCTACACTGTATAAGGTATGTACCTATGTGCTAAATTTCAAGTCTCTAGGTCCAGCGGTTTGGGCTGTGCGTTGATATATCACCCAGTCAGTCAGCCAGATCTTGTCTTAATAAATAACTTGACAGAAAGCGTTTGTCTCTTATAAGCTACAGTAAAGGAAATCATTACTGAACAACAATGCCTGAGACGGATATATTTTTATTTCTTCTTTTATAGCTGATTGAATCTCGAGTTCTTTCACCCAAAATCCTTTTTTTTATCTTGGCTATTTGAAGCGATACTCTTGACTTCGATTCAATATTAGTTATTGGGTATTTTGATCGTAAAAATTTTCCGATTTTTTTCCGGTATTATCTTTTTATGAAAATATCTAGTAAGTAGGTTTTACTTTACTTTGTTATCGGCTTTGTTTAACCACAATTTTACCATGGTATATGATGGTGTGGGCGAAGGTGGTACGCACACAAACCCTAGAAAGAAGCAATCAAAGGGTGGTCAGCCAAGCGGGCACTTTAAGGAACCCTATACCTCCGTAGTATGGTTTCCTTCACCGAAAGATCATGCTCATTGTAGGAAGATACAAGACTTTCACCGCGGCTTTCGATGTCACTACCACTGACCTATCATCACCTTAAAACACCTTTTTTAGGGTTCCGTACCCAAAAGGTAAGACTAAGAATACTAAGACTCCGCTGTCCGTCTGTCACCAGGCTGTATCTCATGAATTGTGATAGTTAGACAGTTGAAATTTTCACAGATGATGTATTTCTGTTGCCGCTATAACAAGAAATACTAAAAAACAGAATAAAATAAATATGAAAAGGGCTCCCATTTTTGCTTGTTTTTGCTCGATACTGATAACGGAAACAGGTAGACGCTTGAAATATTCGCAGAATATTTAGTTATACATTTACTTTAAAAATAAATAGCTAAATTAGTAAAATAAAACAAATATTTAAGGGGGGTTCCCATACAACAAACGTGATTTTTTTTGCCGTTTTTATACATAATGGTACGGAAACCTTCGTGCGCGAGTCCGACTCGTACTTGGCAGGTTTTTATTTTAATAACCTGCTACCATTTAAACTCATTCATACACATAACCAACACAACATTTCCGTCACAACCAAATAAACATCTAAAAATACACCCCAATTTACCAACCACCACCTTAAAAATCAATAGAGCGACAAAGAACAAACACCAACACATAAATATCAATAATAATGCTGGAGCTATTCACAGTTTTCCCCACAAGAACGACGCCCGACGCAATAAACGGCCGATGGTTCGAGAACAAATTAATATTTATTGCCATTTTGTCCCGACAATTACTTAAGACACCGTCTCGTAACCCAACTGGAAGCAATATATAGCTTAATGCTTTATTTTCGCCTTTTAAGAAGATATTTAGTGTATTCTCTTTTGAGGTTAGAATTGTGACATACAAAAAAGCACCAAATATAAATCTATAATATAAAAATGAATCGCAAAATGTGTTGGTAAGCGCATAACTCAACAACGCCTGGACCAATTTGGCCAATTTTTTTTTTAAATGTTCGTTATTGTCAGGAGAAGGTTTGTATGAAAAAAAAATTACACTGGGAACGTGGGTGAAACCGCGGGGAACAGCTAGTATGTAATAAAATAGAATATGCAATGGTCAAATGGGAAGACATTGGCGGAATTTAGGCGGTATCATAATGATAATTTTCTTAAAATCAAATAATAAATTTTGATTTACAACAAAATAAATAATGGCTTATTTATTGTTTAGCTACTTCCCAAATAAAATACCTAACATTTTGGATGAAGCAAAACCTTGAAGCAATAGTTTTACTACCGTTTTGAACTTGACATGTAACTGAATCGAATGAGATCGCAATCGGATCGTAAAAGTCGGTTATGTACAACTTCTAAGTACATACACATTACTATACTATAGTTATTGGAATATTGATTGATGTATCGATATTTATAAGTAATACTTGCTTTTCGCCCCGCGATTTTCTTTATAAAATTTTCCGGGGTGGAGACAAAGCTAACCAATTCGACGGGCCGGTTGGCGTGGTTTGTAAGATACCCTATCTATCACGCTTCTCACTCAGGACAAACAATTGTGTGCATGAACATGTCTGTTTGTCCTGAGTCTGGGTGTTATTATCTATATATATATGTACTCTTAGTATGTACTCGTATTTACAAAAGAAAAGTAGATACTTATGTAGTAAATCAGTTATCTGGTTTCCATAGTACAAGCTCTACTTAGTTTGGGGTCAGATGGCCGTGTGAGGAATGCCCCAGAATATTTATTTATATAGATACTGCGTTAGTAGTTTGGCGATGTTAAATAACAATAATATGTATGCTATTTTACTGAATAAAAAGTTATAAAAAAAAAGATAGATAGACAGATAAGATATCAGGTCTATTCGAGTGTATGACAGTTATATTTTTAACAATAATTGTGGGTAGTTGGAGACAAATCTCGCCCGTCATGATGCTGATAGCCGTTCCAGTCTACTCGTGACCGCGATCAATGCAACTTGATCAAAACGAGGTTAGTCAAAAATAATGTTTTGATGAAGTGCGCGAACCTACACTCATATGAATTTAGTTCGTGAATTATTGAGGTAGTGATTCTGAATTACATATTAAGATTTTTCTTGTTTTATTTTTATTGCAGAACTTTCTTTTGTTATGTGATGTATTAGTTAAAAAAAAACGGATAACAGTATTTTTAATTTATGTCTCTTACGAGCCGACTGTGTCAACTGTAAGTTTTTTAAATGCCTTAATCTGGATAAATTAATTCTTACAACAACAAAACTACACACCTCATTGGTTGTTAAGGTGAGTAGAAGATTACGCTATCTAATACTTGAGCCGTAGGATAAAAAGTCGAATATATTCACTCAAGTTTACGACTTTTGTGCCGACTTAGTTTTATGACTCGGTCCAAACTTGCACCTGTTACCGCAATATAAGCTTTATGTGAACGTGTCAAAGTATAATTTTGTGGATTGATCGGTCTAAGGGTGAAGTAGGACTTGGTATTAAAGTTTCGGAGCTCAGACATAAAAATCAGGCTTGAATATTTTGTAAACGGCAAAATATGGTAATACTAGCTGTCCCCTCGGTTTCACCCGCGTTCCCGTGGAAAAAAAAGTAGCCTATGTCCTTCTCCATACCATTGGCTATCTGCGTACCAAATTTCATCGAGATCGGTTCAGTGGTTTAGGCGTGAAAGTGTAACAAACAGACAAACTCACATTCGCATTTATAATATAAGTTAGGAAGTTAGGATTAAAGGTCATGTTTTAGATATTATGAACTTTAACTACAGTAGGTATGCGCTCAAATTGATTGCAATAAGGAACATAAATATGTTTGAGCAAAACTGTAAAAATTACTCAATGGCAAGCAAAAGTCAAATTATGTTCAATTCATAAAACCACAAACTATAGAAACATTCTTAATTTAAAAATATGCTTTAAAATAATAACCGTCAACGTTGTTCAATTCGAAATTCAAACATTGGTTGCTGAGTAATTTGCATATAGACATTAAACGAATTTGAACCTAGTAATTTTACGGCTAAAGTACAGATTCGCATAATGTTAAACATTTAAATTTTACATCCCAAAGACGGTAAGAGAACAATACCCAATATCCCTATATGGAGGAACCTTTACTATTATATTTTCAGCCGCAAACCATTTTCAACTGAAATCCAACATAGTAAGGCCTAATACTTACAGTTCAATAAATCAATGAAAACCTTAGAGAACATTAATTAAATAATTTCCTCAGATCCCTTGAACCTAAATTTAAATTTACACTCACCAAAAACAATAACTAGGCTTTGTTGATAAATAGAATACTTTCACGGCTACCTAAATTCCATTCAAGAATGATGTATGAGCGTGTATGAATTCTCCATTTATACAAATGTATTGGTTAGGTTCATAAAAGCATGAAAAGAGATTCCGACCTATTGTCCGCTTAGATCCGGTTATCAATAGGCTTTAAAGCCTTTGTGCTTCGAACTCCAAGCTTAGACCGTTGAATTTTTAATTGAAAGGAAAACTTTTCAAGCTCTCTCAATTTTTCACCATTTTCCAAGCTTATGAAGTTAGTCTGGGATTTAACAATGCTGAGTTCTTTATTGCTTTAATAAAAATACTACGCCTGTTCGCAACGGAAGATTCAATGTTAGTCTTGCGATTTATTGCTTTTTGAAAACATACAGGCGCTTTATTTGATACTACGATGTTTAGTCAAGGGCATATTAATATTATCCTTAAATATTATAATATGCAACATCTTTTGGTCTGTCTGTTACTGTGCTTTAATCTCGATTGACAATGTACCTTCACATAGCCTAGAAGTCGACTGACTCTTAAGTACTTACTTACAACTGCTGAAACTTATCAGAAGCTGCTTGGTGACAAATCTTTTCGAATCTATTAGAAGGTAGTAGAACTCTTAGTGCAGAGTTCACCCGGAGATATACTACCACCATATCTAATTCCGCCGTGAAAAAGTAGTGCCCTTGTATTACTGTGTTTCGGTTAGGAGGGTATGGGAGCCGGTGAAATCACAGGCACAGGAGACTTAACAACTTCATGTCTCAAGGTTGGCAACGCGTGAGTGATACCCCTGACAGGGAAAATATAATATTGTATTTTCTTTGTCGGTGGTGTTATGAGCGTCTATAGGCTACGGTAACCGCTTACCATCAGGTGGGCCGTAAGCTTGTTTACCACCTTGTAGTATTAAAAAAAATCTTTAACTTGAGGGTGGTGCCAGCTAGACTGGTACTTCAAAGTACCCTACCATCGTGCAACACTTCAAATTCTAAATACAACTTTAAATAAATGATGTTTGTCGAAAGTCATTCGATTATATTTAATCGTTGAATTAAATCGATCACTGTTCGCATAATAACTATTTGGTATGAACCTATTTAAAATCTGTATCCCCTATTAATATTTTATGTACCTACCTATCTCTATAAATATTCTTTCGCAAAATACATTCAGTACTTACCAAGTCGCAAACAAGTCTAGATTCAAATAAATAATAAACGCAACACTAAAAGGAGTTCGGTCTATTCCTAGAAATGTTTGCCGTCTTTCGTTTATGAGACAGGCGAGGGTTGAGCTTGCTGTTTATTTTCACCAGGCAACACTATGGACGGGTTTAATTGCGTATCGTATTATTTATGGTACACTACACGCGGACGTAGTGATGTTCGATATCCGGATTGGGTATCCTTAATTTTTTTTAATATAATATTCTAGTTTAAAGATAAAACACACTTTAAACGCACTAAAAATTAAATCTCTTGGGGCGTCCGCCATATTGAATTTTGTGTGACATCATTTTATCTTTCGTATTTTTCTCAGCAAACCTTTTCATTTGATACCCATATTATGGGAGTGCATAAAAGATAATTAGTGCGCCATCTTTGTGAGGCCGCCATATTGGATTGGATTTAGAATGACGTCACTTAGCTAACCATGCATTGTCATCCAAACTAAACGTGTATGCAAAATTTCAGCTGAATCGGAAATCGGGAAGTAGGTCAAATTTGACTTCCAAGATTTTCTAGATGAAGCTAATAAAAGCGTGTTAAAATGGTTTGAAAAAGTTTTTAAAATGGAACTCTCTGTTTTCAAATTGTTTTCACCTGATCTCCGTGTCACACGAGAACCTTTCTACCTTCTTATTTTAAAAATCCGGATACACCAAGCAAACAACGCCACAACACTATTGATAAAATAGTATGAACAAACTCTAACTTGATTAAGATCTAGTCTGTAAATGTCAACTTTGGCGCGCCCTTTCTCTATGCGTAGTGAAGCAAGTGCTTGAGCGAGGTCGCCAATCAAGTGTTGCCATTATTTAGAGATAGCTTTTGTTTGAATTCATGTAGGAAGGTTTTATTATGTAAAAAGCTCTTCATTCTAGTTTTTCCCCTTGTGGTTTCACCCCCTATACCCTACTTTAAGAGTGGTTGAATTTCGGAAAATCTTGTTTTAGTGGACATCTACTTTATAAAAGGAAGCTGTGTGCAAAATTGTAAGTTTCTAATCATAGCAGATTAGGCTGTGCGTTGATAGATCAGTCAGTCAGTCAGTCAGGACAAGTCTTTTTATTGTACAAGGTGACTTTTTAGTCACTTAATACTTGCTTGAGTGGAAGTACCTACTCATATAATTTTTATTATGGGACCAACTCTGATATCGCGTAAAATAAAATGGTTGCTTCATATATTTTGGTCGAGTAGGTATTGAACTTTTGTATGGGACAGCTGATATTTTTTTCATGATTTCACAGTTAGTCTCATAATAAAAGTTGATCATATTGATGAGTACTTCCACTCAAGCAAATATTAAGTGACTAAAAAGTCACCCAGTCCTATAATACTAATACGTGAAGCAAAAACTTTGGTCATTTTTACATAAGTACCTACTCAAGTAAAGAAAAAAAAAACATGGATACTTTGGCGCGAATGCAGTTAAAACCATGGTCAAATACAATTAAATAAAAATAATCTTTATATGACAAAAATGGCGATTCCAAAACTCTTACTTGCTTAAATATAAAAATACAAAAATCTCTTTCAAAGATTTCCATTATTTATTTACTTCACATATATCTACTATATAAAAATAAGTCAGGTATTCCTTCCTGACGCTATAACTCCAGAACGCACGAACCGATTTCCACGGTTTTGCATTCGTTGGAAAGGTCTCGTGAGGTTTATAGCAAAGAAAAACATAAGATCCCACGGGAACGCGGGTGAAACCGCGGGGCGGAAAGCTAGTTTATTATATAATACTAACATAATGTATTGTTAGGTATATCTAATCTACACTAATATTATAAAACTGAAGAATTTGTTTGTTTGTTTGAACGCGGTAATTTCAGAAACTACTGTTTCGATTTGAAAAATTCTTTCAGTGTTGGATAGCCCATTTATCGAGGAAGGCTATAGGCTTTTTATCCCGGGAAAACACAATCGGTAACGCGGGCGAAACCGCGGGGCGGAAACTAGTATTTATTATAAAGCTGAAGAGTTTGTTTGTTTGGTTGAACGCGCTTATCTCAGGAACTAATGGTACGAATTGAAAAATTATTTTAGTGTTGGATAGCCAATTTATCGAGGAAGGCTATAGGTTAATTTTTATACCAGAAAAACATCCCTCAGGAACGCGGGTGAAATACAGTAATTCAAAGAGCATACCTAAAAAAATATTCACAAATTCATCTAACTTGCAGTCGTGGAGAAAGCCAATTCAAACAAATTAGTCATATAAAAGCAAAGGCAGCAACACCCCATTCACTAAAAGGGGATGTTGCTGCCTTTGCTTTTATATGACTCAAATATTACGTATTCCTCACTACATACTGAAGTAATATAAATTCTAGTAATGATTTATTGTTTCCTAGGCATAAAGCTTTTAAATTGGAGAGCAATATTACGGAAGTATAAAAACGGAAGCTCTTGTGGTCGGTTTACGACTACCTAGAATAGAATGCATATCATGCAAGTTTGTCGACTTTAACTGTAACATCATAGCATATGCAAGATTCTTTTGTTTACTTTTAAAGATGGCGGTTTTTACAGGCCGGTTGGCGTGGTTGGTAAAATACCCTATCTATCACGCCACAAGTGGGTTCGATACCCACTAAGGACAGACATTTGTGTGCATGAACATGTCTGTTTGTCCTGTGTTTGAGAGTAATTATCTACATAAGTTCTTGAGGGATCTTCTGTTTTCCCGGGATAAAAAGTATCCTATAGTCTTCCTTGATAAATGGGCTATCCAACACTGAAAGAATTTTTCAAATCAAACCAGTAGTTCCTGAGATTAGCGCGTTCAAACAAACAAACAAACTCTTCAGCTTTATCATATTAGTATAGATGTATATTTACAAAAGAAAAGTAGTACTATGTAGTATATGAGTTATCTGGCTGACGGGCCGGTTGGCGTGGTTGGTAAGATACCCTATCTATCACGCCGCAGGTCGTGGGTTCGATTCCCACTCAGGACAAACATTTGTGTGCATGAACATGTCTGTTTGTGCTGTGTCTGGGTGTAATTATCTATATATGTATGTATTTACAAAAGAAAAAGCAGTATATGTAGTATATCAGTTATCTGGCTTCCATAGTACAAGCTCTGCTTAGTTTGGGGTCAGATGGCCGTGTGTGAGGAATAATGTCCCAGAATATTTATTTATTTATTATTTATTTATAGCACAAGGTCTACTTAGTTTGTGGTCAGATGACCGTGTGTGAGGAATGTCCCAGAATATTGAATCTTTGATTCCCTGAATATTAAGGAGTTTTCAATTTGTTATATTGATTTATGCCCCTCTTTACAGTAGGCCTTTTTTACGCAACCTTTTCCAATTTCATGCTACAACGTCCGTAACAAAGTGGTACCTAACTACAGTTTTGAAAATCGTAAGTGCTCTAGGGTCTAAACTAAATAAATGGCTTTGAATTTGACTTTGAAAGATATAAGACCAATTCATAATAAATAGATTCGCCTATTATTAATTTTAGGTTGTGAGTTTTTAGTTATAAAAAAAAATATATGTAGGTACTAATATTAGATGTAAAAATGTTACTTAGTCTATCACGTCGTAATGGCTCGAAGGATTTGTGTGAAACTTAACATATTTATAGATCGTATCTTAAATTAAAACATGGAATACCTTCCTACCGGTAAAATATTCGATCTAAAATAAAAAATGTATCTAACTGACCAAAAAGTATATCGCAGACGATCTATAAATTTAAAATGTATTACAAACAACCCTTATTTCATAGACAAACAATAAACATCATAAACTCATAAAAATAACCTCGGACTACAATAATTTCCCTGAATACGTTGAATAAATAAAACAAATGTAAAATTCATGAATCATTTTCAAACGTTTCAATTTGAATGATCGATAACTCGGTACGTCGTATCGATCTAAATATTAGGTAATTCATATTCGTGAAAACTCAATAGACGGCTGTCAAAGCTTTTCATTATTAATAAATTGAAATGGACAGACAGTCTGACTGATTAGTGTAACACGCAATATAGATAAAAATAACTTTGTTTTTGTACACCGAAAAGCAGTTAAAAAAGAAGTGTCACTTCTGGCACTTCTGTAGATCTCTCTTTCTCTCTCGCTAAGTACAGATTTTTCCTTCCTTTTTGCGTCAGTAACGTTGCAAGTAATAAAACGTTGCATCCAAATTATACTTCGATTTTTTTTCCTCATTGCACTCAAATAAGCTTATTTCTTTCTTACTTAAATAATTGACGGTACAATGGGCGTTCTTCTAAGAAGTAATATCTTTCAGATAAACTATGGATGGTGAGGAATTAAGACATAGTACGTAATTATATGAAACATCTGCCAATAAATACCTCATGATAGTGAGAAAATAGCATCTACCTAATAAAGATGGAGGTTTGAATACCTTGTACACTCAATATTTGTGTATTTTGTCTGCTCTAATTGTTTATTATAATTCTGTATTCTGTAAAGATGAAATAAATGTTTTCTTTCTTTCTTTCTAACCCAAATAATAGAATAAATTATATATTTACTACAAATATTTACAATCATTGTATAAAATACAAACTATAATATATAGAAAACATCCTCAAAGCCCTCGCTGCTGTCGATAGGCAAGGTTCCCAACAGGCTGGCAGCGTTCCCTTTTTGGATGGCCAAGCTTATGCGTTGGCGGAAAAAGCTCCCAGCCCGTCGGTCTCCCGAAGCCTTGATGGAAAAATTATGTTTAATCTGTTACTACTTCTTAAACAAGTTTATAATAAAGTCTCCTATACGAAGTAACACCGCAGATGCTAGCTTAAGTTGTAGGTATCGCCACTAACGTATTTCACAAACGAGTTCCCGGGACCTCCCACTGACCTCCCCCTTTGGTAGGGATTGGCGGAGGCAAGTGCAAATGGGAATATTGATTTCGGGAGAATAAAGATGACGCAGCACTAAGCGTATACCTAATGATAATCGAACATCAGCTGCGCCTTGATATATTGCTGTGGTAATAGATTTCTTTAGTTCACAAATAATCACTTATCTATACTAATATTATAAAGCTGAAGAGTTTGTTTGTTTGTTTGAACGCACTAATCTCAGGAACTACTGGTTCGATTTGAAAAAAAAAATCAGTGTTGGATAGCCCATTTATCAAGGAAGGCTATAGACTAGTTTTTATCCCGGGAAAACACAAGATCCCTCGGGAACGCGGGTGAAACTGCGCAGAAAAGCTAGCTTGTAATATAATAAAACTGAAGAGATTTTTTTTGTTTGTTTGAAAGCTCCAATCTCTGAAACTACCAGTCGGATTTGAAAAAAATGGTTTGCATTTGATAGCTCAATTTTTAAGGAAGACTACTTTTTATCCAGGGAATAGGGGTGCAACCACAGGGAAGAGCTAGAATATATATAAATTATGTTTGTCTGTATGTATGTTTGTTAGTAACGTATACAGTGCTCTTATACTATTCATCCGAATGCGATAAAACTGCATAGCATCGCATGCAGGAGATTAGCTAGCGATTTAAAAATGGAATCCTAAAATATGATTTTCAAAATTCGAACCACTATCAAAAGTTATAATATCCAAGATGGCGTCCACGCTATCGATCGATTCAATTGAATACTTTCCAATCTAAGGTCTTTAGTTAATCCTGCGGTTGCATCAAAGCAAAAACCACCCCTTCAGGGGTGGGGATTAGGGGGACCATTGGAACTTTCGCAATTAAAAAGATTACAGAATTCACTTTACAGATTTTCAGCGAGAAATGATATTTTCAACTTGATTAGTTAAGTTTAGAAATCGGAAAATGAATTAAGAATTTGATTGTTTGAATCTCTTATGTTTGTAATAAGAGATTTAAGATTAAAATCTAGATGTCATTATTTCTCATTATTTAAATCATTATCAGAAGGCTCTATACTTGTTTGCACTCTTCTTCTTATAAAATGGTAAACTGACTGACTGGGTGATATATCAACGCACAGCCCAAACCGCTGGACCTAGAGACTTGAAATTTTGCATATACCTTATACTCTTTGACATTGTAGGTATCCTAAGGAAAGATTTTCGCACAACTATCACAATATTATAGAAGCACATACGTACGATGATTTATATATTATACTAGATTTAGGCTGAAATGAAAATGCATTTTATAAAATACAAAGCATAGACAAAACAAAAGCTCACTATACATTATCCGATCATGAATAATTTTATCTATTACCTACCAGTAGCAAAAATATAAGCAAAATAAAATATATCTTTATATTTTCAATCATTTATACGGAAAATTTTCATCTCCGCTTCACTTTGCGTTCGAGATGAGGTCTAGCTAGAATTTACATAAAGATCGGGTCCAATTTAAAGCAGGCCGCGAGTGGGAAAATATTTATATATCATCATGTTATTGTTTACCTATTTCTGCTTTAAATAATACGTTTTCAATTACATATTATGGGTATTATAAATAAGTTAACCTTTTAGAATAATGATGTAAAGTAAATGTGATTAAATTCTAATGTTGATCAATAATTTGCATACTTAATTTTTTATTTTTTTGACAGAAGGGTATTTTTTAACATTGTATAAGCTCGTGTTTGACCTCAATCTCACTATGGTAAGTGATAATGTAGCCAAAGGTGGTAAGTACACAAAACCTAGAAGCGGTAAGTGGCTACCGTCGCCTATGGACATTAGCAATACCAGAGGGATCACTAATGTGTTACCGACCTTTATAAATCCTAGAAGGCAACTGTTTTATTTTTTGGCGTTTCACATTATTCAATTGGAATTACAATCTATGTTTAATCCTTGAAAAATAATAAGAACCATAGACCTTGTAACTTACACCACACAATAAATCATATTGACGTGAAATCGGATGGACCCGTCTAGTATATTGAATGGTAAATTCACATGGAAATCCCATTTCCTACGGCCTGCAATACATTTGCAATCTATAAGTCCTGATAGAAACCTGTTCATAAAATAAAACTTGTAGTTCCATTTATAAAAATATATTTTAAACTTATGTTTTTAAGAACACTAAATTAAAAGAACATTAATAAATATACAGCTCAATGCAAAAATGTTTTCATAAACTCAAATACGTCCCTATTTTCAAATAAAGAATATAATTTCTTTAGAATTTTAGGTATATAAAATGGCGTGATTTTAAATAAAGAATTTAATAATATCTTTCAATTTTTAACCTATTACGTGAAGGTGATAGAAATAATGTTTACTAATGAAATGAGTTATTTATTCGCAATTTAATTTTATTCTTTTTCAAATTATGTACCTACCTACATATTCTATATTGGTTTATATTGCTTTCTCGTAATAATATTTTAATTCTAAAATATTGAATTAATTCTCACGTTTGTGCTGACTGAAAGGATAAATTGCCCGCTTGTTGATCTTGTTATAATTTGATGAATTAATTAAGTCTCTTTCACACACATTATAATCCGTGGGCTGGAGAAAGAGACAGATGATGCTATGACACTCAATTACTTAATCTTTAGACTTCAGAAAAAGCGATTAGAGCGGTCTATATTTTATAACGAGAATCAAAGCCTTGGTCAAGTCTTAAGGATATATTGTGTCATCGAAAATAAACCATATATCATAGGGCTAGGTTCCAAATTTAATTGTTTTAGATCTTAAATCAAAATTTCACTCAATTCTTGATTGACGTAAATGTCACTAAACATATAAAATTTAGGAGGACATTGTCTTCTTAGAGATATATAAGGTAAGCAAAATTATTGAAACCAAAACAATGCAAAGTTCAATAATACTTCTCTATGTAGAAAAAAAATGTGGGATATAGTTATCCTACAAATCCTACATATCCTATTTATATTATAAATGTTTGTGTATACCTTCGGGTACTACAAAATACCCTATCATCATGTAAAATCAATTGTCTGCTTCCGCGCCTGAGCACGCTGTCTCCATGCATCTGTAGCCTATATAGAAGGCACTTACCTTTAGATTACTTATAGATATATATTGTAAACTATGTACCTACCTGTGGACAGCCTTTGTGAATGTGACGTGAAATCCAATTGAAAGCCTAAACAGGCTTATAACAGCATGTCTCTACATTATATTGCGTAACTATATTGTGTTATATACCAGGTTATACAATGTATATACCATATTTTGTTTGTTATCACCAGTGAATGTATTGTGTGCCTTTTTATTTAGTGGCAAAATTGATAAAATATAAATGAAAAACTATGTTTTAAAATATTTTTCAATCATTATCTTATACACTACAATATTGAAAGCCATTTTTCTTCTATTATATTATACCACTTTGTCCACAACATTATGTTCCGCGGTAAAATTTTAAAACAATTGTCCAAGACTTTAAACGTCGAACGCCTGTTCAGAACTTCATGCAAGAGTAAATATCTAAGGAGCCATAAACGCAAGTAGGTAGGCTTAGCAAAACATCCAGATCTAGACATTCTAATTGTGCACGCGCGGCGTCGCGGGCTAAATTCGTCGTCGGGTGCAACGCTCGCGCATCGCGAATCAATGTCAACGACACGACCTGCACTGAGGGTCGATGCGGGAAGTTTGCTGGCCAAAAATATTATTGAAAATTTGAATTTTGAATCAGGAAGAAAAAAAAACATTATAAAATTCAAATAAATGTAGAATTGTTTTTAAATGTCAAGGAGTTTTATTCGTAATATATACAAAATAATTATTGAACATTATTATTACAAACTTTCTTTGGTTTCTGTGAAGGTTTTTGTTGATTTGTGTGTACCGTAAATAGTGGTTGCATATTGAAAACATTAAAATCGAATCAACCTACCAAAACAACAAAGTACGCGGGATATTTATGTATTTATCTTGTTTAATTTTAGCCTTTTATTTTTTTGCTTTGATATTATAAGTAAATAATGTTAATTAAAAGAAAAATATTTATTTACATGTTCAAGAGTAGGTACATTCCGGCTCATTGCACCGTTAAAACTTGGCGTGACTTCAATTAAATTCACGAGAAAAGACGCGAAAAAATAGTTAAACGCTAGTTAACGTGTTAACTGTTTTAATTATATCGTTAGTTTTGTGCTATATAAATAATTGTGACGCCTAGTGGGCTGAATAGCTCTTTATATTGAAGCAAAAGTAGTCACTTACTTTTTGTTAACTGTATTCTTCCACTCTAATTTTAGTTTTATCTTCACACAATCATGCTGACAATAAAAAAAGAAAAAAAGCTGTAGTTGGAATATCTTGAAGCGCACTGAAAATATTTTCAGAATCCCAGGAATGAAAATATAAAACTCATTAAATATTATTTGACGACCAAAAGTTGCTATTTTCTTTGAGGAATATTAAAAATTATGTGGGCTTCATAAAATATTTCATGTATGTTGTCGGTGCTATCTTAAAATGGGAAGATAATGAAGCTCCTAATTATTTTATACATTTCTATGTAGGTATGCATCTAGTGATGATTCTTTCCAAATTCTAAATTTAAAATCAATGTGCTGAATATTAAAATTACTTACCTTGACAGCAACAAAATCGACAAAATATAATCGCTTACCTGTAAAAATAAAAAATAAAACTGTTTTAACTCGTAACAATGTAAGTTCATGATAAAATCGATTGTTCAATACAGATATAATCGATTAATCGATTGGGAACGATCTAACATGCTCGCAGGTTATCGTGATCAACCAAGTGTGTCAACATGGCGCACCCTCTACCTAACAGGTGGTACCTACCTTGCTTGTTTGTATGGTTTCTTATCGATTACATATATTTTCGAAACAGATTAATTTTATGCCATAGTTTTATCTTTACATTTAAACACATAATATTTTTTTATAGTTATAATTATGTTTTATTTTAGAGGGCTGAGAAGCAAGGCAACGGTTCGCCCACCATCGCTTATATTTGGCAATACCTACCAGAAGACAGGAGGCCAGTTTCCCCAAGGTAAGTACTTCGAATTCATTAAATAATTTTAAATAAATATCGTTAATTATTAAGTCCAAAAAATATAGTTCCAACCACTGTGTAGCTTTCGAAAACAATTTTTACCCAATAATAATTTAAAATACCATTTCATAAAAATCTTTTTTAGTATAAATTTGTAAAATGATTTATTTAATTTTAACTCAGTTTATGAAACTTAAATTAAAATTAATTAAGTAAATAAATAATTCATATGTTTCACAACATTCATGACCCAAACGGTTCTCATAAATCAGGCAAGTAAATTAATGATGCGTTAAAATTAAAAAGATATTTCATAAAAGTCCCGCCTACTGTCAATCATTGTTCAATCGAATAACGTGCATGTAAACCGATTTAAATACATAATTGATGAATCAATTAAAAATCCATAAACAAATCCATAAATTAATATAAATATTTTTGTAAAGATATTTTTTTTTACGTTCCAACTAGTACCAGCGATAACAAAATATATTTATATCCGTAGACCAAACTACCCTCTCCTAACTACCAAATTTTATCAAAACGTTGTGGTGCTTTGTTACGTTCTCGTAACAAAGTTACTTTCGTTATTGCTTTTCTACGTAATTTCATTACATACGTTATTGCAAATTTCACGTGCATCATTTAATTCATATAAGCTAACGTGAACTAGTCACGAGACACCAAAATTCTCAGCCGAGTATTTAATGGTATTACATATATAGTAACAGTACATAGGTACTATATAGTATTTAGTTAGAATTAATATTCTAAAAAACTTTGTTTCCGCCCCGCCATTTTACCCGCTTTCCCTTTACCTTATGTATGATACAAAGTATCCACCTAAATTCAAATATAAAAAGTAACCTTGCTGAGTTTCTTGCCGGTTCTTCTCAGCTGAAGGCTAACTTCCGAACCGGTGGTAACTTCAGTAGCTTCGACGTTCATAAGTGCCCTTCTAGGGCCTCAACTGAATATATGGCTTGGACTTTGATCCTATATGTCAATCAAGAATATATTTTATTGTGTGCTTCATCCTAATTCGGTCAGTAATTTTTGTGTGTAAGAGTAAAAAGCATCCATCTATCCATCCATCTCCACTGACGCTCTTTAAAATTCTATCTCCTCGATAAAACTCGATATAGTTCCACACAACTCAGTTTTCTTTATAACTGTGTTCAACTGTCCATCGTATACTGGAACAAACAACAACGTGTAGACAGTACTGCCTCTCTACTGGCCACAAATCATTGGACAGTATCGCAGATCGTAACTATCGGAAAACTTCACTCGTGATGAACTGGGCTATTGTGGTGCAAGTATCGAGCGACTTTTGTTTTTAAGAGTTTGATTGGTTACTTAGTGAGAGCGTATTATTATTTACTAATTTTCGCCTCGCAGTTTTACTTGCATTTCTGAGGTTTTTATGTTCTTTGGGATATGATCTACCAATGTGCTATTCTTCCTTAAAATCTGTTTAGCCATTACAGTATGAGCAACAAATATCCACATATATTTTTTTTTAATATTGGTAGGATACCGTGATTATAAGGTTTTTTTTTAAATTAGTAGCAAGCTAAGAAAGGAAGTACCTAAGTATTTTTTTTCTTTATTTATTAGGTTGCCTGGTAGAGATCGCTAATCGAGATGGTACAGCTACATTGTGACGCTCATTGTAATTTATGTTATTTATTTTCTTTTGTTCATGTGTTGTGTCAATAAAGAGTAAAAATACTACATCTATCTACTAGGTAGGTAGGAACTCATATTTCCTTCACTGACATATCCCTAGATCATATATAAATACGAAAGTGTATTTATTCGTTTATCCTTCTTTCACGCAGCAACCGATAACGTTTTGATGGTAATTTTGCATCGTGATACTTTATGTAGGTACTGAATAGTGACATAGACTACTTTTTATCCCTAAATGGAACGACAACTGGGTGAAACAACGGGGTACAGCTAGTATTACAAGAAATCAAACATAGACAGGTACTTATTTTTTGATAGCTATCAAATATTTCAGTAACTTTTATAAAGACATGAAATTAATTATTTGATAAACAAAAACGAGAATCAAAACTTACATCACTCAAGAATAAATTAATTGAAAATAAATCTCATGAAGTAATTCCAAGACTCAAAGTCAAATGACGTAAGTCAATGCTTTCAACTCTAGCGCTCCATACCCCTCAGTATATAAATAAAACTAGATACAAAAATATCAATAAAATCCTCCAGCTAAGTTATTGACAAGCACATAATCGCCTGTCACTTGCACCACACGTCGCAGCGGAGACAAATCGATGCAATCTCAGTTTATTTCCGACCTAGTGTGAAACAAGAGTAACGCAGACAATGGCCACGGAAATAAACGCCCTATAGCATTCTATCGATTGGTGTTATCAGGAGGTAAATGGGGTTGTTTTTTCCATGTTAATAATTTTCTAGGAATGAAAAGACGAACAAATATCATCAACATTCACGCAAACTTTCGCAATAGAGTTTGAGGTTTCATAAAAAAATGCGTATTTTAAAAAATACGTTTTGGCCCAACAATGCCTTATAAAGTACCACAGTGCAGTTCTGTGTAAATTGTAAGTAAACCCGTCCAGTATTATTATTTTCCTTTAGATACCTACTTCCATTGTAAAATAAACTCAAAGGAAAGCGTACAAAGGTACAATTTCTCGGGTGCATCGCTGAAAGACTTTTATTTGAATTTCACACTCGTTTGAATCCGATCCACCACGAAGCCGAGATACACAATGAAAAAAGACTTTTGAATAAGGAACGAGATTTTTAATGCTCCATTTTCAAATAATGTTTTCAATGGACAATTTTCTCGGTGGTCGAATGACCTTGTAACAAGGTAAGGGTAAAATTTAAAAAAAAAAGATTAATAAATTAGGCTAAGCCTGTATTAAGGTATATATATGTCTATCTAGCTGAAGAACCATCATTCTAAAAATAAAGGAATTGCCATTCCTTTCACGTCTCTGCTTTCCATGTTTTTTTTATTCTTATTATAAATAAATATGACGAATAAACTCAGGACATTCTCTGCAGACGTCCTTGATTCCAAACTAACTTTTTTAAATAAAGAACTATCTCTGACTACACTACTGGTTAATCAAATAGAAATGAACAGTTTTTTTTTTTCATCCAAGCTAAGGAACGTGAAGAAAAGTAGAATATGCATTTAGAGTTAACAATTTTAATTATAAAGTTTAAAATACACTTTGAAGGAATAATTTTTCTAGACTAGTCAGGGCGAAGTTAATAACTTAACTTGAATAGGTGGTAGCAGAAATATGAATTCTAAGATTTATTACTAGAATATGGAATTTTTTTAAATACCATAAAATCGCTGCCTTTTTTAATAATATGTCAGAAATGACAAGACGGTTCACGTAAAGGTAAGTGTCTACCGTCGCCTATGGATATTAGCAATAGCAGTGTGATTGACAATGTGTTGCCGACCTTTATAAAGCATAAAAGGCAACTGGCTTTCACGGTGGTAGCTAGCCAGATGGGTACTACAAAGTATATTATCGTGCCAGACACACGATCAAGAGTTAGTAAATTATAATTTTCCAACTAAAATATGCAAAAATCAACACAAATTACATACATTAACTGCAGCTATTTTAGCGTATAAACAACAAATTGGTTGTTCAACTTTATCCTCGGAATACGGTCTATATGGTTACCGCCTACCGCACGCAGTCGTGTAACCATATTTAACGGTTAACAAAAAAAAATGCGCGGGTGAAACCGCGGGGCGGGAGCTAGTTAACAAAAATAACGCTTTAATTGTTACTTAAGTTTTTTATTAATACACCAATCATATGTGGTGTAACAATGAAGTGTTATTTACATGTAGAGCCAGTAATATAGTCATGTTTTGGAAACTGCTAATACAAATTTTAATCACAAAGAGAGAGGTAGAGTATAGCAATATGTCGCTCAGAGAGCAGCTCGACTGGGGAAGTACCTCCAGCTTACAGAATACCGCAGCCAAATAACTTATAGTTGTGTTCCTGCGCGTGAGTAAGGTCGCCAGAGCTCATCGGGGAGGGGGAAGGGTCGGCAACGAACGAGTGATACGCCTGGTGTTGCAAGCGTTCATAGGCTACGGTAACCGCATACCATGCTTGTTTGCCGACAATGTTGTATAAATAAAAACCATTAAAAATAAATAATCCATCAAAAACTCAGACTAACCCTTTTTCAGCTTTAAAGCTAAAAGCGTATGCATTAAAAGCACTCACTGATTGATTGAACAACCCGTTTCATTACTGAAAATTGACACAAACTAAAACCAATCAATCGTCTATCCTAAAGCGGAACCATTCCGCTTGTTTTTGTTGTTTCACCAATCAATTGAAACAGCCAATCAGATTGCGGCCCGGATTTCGATCAGTGGCCATCTTGAAATTTGCTTAATCGTATATTAGCATTATACATTGTGTATAATCCAACTAATATTATAAATGCAAAAGTTTATAAGTTACGCCCTAACTTATATAAATAAACTAGCTTACCGCCCCGCGGTTTCACCCGCGAACCCCTTTTTTACCCCATTAGGGGTGGAAATATCAAAAATTCTTTCTTAACGGATGCCTACATCATAATAGCTATATGTATGCCAAATTTTAGCCCGATCCGTCCAGTGGTTTTAGCTGTGCGTTGATAGATCAGTGAGTCAGTCACGTTTTCCTTTACAGATTACATATAACCTAGCATAAAATATAGTATACATTTTAGCATGGGAAATATTTATATCCTTCGGGAATGAGGGTGAAACTGCAAATCAGTGGTTTCGAAGATTATCGGGTTCAAAAAGACAGGCAGAATGACAACAAAAAATAACTCTCTGCACTCTGTTACTCTACCTATATTACCCACACTCCAAGAAAATGTGCAAACACACTGGTTCTACAAATTTATTTTAGTTATACAGGTTGATTCTTTAGTCACTTTAGCCATACTTGCAGGGGTTGAAGTACTCGTCAATATGAACAACTTTTATTATGGGACCAACTCTGATATCGCAAAAAATAAAAAGGTTCCTTCATACATTTTGGTCGAGTAGGTATTGAACTTTTGAATGGACAGCTGACAATTTTTGTGATCTCGAGAGTATAGGTTACTAAGCCTACTTTTTTGTTTGCCTGATGTTTTTAAATCCAACTTCTTCATTGATTATAACAAATAATCAATCATAGAACACGCATGTTTACATATCGTTTGGCAAAACGCATTCTGCCTAATGTCCATACACTTTGCATAGACATGGTCATCCTATAGCGACCACGTCACTTCCATAAGTGGAGCAATTTGCTGGAGATCACGACTGGCACCCGCTTAAAATTAGATTTGCGACAATCTGACGCCGCGCGTGCGTCACTTTGGGGGGCAGATGGAAATAGGCGATCGGTAAGTTGATGAAAGGAATTAAAAGAGATTTGATATAAAAGCTGTTAGATTGTTTAACAATGATATGACAATGGTTGATAAATACGTGAACATTTAAATATTCTTTCGTAAGCATAAAGCCTAAGTCTAAGTCAAAACCATTTGTTCAGTTTAGGCTCTAGGAACTTACTTAGGAACGTCGATGCTACTGAAGTTATCGCTAGTGAAGTTCCTAGAAAGTAAATAATTATCAGGTACTTATCTAACTAACGCTATATATGGGTATCGAGTAGGTATTTGGGGTACTACCTGCCAGTGCCAGTGCTTGTTTTAACCCTTTGACATTAAAAAATACCTATAAAAGTAGGTAATATAAGCTGATTTGTGGAAAATACTATATTCTAGACTATACTAAATGCCCTGCAATAAAACAAACAGCCTCAAAGCTGTAAATATCCGATTCCCCACTTCACTTGAGCCGCAAAACAAACGTTCTTAAAACTCAACCCCTATTTTGTAACATGAGTCACGAATTACCCACAATAAGGGTAGCAGTAAAACAGGGGCTTCAATTTATCTACCCTTAAAAGAACACTAATGAGTGGTTAGCCCCTTCTCGTATAATTCAACGTGATTCATCGAAATTTGGTTAAAACAAAAATAATATATTTTTATTTTTTTGCTTATAAAAAGTGTTATTATGTGTCGTTTGTCCCAGACAATAGATCGTTGGGGGTCAGAAAATTTGTTCTTTGAATCCAACTTTTGAAAATTTTACAATATTTACCCTAATTACATATAAGCGGGCGGAGAGCTTCTCGCCCACGCATTAACTGGCCATCCAAAGAGAAAACGCTGCCTATCGGCAGCAGTGGCAGCCTCAAGGAAGTCCTAATCCTAACTATCCTATCCTAACTAGATATATTATAAATGCGAAAGTGAGTTTGTTTGTTACCTTTTCACGCTTAAACCGCTGAACAGATCGCGATGAAATTTGGTATGCAGATAGCCTATGGTACGGAGAAGAACATAGGCTACTTTTTATCCCGGAAAAACATAAGATCCCTGGGGAATGCGGGTAAAACCACGGGGCGGAATCTAGTCTTACTTATAAATACGAATGTTTGGATGAATGGATGTAATGTTTGTTACACAATCACGCCAGTACGGCTGAACGGATCTAGATGCAATTTGGCACAGAGATAGATTATAATCTGGAATAGCACATAGGCTACTTTTTATCCCGGGACAACATAAGATCCCTCAGGAACGCGTGTGAAACCGCTGGGCAGATGCTAGTTTTCTATATAGTATAGATTGTTTTTTTGTTGTAAATATAACCTTTGTAATTTGTAATCAAATACATAATCTCCTGTATGAAGCCCAGCTACATCAAATAGTGAACATAATAGAAAACGGTTCAGCCAATATTGACACTCAAAATTGTTGCAATGGATTCTGATTCGTCTGAGTATTCCGCTCGGCTCATACCTATAAATACATTTTAAAACAGATACTATTATATGGAGCACTTTCTCCCCAGCATGTTGTCAACACCAGGATTCACCATCCATTACCGTTTATTTCTTGCCACGGTCTCTATCTATATCTAAAATAAAATAAAGCAGAAGAGTTTTTTGTTTGTTTAAAGGCGCTAATCGGGGCTTTCAGTCGGATCTGAAATATTCTTTTTGCATTTGATAGTCCAATTCTTGAGGTAGGTGAAACCGTGGGGAACAACTAATATTATATATAATAAATCTGTAGAACCAGCGTGTGTGCACCAGTGTTGGGTAGGACACGGTTTTAAAATGAGTTTGTAAGAGTAGCCTCTTTTTTGTACTGAGCCAGTACAATGTCCCACTTCAAATGAGGCGAGGTGTCGTGAAGCTCTGTAGTACATTTGAAGTAAAGAGTAGGTATGTATCGGTCGCGCCAATGTCTGTCCTTGAATAAAAAGACGTGCTATTGAAATGAAGCATGTCACGTCATATGAAAGAGTAAAGAGTAACGCGACATTAAATTTGAAGTAGTACGTGTCAAAATCTCTTACTGCTCTTACATTATTTCATCATGCACGGGACAAATGTACTGCATCTTGTATGTCCTACACAACACTAGTGTGTACATTTTTTTTTACAAATATGGAGTGTGGGTGTCGCAGAATGTATAGAGATTTTTTTTTTAAATCTTCGAAATCATTGAATGGATTTTTACGGAGTTTCCACTGGTCAATGTGGCTTAGTTCGGCTCTTCAAATAGGCTTGAATTCATCGAAATCTGGTGAAAGGAAGAAAATATATACATAGATATTTTATAAAGTCTGCGCGAGCAAAGCCGCAGGCGAAAACCTCAATTACCTTTATTATTTTTTGTCCATAGTTTGTAAATTTGACCTATGCAATTATTATTTAGGAATTCTATCACCGAAGTATATACAGCCAAACGAAAAAAAAACTTGCTTTTACCCCTCACCTAGGGTGTTGACAAGTTACATGTTTTATAAATTAATTGGTTGCGTTTGGACAAAACATGGTACGTGGCAACACGCGCGTATGCAAAACTGTTGATTAATTAATCACGCTAGGTGCGTCATGCAAATATCTATGTAGATTAACAAATATATCAAAAAGTCATTCCTACAGTTTTACTACACAAGTTGGGCAAAAAAAAATACATGGGTAAGATCATACGACACTTCAAATAGACCATAAGCACTTATAAATAGGGAATGTGTACAATTTCCAGATATCAAAGACAAAATAACCATGAGTTTGAATGAAAATTCAAATTATAAAAGAACTAGCTAACCGCCCTGCGGTTTCACCCGCGAGCCCCTATTTTACACCCTTAGAGGTGGAATTTTCAAAAATCCTTTCTTAGCGGATGCCTACATCATAACAGTTATATGTATGCCAAATTTTTGCCCGATCCGTCCAGTGGTTTGAGCTGTGCATTGATAGATCAGTCAGTCAGTCACCGTTTCCTTTTATATATACAGAAGAGAAGATATACAGATTATGTGTTTTTATTTCACACGGAGCATTTACATCGTGACGTCAAATTCTCTGTCGTCATAGTTTTTGATAGCGATATAACGCTCATAAGTGCCTAAACTGAATAAATGAGAGTTAAATTTGAGTAATGCGGTGAACTCGACCGTATCTACATAGACTATAACCACGTAGATAGTAATTGCTATAACGCCAAATACAAAATCAATTAAAGGTAAAGACTTACTCACTCATAAACAGTATGCAACTAAAATGCTCTTTTAAATGGTCACGCAAATAACGACACATTTTTTGACATTCACAATAAGATGGTCTATAAATACATGATCGTATAAACTGTTAATTATTAAATATCATTTTAAGAATATCCACTTATAAACGGACAAACAGCATGCATACAATACTTACATTGTAAAAAACACAATATAACCTGGCGTCTTGCAGACCCATAAAAAATTGACCTAGCACCGTTAACAATTGAAACAATAAAATTCAAAAAGGAGTCCTATGTGGTCGGAATAATGATTTGATTGGCCCACGCCCATAATTGGACAGGTCAATGAGATAATGTATGAAATAATAAGATCATTGCTTGAATGGCATTATGATGTTACAGTTGAGTTTTTGAAACTGCTTCTGGCTACCTACTCGGTTCTCTATTTCACGAAGTAAAAAAAAGAAAGACTAAAATTAAGGCGATGATAGTTCTGTTGAATTTAATGTTAGATGCATAGGGTTTGGAGCACCAGAGGGTGGACACAGGTTTTTCTATTAATATTAATTTATAATTCTTAATGTTACTAACATAGTCTGTAAGTCTTATTACTAACCCATATGGATAATTGTCTTGTGCGTACTTATTGAGAAAATCATACCACCAACTGGCATTGACTCAAGAAATGAAAATATAACCAACAGCAACAAAAAACAATTGGTATTTATTTCATTTAGGTATAGGTACGTTCTATAAAAAAGAATGTACTAACTGATTCATCAAGAAGATGAGATTATTGAAAAAGAAATTCTTAGTAGGTATCAATTAACATACTAGGAGGCTAGAAACTGGAACTTATGTTAGATAACCCGAGAAAGATGATAAAATAAGTAGCTCTTACTATTATCTCGTTCTCAATACTCTAAGTGATAATTTGAATGAGCAATAGTATTGTTCCAATGAGGATCAATAACGCCGTGAACAACCTTGACACTTAGTATTGCAGCAGTGTCCTGATTGGTTAATTGAGTTCAACAGCACGATGTGATTGGTTTGTTTAGTAAGGGAATGGATCTTTCATGAATATAGATGCAGGAATGATTCATAGACTTGTCGTAATCAATATAAATAAAACATTATAAAGATAAATTGGAAAATTATTCAACAGTTATAAAATAGTGAGGCGTTTTATCACAACGATCCACCACGAAACGGTCTGAGCTTCATTATTCATTAAATAGAAGTTTAATGACAATTCGCAACTTCAACTGACATAATAGGATTATGTGTTACACGGGTAAAACTGTAAAAAAAAGCTGAAATGAACATCCTTGTCTATACTATGTACAAAAGAGACAAGTGAATCACTGTCAAATTTTAATGAAGATTAGCAAATGGATATTTTAATCTACGTAGATCAACATGTACTTTTTACCCCGGGAACCGCACACAACCACGAGCTTCAGCTAGTCCATAAATAAAAGCTTTTCCACACCCTATCTAAATCAATGGACATTCTTCAAATAAAGACAAAAGACCCTTGCCCAACTGCGCCGTAAATCAGTAATCTCCCCCCTCGCATACCTTAACTTTATTCTCGTTCCCTTTACGAGGAACAAACATAAGGAAAAACTTCCCCGGGAACATACCCGGGCACCGGACGTTCCATAACGTTACCCGGTTCCTATTAGCAACCAATACGTATTGGAAAACTTGTTGGTCGAGTGTAGTAACTCGATCCTTTTAAAATTCTACTTCGACAACTCAGATATTGGAGAGAGAATATTGGTTTTCTAGTTATACAACTTATACTGGACTTCTATTAGATAAATTGTTTAATTTCGTTGTACATATTTGATCAAGTTTTGCGTTTTCAGATGAAATAATTTCTGAAGCTGCTTAATATTATTTTCAATACGCATATTGTCAAGTGATTTCATTGGTGTTACTTCTAATTTGATTGTGTAACATCCATAAAGAATCGGTGATGCATTGAGATGTTGCATTTTGAAATAGAAGTAGTCTTTCTTCAATAATATGAATATTTAAATAGCTTTTTGTACTTTTTAGTCGATTTCTCGGTCATTGTAAGATTAAACACTTACTTGATGTGATAATATTTATATAACCTTATACCTTATAATTTATGTAATTAAAAGAAATCATTAAAATTGAATTACTCGCTAAAGTAAAAAAAATGTCCCAAATTGCTGCCGAGCGGAAGTGTGCCAAAAAAACTAGCAGCATTGCCACACTGAATGGCAATGCCAATTCTTTGGGCAATGAACAAGCCAGCTCTATTTTCACAAAGGGCCTCAATGAGTTGAAAGGAGACCTCTTTGATCGATCACCTATATTTATAATAACTACGTACTAACGTTAAGTCATTCAATCCAAAAATATCCACTAAACACCTCACTCCTAGTGTTTTATAAAAGTTAACATCAATGAATCAAAAACATCTAATTCCATAATTTACTAACTAAAGTTACCAAAGTCATAAAATAGTTTAGCTTTAACAGCTCAAAACAGGACAGAAATATCTAAGCCATGATAAATGTGACTCGTTAAAGAGAATAGCTGAACAAAACGTGATCTGTCTGTGTCTCTGTTTATTTGACTTGTAGTTTTAACAGACAGACGCATTTGTTTCAATAACTTAAATACCAAACTAAAATGTATTTGCTTACAATTTGTTACGATTCTTGTTCTAGTTATTATAACAGTAGATAGCAACGTTTTTTTTTTAAATATGAATAGACTTGTGTATGACCACAATCTCAGCCTGGTAAATGATGATGTGGCTAAAGGTGGTAAGGTACAAAAAGCCTAGAAGGGGACTGTCTCTCAAGTTCATTTGTCAGCATTCACAATTAGGTGCTTGTAGATAGATATTCAAATTGAGGGTACCACCGAGCAAAAAGAGTATCTACAGAAAAATGTATTCCATAAATAACTTAAAGTTCTGTATCTTTTTTGAACTCTCCATTGGCTACATTCTCACTGTTGTTGATGACTCATGATCTACCTGGTAGAGAAATTTTCAAAATAAAGCAAACAATTTCTTCTTTCTTTCAGTGGTATTTATGTCGGATACCGCGACGAAGGTTGTGGGGTAAAATCCTACAATGAGCTTTCGGTGAAGAAAGACATCGTGAGCAAGCTATAGCACGGTTGAGAATCTGTCGCCAAGTACTGGTGTGTTCCGGCAGTTGCACTAGATCCAAAAATCAAATAATAGCATCACACGAAGACAATAAAAAGTTGTACATTCGCATTTTTTGTTTATTTCGTGTGTTGAAATTAAAGCGTTGAAACGATATAGGCTAAAGCTGTGTAGAGATAGGAAAGTCTGAAGGTAACAATTATTTGTGTCGTAACTTAATAGGTTACCTTGATAAACTTTCGTTGTGGTAGTTGTAGGTTCTTACGAGTTTGAATCAACACTTAAAGATCACTGATAAAGAAACAAGTTTGACTCCATTAGCGGAGGAACTGTCCTTGACAGTTATTTACGTAGCATCAGTCGTAATGATTAAAGTCAGTTCAGTTTATTAAATGCAGGTTTTTGCATTCGCTCTAAAAATATCGTTTTACTACTATGTTTTTTTTTTTTTAAACATTTGGCATGTCTGTTTGTCCTGAGTCTGGGTTTAATTAATTATTTAAATACATATATTATATTGATTAGAAATCTGTTATCTATATAAGTTCTGATTAGTTTGGAATCAGTTGGATTAATATTTGAAGAAAAAAACCCAGTCATAATTAGCTGGATTGTCAGAAATATATAAAGCAAGGAGGTCCTACGACACGCCTCCCAGCTTACGTTGCTCTATGAAAAAATATAGGCATGTTAAGTTTCTTGCCGGTTCTTATTACTTGACAGCTGACTCCCAAACTTATACGGCAATAACTTCAGTAGCTTCAACTTTCATAAGCCCTCCTAGGGCCTAAACTGAATAAATGGCCTTGACTTTGACTGTCCTTTTCTTCTTCTTAGAAAATTAATTACATACAATCCAGCAATATTTTGGTAACTCAACATAGCTCAAATGTAATAACTCTATAGATCTCTAACATCCATAAACCAAACTATAGTTCAAAATTTTTAAATTTCCTTATCACAATCAACACTAACTGGAACCGTGTCAACGAGACAACAAACATCATTATTTCCACAATTTAAGGTCACGCCAATTCGTCGAGACGTGCGTGAGACCTGACCATGTAGCGAAGACCCTTGGAATTCAATTCACTACACCCGTCATCGAGTATTCACTTACCGTAGCAGGGGGCAGAGTGTGTCAATCTATATTGGTCGTTTTTGCGACTGTGAGTCAGCTAGCATGAGTCAGATCGCTTTAGTGTCGACTTTTGGGGTATTCCTGTATTAAATTTAATATATAAGCGCTTATTTGGTATGTTAATAAGGAAAAGCTTTTTGGTAGAGTTCTTGGCTTAAATGGAACTATTAGATGTATAGAAAGATATCATATTCTAATTCAATAGTTAAAATTCACTTTACACAGATATTATTAATTTTTACATCTTTTTCAAGAAGCATATTGCAGATTGCAAATGTCCTGTTGTTTTTGTGATCGAGGAAATTATGTAAAAAGTAAATTATCTAACATAAAATTCTATGCTTATTAACAAGATTTGAACTGCATTGAACTGCCTCGTACGGTTGAATGGTTACCAACCTACAACCACAACTAATTGCACAATCAACGCTGTCAATACAAACGCGGACTCGTCACTCCTGACAGCTGTTAGTTGCCATTTAACCTAGTGATGTTATAGGTCGATTAAAAATATACATATATGTCATCGATGTTATTAAAAATGTAATGAATTCTTTAGATTATCACGTAAATGTCACCACATTGTTTGACAAAGACAGGAAAATGATTATTATCGATAATTATTCTGTAAATAGATATTAATAATAATAACAAATCATGTAGGTATTTGCACATTGTAAAGATGTATATTAAGATGCAATTTTCGAGTCATGTAACACATGCATTTACAATACAATACGCTAATACCACAGCGTAATTACATACAGTGGTATATCGCGTTTTAAGTCACGCGAAATGCCGCTTTGTATAGGCATTCGTAATTGCTCCATTGTGTCCCAAGCGAGTGTATGGCAGCTTGGGCTCGTTTGTCTTCGTTTTTTGCAGTTTGAAGTTCTATTTTTAATTATGTATGTTTTATTTACCACACTGGTGTTAAACACTGGTGTTAATATAGTGTATTTTCTGTTTTCTATCGATACTATTACAACACTGAAATAGTGTATTCTTCACAAAATAGAACATTGCTAAATAATGTTAATTTTCGACATCGTAGAAAGAAATTCTAAGAATTTTGACTCAGAATTACACAAATACAAAAGTACAATTTAATGCATTCCATATTTTTATGCTTAGTTTTGAAACTGATGTTTTCTAACACTGATTTTAATACAATGAACAGATGGGAACAAATGTTCCCACCTTCTGCTGTATGAGTAACCACTAAAATAGGAAATGACTATAGTCGAGGCTCAGGGATATTCTGCGAAAAGCGATAACCGACCGATCATCGTCGTGAAATAAAAACGAAAATCATCGCGCACAAAAATATAATAATTGCACCTTATAAAATACTAGCTTTTCCGCGCGGTTTCACCCACGTTACCGGGATAAAATATAGCCCATGTTACTCAGAAATAATGTAGCATTCTAATTGTGAAAGAATTTTTGAAATCGGTCCGGTAATTTTTGAGTTTATTCGTTACATAGAAAAATACAAATCTTTCCTCTTTATAATATTGGTAAAACAATAAAAGGGTTATTTTCAAGGAGTGAAATTGTCTGTCACTTAGGTATTTTTCAAAAAAGTCACCGAGCTCTAGTTTATGAGTTCATCACCTGAATCATCATCACTTTAAAGTACTATTGTAATAGATTATAACTGCAAAATCAATGACAAAAGAACATTGTATAATCTCTTTTGTAAATCGTTACATCATAGGCAATTTAAAATAATGAACGAAAGTAGAAACATTTTTTTCGATCAGTTTGGGGAGAAAGTATTTTTTAAATTAAATCACTTGGAAGCCGACCACGCGATCTTGTTGCCATTCAGTTGATAAATTGTATTAGAATTGTTGAAAGGCATTTACGTTGTTATTTTATTTTAATCACACCGTATTATCTACATCATGAGATACATACAGGGTGATTTTGTTATCTCTGGCAATACTTGCAGGGGTGGAAGTACTCATCAATGTGAACAACTTTTATTATAGGGCTAACTCTGATATCGCCTAAAATAATACGGTTGCTTCATATATTTTGGTCGAGTAGGTATTGAACTTTTGTATGGAACAGCTGATAATTTTTTCATGATTTCACAGTTAGTCCCATTATAAAAGTTGTCCATTTTGATGAGTACTTCCACCCTTGCAAGTATTGCCAGTGATAACAAAATCACCCAGTATATACTCGTGAAAAACATAACCCTATCTTTGCTGTCACGCAGTCAGGTAAAAAGTCTATATACTTACAACTTTTTTCAAAACTTATTTAAATAGATGGCGTCCGTCGACACTCATCTATCGATGTTGTTATTAATTGATATGATAAAAAAAAATGTTACAAAAAGCGCGCAGGCGCATCCCGAAATACAACTATCAAAATCTAACAGCGGGCGAACGGTCTGGCCACCTACACCGGCTACACCTATGGACAATGGACATAAGCTTAAAAATGGTCGTAATAAACTTCTGCGGGGTAAAACATGTAATTTTCAATTAAATAAAATTGATTTAGGACATCCAAATTTACAAACATGGATCGTTTTTAGGGTCCGTACCCAAGGAGGCCCTATTACAAAGCCTACACCATCTTTGTAACTGTAATATATACTTAGCTAAGTAGTTGCAATTTTCACAAATATTTATATTTTTTTATGTGACAAATAATATATACCTACAAACCCAAGGGTATATACGCATAACTGAATGTCTTACAGTTTGGGTATAATGGTTAAATTGTAAGTTAAAATACCCCTTAATCAAAAACAATGTCTGCAGACCTTGGCCAGTACAAAACAGCCTGTCTCATACCTACAAATTGCCGTCGTACTCTTTCGACACTGAACTGCGTTGACAATTTAAATAAATTACCTTTTATTCGTTCTTATTTACGATAAGTTTCAAATACAAACCGTTAAATTGATGAAGTCACGTGTGTGCGTTTCGATTGGTTACGTTAAGAAATTTTTGCCAAGGCTGAGTAGCGGATGGATGATCATTGGTCAAGTCTGTATTTTGCTTGTGAAGAATATAATACCTACTAAGTTAATAGTTAGTATATAGGTATCTATTAGTTTATATACATGCACATGTGTCAATAAATAGTTTTTCTTTTCTTTCTTTCGTTTTGAGCAACTCAAAATAAGAGCAGATGCATCTAATCCTAACATTATCCCTTTTTAACTTTAAATGCGAATGTGAGTTTGTTTGTTAGTTCGTTTGTTACCTTTCACGCCTAAACCGCTGAAGCGATCGCGATGAAATTTAGTACTCAGATAGCCTATGGTATGGAGAATGACATGGGCTACTTTTTTTTCTCGGGAACGCGGGTGAAACCAGCTGTCGCCGCTAGTGTATAATAATCACTGAGCATTAAAATTCCTAACTTTACTGATGAAGAGAGACAAGTTCTAAAACATATTTCTTTACCGGAGTTTGCCTGGTAAATATCCTGGTATATGAGAAACTTATGACTTTGGCTGGAAATGCGGTGGTTGTCTTCGTAACTGAGAATGAAATCTCTTTGTTTTATTACTCTGTGTACATATAACAAAGAACAATATTTAAATATGATATTTAACATTTAGTTTTTAAAGGTTATACAAATATATCGTTGGTATATACTTTAGAATCAAGACCAGTATTTTGTCACGAAGTCGAAGGTTAAGTTGAAAATAATTGGATAATATAATATATTAACTTCAAAATTAGGTTTACTTATATCGAGAATTAAAATAAGTTGAGACGAGGAAAAGAGTGTCGATTGAAAACAAATCGTATATCATAGTGCCAGATTCCAAATTTAAATAAAGTAAAAAAAAAAACTTTAGGTAAGTTTTTCCAAGATTAAAATAGATAAATGTGTGCTGGGATGGGACACATAGTAGAAGTGAAACTTCAAACGGACAAGTGGAAAAACGAATCGCAAAGGACAAGTGGAAAAACGAATCGCAACAAAATTTTAATTTGGAAGTTTTACGGGCAGGTTTTCAAATTGGACAAGTACATAAACAATGGTGACGGAAAAATCCCAATATAGAAGTCTATATAGAAGTTTCACTTCAAAAAGTATCCAGTTACGTCCTTTATCACTGAGCTAGGTGTGAAGTCTAAATGGATGCAATAAAAAAGTTTAGGTATTAGCTAAACTTGACTTATGGATGCGATGGATGCACATAGATAAACTACCATCCTGCAATATTATAAATGTGAATGTTTGTAGATTTGGATGTTTGTTACCACTATACTCCGTAACGGCTGAACGGATTTGGATGAAATTTAGCACACTGATATAATATATTCAGGAATACGTTTTATCCCAGGAAAACATAAGATCCCTTGAACGCGGGTGAAATCGCGGAGCGTGAGATAGTATTTACTAAACATGTTTTTCTTAATAAAAAAAAACCTTTGAATCTACTATCTCCAAAGAAGTTAATAATAAAACATATCTTTAAATCAAAAAAAAGTT
Source organism: Tetheella fluctuosa (assembly GCA_951216915.1). NCBI lineage: Eukaryota > Metazoa > Arthropoda > Insecta > Lepidoptera > Drepanidae > Tetheella > Tetheella fluctuosa. Next base: position 10,675,943 of record OX578229.1, on the reverse strand, counting down.
TCAATTTGAATCTCGTGTTCAGGACAAAGTCTTTGTAAGTTGAAATTAAATCTTTCAGAACATCTGCAATGCCGTTTTCTAGTTCGTAAAAGAGAAAAAATTAATGCGATGGTAAATGGAAAAGCAGGAGTGGTGGCGTCGAGAAACCTAATTGAGTTTTCTTCCTTACATAAAAAGTATTTATTCTTGTTGTACATTAACGATCAATTTTTCCCCATTTTCTTAAATTAATGGGGAGTTTTTTTGTTCGAGTGTGGAAATTACCAGTTGACATTGTTTAGAAAAAAAACCGGCCAAGTGCGAGTCGGACTCGCTACAGCTACAGCTAGTTATATATAAATCAATATATATAATATGTCTGTCTGTTTGTTTGTTTGTAACGTATGCGCTGCTATACCATTCATCCGATTGCGATGAAACTTTGGTGAGTTGTGCGCACGCAACAAAATAGACGCATTGCAACGCACGCTAGAGATTAGCTAGCTTTTCACCCGCGACAGACAGACAGACATGTAATAAAAAGGTCTCTTTGCATTATGTTACTCTGTTACCCCCTGTAAAAACGCCACGCCGGTTCTACAGTTTTCTTATAGGTATATCTAATACCTATGAGACCGATATTTGCTCTACGTTTTCATTTTGTAAAACCGCGCCTATCATACTACATGCTAATATTATAAAGAAGAAAGATTTGTATTTTTGTATGTTTGTAACAAATAAACTCAAAAAATACTGGACCGAATTCAAAAATTCTTTCACCATTAGAATGCTACATTATCCCTCAGTAATATGGGCTATGTTTTATCCTGTCAACGGGCGAAACCGCGCGGAAGAGCTTGTATTAGATAAACTTAAAAGCAAATCCTTATCTAAATACAATATTTGATCGAAATCGTTACAGCCGTTTCCGATGCACGAAATCTTATAAAATTCTCGTGTCACAATGTTAGTTGCCATACTCCTCCGAAACGGCTTGACCGATTTTGATGAAATTTTGTGCACATATCGGGTAGGTCTGAGAATCGGTTACTATGTAAACCACTACGCGAGTGAAACCGCAGAGGACAGCTAGTAAATTTATATGATTATACAATAATTGCTCGTTTAAAGTTAAGACGATAAGCTGTAAGAATATAAATAAGTAAGAATAAGGAAAGGACGCCAGAAGTATGTAGACGCAAAAAAGACTAGCAGAGATATATTTCTAATCAATAGATAAAGACAATATGACATGTATTTGCATAAATTGTAGGGAAATTTGATGAGCAACGTAATATAAATGCAAACACGACCTCGTCCTGTGCATAATGATGCGAAATGAACTTTGGTATATTTTTATTATTTCATTGTAGTAAATAGGTTTTATTCTTATCAGTAGGTATTTAAGAGTGACCTTTTTCAAGTGTAACAAAAATATAAGTAATCATTGTCTAATAATAACATTTTAAACATAATAATTTATTAATTTTAAATTTTAGTTAAATAATTTCTTCTCATATATTGAAATAAAATTGGAAATTATTATTTAAATATTCGTCATGTCCATAAAAGCGTTTTCTTTTTTTAACAAATAGATTATTTACAACAAATATTTACAATCAATGTATAAAATAAAAACTATGATATATACAAAACATCCTCAAAGCCCTCGCTGCTGTCGATAGGCAAGGTTCCCAACAGGCTGGCAGCGTTCCCTTTTTGGATAGCCAAGCTTATGCGTTGGCGGAAAAAGCCCCCAGCCCGTCGGTCTCCCGAAGCCTCGATGAGCTTGGATGATAAAATCCGAGCAAATCGGCGAGCCTCGAACCCCCACGGACCCATGGTTTCCACTGCGAATGGCATGAACAAAAAATTTGAACCAAGACAAGCGTATTTTTTTAATTTGGATATATTAAATTTTATTTCGGTTTTGACGTCTGGAGATAAGTTGTTGTATTATCGTTTAATATGGACTGCAACTGATCATTTTAATTCTCGACACTGGTTGCTATAATTTGCTAAATATTGTGAGTTTAATTTATTTTAGTAAATAGATAATAATACAAATTTCGTGTATATGTTACAGTCAAACCACTTTTGACTAGTCAAAACTCCTATAGGTTATAGGTTTTTTTTTATGTACCAGGAAAGAGTTTTGACTTAGCTAGTTTCAGTCAAAAGTGGTTTTGACCGGTTATGAGTTTTGACTGTAACATGTATAATACTATAATGTTTACCCCGCGAATCATGTCGATCCGTAGCTCCGTTGTCGCGTGAATGAAGGACAAACCAACAGACAAACTTTCGGATTTAGTTAGGGATTTGCATCTTTATTGTATTATTTTGACACATTTCTATTATAAGACGAATATATTTTACATTAACTACTAGATATTCTTTGATAGTTAAACTTTCCTTACGTAAAAGTCTATCTTCACTATTGATATAAACGGAAACATCTGACGTTTTATAGCTCTGTCGGCGCAAGATGTCTGGCGCCGGACGACACAGATCGATGTTTTGTATTCCTGTCTATTGATTTGAGAAGATAGTATGGTTTTAGAGATACTGTGTTATAGGATAGAGAAAGGGAAATGCCCACGGTTCATGGTGGACTCAGGTGGGGTAGCAAAGGATAGTATTAAGTGTAATGACTGTTTCAAAATAAGTGTATTAGTTTAAAATGCTATGGCTTTCTTCACTATGTTTTCCTTCATCGAAAGCTTAAGCTCATTGTAGGATTCGAACCTATGCCACTCAGAGTCATTAACTCCTTAAAAGTTGGTAATATATCTTCACAAAATACCAAGATCTTTGAATCTTACTTCATATTATCTGTATCTTATCTTAACTTACTTTATATCTATACTATATAGCTGAAGAGATTGTTTGTTTGTTTGAACGCGCTAATCTCAAGAACTACTGGTTCGATTTGAAAAATTATTTCAGTGTTAGATAGCCCATTTATCGAGAAAGGCTATAGGCTACTTTTTATCCCGGGAAAAAACAAGATCTCTCGGGAACGCGGGCGAAAGCTAGTTAATTATAAATGCCAAAGTTTGTTGTGTGTGTGTATGCATGTTTTTTTACCATTTAACTTCGTAACTGCTGAATTAATATGGATTAAATTTAGAACACACATAGAATATGTTTAGGATGTACATAGGATGCTTTTTATCGCGTAAAAACATCAGATCCCTTCGGTATGCGAGTGAAACGCGGCGTAAAAACTAGTTAACGTTAATATAATTAAAGATTAACTGTCAACGTCAAAGAATAACACGATAAATATCAAAAAACTACATTGTATAAAGTCAAAAGCTTGTGAAAACGAGCTTTATGTAAATAACTTCTATAATAAACCACACGAATGGCGCATAAAATGAAATCATCAATTACAAAATGAATAGTAAAGGGTATTCAAACTCGAAATTTTCGGATATCCGAAAATACTATCATTTGTTAGTTGCCCGAAGCCATTAAGGATTGGGGTTTGTGAATTTATATTTGGCAAACTATAAATTATTATGTGTTTAGACTTTTGTATATGGCAAATATTTAGCTTTTTGTTAATATTGAAATACTTTTTAATTAACGGAATAAAACTCTTTTTTAATAACTCCACATTAAACATTACATTATCCTACTAATTTTGAACGGATTTGGGAGAAAATTTGCTCAGAGTAGAACATAAAACAAAGGATGTTTTTATCCCGGAAAAACATAAGACCCTACGGAAACGCGGGCATAACCGCGATGCGGAAGCTAGTACGCAATACAATTCAACTGCAACAGATTTTTGGATTAAAGATATACCTACGTAAACAAACTATAACTGGAAAATATCCGATACAATCAAATATATTGAAATTGAAATATCCAAAAATACAACACTAGTAGAAAAATCCAAAATGAATTTGATTGCGTGTGGGAAAGTTTTGGTCACGCACGCGTTCGTCCTTCAGGAAACAGCTCTAAAGCTGTAAGATGGTAAATGGGCCGTAAACAATAGCGATGGCCCAATTTGCGGGATTCTTTGTCGTAATATAGCCTATAATATGGGCCATTAGGAAGGTCGTGAAAACATGTTCGTGTCAATCCGAATCATTAAAATTCTTGTATTGTAAGATAGGAAATTTCATTGGATCTGAAAATCATCTTACACTGTTTTGACTAACATGTCCATTTAATATTTTAACTGTTTAACATTTTAGTCTCTTTCTTAATCACTGTGTAGACAAAAATAATCTAATTTAAAATCTTAATTGCGCTGTATCTATAACATCTTAAAAAACAAACAGCGCATATCTAAATGAAAATAAAAACTATAAAAAAAACAACACAATGCATTTTAGTGCATAAACTATGAATAGTAATAGAGCTAGAGTCAGCCACTTCACATAACGTCTCTACCAATTTGTCTGAGATCGTAAAAATGTGCAAAAATCGACGCTTGCGTCACTGCAGTCTGGACTGTATTAGGTTATGGCTTAAATCAGTTATAGATAGCGATTTAAAACAAAAAAAATACGGGAATAGCATTGCATTTAATTAAGTGATGATATGGCCGAAGGTGGTAAGCTCACAAAGCCGCAGTAATACTACCGAAAAACAATGGTATGTTCTTACCGGTACATTTTAAACTTGAGGGTTATAGCTGGTCAGGCCTCGTCATTACGCTATGGTTTCTTCATAATTTCCTTGACCGAAAGTTCAAGCTACATTGTAACCTAATATTTTTGCACATGCGCTCGACGCTTGTCACTCAAAATAATAATTGGTTTATAGACATGATATGAATCACGTTCAATTTAGCACATAACCTACTTTTCACGAACATGTCCGCAGCATAGTGGGGTTAAATTTTCTTAATTTAGATAAAAATACCGAAACCAAAGTTTAAAATCTAATTCAATATTCCCAAAAGCAGTAAATTATCTCTGGATTCGCAGATCACTCATGACACAAACCTTAACATTTAAGACATAAGACGAGAGTTCCATCACTTCAATCTCATGCAGTCGACCTTCACAGATAACGTCTGCACAAACAAGATGAGCTCATTGCATACTCTCCGAGGCCGTACGGTTATGATGCGAAAATATACACGCTTTTTTGCATGGAGATTTTTTTAAATATAATTTTTTGATTTCAATTTTTTTGATGATATAATGATTGTAGAACAAAACCATTGAGTACATGGTACACATTGGTCAAATTAGGTCTGTTAATACATTTATTTTGTCTGATTTTTACATTAGTCGCTAAACCTTTTTCAGGTAACTTCGTAGTATAAGTTACCTGAAAAAGGTTTATTCTTAGATTTTTGATCATCGTAAGTATTTTTTGGTTTAGCCACATTCTTGAAAACCCTTGAAGATTTTAAAGATCAAAGTATTTATTATTTGATTGTTGTAAATAAAATTTATATCTCTTTTGAATAAAGTTGTATAGACATAAAAAATATATATATATATATTTACGCTTATTTTCATAAACCGATTTCAAGTAAATGTATAGCAGTTATCTTCCATACAGAGAAAGTGATTTGTCAGAAAGAACCTTCAACATTTTAACTATTAGAGGCTACGTATCGTTTTTATGTTAGAGCTTAGTCTTTATGTCTATTACAATAGGTAGGAGTCAATGGCCGACTTTCTTCTAGCGAACTCTCTATTGTTTAATAATATTACTTAGCTTTTAATAAGTTGATTGATGAATGACAATCGCACAAAAATGACTTGATAAGGCTATGCATTGCACTCCGACTGAGGTCATGTTATTAAAACGACAAATGTGACTGGAGTTTAATTTTAAACTTTGAACAATACTCACCAAGTTTTTAAGCAAAGCAAAAGTTTAACACAAATCGTCAGAAAATTTGAGAAAATCCTAACTAATATTATAAATGCGAAAGTGAGTTTTCACGCTAAAACCGCTGAACCGATCGCAATGAAATTTGGTATGCGGATAGCCTATGGTATAGAAAAGGACATAGGATACTTTTTATCCCAGAAAAAGTAAGATCCCTGGGGAACGCGGGAGAAACCTCGGGGCGAAAGCTAGTTATAAAGATTTCACAGTCGCTATTTTTGAGCAACATAAAATCTTGACTAGTTACAAGCATCTATTATAAAATACAAACCAAAAAAGAACAGCTAATTGACGCAGTAAAAAACTTCGTGAGCAATTTATAATCGACAGTAACAGATCAGTTTTGCATACAAAAAACGCCATAAAGGCCTATTACACAATTCGTAACCGCAATGAATTGCGAAACCCACTGTCAAACAACTCGATGTTTACAAATGCATGTGTCGAGCAATTGATTCAATTGAAAAGACATTGATTTATTTATAGATTGCTTTCTACTTACATTCAGACAGACAGAAAGACTAAATATAAATTAGTCACAGCACACAAACACTTACAATATTACTGACGTCAGCACAAATACATACATTTGTTTTGGAGAAAAATAATCTAAGTAATGACAGCGTTACTAATTATCAAGATAAATGTTCTGGATTAGGTCATAGTCTAACTGAATTTGATAATCTAAATAACCTAACAGCCTAAGCTTTTAATTTATCATAGGTTTTAGAAATTATGCTGTCATATTTTTTTTGTTTCTAGGTCATGAAATCAAAGTATTAGTATGCACGTCTCAAAAGATTTACTCATATACTTATTTACTCAAAAATAGATGAGCCATGTAACTTGTAACATCTCTAATAATATTACCGAAGAATTAAACACACCACATAACTTGTGTATCTTAACGGAAGCTATCAACACCCAAATGAAAGCTATTTGCTACAACCGAGAATCGAACCCGGAACATCCTGGCGTGATGCCAAAGAGAACTGTCTTGAACAATCACAGTGTGGTTAGAGTGATCCAAGTTTATTGCTGAGTCGAAACGTAGTTATGCAACTTTGAAAATTTTAAGCCGCAAAGATTTTGCAGTCTTTCTATCAGCTTTAAAATAACTAAATTTTCTTTTAACAAGCTCTTCACTTACGTCAGTTTTCAAAGTCTTATTTATCGGTTAGTTATTTCCTAAAATGTAGTTAAATTGGAATCAGATGATAGACCAAATACCTTAGGATATACTATACTATCTAAGTATGATTATCAGTGTATTACGATAGGCTAAACAAAGATGAAAATGAAAATATGTTTTTATTGAAATAGGTCTTCAAAACCACTTATTAATAGTCTGACTTAGACTAGACTAGTGGGGGACAAGCAGCACCTGTTCACAAGATGGTTTGTCATTCCAAGGTTTACCTTATAACTGAACTAATGACCCATAATAATACCCAAGCAAACCCTATACAAAATTCAAATGGTCTAAATCTAAGAGACACCTGGGTTCTATACTCAAAAAGGCCCTTTAAAGGCCTCTCATAATTCCCTTGGGTTTCAGGTGTAAATCATAAGCCTGCCCAAGGTATAATGGTAGAAATTTATTCACCACTTCCCTAATGCCTATAAAATTAATTATTATAAGAGACATTCATTAAAATTCTAAGGCGTATCCCTCGACCACTATGTACATAGTCATTATTTTTTGTTTGTATTCCAAATTGTTACTAATTGATGGTGAATTCAATATTTAAGAGACGGGTTTATTACTTGTAATGGGTATGTAATTGGAATTGTTTTTAAATAAGTTGATACAGGTGAGTTATTTTAATAAAACAGTTGATTGAGCAAAAAGAAGATTTATTTGAATGAGTCCAAGATCAACAATGCGACAGTGCTTTAATCAATTTTGATGACACATTTAATCATAAAGAAATTGCAGAATTTAATATAGATTGCTATTGTTATCTGTTACTTAACTTAAGTTAACCTATATATTGTTAACAGGTCAAAAAGTAAATTTGTGAGCAAAGGTCGTAATTTTGCGCAATATTTTATGCAGTTAAAAAACGTAATATCCCTTTCAATCTGATTATGTTTATCACGGACCACAATCTACAGTTTTTCCAAGTCTTTTTATGTCTTATTAAATATATTTAACAAGTATGCGGCAACGTGAGAGCTGTTTATCTCATTTCACGGCCAATATGGCAGTCATGTGTTAAATTATTGTTCGTTCGCTTTACTGTGACTCTGTGGACAAGGAGGCAAAAAATGTGTGACAAAATTACTACAGAATTAAATGTTGATATTTTGCTCTGTATTGTGACTATCTTTTGATACGTCTATTAAATATTCTGGGACATTATTCCTCACACACGGCCATCTGACCCCAAACTAAGCAGAGCTTGTACTATGAAAGCCAGATAACTGATATACTACATATACTACTTTTCTTTTGTAAATACATACATATATAGATAATTACAACCAGACACAGGACAAACAGACATGTTCATGCACACAAATGTTTGTCCTGAGTGGGAATCGAACCCACGACCTGCGGCGTGATAGGGTTTCTTACCAACCACGCCAACCGGCCAATCTGTTTGTGTTATGTATAAAATTAGCTTACATCGACTTGAAGTGTGTATGATCCTTAAGATATTATTAATATATACACTCCTTTATAATAGTGCTTACGTTGTACTTTACTAGAATGCGCATTATGTTAACGTACCTACTAATTATTATTGAATAAACGTAGCTCATACAAGATGGTTGTATAATTTATTAACACCTACTGAACCCCAACATTACATGGCGACCCTGCCTAGGGATCTGCCAAGGGGCTAGTTTAAAGTAATATAACGTATTCTTGAAAAAAAAAAAAAAAACAATAATGTGTCGATCTACGGTAGAAAAAGAGGAAGTCTTCCTTAATCAAAATGCGGCCGGAGGAACAAATGACGCAACTCAGAAGGACATCAGTGGACACCTAGAGCGGCTGAACATTGTGACTTTCATCGTACTGGCGGTGATATTACTATTGGCAACTTATTTCCTGCTGAGATTCTACAGGAATTGCCACCGACGTTGGATGCAAGAGGAAATCGGTCTGAGTACGATGCAGCGCATAAGAGCTTCCCTGCAAGGACGAGAACGAGAGAACACGTCAGGTTAGCCGATCCAGCATCAATGTATCAATAAAAATCATGGTTTGAAAGTAAAAGTGTTAGATTTTGTGTCAGTGGTTATCATTATTTTATAACGCGATTACCTAAATTGTCTAGAATCGTGCACGGACACTCATTGAACTTGATACCTCATGGCGGAAATGCAAACGCAGACATTCCTTTGATCGTGTCGTCAGAACTTGACAATTTTTATAGTACTTACTTAGATTTATGAATAATGGAATGGTAATTTTATATAAACCTATTTTTAAAATATGATTAATAGTTTAAATGAAAATTATAATGTTTTGTTAGATATCCGGAAATATCTAATTAAGAAAGGACAGACTAGGTACATAGGTAAAGTAATTGAGACTAAATTAAACGAAACGAAAAATATTTTTGAAAAGTGTAGCCAAATTTTCTCTATTTTAGAAAAAGGCAAGGATATAAAAGAAGTAACATTAGCAGTCAATATTTTTCAGAATATTAGGAAAGTATATGAAGAGATAAATAATTTGTGTATATTACCAAACGCAGAGTTAATCAAAATGGAGTTTGATCTTAAAGTAGCTTGTAGCTTAATTCCAGTAATAGACGGGGTTGAAGAGACGACTAAGCGCCTGATAGATTCAGTCGAGATGTACGCAGCTATGTTAGATGAAAAAGGTAAGACTACGTTGATTATATTTGTACTTAAAAGTAGATTATCCGAAAATGCCAAGTTACGCATTTCAGGTTCTTATAAAACAGTTGACGAATTGATTAAAGATTTAAAACAACATCTTTTACCCTCTAAATCTTTTATGGCCATACAATCACAGTTACAAAATATACAACAGGGTACAAAATCTATTGAAGAATACGGTACAGAAATTGAAAACTTGTTTTCTGATTTAACAATAGCTCAGGCAAATGGTAATATTGACTCGGTCAAGGTTTTGAAGCCGTTAAATGAAAAGTTTGCTATAAAACGTTTTTCAGATGGTTTACGCAACTCAAAATTAAGCACAATCATCTCCGCGCGAAACTACGGCAGCTTGAAAGATACTATCCAAGCAGCAAAAGATGAAGAGAATACTTCTCAACGACCATCAGGTAACATCATGCATGTGTCTAGAAATACACGAGGTCATTATAACGTAAGACAGGGTTTTCGCAACTTCAATAATAATAATCGTGGTCAATATAATAACAATTACTATCGGGGTCACTATAATAATTATTATAATCGCGGACAAGTATGGCGAGGTAATCATAGGGGTCGTTCATCATCGAATTATAAAGGAAGGAACGATCAACGAGGAAGAGGTAATAGAGGTACCGGAGGTGCCAGGTATTATAGGAATCGTTGGGGAAGAAATATGTTAGCAGTAGACATTGATGATACACAAAATAATAATGGAGAAAGCAAGGATGACGGAGAAACTACTCCTTACCAGTTTTTTCGATCTTAAACATTTTATTTTATCTTGCCATGGCAATGCAAAATACGTTATTTTTTACATCAACAACATTAAATATTATTGGCTTATTGACACAGGAGCTACATTGTCAATTATTAAAAGTGAAGCGTTGCCAAAAAATACAATTGTACGTAGAAATGAAACTTTAATAAATGGAATAGGTGGTCAGAAACGTTCACAAGGGTGTGCAAGTCTAATACTTAAATTGAACAAAGAAACATTTCACCATAACTTTCTGGTCTTCGATTCATTACCAATAAAGGCTGATGGTATCATAGGTCTAGATTTCTTGAATAAGTTTGGGGCAAACATTGATTTAAATACAAACATTTTAAAATTAATCGACAAGGGGCAAGAATTTTACTTAAATCTAATTGATGAACAAGATAGAATAAAAAATGTTTTAACTATTCCAGCACGTTCAGAGTCTTTACATTTTATTTATTTAGATACAAATATGAATGAAGATGTAGTTGTGTGCGGGAGAGAATTAGAGAAGGATGTGTTCCTGGCAAATACAATAGCGAAAGTAAAGAATAACAGGATTCCTATTAAGATACTTAATGTTAGTGAGAAGGAATTAATCTTACCATTAGTCATTCCTGATTTACAACCTTTAACTGATTACAACATTTGTAAATTTAATGAAAGTAATATCGACGTTGTCAGAGTTCAAACACTTTTATCACAGTTAAATTTAAATTATTTGAACGATAAAGAGAAACAGTCAATCGAAGCTATATGTGCAAAATATTCGGATGTTTTTTACATAAATGGAGATAAATTGACAACGACAAATATTTATGAACAGTCTATTATAGTAAAACAAAATTCCCCTCCTATCTATGTTAAGCCATATAGATTACCACAAGCATTAAAACCAGAAATAGAAAATCAAATTAGTAAAATGATAGAAGATGATATTATAGAAGAATCAAATAGTGAATGGTCCAGTCCAATTTTGTTAGTACCTAAGAAAAGTAAAGAAGGAAATCAAAAGAAATGGCGGTTAGTGGTAGATTACAGAAAATTAAATGAGATAGTTTGCAATGATAAATTTCCTTTACCAAATATCATGGAAATCTTAGACTCTCTTTCTGGTGCTATTTATTTCACTCACCTTGACCTTCATCAAGGTTATTATCAAGTGACCTTGGAGCCTAGCAGTCGAAAACTAACAGCTTTTACTACCAATACAGGACAATATCAAATGAAACGCTTACCGATGGGACTTAAGACTAGTCCAAGTGCATTTAGCCGTATGATGTCTGTAGCCATGTCTGGTTTAACTTTCGATAAATGCCTGATATACCAAGATGATCTTATAGTTTTTGGACGAAATCTAAATTTTCATAATAAAAATTTAATTAGTGTAATGGAAAGATTGAGAAAAGTTAATTTAAAATTAAACCCTCAAAAATGCGAATTTTTAAGAAAAGAAATTTTGTACTTAGGTCATGTAGTTTCAGAAAAAGGAGTTTTGCCTGATCCAGAAAAAACCAATGTATTAAGAAACTACCCTACTCCTAAAAATACGGAAGAAGTTAAGCGCTTTGTAGCCTTTTGTAATTATTACCGTAAGTTTATAAAATCATTTGCAGACATAACGATACCTTTAAATAAATTGTGCAGAAAAAACGAACCATTTATTTGGACTGATGAATGTAACCATGCTTTTAAATTTTTAACAAATGCTTTAATTTCTTCACCAATTCTCCAATATCCAGATTTTTCTAAAGATAACGAATTTGTGGTTCAGACAGACGCTTCAGGTATAGCGATTGGTTCAGTGTTATGCAATAAGGATCTCAGTCCAGTAGCTTATGCTAGTAGGCCTTTAAATAAAGCAGAAAAAAATTATCCTACGATACAAAAAGAACTTCTGGCAATAGTTTGGTCAGTAAAATATTTTAGACCATATCTATATGGTAGAAAATTTACTATCATGACAGATCATAAACCTTTGGTTTATCTTTTTGGAATAAAAGATCCGTCAAGTAGGCTACTTAAATTTCGTTTAGTATTGGAAGAATACGATTTTAACATTGTGTACATAAAAGGAAAGGATAACATAGTCGCAGATGCTTTGTCCAGAGTATGTATGACATCAGATGAACTTAAGAGTATGCATGGACAGGTTGTGGCTGTGTTGACTAGGGCACAAAAAAGAAAGATGGACGATTTGATTAATAGCAAAAATAAGACCGAGGATATGGATCTTAATAAATCCAATAACAAATGGTCTGATCAACCAAAAGTTGTGGACATATTAAGAAAACCATGCGACTCGGTAGAATTAGTGTTTATTAAAGGAAATGAATTAAAAAGATTTCGAAATGACAATATGATAACTAACGAGTTTGAATGTTTTGCGTTTATATCGAGTAAAAATATAATGTACATCAATCTTGATTTCCAGGCACACTTATCGCGAGTCGAATTTGTGCAGAAATTAAGTTTGTTTTGTAATAAGATACGTATCGATGAAGTTTGTATAATAAAAGATATAAAAAATAATGATTTTATAAAAAATGTTTGCGATGAAATAAAGTCACTTAGTAACTGGTCCGGACCACGCATATGTGTATTACGAGGAATAAAAAGAATAACTGATGATAATGAAAAAACTATTATTTTAAATGACTTTCACCTACTGCCCTCTAGCGGTCATATTGGAGTCCGCAGAGTGGTAAATACTATTAAAAAAAGGTACTTTTGGCCAAGTATCGAGAAAGACGTTTTAGAATTTGTGAAGAAATGTACGGAATGTCAGAAGGCAAAATATTTTCGTTATATCAAAGAGCCGATGGAAATTACCACAACGGCTTCATCGGCCTTCGAAAAAGTATATTTAGATGTGGTAGGTCCTTTAGATAGAGATTCAGATGGTAATTGTTATATATTAACTCTACAGTGCGAACTAACTAAATTCGTACAAGCAGTTCCACTTAAAAATAAAGAGACAGTATCCATTGCTGATGCATTTGTACGAGAGTTTATTTTAAGGTTTGGTGTTCCGGAAACAATAGCAACTGATCGAGGGACAGAATTCACGTCTGAAACTATGAAACAGGTATGTACAATTCTTAATATTGAAAAATTAACTTCAACAGCTTATCATCATCAGTCTATCGGAGCTCTTGAAAATGCGCACAAGAACTTGGGTGCATTTTTAAGAATCCAATGTAAAAATCACTCTGATACATGGAGCTATTGGTTACCCTTTTGGTGTTTTAGTTTCAACAATACGGTCCATTCCGTAACAAATTATACACCATATGAACTCGTATTTGGTAAACTCTGTCGAATTCCAAGTAAACTTTGTGATACGGTAGAACCTTTATACAATAGTGATAATTATCCTTTACAATTGAAATACCGATTACAATTAGCTAATACAGATGCGAAGAAAAAATTGTTATTAAATAAACATAAACAAAAACAATTCTATGATAAATCTGTAAATTCGATTAGATATCAAAAAGATGACTTAATTTTGTTAAAAAATGAAACGGGTCGTAAATTAGATGCACTGTTTGAAGGACCTTATACAGTAATAGAAGATTTAGGTTGTAATGTTAAAATAAATAAAAACCGTAAAATAGAATTAGTACATAAGAATAGGACTAGGCCTTATTATCAATAAATAAATTGTGTAAGCTTTTAGTTAATTTAAGTTTAATTGTAGACGTGGTGTACTTTATAATAATTGTATAAGAAAAAAAAAAGTATTTGTATTTTTTTTCTCTTTTTCACCCCCGGGAGGTGAAGTGTGTATGATCCTTAAGATATTATTAATATATACACTCCTTTATAATAGTGCTTACGTTGTACTTTACTAGAATGCGCATTATGTTAACGTACCTACTAATTATTATTGAATAAACGTAGCTCATACAAGATGGTTGTATAATTTATTAACACCTACTGAACCCCAACATTACAGACTTATTATTGAATAAAAGCCTCATCTTCTTTACGCAACTATTTCTGGACTTACTCTGCTCATCCACCCTCAGGATTATATTCGTCTCTTATGAAACTTGTAAATTAGTTTACTTCAAACAGTGACCATGAAACTGTAAGCCACAAAGCTCATAGCATCAAATATCCCCAAAATAGATATTGCAACATCTGAAAAGTAAACTAGATAAAAATAAATACCACGTATTGCTATTGATTGCTTTAAAACTCATTTATAGCTCATTAATCAATCCGAGGACATCAATCAGCACATATAGAATGTATTGCATGGAGAATCTTCACTGAAATTTGGTTCAGGAAATGGAGCAAATTGTTGAAAGTGTGTCATCCAGTTTAAAATAAAATGAAAAAGATCTGAATGACGTCAAACAGTAATAAGCTATCAATCAATGGTATTTCAGTAATCAGACGCGTTGATAAAGTTATATTGTGATGAGCCACCAACAATTAATATTCAGAAGCTTAAAAGACTTGAATAAATATACTGGGTGATTTTGTTATCACTGGCAGTACTTGCAAGGGTGGAAGTACTCATCAAAATGAACAACTGTTATTATGGGACTAACTGTGAAATCATGAAAAAATTATCAGCTGTTCCATACAAAAGTTCAATACCTACTCGACTAAAATATATGAAGCAACCATATTATTTTACGCGATATCAGAGTTAGCCCTATAATAAAAGTTATTCACATTGATGAGTACTTCCACCCCTGCAAGTATTGCCAGTGATAACAAAATCAACCTGTATATTACGACAAAAAGTCAAAGTAATTTATTCAGTAATAGGGCCTATTAGGGCACTTATGAAGGTTGAAGCTACTGAAGTTGCCGTTGAAAAACTGATAGACAACAAATTTTAAAAAAAATAACACTTTTACCCATAATTTTAAGGAAGCCATATAACCTGATGATCCTATATCATCGGATACAAACTAAAATTATATCAACGTGGATAATCGGACATTTACCGAATTTCTAGGAAGCCTAACAAGTGAACCGCTTTAATTGGATTTGGTCTAGCCTTAATCGTTACCTGCAATATGTGTCGGCCATTTTTATTAAAAACTAGGTATTTTTAGTACCTACTCTATATAACAGTCCCGTTCCAAAACAATTTGTTACTTTAGAAGTGATTTTTATCTCTTCGATAATATTTTTGTAATTTCTTAGTGGTTTGTGTTAATAGAACTCAATAAAAATATAAAATGATTTTTATCACTTCCTCTCTTACTTTCTCTGTTATTTTATTCCAATTAAAAACACCGTAAAGAAGTTTATGGTCAACAGTGAAATAAAAGTAGCTAAATAACTTCATAGAAAGATAACAGTTAAATCCACAGACAGACAAATAAAAACTATAATCATTGGAATATTAATTAAATGAAGTTGTTCCGATCGGTGACTACAACCGTAGAGTCACAGCCGAGTGACGGAGTTCTAATTATCTTTTTGTTTTGATTGTGCGCTTGCGCTTGCGATGTCAAGGTCTACATACTTTGTGTTATGGGTTATATTGAGACAATGGTGCTGTTTGGAAAGGGGTTCGAGATATTTGCATGGTCTATTTTTGATGGTACAGTACAGTTTTGAGATTTCTTTGTTGGAATAGAAAGTATTGTTTATGAGACGATGATAGCTCAGTGATAGTGACGTCAAATGCCGTGGATATAAGGTCCAAATTAAAGTCGAACTTACCACTTTGTCACAATAATTATTGTTATATAAAATGCACGTAATTTACACAGGTTTTAATTTCTTACGTTTTAATTTATTATGACGTCTATTTCGCTTAACTATGAGGCGTAATTTCGTGATTTACCCCTGAGGCGTATAGCAATGGATGTATGTATTAATTTTGCATTGAAAACTTTTTAAAGTTCCAATTACAAATTGCTTTTATTTATTGATAAGGACCAATGTATTGTTTTAAATATTTACATAAACTATATTAATCTATGGCCATACTCCACGCGCACGAATCACAAAATGGCTTCCCATAGGCTAGAAATATCCGAAAATGGAGTCCATCCTTATGGTATCTACATACGGTAGTTAGTTCTACAGAATGCCTAGTGGATAACAAATAAAATTAACTGTTCTTGCCTTTACCATATAATATACAACACTTACACTTTTTTACAACTAAAATGATTATGCAAATAATAGCTGTAACGACCTAAGTACACGAGGTTCTTATACGAACTACCTCGTTTTATATTGCAAAATTATACTTTATTTAAGATTCTGAGCACCTGTTATCTTAATTATGTAGAACCTATATAGCCTTGAGTGATATTATTGTATGAATTTTCTTATGCCATGCTTGTGCTATTTTATATATGAAGGCATATATTTAGAGTATTCAGTGGGTCATATAAGGGTGCGGAGAGATTTTGGCAGAGACGACAACGCGCGAGTGATTCCCCTGGTGTTGCAAGCTTTAATAGGCTACGGCAACCGCTTACCATCAGGCGGGCCGTATGCTTGTTTATCTAAGAAGTTTGTACCTGAATTTAACTGCCACGGTTTTATGCGGGATTCAAAATAATCTGTTATTAAAATAATGTATATTTATTCAGTTTAGGCCCTAAGAGAGCTTTTGCAGGTGCTACTGAAGTTTCCACCGGTTCGTAAATCATAACTGACGAGAAACTTAGCAAGGATATAATAATGTTTACTTGACTTTTTTTTTTCGATTATCAATAACAAAAAATAATTACCTAATATATTCCTAGATTAAAATCCCCGTTTTACCCGCATTATCTGATATAAAGCGCATCCTAAATTAAAAAAACTAAAAAAACACGCTTTTATAGCTAACCGAACTAAAAATTAGAAAATAATTTTTAATTTCAGAGAGTTTATAATTCAGTAGTAGAAGATCGAACAATCAATCAGAATTTATCACCTCAAAATAAAATTATAATAAAGTTTAAGTTATTAACAAAAGAATTCAATTCAGAGTAAACAGCGTGGGGTGCTTGATAAAGTAAATGTAGCAACCATTCTATTGGCAACTATCTATGAGAAGAGAGTTATGAAAAGTAGTAAAATGCACCCCACGCTGTTTACTTTGAATTGAATTCTTTTGTTAATAACTTAAACTTTATTATAATTTTATTTTGAGGTGATAAATTCTGATTGATTGTTCGATCTTCTACTACTGTATTATAAACTCTCTGAAATTAAGAGTAAGAGTGAGTTCGGTTAGCCATAAAAGCGTGTTTTTTTTAAACTATTATTTATTTTTCATTTTTTAGTTCGATTTATCAATTAGTTATTTGTTGACATGTGGTATTGAAATGTCTCACAAATTATTTCGCAATCTCATCATTTCATTCAAAGCTTCACTGTTGCATGGGGTTTTTCCTGTTAACTTAGAACAATCGAGTTCTTCAATCCGAATACCGTCTAAAGATCTTACACGACTAAGTGCTACATAAGCTTGTCCAGCAGCAAACAGTCGCGAGCCTAGATAAATGACTGCATGATCGACTGTACAACCTTGCATCTTGTGGACGGTCGAAGCCCAACTCAGGATTAATGGCAACATTCGCCTCTCAGCAGTTCCATAACTGTATTTCGCTGGGAACTGTATCGATATTGGTTTAATCATGTGCACACCATCTGATCCGAAATCGATACGGACTGACGGGATGTCTTCCGCGTATAGTTGGCCTCTGCGAAAATTTGGCCAGATAATTTCTGTGATAATTAATCCTGGCGGTCCTAATAAGGATAATGGGAAACTGTTATCAAATTATTGCATTGTCATCGGTCCTTGATACGTATGCAAAGTTTCAAATTAATCAGACTTCTGGAAACTGGTGAAAATTATGCTCAAAGATTCCGTTACATACATACAACCCAAGCTAATAAAAGCGTGTTAAAAATATCTAGGGTACGACCTATCTATTTGCCAAATGTCATCTAAATCCGTACAGTCATACAAATATCTACACAAACTTCGATTCTTTTCAGTTTATGTTAAATTTAAAATAATACTACTCACTTCACTAAAACGAACCCATATCTATTTACTGGACATACGCAAATACTATAATGGTCCTCTAAAGTTATTTATTCGAAACATAATGTAAGCAAACGTTACGTTCCGCGTCCCAAGCGAGATCGTTCTAGGAATATTAATGATCCAGTCGACGCGTCCCGGTTGCCACGTCCCGGTTGACACGTCCCAACCGAAGTACGGGGAATGACCCAGGATTTAGGACTATACATTAAATACAGGGTGATTTTGTTATCACTGGCAATACTTGTAGGGGTGGAAGTACTCATCAATGTGAACAACTTTTATTATAGGGCTAACTCTGATATCGCGTAAAATAATATTGTTGCTTCATACATTTTGGTCGAGTAGGTATTGAACTTTTGAATGGAACAGCTGATAATTTTTTCATGATTTCACAGTTAGTCCCATAATAAAAGTTGTTCATTTTGATGAGTACTTCCACCCTTGCAAGTATTGCCAGTGATAACAAAATCACCCTGTATACAAATGCTTATACAAAGATATATGCTGTAGTATAATATTATACATTTTAAGTGATGAAAATTATAGTTACACACACAATTTAGCGTTTGACTACGGAATTTTCATCTTATAATGCTGAACGTGCTGAGCACTAGAGAGATAGAGCTCTCAAGTGCACCTACCGGAACACACCGGTAGGTATTTGACATATTTTTTACTATAACTAAAGCCGAGTACTGGATGCAAAAAGTTTTCGGAATTCCTTAAAAATAATGATTGTTCTTTTCAACTAGCCAATTTAAACCTAACAAAACGCTCAAAATTTCCGGTTCCCGTAAGAACATATGAAAAAAAAGTATATAAAAACATTCCTAAATAGATATGCAACGTTGTGTAAAAAATTCAAGTTATTCCATTCGAAACTACTTTTCACACACAAAATACAAACAGACTTATATAATGATAGCTATCATCCAATGACGTAAGATTATTATAACGGGTCCCGCCACCTAATCAATACTAACACCAAAAATGCGGGTCATAACACGTTGGTAAATGTGCCGCGGCTGCCCGGCTGGTCGGTAGGTCGGACTTCATAAGGAAACGCACATCGCGCGCTTCCGGCACCGCGCGGCGCTAAATCGCAACATGAATAGGGTTGCCAATCGTATTATTTGTTATTATAATTAAAATGATCTGACTACAGAATATGACCATGATTAAATGAAAGTTGGTATGGTTCCTACGCAAGGCAACATCATCAAGGATTTTTTTTGATGATGGCAGTTATTTCTCAGGTCTTGGATCATGGTTGCTACCCATCTCAGTCATGGAAAGAGATAGAAAAAATGCACATTTTTGTAGTGTTTCTTTGTTTTACTTTGTATAGGCCTGCGTTTAATTATAATCACACCATGGTAAACTTTGTTTAATGATAAATCAGTTTTTCACTTAAACCAAAGAGAAATAACAAAAGAAGTTAAGGCAAAGACAAAAAAATACAATAATTGAAATATACTGATGATTATTTTTGGCAATAAGAATAACAAATTTTATTTCCAAAAGTAATGAGGCAACCCTAGCCCACGAAAGCCCCAGTGACTCACGCGCATTACTTGTGTTGACTGGGAACGATTTCATGCTAGGATAGAGCGAATAACTCGTTGTTGAGCGCTTTTACACTGCTCATTATTAGTTATTTAATGTCTTTGATTGATCGATCATAGTAACTTGTAATGCTCGCCATTTAGAGTTACTGATAGGTACCCTAACTGTTAGTATCATGTTAAGGTAGTAATCTAGTACCCACTTAATTGGGTACAAAATAATTGGGTATACGTTACTTTTAGTTACCATAGAAACGCCCACAAGATTTTAAGATGAAAATAATGTATGATACATCTTTACATAAATAGACAAGGACAAAATAGTTTGGTACCATTTTCATTTTCTGTTTGTGAATCGCTTTTTTTGTGTAGTAACTATTGAGGAATTTTGGTATCCTAATCCTAACGTTGTTTGTTTTTTACATTTTCACGCTTAAACCGCTGAACCGATCGCAATGATATTTGGTATGCAGATAGCCGGGAAATCATAAGATCCCTGGGGAACGCGGGTGAAACCGCGGGGTGGAAGCTAGTTATCAATTAAAAAACTCTAGTATTTATGATAACGACGTTGATATTACATAATATATACATATTTGTTGACTTTATAGCTTTTTTTATCGTTGAAAGCTAAAGTTGGAAGTAATCACTATACAAGAAACTTTTACCATCATGGGACTAACTCTGAATGTGGGTATAAATAAATTCAGCATTCATTTAGTATGATCACTTTCACTTTGACTTTGATTCAAGAATAAGGTATATATTTAATAATCCTATATTATAACGTAGACACAAGTTGCCATTACTGATATCGAGCAAAAAAATCGCGTTTGTTGTATGGGAGCCCCCCTTAAATATTTATTTCATTTTGTTTTTAGTATTTGAGGTAGTAGCGGCAACAGAAATACATAATTTGTGAAAATTTCAACTGTCTAGCTATCGCAGTTCTTGAGATACAGCTTGGTGACAGACAGACGGACGGACGGACGGACGGACAGACAGCAAGTCTTAGTAATAGGGTCCCGTTTTTACCCTTCGGGTAATAATAAGAATAATAAAAAATAATAAGAAATTAGTGAAATCAGAGATGATGGACAAAAAGGCAAATGAGATATCATTACTAACCGAGCGTAAATACTAGTTCCAAATAGGATTTGCGTGTCACAAGGCTGTATAAAGTTAGGTCCTATTTTCTTTTACAGGTTAACACAGGTCTAACATGTTAATAAAATCAGTATTTTATTGAATATTACAGTACCAATGGGGGCTTAAGTAGGTTCACTTTTTTAACAGTCTCACACATTTTTTAAGCTATTGTATAGCTTTTATCGCGGGCTGTGAGCGCGGCGATCGAATCAAAAAATTCCGTAACGAAAATAAAACCTAAGACGAGTTGCTCTGAAATCGGAAGAATACGTAAGCAGCTGTTTGTGAGAAAGTATATGTATAGATGTATAGGTATCTATTAATATCAAAGAAAAAAAAATACTGCATAAATAAAAAATAAATAAATAATTATAATTGCATAAGTTGATAAAAAATGCTATGCAATAGCTTTACCGCGGCAGTCCCCGAGTGCCACACGTATTTTTTTGTTGTTTTGTTGGCATGTGTTTGACCACAATCTCACTGTGGTAAGTTATGCACTTGTGTCTAGAAGGACCTGGCTCTCAAGTGCAGCTACCGGAATACACCGATAGATATTGGGCGACAATATTGAATTACAAAAAAAAATAGATTTTTTTGTAAAAAGTCAATAAATTAGTCAATGTTATTGTGTTATTCTATCGAAATTATACCCAGCGCTTTAAACTATGTTACCACAGTCTATGTAACTCTTTCTTAGAGTCGGCCAACGGACACATCTAGACAGAGCAATCGTGCGGGGCCTGCGGGGTGAGAGAGGGGCGGTAGCGAGCCCAAGCTGCCATACATTCGCGTGACTTCAAACGGAATAGACCACTGTATATAATTACGCTGTGATGTTACTATAGAGTACGAAAATAATAATCATAAGTTGATAAACGAAAACAAAGGTCTATCTATAAAACTCTAGTACTTAACGGCAACTAAAAACACAGAGAGCTGGCGTAAGTTTTCCAAGCAATTTCAGTATTTTTATAACTGCACTAAAAATCATATCGATAAATCAGATAGTTTTCTTCAAACATCTGTAATCAACTCCAGCTTTTTTACCCTTAGGGTATAAAATCTTACTTAGTTCCAACAATAAGGAATCAGGAAACTTTCGGATCCTTTATTTGGATTTTCCAGGGATCCGTATCCAATTCCTAATAGTATCTCATGTTACCATATAAATCACTTATACGAGGTTTCGTTTCCATTGTGTAACGACATCCGTCCGACACTTAATATTGCCGAAGGTCGGGATTTGACCTTGAACTTCCCACCTTTAGTCCCTATCGTTTTATGTCTTCATAATCTGGTTGTATGTATACGTTATACGGGTTATGGTTATGTCTTAAACTAATATATTGATTATTTTATAAAGTTTAGCGTGTTAAAATTCAAAAGCATTCTAATTTTTTTTTGTACTTAAATGATTCTTAAAATTCCTCTGGTATTGCGTGGCTCGTGGTTCGTTGGTTTGCGTTTGACCACAATCTGACTATGCGACGTGATGTTGTGTCCAAAAGTGGTAAGCACACAAAAGCTAGAAGGAATCTAGCTTTGAAGGCTCAGCTCAAGGCCAAAATAAAGTTCGTGTATGTTCCTTCTTTTATGAGTTTATTTTAAATTGTCCTATTTTCAATTTTGTCTTTTTTAACAGTTTTTTTTTATTACATCGTATTCACCTGTAGTAAATTCTACTATCCCGTTTCAGTCATAATAGGGTATTTGACTGCATTCAAATCAGCAACTTTTTATGAAATGTCAAAACGATAGGTTTATATGGAGTTTTGTATGAAATACAAGCATGTATAATACTCTTTATGGTTAGATTGGTCATTAAAAATCATAATAAGGATAAACTTAATAAAATAATCGTGGTTACCCCTTTTTTTTAGATGTTTTATACATTGGTTAGTGTTGGATAATTTATTTTGAATAGGTACAGGCAAATACCCTATTGAGGTAAATAATCATAATACAACGGACACGAGCCGCCATCTCGGCATCGCCCGACGCCGTCCGATATCTCCGGAATGTGACGAACATAATTATAGTACCACTTTGTACTTTCTTTTTGCAACACGCTGCTCTGCAACACAAAGTTAGGACGCCATCTTTGATTAAAGATTATTAGATTAATGTATTACTAAAACTGTTATTATTTATAATGTATGGGCTTTCACAAGCGTGGCAGCATTCGGATGCAAGAATAAAGCGTATTAAAATGTATGTAATGTATATAATGCATTTGTATTTTGTATAATGTAAATGCGTATTTATATGTATATATATGTGTATGTGTACCTACCATTCACACATTTTTGCCATTCCTGCTAAACCGCAAGGGTATCGAAGAAATCTTTTTTGCAAATCAATTTCATGTAATACCTGATCAGATTACGGTAAAATACAAACATAGCATACTATATGTCTTAGAAATTAATCCCGTAGGAGCGTAAGTTAAACTGCGAGGCAGAACGCAGTAGTCAGTTATACACTTTATAAAAGCTGTTAAAAGGGGCAAATGATGTCATTATATGGAGTGTGGCGCCAATCAATATAATTACAGAAGAATCCTCAACAATTATAGAACTGTTATTAATCTAATTGTATTACCAGACAGAAAAAATGCTAGATAAAAAAACAAACAATGTGTGTGTACAAGTAATACGCGTATTACAATTGTAATATGAAGCTAACTCTAGAGAAGTATGTATATAAGGGACATTTCAAAAGTAAATGCTGTAATGTAATACACTAGTAGAAAATTGGGCGCCGAAGGATTGTAGTCCTACCACCCAACGCTCAACCTCCTACAAACTAGTAGTACGATCCTACAAATTAGTAGTAGGATCCTACAAACTAGTCATCAAGACTCGATGCGCACAATTTAACTCTAAAAAAAGGGTATGCACCACACCTAGAACTAACACTTATCAATTATGCCATCTTCCCACCTAGACGGTTAATAATTCTGTAATAGCCGTTGCATAATACAAATTGAATGGACTACTCGTGACTCGAAACGGTTATTTTTCACACGAACCATTGTAATTGCTTGCAATTTATTAGTTTCTCGGTTCATACACTGCATGTCCTTTTGACTCTAGCTAGTTTGAGGCAAGACTTAGCTCTACGTCTATTTGCAATAACTGTTGTCATATTTTTGCTTAAATTTATTTAGGCACTGGCTTAGTTGAGTTTTTAAATTTCGAATTTTCCAGTTTCTTTTTCAGATTATAATAAAAAAACATATTTTTTTCAAAGTAGATTTTTTTTAAATTTGCATTTGATTTGATTTTGTAATTAATTGTCAATTATTAACTACAATTATTATTCCATCCATTTTTTTAAATTACATTTTTTTATGTAAATATTTTTGACGAAAAATCTTGAAACAAATTGTTTTTTTTTTTTCTAAAACAAAGGCAACAAGAGCCAAATCTAATTTACAACGGCATGCATTGTATTGACGTCAGTTTTAGTACGAGCTAGCTTACTAACAACTGTAGTACTTTCTCTGATTCGCCAATCGAGTGTTTTGTGTGATAATGCGTGAGGAAAGTGTCTTTCATGCTTGCAGTTTTTATAACAGTTGTTTTTATAGACTAATTTAACCTGTGGTCTTGTCTGTGTTTTATTAAGATTATGCTGCTCAACATTAGTCTTATTGACTCGTTGAGATTTTGAAATCACATGAAAATCTGTTTAAAAAATTATTCTGATTAGAAACAAATTGGTATAGCTATTTTGCAATAAAACTAGAAAATATCTTTACCATGAGTGAACGTACAATTTAAAACCTTATTAAAAACTTAATAGGCTTTTTTTTTCTTGATTGTGAAATAAACAGAAAAATTTAATTAAAATTTACAAGATAGTATTTCTGTTTGTGTCGCTATGTTCATCTTTTTTTGATACATGGATACCTTTTTGTAAATTTTAGAAAGATTTTATGGCATCCATTCGAAGGATCGAACGACCCATTCTCTTTTTGCACGGTAGCGACAGAAATCAGTAATATTTTCCATAGGTTTGCTACTGAAGGTTATTTTTTTTTTACTATGGATTGAGTTTGGCCACACATGATGAACTAAAGGTGGTAAGCACACAAAGCGTAGATGGAAACTAGAAGGTCACAGTATTATTGATTTTTGGTACAGTAACTGACCGGGACTAAAACCCTTCCAGGATTACAAGGGTAACTTAATATTGCGAATTCGGGACACCCGTATTATTTCCCCGGGACTTTACGTTGTAATCTCATAAATATTACTGTCGGGAGGCGAGCGACGTTTGCCGACGGGCGGCCGACTGTTGCCGACCGCGTAACCTTTACTTGCGGGGCTTCTGTAATGCGTGTTTGAGGTCGAACAGTCAAAATTATACTTCCTAACTTAGCTGCAGTTGGATTAATATAATTTTTAATTCATGATACCAACTTATAAAAAAAAAAACTCTGGTATTTCGTAGTACCCTGACTGGCTACCACCCTCAAGTTTAATATTTGTCGCCAATCACCTACTGGTGTGTACCGGCTGTTGCACTTGAGAGCCAGTTGCTAACTATGCTTTATAATGGTCGGCAAAATGTTGACTATCCCATTGGTATTGCTAATGTCCATAGGCGACGGTAGCCACTTACCATCAGGTACCCTCTGACATAAGAAAAACGAAATAAATACTGCTAAACTTAACTTTTAGCGTTTAATACTTCAATAAAATAGATTCAGGTAACAGAAGACATTAACTAAACCAGTTTCTTGAAACTACGTGACAATTATAATAAAGTAAGTTAAGGAATAATGTAATTTGTTAATTTCAAAGATGTCTTTGAAAAATCCTACATAAGATTTCAAAGTTACTTAAACGAATATCTTGTAAATGACGTAACAAAACTTATTATATCAAACCTTATTCAAGTGTGAAAGCGAAACAAAATACATGAAAAGCTAATTATCCTGACAAATGATACCATTTATTTCAATGAACATTCCAATTTCAAACAACGACTCGAAACTCGAGCCGCCAAAATAACAACCATTATATTTGCTGATTGAGATTCAATTCTAAATACAAATTGATAACATTTGGACCGGTAATGAGAACGATTTGAATTTTGAATTGATTGACTTCTCTTTTGGAATTTTGAAAAGTTAAATTAAGAATTCAAATAACGTTGCTCGGTACAGAATGCAAGTTGTCATGGAGTCGTTAGGGCCAACGTCTATGGAAATGCGAATCATTTTTTTATTAATTCCAGTTCTTTTGATCTATGAAATATCATCAATGTTGATCGGTAGACCGACGGGCTGGGAGCTTTTTCCGCCAACGCATAAGCTTGGCCATCCAAAAAGGGAACGCTGCCAGCCTGTTGGGAACCTTGCCTATCGACAGCAGAGAGGGCTTTGAGGATGTTTTCTATATATCATAGTTTGTATTATTCAATGTAGTACAACAATTACCTACACAATATGCATTTGTGGTTATAATTACATATATACATACTGTTTATCGTTATGAAAATCCTTAACAACATTGACAAACAAGATAATGTGAAATTTTGATTCAAGTTACGAGAAATTTTGATAACAGTACATGTTTTTATCAGCTTTAGTCATTCCTTGATACATAAGATGTTTTTAATAATAATTTAACAAACAATAATATAATGATAGGTATCAATAATAATGATTAAGTAGTTTTCTTAAAAGAAGTTGACATATACGTTATGTTTATATTGAATATCATTATACAACATGCAAAAGAGCTTGCGGGAACATTTAACTTTAGCTTTGAGATTTTAAATGATCATCCATCACAATGTTACAGCCCTGTTCCCAATCATTTAGGGTCAGCACAATACTCGCCTTCCATTCAGCTATTTTCGCTTGTTTGTTGAACATAAACTTTCTGAACTTAAGAACTGAAAACTCAAATGAGCCAAATCGAATAGCATGATATTTTTATTCAAATATGCTTTCACTGACTTATGAATTATTGGACTAACGCTTGTTTGAAAGGCTATTTTTGCTGAGCTCAATAAAATACTGTTCTGTTTTTTTTATATCTAATCTATCTATCTAATACTTTTAAACGAGCAATTCTTGTATATATAATCTGAAATTCGGAAACGGCTCCAACGATTTTCATGAAATTTAGTATGCAGAGGGTTTCGGGGGCGATAAATCGATCTAGTTAGGTTTCATTTTTAGAAATCGTCGTTTTATCCGTGTTTTCAGGCAATGAAAAACTGCTACAATATCATTAGAATACGAAGGTAATTTTCGCCACCATCTAAAAGGTTATAATAGCTTAGGTGGGAAATTGGGCGGTCCCGAAACAAGGAGACCCCGGTTCAAGTCCAGATGTCTCCAGTCCGATATCTATTTCCTTAATTATACCGAGCATCCAGGTACTAATACCTAAAAGCAGACAAAGAGACAGACGTTCCAGCTGATGGTAAGTGGCCATTGACGCCTATGGGCATAAGCAATATCATGAATATTCATTAATTTCATTTTGTGATCTGAAATAGCTCGATTTTTTCTATATCCTGGTATCATCCACTGCTAATGATCAGAGACCCAATTTTGACATTGCTATTGACCTGCACTTGCCGCCGGCAAATCGATACACTCAGCTGACGTCTTATTACATTCGAATCATATCTATTTGGCAGGACGCTCCACAGGTAAGCCTATAGATTGAATACGATTTACTATTCTGCTTTATATTAGTATGCGCTAACATAAATAACATAATGTTTTATCTAATTTGTTTCTTATTTAATGTTTAGGCCTAAAGATTTTCAAGGTTGACAACACATCGACAATCCTCCGGTTTGCAAAGATGACTAATTATATGGTGTACCGTTTTTGCGTCTGTAGATTTTATGTAAAAAAAACAACTATGTCGTAAGAAGCTGTATCTACAAACATAGATAAACTACCTAAAGCTTTTCTTTTCTATTAGCTGAGTAATTGTAATAATAATATGGATGACTATCGTCTTCAAAAGACAGTTTACCAAAAACGATCGTAAACCTAAATGTTTTCCCATAAAATCGAAGTACGGTAGATTCTCTTTTATAAACTAGGTAGGTACATAATATTTAACGTCTCCAAATAAACTAGACGCAATGCGACAAAGCAAAGAAATCTCCATTTTATTTATCGTATATTGATGACACATTCCTTTTGTCCTTCCTACCCCAATCCTGGAGCCTTTGTGACGCAGTGCCTCTCAAGGTCAATAGGAACTACCCCATCTTTATATTTCTTAGTTCTTTTTCCTTAAAATTTATTACTGAGTCCTAAACATCGTCGCCTGCTGATAACACTTTTTTGTATCAACAATTTTATTAGAGACTTGCTATTTTCTATTTTTGAGTCCATATTCTATTTAATAAAAGAACACAATTCGAATAGGATTCTTTTTGGACTCTTTTTTTCTTCTTTTAACGGGTGCTTAGTTGAGCTGATAGTATATTTTCAAACCGGCTTTTGGTGTATTTTTTATTTACTGTCTTCAAAGTTTATAGGAAATCTAAAAAACACAGAATGAATTGATGTCTTTGATAATATAACGTCATATATGGACTCAGTTGTAGCATTTGTTTACATTGTAAAGATATACAAGACCGTGCAAAACCATTTTAGTTTCGTCGCATCCTTGAGTCGAGCGTGAAATTTGCATTACCCATTTTGCGGTAGCGATTTAAGTTGAAGTCACTGTACTAACAATAATATTGGTAGCCGGCTTCAACACAAAAACAGAGAATACAATTCGGCTGTTGGCAATAAACGGTGCGTTTTCATATAATGCCGGCTGTAATAAACAAAATGTTGTAGATATTTTTTCGTGCAATTACGTAATCATCATAGCGCTGTCATGTACCACCGCAGTTCTTTCGGTTCATTACTTAACCGACTTAATGATTCTACGTCACGGATGACGTAACATGAAAAACGGATAACCGCCGGCCGGTGAAATAATCATAAAAACGAACGCAGACATAATTTTTACAAGACACATAATGGCTAGTTAGAAAAAACGTAATTGTGCACATAAAAATAAACACAACAAAACATCTCCTTCCGTGAAATCAATAGAGAAAGTGCGTGTATTGAAAGAAAAAAACTCTCTCATTCCACAAACGAGCATCTTGCCGGCGAATTGTATTTTCTCTTGATTTGACAGCGGCTGTCACATTTTCTTCTCCAAAAATTCTAATGACTTACCTTTAACGAGGCGCTGCAGTATAATCTCCTTATGCTCGTGCGTGTGGGGTTCCCCAATCACCGCCAGTAAATAACATCCCGTGAGAGGGCTCGGGGGGGGCACAGAGGCTGACACCTCTGTCCCCAGAGACAAGGACCTGTCCTCGTCGTGGTCCATCGCCGACGGCGGCGCCGGCGCGACTGCCGACGGTACGCCCAGAGGTAGCGTTCCGAATCGACCGCTCGGCACAACAACTCCGATCGGAATGACTTGGATCTGCCGGCTAGGCACACAATTGCGCGCGCAATGCTCCAGAATCGACCGCGGGCATTGCGCGGCACGCAGACGCGTCGGCGACATGACACAACCCCAAAATGTCTCGTTTCTCCGCTCCACCTGATTTTCAGAGGGTTGGAGAGGGATGTAAGGTGGATAGGGCGTATACGTAAGCCGCTGTAGGTTTTCCAGCGCACACGTGATCTGCATTGCGTCTAAACAACCCGGCTGAATAACCTCGCGCCAGAGCCTCAGCTGTTTAGCAGAATGCCATGGCTGTTGCAATCGATAATGATATAATAAGAATGACTTGACGTTTGGTCCGATTGACCTATGGTAGAGTTTAAAATAAACGAAGGTTGTAAATATCCTACCGGATTTTATCCAAACATGCGTCTATCTCTTTCTACTAATTTGCCTTGTTGCGCCACAGCATAGAACACTTGTCGTATTGCTTCAGCCATTTTTTTCTTTATTTCTGCATCAATATCCCCAAAGTTTCCTGGATCCTTCCGATTGGACAAAGCAGTAATTTCACGACCATCTTTATACATTTTGATCTAAACCTTTCGACCAAACATAATATAGACTAAGTCCCACACGACCCTTTAACGATATTATAAATTTTCAGCACATCTGATATTTGTTACAGAATCTTAGAGTGTTCTTCGTCTCCTAATTTATTAATGTACGTATCACAAAGACCTTGTTTTTGAAGAAAAAAATATGTAGAATAGTTATTTACGTAGTGCTATCTCCCATTGAAGTTATTTAAGGCTAAGCATCATAAGTTGAATTGGTCGTTTATAAATTCGAAATGATTTACAATTGTTGCATATAAAAGCTATTTCTTCAGAAAACTATGATTCGTAATCATTGATTCACTGTCGTTTTCAGATTATAAATCATATCATGATCATGATTATCATCATCATGTTTATAATTGTTTGAATTCAATGAAAACATTGTTTTTCATGAAAACGTTCAAAACAAGTTTGACTGGCCAGTTGGCGTGGTTGGTAAGATACCCTATCTATCACGCCGCAGGTCGTGGGTTCGATTCCCACTCAGTACAAACATTTGTGTGCATGAACATGTCTGTTTGTCCTATGTCTGGGTGTGATTATTTATATATGTATGTATTTACAAAAGAAAAGTAGTATATGTAGTATATCAGTTATCTGGCTTCCATAGTACAAGCTCTGCTTAGTTTGGGGTCAGATGGCCGTGTGTGAGGAATAATGTCCTAAAGATTTATATATTTTTTATATATTTATATATTTTTAATATTGTGTTATAAGTAATAGACTAAAAATGTTTGTACTCAGCGCAATACAAGCAAAAAATATCTTTGACACTATTTTAAAAATCTTATATGAGTGTATGTGTTTGTTACATGATTTGGATGAAACTCAGCATACCGATAGAATATGTCTTTTATTAAAAAATAGACATTTTATCCCGGAAAAGAGATCCTTCAGGAATGCGGGTGAGACCGCGGGCGTAGGCTAGTAAATATCTATATTACTGAAAGTTCTACTTCTTTTAAAACGGGTTTTTAAACAACAGTGAGTGGAGAGGTGAAAATTGTGACACCTGTTCAGGTTAGACTCTACGCCACTTCTGATCCCAGGATAGTCGCCTCCGATATAAATTGGAAGAAAAAATAAACGGTTTTACAAATGACATTTTCTAATACGTGTATAATTTCTACATGAACACCAAAACAGTGGTTTAGATATTTAGAAGATTCACTTTTAACAATTTTAAAGACTTTCACATTATAAAAGTTATTATTTGGATTATATGACTGTTTCAATTCTTTCTAGACCTTGTATCTATAGACTA
The DNA here is from genome assembly GCA_951216915.1 of Tetheella fluctuosa. Taxonomy (NCBI): domain Eukaryota; kingdom Metazoa; phylum Arthropoda; class Insecta; order Lepidoptera; family Drepanidae; genus Tetheella; species Tetheella fluctuosa. The sequence goes on along the minus strand of OX578229.1, from coordinate 10,644,383 downwards.
GGTCTACAGTGATCGCCACAAACATTGGATTCCACTGCCAAGACATGCAGCTATAAAAAACTACACCACATTCTTGACAGGTATTGATTTTACTACATCTGGGTGTTATTCGAGTTTCCCGTGATGAGGATTTCGTTTAGGCATTATCAAGTTAATGTTATAAATTTGAGGCATTCAATTACATCATGCATCGTATTTATAATAAAGATTACAAATCACATTATCGTGTTTGTTTTATGATGCACATTTACACGAATATTTGGATATGTTATCAGCAAAATTATAGTAATCTTCAAAAGGTGTATTTACACACTCATTAAATAGTAGATTGTTATATAAGGAGCTAAAATGACCCATTATATACGAGGTAGTTTTACTCCCGAGCTTTAGCGGGGGAGTAAATAGAAACAGAGTTTTAATGGGTTTTAGCGCCGTGTGTTACACTATACTTTTCACTACGATTGCGAGAAAATAAAACAATCCAATACAAGAATCCACTCGTTTTTCTGTCCTCCACTTCATAAACTTTTCGTAAGTATTTGAATAAATGCTTTGTGACCTTGACGGCAACAGATTGAAAATTATTTCTTTTCCTTTCTCTTCTATTTGTAAATTAGGGTCTCCATTCTCACTAGATGATAACATTTTCACTATTGTAAAATTAATTATGGTCACTACCAATTCAATTTGCAATTAGAGAAAAAATATAAAGATTTCGCGCCAATGTCTTTTTTTTTGTTTCTTCTGTAACCGCACCAGAGATCGCCGATTTTAGTTCCATTTTCAAAATTAAAATGAAGTTTTTTTTTTTATGAAACAGTAATAAGTCGAGTCTTTATTCATGATTATTCTACTTATGACTAAAGACTTTTTCGTTTTTGTAAGCTCATTGTCATTTGACACACAAAAATTTTAAAAAAAAAAACCTTTTTCCCTAGAGAAAGAATTGCTATTTTTTCTTCGCTCTGGTACCTACGCCACAATGACTTTTTGAGCAAGAGGAGTGAAAGTATATTAGCTAGTGACAACTACTTATTTTATGTCGTTTAATTTCGATACTTCCATGCATAAACTTTCTCAAAACCATGAATATTATATTGTCTAAAGATTTTTTTTTTATACTACTAGGTGGCAAACAAGCTTGCGGCCCACCTGATAAGCGGTTACCGTAGCCTATAGACGCTCATAACACCACCAGCAAAGAAAATACAATTTCACTCACGCGTTGCCAACCTTGAGACATGAAGTTGTTAAGTCTCCTGTGCCTGTAATTTCACCGGCTCCCATACCCTCCTAACCGAAACACAGTAATACAAGTGCACTACTATTTCTCGGCGGAATTTGATATGGTGTTAGTACTTCCCCTTAACTCTGCACTAAGAGTTCTACTACCTTTAAATTTCAGCTGCTGAAACTTCACTTTTTGTGTAGCGATAGATTTTTTACTTGACTGTCAGGTAAAACAAAGTACCGAGTAAAAATTATTAACAAAAAACTTGGTGACTATTCTTGAAAGTAGTACGTTCCTTTTTAGGGTCTTATTTGAATTAGAAATTATAATAATACTGTATCAAAATCATTTTCTAACAGTTTCTGGCAGGTGTGAAAATGTTGTTCCGACATAATTCCCGGGGAAACTCTTCAAGCATAAATACTTAATGGGATCGGACGAGCCCGCGTACTGGATGCAAATCTATTTAACGCGTCCGGATCCCTTTTTCGGATTAATTTTGGGGCGATTTATATGTTAATGTTGTATCATTTTTTAATGCTTCATTACACTGGAAGGTAAGCTTTACATGATTTAATTAAATAAATATCAAAGTCTAATGGGAGTTATAACTTCGAAGCTACTGAAGTTACTACAGTTCAGAAGTCAGCCGTCAACTGTATATTTAATTGTATATTGTATTGTACATTTTGCTGTTATTGAAAAAATATAGCCAATAGTCAGATTATAAAAAAAAAAGAAAAATATATATAAAAAATGTAACCTTGCTGAGTTTCTTGCCGGTTCTTCTCAGTTGAAGGCTGATTTCCGAATCGGTGGTAGCTTCAGTAAATTCGACCTTCATAAGTGCCCTCCTAGGGCCTAAACTGAATAAATGGCTTTGACTTTGACTTTGACTGAGAAGAACCGGCAAGAAACTCAGTAAGGTTACATGTTTTAAATTGACGTTGGTTTTTTTTTCTATCATAATGTTTTACAATTTCTAAACAATATGACATAACCATAGACAAATAAATAAAGAGATGAGATCCCAAGGTTTATATCCTACGAGACGGTGGAAATGCTCTCTCATTTTAGAGTTGAGTTTGAGTATCTCGTACCATTTCGGGTGAGTGAATTGTGATATTATTTTTCCTATGTTAAAATGCACTGATTTAATTGTTTGATAATGGTAATCGTTGCTTTATATTGCTTTTGATGATCAATAAGATCTGTCAGCTGCCTTTGCAGCAGCAGATTTGTTCGATTATTTCAATCGATAGATACTGTCGCCTGTCAACGATCGATACAATTGATTCAAGGATGCAGGATGATTTATGTTGTTCACTTGTCTATCGATCGACAAAAAATACGATGTCTATTTTATGTTGCTTACCATATTTGCTCTATTTTTGTTTGCAGTAATTACGGAATTTATTGCCGGCGCTTCTCAGCAAAAGCAACCTTTCGAACCGTGCGTTATGGGAGTCTGATAATTCATAAGTGCCTCTGCACACACTCACAATTTTTCATTTCATTGAATTTCTTGTTCATCATAAATCGAGCAAACTATAGGAACTTTTACAAAACTTTTGGATAAACTTATGATCGAAAATGGTAAAGATCTTTAAGAAATAGACAATCACCAAGCTACCTATCGGTAAGTTCTGACAGCTGAGTTCCAACCAGTTCCTTCTAGACTTTATGCACTTATCATCAATTTTCAAATTTAAAATTTTCTTTATTAAATGAACTCATTACAAGTATTTTTAATCGTCGGCCACATCATCACTTATCTTGGTGAGATTGTGGTCAAACACAAGCCTATATACTGGGTGATTTTTTAGTCACTGGCAATACTTGCTGGGGTGGAAGTACTCATCAATATGAACTACTTTTACTAGAAAAAGAGATAAAACTCACGAACGAAAACAAAACTATTTCAATTAACGACAAAAATCACATTGAACAAAAAGATTTTCTATTACAAAGTTCACTGGAAGTTCTAACTTTGTTATCATTCCTCTCAAGACACACTGACTACTTGGATTATACCCTTTAGGTACTTTCGTGAAAATGAACTTTACACTTAAGTTACATACCTTACTAGCTTCCGCCACGCGGTTTCACCCGCGTTCCCGAGGGTTTTTATGTTTTCCCAATACAAAAAGTAGCTACTCCAGATTATAATCTATCTCTGTGCCAAATTTCATACAGATCCGTTCAGCGGTATAAGCGTGAAAAGGTAACAAACAAACTCACATTTGCAACAAAACAATCTTACCATGGTAAGTAAGTTTAAATTAACTGGCTCTCAAGTGCAGCCGCCTGAACACACCGGTAGGTGCTTGTGACAAATTATTTATAGCAAATGAAAACGTCTTACATTCTTATAGCGGTAATTTATTCAACTTCTATACAACTTGAGACACATTTAAATCCAAATTCGTTTTATGGCAAAGCCCATAATCCTGCACGTTATTCGTACAAAACTTGGAGCCTTTTTCGCTTATTATATGGGATTTAGTATTATTGAAGTAGGTACTTATTAAAATTTAATCTACGCTGACGTCACATTAGTAAATTTGCTAATTTGCAAGAATAGGGCATTTGCCTATATTCAAAATAAATTATCCAACACTAACCAATGTATAAAATATCTAAAAAAAAAGGGGGAACCACGATTATTTTATTAAATTTATCCCTATTATGATTTTTAATGACCAATCTAACCATAAAGAGTATGCTATATAATTATGACGTCACATGCTTGTATTTCATACAAAACTCCATATAAACCTATCGTTTTGACATTTCATAAAAAGTTGCTGATTTGAATGTCTGTCAAATACCCTATTACATAGGTGTATTTTTTAAGCCACGATCTTCGGCTGAGACTAGAGTCGCTCTTAACAACAAGAGTTCAAGATAAATACGAAAGTTATTTGTTCGTCTGTCACGCAGCTACGAAATAACGGATCGATGTGATATTTTGCACAGAGACAGTTTGTGAACCGGAGAATGACACAAACTACTTTTTATCCCAGGAATAAGGGTGAAACCGCGGGGTGAACGCTACCAAAAAATTATAGTGCTAGTTCCTTCCGTACAATTAAATCCAACAGCAAATTTTGCTATTAATCTTTCCTACATATTTATCTATACTAATATTATAAAGCTGAAGAGATTGTTTGTTTGTTTGAACGCGCTAATCTCAAGAACTACTGGTTCGATTTGAAAAATTCTTTCAGTGTTGGATAGCCCATTTATCGAGGAAGGCTATAGGCTATTGTACTTTTTAACCCGGGAAAACACAAAATACCTCGGGAACGCGAGAGAAACCGCGTGGAAAAGCTAGTTAACATATAAAATAAAAGGTTCTGCAGACCTCTATTTCTTGGCGGAAAGCCAACGTCATCCATGTGACCTATAAACACGCGAGCCTAGAGAATGATGCCTCTACAACTTTATCATTATGATGAATCAACTGTTTATGGGAGTGTGAAGCTTATTTAAAATACATATGTTGTTAGATTTCCTTAACCAACAAACACGAGTTGAAAAATCTTGGTAGGATTTTTACTAAAATACTAGCGGGCCCGACAGACGTTATCCTGTCCAAACTCGATTACAACGCCATCTACCGGGTCCAATTGTAGTTTCAAACCATCCAGGGACCCGCTCAAATATACACACAAAATTTCATCCAAATCGTTCCAACCATTTAGGAGGAGTTAGGTGATGACAAACACACGTACAGAAGAATTATATATATAAAGTTATAGATTTTTAGTGAGGAATTGGTATGAGTTTACATTTGATACTTATAGTGCCTAGTGAATAACTTAAGGCACTCAGAATATTATTAAATGAAAATATGAAACTCTATGTAGATATTCGACGCGACGTGACTGTCGAAACGAGAACAAAAATTACTATTTTTACCGTAGATTAAATTTTATCATGCCGGAATTATAACTTCATTTACAATCAATGTATACAATACAAACTATGATATATAGAAAACATCCTCAAAGCCCTCGCTGCTGTCGATAGGCAAGGTTCCCAACAGGCTGGCAGCGTTCCCTTTTTGGATGGCCAAGCTTATGCGTTGGCGGAAAAAGCTCCCAGCCCGTCGGTCTCCCGAAGCCTCGATGAGCTTGGATGATAAAATCCGAGCAAATCGGCGAGCTTTCATTTATTTAATATCAACATTCGATACCTATATTTTTTAATTATTTATACAAATCAATGAGCATGGTTGAGCTTGAATGGTATATACATACAAAAGGCATGTACCTACTTCTATTATTGAACTAGTTTTCCGCCACGCGGTTTCACCCGCAATTCCCAATTTTGTCCCCTAACTGATTGAAATCCTTTCTTAATACAACTCTACGTTACAATAGGAATATAACCTCTAATTTTGATGTTTCTAGGATCAGCGGTTTAGATTTTGCGTTGATTTATCACCTGTCAGTGTCAGTCAGTCAAGACTTCTTTTATATAGAAAGGTAATCTACACTAATCTAAACTATAATAATAATATTATAAACTGGAAAGATTTGTATTTTTGTATGTTTGTAGCGAATAAACTCAAAAACTACAGGACCGATTTTAAAAATTATTTCACCATTAGAATACTACATTATCCCTGAGTAACATGGGCTATATTTTGTCTCGGGAACGCGGGTGAAACCACGCGGAAAATATAGTATAATATATGTACTTTATACTAGTTTACTGGCCCTGCGTGTTCTCCTCCTTATAATTAAAGGAGGCTTAAACCATTTGCATTATATAATTCGAATGCGTCCAAAATTGCCGTCTTTTGGCGGTTAGGCATTAAATTAACTGATGTGTGACGAATTTCCCACAATCAGTGCCAGTCTATTATTATCCCAAAAAGCGTTTCTAAGGAACACAAAAATGAGGAAAAGAAAATATTTTTCCTGTAACTTTTTAACTAAATTACCCAAAATTTTCTGTATTTTTTTTCGCTTACAATTTACAATCCTCCTTTATTTTGTCACGAATCTTTTTTAATTTTGCAATAACATCACTGTCGTTCTGTACTTTTGCAAATAACAAAACTGAAACGACTTTAATTAAGAGTGGAGACAGACAGACATAAGCATGAATCATTAACTAACTTATCATTCATTTACTAACGCACCTGTCAATTATTATGATTAGCTAACTGTCCCAATAGACATTGCAGTCACGCATTGTGATATACAATTACTAATAAAAAAAAACATACGCAGGTGTATGTTTTTTTTTATCTACATTGTCGGCAAACAAGCATACGTCCCACTTGAAGGTAAGCGGTTACCGTTGTCTATGAAAGCTTGCAACACCAGGGGTATCACTCGCGCGTTGCCGACCCTTCCCCCCTCCCCGATGAGCTCTGGCGACCTTACTCACGCGCAGTAACACAACTATAAGTTATTTGGCTGCGGTATTCTGTATGGTGGAGGTACTTCCCCGTCGAGCTGCTCTCTGAGCGACATATCGCTATGCGCTACCTCTCACATTATTTTATCCACATACGTTACCAGCATCAGGGTTATTCAGCATTATTTTTTGACAACCAAGGGATTGCCAATTATTTAAACACAACCTACCGCTCCGCGGTTTTACCCGCGTTTCCAAGGGATCTTATATTTTCCCAGAATAAAAACCTATACCCTTCCTCGATAAATAGGCTATTCAACACTAAAAGAATTTTTCAATTCGAACCAGTAGTTCCTGAGATTAGCGCGTTCAACCAAACAAACTCTTCAGCTTTATAATATTAGTGTAGATACAAAATCTAAGTTATTAAGTTACTATTAATGTATGGAGCTTACTCCATCTACTCTCCTAGTTCAAACTATACATCGTTATGTTTTAATTCTGTTAGTGTCCAGCACATAAAGAAGGTGTGAGGATATTAAATCTGGACGTTACACACGCCTTGAAACCTGTCTGGTCGCGTCGTGTAACAGAGCAAAAAATAAATAAACTACGATACGATTAAGGCCGCAAACTCGAAGTTACTACAAGTTTTTAACTCACATGGTTCTCACTTGGCATTTGTTTTGAAATGAATGAGACTTTTTTTTAGTATGTAATCTGACCATGTTAATGATAATGAGCCTAAAGTTGGTAAACATACAGCCTAGATTGGAACTGATTATCTTACACTGAGCTAGTCCCCCTTATCAGACCCTTCGGTAGCTATTCCGATCGGAAAGGGTGATTTTATTTCGCTTTTAAGCTGATGTTGTGTTAGTCGCAGAATTAATTTGCTACAATCGTGTACCGATCGACTGCCTCATTCCAAATGGAAGTCTGAAATGAAAAAATATAAGCCATCCTATTCGGTAGACTACTCAATCGGTTCGTCTACCCGATCGGGACCGCAACCGAGCAGGTCTGGGATAAGGGGGATTATCGCCTTAAAATTGTACAATACTGTTAGTATTATCGTTTCTTTATTCTGTTGTTGCTCTCGATTTTTTGTGATTTGTTTGTAAAAATTCTACTTTGTGTATGTGCGTCCTTTTCCAGCAAATAAATGTTTTTCTTCTTAAAATATAATTTGTTACAAAATATGAACCAAAAATTTCTATTTATTTCACAATCAAGATGTTATAATGAACAGAAAACTTAATTTTAAATTAATTATAATTGAAAATTATACTAATATATTTTTACATAACGTGGTAATTTGCAAATATGATTAAGTAAATGAATTGACGATAAAAAAAACATAGTTGAATTTAACTATTCAAATCTGACATCATCATAGGATATCACATAAAACTGGACTTTTGGCGGGAACTTGCGAAGTGACGTTGTGTTTTCGTTTTATTTTCATGAAATCGGTGTATTGAAATTAAATGAATGCGTGTATCGTGACTTTTCATGTTTTCACAAATAACGAAAAGTTATAGTAAAACAGCCACCAATTTAGTAAAACCTGACTGACTTGACTATATGTATAAGTACTAGATTAGGTCATATTTTCATTGTGAATTATCATTAGCCATAACCTTGTTTCTATGTATGCGACTGAAAGACTCCGAATCTATGGTCAAGAATAAATATTATTAAAAAAAAAACACATAAAACTCTCATTAAAAGTGATAACCGTGATGTGAAAAATTTCTCCCGTGGTAGCTGTCGGTAGACACTTTTAGGTCACCACCGGCACTGACACGGCGTATATTTGAACTTTATTCAGTGGCGCAAATAAATGAGTGCATTGACTCATTTCATCTATTAACTGAATCGAATTTTAAATATCTTTTGAGTGTTTAAAGGGCTTAAAATACATCGGTTTTAGTAGCAGTGTATAAGGTTCAAGATGTCCTAATCACAAGCATATGTCAGGAGGCACAGGAAACTAAATTATTTATATTATATTAGCGATTTCACCCGCGGTCCTGAGGGATCGTATATTTTGCCTTAAAAAGTACCTACATGTTAATCCAAAGTTTCACCTGTCTATGTGGCAAGTTTCATCCTAATCCATTCAGCCGTTCATGCGTGATCGAGTTACAAATATCCAAACATACAAACATTCACATTTATAATATTATAGTAGGATTCATTTTTATTATAATAGATAATATATAGGTATAATTATTTTCATATTTCTATTATATATATTTTTTTCAATTATCAAACTAACCCAACAAGTTAAATTAAACCCAAACACCTTAACATACAATACATAATCACAGTTCCGACCCGTCACACAATAACTGAAGTTTTAATAATTAATTGCACATTTTCATCGGATAAGCAAGCTGAGATTAATTATATGCAGAGCAGACAGTCGCGAGATAACATACCTATAACGTTACGTCTCAGTGAGTAATGCTAATGAAATGGCCACCGAGATATTGTGAATAGAAAATTATTACGGTTCCACAATGAAGTATATTCGTAGTCTACCCGAGCGGCAAATGCTTTTGATTACTTTACTTTTCTAGTGCAAAAATGTTGCTTGACTTTTTAAAATATTTCATAGACTAATACCGAAATTCAAATGCATGCAAAAATTACAAAACCTATAAAAACACCCAATTAAATTGTGGAAAAACTCGGCATCTAAATTCGAAATTTAAATTCAGTAAGTATAAGCCAGCTGATTCACGAAGCCGACGGCTACGTACCGGACAGGGCGGCGGGTGCGTGCAAGCCTCCGCGGTCGGTATCGATCGCCCGTCGCATTGCGGTGCCACGTGATTTCCTTAACAGCTGATTTTAAAACACGCTCATTGGTCGTCGCCATTTGTTTTATGAGGTTCGACGATTAAAATGCAATTTACTGATTCGGAATATGGTTTTTTTTCGCGTGTCAGCTTATCTGGGCATGTTTTATGTGTCGGAATCAATTTTCCAATGGGTGAACAGCAGGCCTAACGTTGTAGTGACGTTTCCAGTGCGTTACGTGTCCACCCGAATACGTTTTATGCTGTTGGTTATTGGTTTTGCTACAGTAGATGTGATTAATGGCGTAACATTTTTTTATGAAAAAGCTTTAGTACAAGTTTATTGTTTTCATTTTTGTGTCATTTCTGAAATTGTGTGTATTTTATCATCACATGTCTTAATTATGGCTTATTGGATTTTATTTATGATTTGCTTATTTTCTTTTTTTTATTCGTATTTTGAAATAGGAGCGATTTACCTGAAATCATGTGATATTTTTGACATAAAAAGGCGTGTACAAAAGGAGTTTTTAAGTTATCTACATACATAAAAGCCGTAACAGGCAATACATTATGCGAAATCTTGACGACCTTAATGTGTAGAGCGCTTAGCGTAAAGGGAATCCTATATGAAAGCCTCTTGCCTAAGGGATGACATGAATTCATTTCTAAAGGATAGTAAAGTATTTCGAAACCTTTGAGTAATAAATAAATGTTATTTCTATGGTTTAGGCATTTCATGTAGAATTCACGACATTGGCAGTAATTTTCATAGTCATAAACTTTGACGGTGGTAGGGTACTTTGTAGTACCCGCCTAGCTAGCTGCCACTTAGTGTCCTTATCACCATCGGCCACATCATCACTTACCATAGTGAGATAGTGGTCAAATACAAGCTAAAAATATATACAAAGTAAAAAATAAAAAGAGAGAAAAATTTCGTTGCCTACGCGAGCACGAATTGCCGTCAACTGCACTCTGAAAATGCTGCCACGGATTTTTGCATGCTACCTTTATATAACATCTTTAAATGAGTCAGCTTTCAGCAGCACGTGTTTTTATTTTTATTAAATACCAATATTTTCACAGGCATTTGTTCGATAATTTTGGCCGGGCAGTGCCACTCTGCAATTTGAATAAGTGTGTTGTGTACAAAGTAATCTACCGCCGTGCTAAGGTTTTCCCTCACTGAAACTTCAAGCTCATTGGATTCGAACCCACGACTGACTTATAAGTTGGAAAACTGTTCCTAAACACCTACCGTTGTGTTCAGGTAGTTGCATTTGAGAGCCAAATCCTTCTATGCTTTGTAAAAGTTGACAACACTTTGGGTTGTCAGCCTTCTGACATAAAAAGACATCATCCATTTAATATCCCAATACGAAACATGAAAACATTAGCAACAAGCAAAAAAAACTAAACACAAACTATTTTATTATCCACCATTACGGCTTCACCATTTCGGGACCCATCTTGTTAATCTCTTAAAAAAAAATGTTCGCTCCAAATGATAATTAACCGCGCGGCCCCTTAATCCGACGACATTTCCCTTTTGCGAATTACCTAGAGACGGCTAGAGCTAAACCTGGGGGTGTTAAGTTATAAGCGAAAGGGGAATCTTTTACACTTTATATTTAAGTATTTTTTTCCTATCACGCCCGTGGGGATAAAGGGTTAAATTTTGACTTATTACCTATGAATATTATTTTTATTTATTTTTTATCAGTATTATAGAAAAATATCCCATAAAAACATAAGACACCTTTGGGATGCGAGTGAAATTGCGAGGCGGAAGCAAGTTTTAAAGGTGATACAGCGTTAAAGTTTATTCAGCTTAGGTTCTAGGAATTAAGGTCCCTAACGTTACCACCGGTTCAAAAGTCAAAGTTCAACTGAGAAGAATCGACAAGAAACTCAGCAAGGTTACAATTTTTAAATATAAAACAAATTAAATATAAAACTCAGTAGTAATAAAATAATTCAAATCCAATATAGTCCATTTAAAAAAAAATATATACCTAACGAACGTTGCCGATTCTTCTCAGTTGTAAGCTGACTTCCGAACCGGTGATCATAAGTGCCCTCCAAAGGATCCAAATGGCTTTGACTTTGACTGTATAGCTCAGGAAATATATTCTAAGAAATATAATATTTATATAAAAAATAATTAGACTTTTTCAGCGCATAACTTGTACCGTATCTTTTAGCCCGAGGAAAATTTAGCACTCAAGAAGACTTAGCTTACGTACTGTAGGCAGACAGATATATTGTTACACTTAATTATTATATATATTTAAATAGATTAACACGTTTCCGATCGTATTTTAATATACAGTTAAGTTGTTTAAGTAGGTGTCTATAAATATCATATACTAGAATGTGGGTTAAATAAGCAACCACTACGATCTCATCTTATGTAGGTGAGTTAGTTACACCCTTAATAACTCAAGAACGGCTGGACCGAGTTTTATGATCTTTGCTTCGTTGGATTTGTCTCCGCCCCGAATAGCAGAATAACTATAAAAACATTTTCAAAAAATATATCGAGAACACGGGTGAAACTGCGGTGAATAGCTAGTTAATTACTAAGACTGTCATTTTTAATGAAATATTTAGAACTCGAACACTATAATATTTTTTTATGTATGTCTTTTTTATTTATTTATTTGCTCTACTTATTTTGAGATTATATGACTGCGTATGGATGATGTCCTTGGGTATTATTACATCATTATATTCTACTGTATATAGTTTATTTGTTTGTCCTTAAAGGAACAACGCATCGATTTGTTTTTTCTCCTTTATCCTGGTAAGACGAGCGGAACCTTGGGACGAATCTAACTCTATATATTTTTTAATTATAGGTAATATAAATTCTACAGCATTTCTTTCCAAATTATACTGGTAGATATTTTGAAATAAGTAGTTTCTTTTCTAAACATCTTTTACTATAGAACCAACTTGTGAAAACGGAAAAAAAACAAATGTTACAAAAAAATAAAATCTTTCATTTCGACCGAGCTATGGAAAGGTCCTCAAGCCTCCTGGACCGATGGAATTGCTAGGAGCCGCTGGATGCAACCGGCCCAAAACCGTTCGTTGTAAAAATTAATAAGTGAGGCCTATATTCAGCAGAGAACATCGAGTATGTTGTTGAATTTGAAGATACAGCTTCTGGCCCGCGGTTTCACCCGTGCTCCCGATCTTATGTATTCTCGGAATAAAAAGTAGCCTATGTGCTATCCCAAACTATAATCTACCTCTACGCCAAATTTCATCCAGTTCCGTTGTGCCGTTCTGGCGTGGTTGAGTAACAAACATCTATCTATCCATCCAAACTTTCGCATTTATAATATTAGTAGGAAGGAAGTAGGATAGTAGGATTAGTAGGATTCACGAAGAGATTTCACAATTTGGTCCCATACTAAAAGTTAAAACAAAAAAGCCGGCCAAGTGCGAGTTGGACTCGCGCACGAAGGGTTCCGTACCATTATCTATAAAAACGGCAAAAAAATCATGTCTGTTGTATGGAAGCCTCCTTAAATATTTATTTTATTCTGTTTTTTTAGTATTTATTGTTATAGCGGCAACAGAAATACATCATATGTGTAAATTTCAACAGTCTAACTATCACAGCTCATGAGATACAGCCTGGTAACGGACGGACAGACAGTAGAGTCTTACTAATAGTTTCCCGTTTTACCCTTTGGGTACAGAACCCTAAAAAGAAGCCATCTCGAATTATCCACTCAGTATAACATGAGATAGTAATTACATTACATTATTTTAAAATTCATAATTACGTAGAACATAACTTAGTCTTACATAGTATCATAAACTACTTGAGCTACAGTAACTGGGCCAGGCTAGATTATATCTCAAGATTAGTGTGTAGGACCCGAACAGTCCCCTGTAATATTACAGAGTCCCTAGTAGGTAACTATATTATGATATAGGATAGGTAAATTGCTTTACCTAAAACTATCTAGTCTCCATTTTATATTTTATGGGAGGGAAAATTAAAGGGTTTGACAGTAGGTAATAACCTATACAAAAATATTTTGTACTTTTTTTTGTGTGAGGTAGAGTATTTATTTATTTAAAAAGGTACATCAACAGCACACACATTAATACAATTACCAAGTAACAAAATTAAAACTAGGTTCTTATATATGCGCCAATTACAAACGTACACAACATTGAATAATTGACAACACGTAAAACTTAAACTACAAATAACAAAGACAAGCCAAAGTTCAAACAAAATGAAAAAGTAAGTTTTTTAATTAATGCACATGAAATATAAACTTAACTACTAACCAAATATACACAATAAGTACACCCTTGTAATTTAATTTTTACAAATTTTAGCTTTATATCTAAATAGTGTGTCGAAAAAGATGTCCAAGTCCTCAACCTGTTTACCGAGTTCATTATAGTCCCGCATAGCAATATGTCGCTCAAAAAGCAGCTCGACTCCGGAAGTACCTCAAGAAAATACGATATACTAAGGAAAATACAAGGAAATACCTAAGATAAATTTACGATGAGAGTGAAATTAACATGAGAGTTGCACAGATAAATTAATACGCATAACAGTCACTGCTACGATCGATACACAAATAAAACCAAAAAAAAATGGCCGAAAACTGTATAGTGAGAAAGACAGGAGACCGGCTATAAAAAAAAAATCGCGATGGAAAAATAGGGGTTTTAATATAATATTTTTTATTCTAAGTCATGATAAAATAAAAATAAAAATCTTGCCAAAAAAAAATTAATTTTATAAATAACAAATAAAAAATAGGGGTTGATCGTAAAGGGTTGTATGCATTTTTAATGCTGTATCTTAAAAAAATAAAAACAAAAAAAAAATTAAAAATAAAATAAAAAAAATAGGGGTGGACTACCCTTAACATTTAGAGGGATGAAAAATAGATGTTGTTCGATTGTCAGACTTACCCGATATGCACACAAAATTTCATGAGAATCGGTCAAGCCGTTTCGGAGGAGTTTAACTACAAACACCGCGACACGAGAATTTTATATATTAGAATTAGTAATATTACGAGACAGTCTCACAGGTTACCGATAAGTCCCTCAAGTTTTAAGGTAGTTTTTCTTGGCTATTTTTTCCACACTGTTTTGCATAAAAATATAGCCTTATTTGCTGTCGGTACACGCTCTTCGGTAAATATGAACACCCTTTAACATAACAAGACTGAATTGTACCTCGTAACCTGTTTTACGGCTCTTGTATTTCTTGTATTTTTTTTTATTATGAAGTACTGCTCTTTGCTTTCCCATGAATTAAAGATATGTACTACTTCAGATTCCAATCTATTGTCATTTCATTTACTTACATAATTTTTAATATAGCTTCTCCTCCGCGGTTTACCTGAGTTCCCGTGGGATCTTATGTTTTCCCGTGATAAAGAGTATCCTATATGTTATTCCAGGGTATGATCTATCTATGTACTATGTTTCATCTAAATTAATTCAGTCGTTGATGCGTGATTAAGTCACAAACATCCAAACACACAAACTTTCATATCTATCCTACTAATTATAAACTAATTATAAAGCTGAAGAGTTTGTTTGTTTGCTTGAACGCGCTAATCTCAGAAACTACTGGTACGATTTGAAAAATTCTTGCAGTGTCGGATAGTCCATTTATCGAGGAAGGCTATAGGCCACTTTTATTTCGAGAAAACACAATTTCCCTCGGGAACGCAGGTAAAACTGCGGGGCGAAAGCTAGTTTATAATATTAGCAGGATGTTTGTCTGTTTGTTTGTTTGCAACGTAAACTTCCTATACCATTCATTTGAAATTTCAAACAAGGGAAAAATAAGTATTGCACCCCGAGGATTAACTAGTATCTAATAGATAAAAATAAAAAGAAAAACAACAATATTTTATATGCTTTTAACTGTGATGATTTTTTGTCACAATATCGTATGTTTGTTTTGCTTGTTATGTTTTATGAATTGGAACAGTGCCTCTGAGATAATATTTGTTTTTTTTTTCGGTACGAGTGACTACGAAATGTACCTTAGCCCTAAATAACTCTAGCGTAGTATTACACTAATTTCTACCCCGTGGTTTACCCGCATTCGAACAAAAAATATCCTGTATGATATACCATTTATTATACCATGTATTTTTGAAATGATATTTATTTTGAAATAGGCCTTCACAAGCACTTATGAATAGTCTGACTCTAACGCACGGTTCGGAAGGTTGCTTTTGCTGAGAAGAGCCGGCAAGAAACTCAGCAATTACTCTTTTCAAAACCTATTCAGATTTATTAAATAATATTTGACGGGGAAAAAAATATTAGTGACTTAGTAAATAAATATATAGCAAACATTGGCAGACCAGACCCCACAAGCAGCACCTGTTCACAATTATGATGAATTGATTATAATCTTTGTTTCCACAGGTCCCTCTCAAGAGGCCGTGACCCATTTCCTTGCTCAACACTTGGGTGTAATGATGCCACGTAAGCACGTTGCTGTACCCATAGAAATCTAATGAAATAAATAAATATTCATTAATTTCTCACATTCGAGCTTGTATTAGAAAAACCAGATAACTGATATACTACATATACCTAGGTACTACTAAAATTAAAATTATTAGCTCTTCAAGGTTGGCGAGCACATAGGCAATCCCCTTGGTATTGCTTCGTATTACTGGTGGGCCTTCTACAAGCGTGTCATCTTACTGACATTAAAAAAACAGGTCAAGTGCAAGTTGAACTCGTGCGCCGAGGGTTCCGTACCTACCCTTTATTAATATTTTCTTTCAAACAATAGCACTATTTTATTTATTTACCTTATTTGGTTCCAATTAAGCTAGACCTCTAAATTGTATGAGCGCCCATACAACTCAGAGGACTATCTTAATTAGCGTCAACTATGTATGCATAGGGACACCTTTAATTTTAATTATTTTTTTTACCTTTATTTGTGCTGTAAGACCTTGGTTTTTGCCAAATTTCGTGATTCTAGGTCAACGGGAACTACCGTATAGATCTTCGACCCAAAACCTATAGGATACTTCCGGTTGACCTAGAATTGTCAATTTTGGTTAAAAGCAATGTCTTACTTACAGCACAAGTAAAGGGAAAATTCTGAAAAATAAAAAAGTTGAAAATTAAGGTAAATTTTGGTACCTACAAGTTTTCGCGAAAATCTAAATTTGCCCATATCTTTTTATCGTGTTGAACGACTTCAGTATCTGGTATAAATTTTCAACTTGCTAGGTCCATCCGTTCTTGAGAAAAACGGTGGTGACACACGGACAGACGGACGGACAGACGGACGGACAGACGGACGGACAGACGGACAAAAGAGTGATCTTATAAGGGTTCCTTTTTTACCTTTTGAGGTACGGAACCCTAAAAGGAATAAGGATGGTGTTCGCGTTCAATCGAAATTTTTCAATTACGCATTTGAAATAGCGATGTAAATTATTTTACAAACAAATATAATTCTAGCACTTTAATTTGCAGTTCAAACGGCAGTAACTCAACTATGCCACTTCTATACTACTTAGATTTCTAATCACAAAGCACACAATCTTTCACAACGTTATCTCCATTGCCCACTCGTAAGGGTTAAGCTAACGTAAACCTGCAAGCAATGGGTTACAATGATCACTCTTGATCGATACGTATGTAGGATGTGGAGCTGACAGAAAATAAAGTAGTCATTGTGTAGAAAATTAGATTTTCAGGGGTATTTTGTAGATAGGTAAATTACTTGATAATGTAGGTGAATAAGCAGTGACACAATACCCTACTATGTAAAAAAAAAAGGAGAATAATATTCAACACAATGCGTTCCCGAAGGATCTAATATTTTACAAAGTTTTACTCCAAGTTATATTTTATCCATGTGTTAAAATTTATCCACATTTATTCAGCCATTATCGCGTATTATCATATATAAAACAAACTAGTTTCTGTCCCGCGGTTTCACCCGCGTTCTCAAAGTCAAAGTCAAAGCCATTTATTCAGTTTAGGGCACTTATGAACGTCGAAACTACTGAAGTTACCAAGGGTTCTCGAGGGATCTTATGTTTTCTCGAGATAACAAGTACCCTATATATTATTACAGGGTATGATCTATATGTGTACTAAGTTTCATTTAAATCCATTCAGCCGTTTATGCGTAATTGAGTCACAAACATCAAATCACACAAACTTTCAGATTTATAAAATGCACAATTACTGTCTTAATTAAGCGTATCGTCTTATTAACAACTAGGTATATACGAGTATACAGAATGTTTTTTTAGTCACTGGCAATACTTGCAGGGGTAGAAGTACTCATCAATATGAACAACTTTTATTATGAACACAGAATAAACGAAGTAAGACACCTTACAGACGACATCTCGTGGGAAAACCGTCACTTGTCGCGATATTCGAAGCTTGACGATAAACACATTAGAGTCTCTACACATCGGGACAAAAAATATAGCACAAGATGTCTGGCGACTAAGTGCCGTGCTGCGGACAGACTTCAACGCCTTATGTATGTGTTGAGTTTTTGTGCCTTTACGAATAAATAACTTAATACTTAAAGTAATCTGATTTTAGTACGGAGCACTAATAAGTGTTAAGTAGGACATTTATTATTAAAGAAAATGCTTCATAATATGGACTTATTTAATTTCCCGCTAGCCAATTTCGATGAAACAAAACCTATTCGAAGCGCCAAGCTAAGACTATTTTATCTGTGAAAACTTCATGATAATTTGTTTGATCGTTTTCACTTACCAACCTTCGGGGAGGCCGTCTCAGATTGTTTGAACATGTTACAAGAATGGAGTGGCAGCACAGTTCTTAAAACGTCACAGCTGATTTTTGATCTAAACTATTGTTATCCTCGTAATTTTATATGTAACTAGTGAACCACCCCGCCTTTGCACGGATACAATTCATATACCTACACAAACCTTTCTCGTTTATCGCTCTTTTTATTAGTGAAAACCGTATCAAAATCCGTTGCGTGTTTTAGAAGAAGTAAGCGGAGAAACAGACATATAGATAGCGACATTGTCTTATACTATTTAGAGATTTATTGTAACAGGAGTCAGCCGATCGAAGGTCCTTCTTAAACTAAATATATAGCTATATTTAGAAAAAAAAAGTAGCCCATGTCCTTTTCCATACCATTGGCTATCTGCGTACAAAATTTAATCGCGATCAATTTAGCGCTTTGGGCGTGAAAAGGTAACAAACAAACAAACTCACATTCGCATTTATATTATTATTATAGTTAGGATAAAGTACGATTAGTAGGATTATATAATTAATAATAAAGATCCTCGGACATTCTTCACACACGGGTATCTAATACTAAATAAAGCAGAGCTTGTTGTGTATTAAACTAACATGTTAATTTTATGTATAGAATCGAAGCCATGACGTGTGTTATGGTAGTGGTAGATAAATTATGTATCTATTAAATAAGTATCTAAGAGTTGGTTAAAGGTTGTAGGTAGAGCTTTTAGTTTTTTCACAGTAATTTATTTATTTAATTATACAAGCTGATTTTTTAGTGACTGGCCATACTTGCAGGGGTTGAAGTACTCGTCAATATGAACAACTTTTATTATGGGACCAACTCTGATATCGTATAATGTATAATGTACCTACATAAGTTACAGTAAAGTTAATAGAAATATAGCATTATAATCTCTATAGTTTTCATTCTTATTCCCTCGTGATAAAGTTTAATAAAAAAATAGAGTAATACATTTTTCTATATCACAAGGTTAGACATTCACAATTAACAATAGGGTATTTTACTCTATATGAGAAAAAAATCTAAAAATGTACAATTTAGATAGCTTAGGCAATAAGCAGTCGGAAAATGTTAGTTTTAGTTCATGAAATAACTTAATTAATTTTAAAATTAATTTCAAAGTTTTCAGTTTTTAATCTGTTTCTAAACAAGCGAAACAGTAGCCGCCATTATAATGACGTCATACGGTGGTGTATGTAAAATAAAAAGTGTCAACTGAAGTAATATTATTATTATTTTTACACTAGTATTCATGCATTCAGGAACAGCACACTAATAAAAAGGATAATAACTCATTTTTAATTTATAAATTTTTATAAGTCCAATTGAGACCAATATCAGCGCATTTATTTACTTACAAGAGACCAAATAACGTCATGACCGTAGTAGAGTAACATGGCGTCCAGGGTGTTCATCAAACTACGCGCGAAAATTAAAAAAGTAAAATTTAAATGCATTTTTATGGCACTTATCGAATGAATAAAATTTTTGTTTTTTTTTGGTGGCTTATTAGCACCTTAGGAACGAATTGAGACACTTTTTAAAAATGGGTTTAATACCCCACTGAATTAAAGTCAAATTCCTCTACATTATAATTTAAAAGTTTATCTAACTCAGAAATATTATACTGCACGTAAGATTGGTAAAAAAATTCAACTTTATTTATATAAAATACCCGACCTAGCTACTAGATGCACTCATTATTGATATTGGGCCAATAGTTGGCTAAAGACAAGGTTGGATCAAAGCTTTGCACGCTTCAATGCATCCTAATGGAAAATGTATGACCAAAGTTTCGAATATTGAATAACTTCCAGTCAGAATAGAGAGGAAATATATTATATCAATATGGTTTTGTTAGAACCTTGTTTTGTTTGTAAGAGACATTTTTTTCCAAATATGTACTATAGAAACTTGATTAATGATTATACAATAAACTAGCCGTTTCCCGCGGATTCACCCGCATTCCCGGGATAAAAACCCGCTATGGTTCCCTCACGATGTTTTCCTTCACCGAAAGCTCAAGCTCATTGGATTTGAACCATCAACCTTCGCCGCGGCCGGCTGGCTACCACCCTCAAGTTGAAAATCGCCAAACAGCTACCGGTGTGTTCCGGCAGCTGCACTTGAGAGCCAGTTCCTTCTAGGTTTTGGGCCATAGTGAGACTATAGTCAACCACAGACCTATAAATAATGTTTATAACACCCAACCATACGTAAAGGGACAAGCAATGCGTGTTTATACAACTCTTAGCTACATAACCAACGTCTCCCAGTCGTCGGCAGGTCGAGACTGGCTGGCGGGGCATGGTGCCAACTCACTCCCCTCGTGTTGCAGGCAAAATGGACATTAGGTAGATGTGAAGTTTTCTATTATGTAATAAGTAGCAATTATTCTTAGTGTATGGTTTCGAATGGTCGTTTTATTGATGATTTAGGTAGGATATTTTGTTTGAATTGAGTTTTGCGTTTTGGAAATAATGGGCAGGTTTTATTTTAGCTACAGAGGAATGGTTTGTCATGCTTTGTATTCGCGAAAATAATTTTCAAACTTTTCAATCGAAATGTATGACGTTTTTGTAATATAGTAGCAGTTTATACTTTACGAATATCGATTATTGCCAACCCTATGAGATGTTGAGACTCGAGCCTATGATGTCCGTATACATTGAGAAGAAAAACTAAATTGTGTTAATCGAAAATATACCTTAAGTCACTAAACCAGAATTCAAATTGAATTACTTAAATTTCGAATCTAAACTACAATTAGAATGTATTCCAATTTCAAATCTATGAGTTTTTTTTAAATCACCTATTTTATTACTTTATTAGTAACACAGTAAAATGTAGGTACAATACGATTGTGTTTACAAAAAAGTTTTTGTATGAAAATATTTTTTGTCAAAAACGTAACAATTTAATTATTTTTTTAAAAAGGAATACTTGAATATTTGCCAAACGTCATTCCGTTTCCAGTTCATATGTGCAGCATTGTTGCCTACACGCTGGCACTCTTACTAGCTATTACCCGCGGTTTCACCCGCGTTCCCGGAGTAAATAAAATCCGATGTTTATTTTTTTTATGATTCTGCTATTCGGGGCGAAGACAAATCCAAAAAATCAAAGATCAATAAAATTGATCCAGCTTTTCTTGAGTTATAAATGGTGTAACTAGCCCGACTTACATATTTACAATTAAAGTAAAAAATACCAACTATGATATATAGAAAACATCCTCAAAGCCCTCGCTGCTGACGATAGGCAAGGTTCCCAACAGGCTGGCAGCGTTCCCTTTTTGGATGGCCAAGCTTATGCGTTGGCAGAAAAAGCTCCCAGCCCGTCGGTCTCCCGAAGCCTCGATGAGCTTGAATATATATAATATATAGAAGATATTGTACTATCTCTATCACGCCGCAGGTCGTTGGTTCGATTCCCAATCAGGACAAACATTTTTGAGCATAAACATGTCTGTTTGTCTTGTGTCTGGATGTAATTATCTATATATGTATGTATTTACAAAAGAAAAGTAGTATATGTAGTATATCAGTTATCTGGCTTCCATAGTACAAGCTCTGCTTAGTTTGGGGTCAGATGGCCGTGTGTGAGGAATGTCCCAGAATATTTATTTATTATTTATTATAATACTTTTGTACGGGCTTGAATTATGAAAAATCCGAACTTAAGACTTTAAGGCGATGATAGCTCAGTGGTAGTGACGTCGGACGCCGCGGCGAAGGTCATGGGTTCGAATCCTACAATGAGCTTGAGCTTTCGGTGAAGGAAAACATCGTGAGGAAACCATAGCACGGTGGTAGGGTACTTTGTAGTACCCGCCTGGCTGGCTACCACCCTCAAGTTGAAAATCTGTCGCCAAACACCTATTGGTGTGTTCCGGCAGCTGCACTTGAGAGCCAGATCCTTCTAGGCTTTGTGTGTTTACCACCTTCGGCCACATCATCACCTACCATAGTGAGATTATATATATAGCCTATACAAAGTAAAAAAAAAAAAAAACTAATTTTTATTTACATCATAAAGTCGATGAGTTAGACAATAAGTGAGTCAGTACTTTTCGTTTTAAAACTCGTTCATTGATTAGGTACATAAGCTATCGTGTAATCTATCACAATTCTGTCGTGGTAAGTTTGTGGTAAATATGGAGGAAAATGGTTTTGAAATGTATTCACCGAAACACACCATTTAATCTTTCCTAACTTAATATTATAAATGCGAAAGTGAGTTTGTTTGTTTGTTACCTTTTCACGCTTAAACCGGTGAACCGATCGCGATGAAATATGGTACGCAGATAGCCTATGGTATGGAGAAGAACATAGGCAACTTTTTATCCCGAGAAAACATAAGATCCCTCGGGAACGCGGGTGAAACCGCGGGCGGAAGCTGCACAATAATAATACAATGTTTTATATTTTCCATTTACCATAACACAAGATATCCACCCAATAAAAAACATTTTTTTTAAATAAAACATTATAAACTGTAAGTCACTTAAACTTTGTATATTGTTACATTAAACGATAGTAGTAATAAATCGTAGAGCCGGCTACGTCGTAGCCCCGTAGCCCGTAGCAACTCGTAGCAGGATCCCGGATCAGGTAGCTAGATCCCACATTTATCATACGTGAAGGCTTTTGCCTTATAGTATATAATTTAACTTTAACTTTTTATGTAAAACAATTTATTTTAATTTATATGCTCAGTCTCAGTCTCGAAAGTTATTTTTCCATTAAAGCACCAGTAAGCAATCTTAGGGTTATTTATTTTGAGGTATTATTCATAAATGTGTATTATGAAATGGCCACGGATTTATTGACCGCCTCACAGGCATATTTAAGAAATCTGACGGTATGGAAACTGTTATTTCCAAAGTATTCAAAAACATTATACAGGTTGAAAAATAAAGCTATATTTTCATACATTTTGGTCGAGTAGGTATTGAACTTTTGTATGGAACAGCTGATAATTTTTCCCAGTTAGTCACATAGTAAAAGTTGTTCATATTGATGAGTACTTCCACCCCTGCAAGTAATGACAACGACGGGTAGTACCCGCCTGATGTGCTACCACCCTCATGTTGAATAGCCAAGAACCTACTGGTGTGCTAGCCACTTACTATCAGGTGGACTGCCTGACAACTTGACAGCCATTTCATATGAAAAATCCAGCCTAGTCGGACTCGCGCACGAAGGGTTCCGTTTCTATAAAAACTGCAAAAAAAACAGGTGTTTTGTATGGGAACCCCCTTAAATATTTATTTTATACTATTTTTTAGTATTTTTGTTATAGCGGCAACAGAAATACATCATCTGTGTAAATTTCAACTGTCTAACTATCACAGCTCATGAGATACAGCCTGGTAACAGACGGACGGACAGTAGAGTCTTAGTAATAGGGTCCCGTTTTACCCTTTGGGTACAGAACCCTAAAAAGAAGCCATCTCGTATTATCCACTCAGTATAACATGAGATATTAATTACATTAGATCAAAGTTTCTATTTACATTTAATATTCAGATAAATCTTTCTAAATTATTTTACATTTTCCATTTAGAATTAATTTACTTCTTAAACTTAGTTTGTTAGTCCAAACTTAAGTTTACCTAACAAGACCTAAGTTACGACGTTCTATCCGCTTTGAGGCGAATGATTTAATCCCATCAATATTTGGTTTACCCTTTACTTTACTTGTACAACTTTATGTAGTTTATCTGCTTAGTTCGGTATATTCAAACTTTTCTGTTATTTTATCAGTAACTAGCGACCTGTCCTGGCTTTGCATGGGTGTAATTTATATATGCACAAACCTTCCTCGATTATCGCTCTTTCTATTAGTGTAAACCGTACCAAAATCCGTTGCGTGGTTTAGAAGAAGTAAGAGAAATAGACAGGAATTACTGAGTAAATATTTCTAAATGTTTAAACCTTTGTAGTACCCGCCTTCTGGCATAAAAAGTGTCCTACAAGTGATAGAAAATTACTGAGATTAACTTAGAGACATAATTTACTAGCTTCCGCCGCACGGTTTTACCCGCAGTACCGAGAGATCTTGTGTTTTCCCGGGATAAAAAGTAGTAAATATGAAACTAAAGGTAATCAAAATGTGAACATTAATTTAATTTTATTTTTTACTTTGTATAGGCTTGTGTTTGACCACAATCTCACTATGGTAAGTGGTGATGTGGCCGAAGGTGGTAAGCACGCAAAGCCTAGAAAGTAATGGCTATCTAGTAGATTATATCGAAATAATAAAAACCGGTTAAGTGCGAGTCGGACTCGCGCATCGTGGGTTCCGTACAAACTTCGTCCATCACGGGAAATGCACAATTTTATTTATTTACTGTATTTGAGTTAGTTTCCAATTAAGCTAGACCTCTAAATTGTATCAGCGCCCATACAACTCAGAGGTCTTTATTAATTGGCGTTACTATGTCTGTATGGGGACACCCTTTAATTTTCAACTATTTTTATTTTTTGGAATTTCCCTTTATTTGTGCTGTACCTTGCTTTTTGCCAAATTTCGTGATTCTAGGTTAACGGGAACTACCACAAAACAAATAAAAGGGCAAAAAAATCGCGTGTTTTGTATGGGAACCCCCCTTAAATATTTATTTTATTTTGTTTTTAGTATTTGTTGTTATAGCGGCAACAGAAATACATAATTATTATTATTATAGACGGACGGACAGACAGCGAAGTCTTAGTAATAGGGTCCGTTTTTACCCTTTGGGTACGGAACCCTAAAAAAGATTTTATTTCCAGAAGAAGAATTTCTTAGGAAGTATGTGCGTAAATTCATTCAAATATGTTATTATATTAGCGTGATTAATAAAAAAAATACCAGTACTGTAATCCCTCCAATGAGATGTTTTTTTTTTGTGTCAGTAGGTTGACAAGCCTACCTGATGGTAAGTGGTCACCGCCGTCTAAGAACATTTTCAATGCAAAAAACCTTGAAGAGCTCAAAATCAAGATTGAATTCTACAATGAGCTTTCGGTGAAGGAAAACATCATGGGAAAACCATAGCACGGTTGTACGATAAAAAAAGTAAAAATAATTATTGACACGATAGAGATCAACCAGTGTCTATATAAAATTCAGCGACAAATTCAACATTTAGTCGACGTGTTATAGGGTCCATTCAAGATGTCCTTACGGAATTAAATATACGAGCACTACGTGACGGGACTTGATACATTTACCCTTACAGAAGGCCGAGGCTTAGTGGGACATCATGATTTAGAACAATCGACCTATTACGGCTTATCTAATTAATTTTATAGGCATTTAAGTTCAAATATAGTTAATACACGTAATATACTAAATCTATACATATATATACCTAAATACAAATAAATAAAATTGAAGTGTCTGTTTGTAATGTCAGAATAACAGTTTTTTTTACTAAATACATATGAAAGAATATACGGTACTTATAACAAAAGAACAATTTTTAAAAAAACTGTCTGTATGTTTGTTCCATTTAAATAGCTACTAGTTACTTGAGAGCCTTCAAGGCTATGCAAAGTTCAGCAAAACCTTCTCTTTGTTCAATAAGCTGCCGCCGCAGTTTCACCTGCGTTCCCGAAAAAATGTAGCCCATGTCCTTCTCCATACTATAGGCTATCTGTGTACCAAATTTCATCGCGATCGGTTCAGCGGCTTAGGCGTGAAAAGGTAACAAACAAACAAACTCACATTCGCATTTATAATATTAGTAAGGATAGGACTCGGATTAATCTGAAGCATAATTATAGGTGTACGTACAGTGGGGCAAAGTTGGGCACTTGCCCCAACCTGGCTTGTAGCCAAAACAAACTAAAAATTACTTCTCAATAACATAGTTTGAGAAACTATATTTCTTACTTTTGCCCCGCCTCTAAAACCAGGATACGCCCATGCCCATATCTGTAAATATATAAATCAAATTTCTGACTGTCTGTATGTTTATTTGTAATTTATCTACTCTTATACCATTCACCCGATGATGATGAAAATTCGGTGACTTATGCGTAACTCGCGATTGCTACAAAAAAAACATGGCATTGCAACGAATGCGGTGGATTTAACTAACCCTAATCCTAATTATCCTAACATCTGAATCCTAATAAATATAACTTATATAATAAATGTGAATGTAAGTTTGTTTGTTACCTTTTCACGCCTAAACCGCTGAACCAATAAAGAAATTTGATACGCAGATAAGGTACTTTTTTCTTCGGAACGCGGGTGAAACCGCGAGGGACAGCTAGTCCATAATAAATACAACACAAACATAATATAACTAATCAATGGTAAGACGTTATATAATGTTGTCGATCGCTCGCCGATCACGTTCTGTTGTCACACGGCCTCTCGCCCAGCCCTCCAGACGGGTAATGGAACGTAAACAAAGCAAATACTAACATACTACATAAACTTCAGTTAACTGAATTTTACACAATATCTTAGTGAGATGAAGAAAATGAACAGAAGGTACTCGTGCTTTTATTAATTGTATTAAGGCTCCAGTCTCCCTAAAATCAGTGTTCTTGCGGAATTTATCAGAGAAGAAATATTTTTTTTAGTCATTAGAAAAGCAATAAATGAAATATATTTTACGTTATTTTAAAGTGTGAGATTTGAAATTTCTAATACATATTTTATTTTTTAATTTGACGCCACTTTTATTAGCTTTGTGAGGCTTTAAACATACCTCTATTATTCCTCTTAATCTTATGTAGTTACTTTTTTTCAATATCGTCTCAATTTCTTATTTAAACTGCTTTAAAAAGTTATAAATTTCTGAATTCGACCCTTGCAACATATATTTTTTTCTATTACAAAGTAATGGTTTAGAGAAATCACACTTTAACCACTTCGAAAACAACTACTTATCTGTCGAATAAAAAATGTATGCAGTCAAAAAATCATTTAAAATAAATTTACCGAAACTAGACAAATAACACAACGAACGCTGTCAATTCCCAGCGGAACTGAATGGAATTTTGATGCGTTTTATGTTTGAAAATAGGGAAGTAAAAATAAAACGCACAGTGCGTAGTAATATTAAATTTAATTTTAATTGAATATATCCAAGAAAAATGTTACCTAAACTACCGATCCGCTATAATAGGCTTTTTGACATCAGGGTATATCTACTGTCTCGCTAAGCTTGTCTCATTTTGGCACGTGTAAGTATATGGGCTGTCAAAAATTGCTAATGTACAAATTCAAAATAAATGGCTTTGAAGTGGCTAAAACGTGTCAATTCATGACAAAAAGAAATTTCCCCTCTGATGCAATCTAATTATATTACATACAAACATACTGCACTGCGGTTATATTAAAGAAACATTTAAGGATTGTAAAACCAACCTAGCAACCACGAATTACCCTGACAACCCGAAACACACCAAACTTTAACCATAACCTTACCAAAACCCCATTACATAACTGCAAATATACGCAAGATTGCAGTACCACGTTAAATATCGCAAATGATAAAGCTAAAATTACTCAAAGGCACACAAGAGGTGCGACAATGACACCAAATAACCTAAATATAAAGTCCCTGGCGACCAAAAAGGTGGCCGAGGCGTTTTATTTGACGCTCGCGTGATATAGCCCAATATCAAACCAAATATCTAGACGAGGCCATGCAAGTAGTGGGCTGATAGGCGGAGCGGAAGCGATAAGTTTGTGTGTACCTATATATTTTGGCGTAGTAGCTGAATGTATTTAGATGAACTTTGGCACATAATTAGGTGGTATCCTGGAATAAAATAAAGTATTATTTTATCCTGGAATGGAAACTAGTAATAAAAAATTACCTCGGTCAACTTAATGCAGGTTCGTACTTAATTTGTTGCCTCTGTTTGACTTAAATTAAAGCCATATAAAGTGTTTTTACATAGATTTAAAATAAAAAAAATTGGCAAAACTTTAAGAAAATTATAAAAAAAAAAATTACCGTCATTTTCAAGCACCATAAAACGTCTTAATTCTCATGAGCAGATCGATCCCGCTAACTCCATAGCCCACCATACCGTCGTCCATCCACGAAATGGGCCTGAAACGGTACACCACCGTGAACTTTGCCCTTATTCCCCGAAAACCGGTAATTTTCACCATATCAGACTGAATAATATTGCTTTATAATAACTGTGCGATGACATAATGCGTCTGAGAATTTGACTGACCTACATCCTTTATTTAAATACCTATTACCCTAATCCTAACTAATATTATAAATGCGAATGTGAGTTTGTGTGTTTGTTTGTTAGATACACTAGTCGACGGGCCGGTTGGCGTGGTTGGTAAGATACCCTATCTATCACGCCGCAGGTCGTGGGTTCGATTCCCACTCAGGACAAACATTTGTGTGCATGAATGTGTCTGTTTGTCCTGAGTCTGGGTGTCATTATCTATTTATGTATGTATTTACAAAAGAAAAGTAGTATATGTAGTATATCAGTTATCTGGCTTCCATAGTACAAGCTCTGTTTAGTTTGGGGTCAGATGGCCGTGTGTGAGGAATAATGTCCCAGAATATTTATTTATTTATACCTTTTCATGTCTAAAACGCTGAACCGATCGCGATATAATTTGGTACAGTACTAAAAATCTTTTTAGTACTGTTTGGAACCAACTCTTAAATTGCAATCAAAAATAACAATTTTCATACATTTTCTGGGAAAAATATGTCAAAGTCAAAGCCATTTATTCAGTTTAAGCCCTAGGTGGGCAATTTGGACGTCGAAACTACCGATGTTCCCACCAGTTCGGAAGTCGCCTTCACCTGAGAAGAACCGGCAAGAAACACAGCGTTACATTTTTTTTTTTGGACAGTGTATGCTATCCACCTAATGTTAGGAACCCTGAAAATGGCAGATATCGTCCTCAAGCCCTTAAATTAAGTCAAATAACTTCCCACTTGATATCGGAAAGTCATTTCTGTCCCAAATAACGATTTGGGACCGGTTAATGGTCTAAATACGACGCCTCTAATGAATTATCGCTCTTTGTGCTATAATGACAAGAATTTTTTTTACCATAAATTTGCTTAATGGCTGTTCATAAATTCTATAAAATCCTCGATAATCTAATAGGCATGAAAATGTCTGGACCTATAAAGATTTAGGATCAATGTCTTGTTGAACTCATTTTGATCTTTAAAGGCGATGATAGCTCAGTGGTAGTGACGTCGGACGCCGCGGCGAAGGTCGTGGGTTCGAATCCTACAATGAGCTTGAGCTTTCGGTGAAGGAAAACATCGTGAGGAAACCATAGCACGGTGGTAGGGTACTTTGTAGTACCCGCCTGGCTGGCTACCACCCTCAAGATGAAAATCTGTCGCCAAACACCTATTGGTGTGTTCCGGCAGCTGCACTTGAGAGCCAGATCCTTCTAGGCTTTGTGTGCTTACCACCTTCGGCCACACCATCACCTACCATAGTGAGATTGTGGTCAAACACTAGCCTATACTATATAATTTGCTATTTGTTATTTAGCTATATTATTTAATTTGCTATGTTTGGGATCTACTAGTAGAAAGAAAGAAAGAAAAAATATTCATCCAACAAACACACAATATTACAGAATTAAAGACACAATGGCAAGACAAACAATTAAAAAATAAAATATTCTTTTCCTATCGGAATGGCAACCGAATGGGTCGGAATAAGGGGGATTGTTGGCAGTTTCATACCGACACGATACCGACATGTCAGCCCGGTAAATTTTACGCCAAAATAGCAGGATACTTTGTATTTACCCTGGCTAACTGCTAGCCTCTAGTTTGTTTGTTTGTTTGAACGCGCTAATCTCAGGAACTACTGGTTCGATTTGAAAAATTGTTTCAGTGTTGGATAGCCCATTTATCCAGAAAGGCTATAGGCTACTTTTTATCCCGAGTAAACACAAAATCCCTCGGGAACGCAAGTGAAACCTACCTAGTAATATATATACATTAGATTAGATATAGATTAGTTTGATTCGACTACTAAGTACTATTTTTGTGAACTCACATTAAATACAAGGTCACATATAAAATGTAGGAGTACAGAAATTTAATCAGATATCTTCAATTTCCATCTAAAGTACATCCTACATTAGTAGTACGCTACCTAATGAGGTAGCAGTAATTTAGTCGACATTTCAGAAGTTCCCGCCTCGTGTAAATAGTTTGAACATTCTCAGCATGGCTGGGTTATTAAAATTCCTGAAAGAAGACGATAAATTCCCCTGCCAACATGTAACCTGGACTTTTATCAAAACTCATATTATTTGGAACAATTTTCAGGAATGGAATAGAGCATAATTATAAAAGAAATGCAATAAAGTTTTTGCTATATTTTTAATGGATATGTAATAATGAGATATACAAGTACAGTCTCACAAAACAGCACTCTTTAGTAAGAGTGTTCTAGGAATGGCTCCTAAAGTTTATAATAAATTACCAAATGAAATGAGGAGCATTGATAGCATTAGTACTTTAAAAAAAAAAGTGTATGACTTCCTTAGCAAAAATGCATACTATTATATTAATGAG
This sequence comes from Tetheella fluctuosa, assembly GCA_951216915.1. Classification (NCBI taxonomy): domain Eukaryota; kingdom Metazoa; phylum Arthropoda; class Insecta; order Lepidoptera; family Drepanidae; genus Tetheella; species Tetheella fluctuosa. Next base: position 10,613,598 of record OX578229.1, on the reverse strand, counting down.
TACCTAACTGATAGCCAATCCTGATTTTAATGTTGCATTGTATGCTATTCATTGAGTCTGGTTGTGATTATTATTTTATTTTTTTCTTTTATCTTGACATTGTAATTTGCTTTTAATTTAATTATGTACCTTCATTTATTATTATTATTTTATTCTTAATGTTTAGATAATTGATATTTGTACGCCTTGCAATGCAAAACATAGGTGAACTTGAACATTTATTTACCATCGCTGTACCTAACTACCTATGTTTTACAATAAATAAATTGAATTGAATTGAGATGAAGAATTACAGTCTTTGTATATTTATTTGTGAAGCCGTTAGAGAACCTCAAAAACTTTGATATTAAGTATTACAGTATTAGATATATATATATATTGAGTTTATATTATTAATATTTATTTATTTATTTATTTATTTATTTATTTATTTATTTATTTATTTATTTATTTATTTATTTATTTATTTATTTATTTATTTATTTATTTATCTATTTATTTATTTATTTATTTATTTATTTATTTATTTATTTATTTATTTATTTATTTATTTATTTATTTATTTATTTATTTATTTATTTATTTATTTATTTATTTATTTATTTATTTATTTATTTATTTATTTATTTATTTATTTATTTCTTGGTGCACAAAACAGATTACAGACATTTAACACAGCATATACATCAATAACAGGAAAATAATAATAATATTTGTTATAGTTAGGAAAATATATACCATATATCATGTTACTGAATTTTATTTTAATCTTATAAAGTTAAGGATAAACTCCATTTTGATTTTTTAACTAATATTTCTCAGATTTAATTTTATTACGTCTATTACAAGCGCCTAGGAATTTTGTATTGTATTAATTTTGTTCGTATTCATTTTTCATTCAAAAAGTTATAGAATATAGGTTCCTTAGTTGCAAATGTCCGTTATTTATGCTAATATTATAAAGCTTATATATTATAAAGTTTGTTTGTTTGAACGCGCTAATCTCAGGAACTATTGGTTCGAATTGAAAAATTATTTTAGTGTTGGATAGCTCATTTAACGAGGAACGCTAGAGGCTACTTTTGATCTCGGGAAAACATAAGATCCCTCAGGAACGCGGGTGAAACCGCAGGGGGGAAGCTAGTTTATTGATAAGGAACCAATATATGGTTTTAAATAGTTATAAAATCATTACCATACTCCGAATCACAAAATTACGTCCCAATAATTTAAATTTCATTTGCTTGTAGTATTTGAACCCACGACTTTCGGCACAACATACGACGTAACATAATGTAATGTTACACCCCTTGACTCACGCGTCCCAATATAACAAATAAAATAAAACAGGAATCGCAATTCAAGTTATTGCCTTCTTAACTTTTACAATAATAAATCTAATAACATAGAGCCAGGCCTAACCCCCTACCCCTTCCCCTTCTGCGAGGGGGGCGCGTTGCTCTATGGCCTAAACAGATGGTCAGTTAGGTAAACACGATAAATCATAAATTACGAAGTTTATTGAAAAACAAACAGTTTTATGTTGCTTAGTTTAGGCGTCTTAAACAGTAGCTATTGCTTTAATATAAGTATATATATTTTTATATAAAAATGCTGAATGGGTACCTACCTACCTATGTTTTTTTTTATAATAAAATGAGCTTGTATGGCTTCAGACTGACTTTGGGATGAGCGATGTTGAAACCGTAACATCTTCGGTTTACGCTTATTGAGAACTTACTTAGAAACTTCTTGTTAATTTTAATATTTTTTCAATAATAACACAATCAGATGGATTGAGAAGAAATATCCAAAAAACCGTCTACTTATAGCAATGAACCAAAAACAGAATGGATTCGAAAACCATTTATATACTTAGATAAGGATAGATTTCCGTATTTCTCAGGAAACGGGATATCTGATCCAAAAGAAGCCGGAGGGTACCAGTTAAACTATAACTGTAAACATTCAGATTATCTGCCAAGTTCTATTTCGACAGTGCCTACTGAATCTCTGACAATCCCGAAAGTCGTAGAAAAAGGTTCGACGATGTAGTGTAACCATATATTCTTTATTTACCGGACAGATAGGATAAAACTCTTTTGTTTTACAATGGATACGTTTGTTTGACCACAATCTCACCATGACATGTGGTCATGTGGCTGAAAGTGGTGAACACACAAAGCCCAGACGGGGACTTGCTTTCAAGTGGTGTTAACATTGATAGGTTTGGCGGCTTTCATGTCATCATTTATCTTAATACTTTTTTAAATCTTACTAAACTATCTTTATAAGTATGTTCTTGGAGTGTAGAGTGAGTGTAAAGAGTCGGTAGGCTTTTATATCAGAAATAATCCCTCTGCTTACTTCTCAGTTGTTTTTTTTTATTAATATATGTACATTCATTTACAATTAGTTTTCTCCCACGGTTTTCGCATTTAGGGATTTAAAAAAATTGCCAGAAAGATTTTTCAAATTGGATCAGTAATTTCGATGATTACCTCCTACATCCAAACTTTACTTCTTTATAATATTAGTGTAGATAGAAATATATAATCCAATGTATTTAGATAATTTCCTCAATAGGTACGGAAATAGAAGGAGAGTTTTTTTTTATTTATTCAAAGCTTTATCATAATTTCTAAACGTTTCCTCAAAATGCTTTTGCAATGTTCCTTATTTTTTTAGGTCGATCAGGCAGACGGTTCTGATGATATGCCAGAGCGTTTGCCGATATGCTACCGACCTTTTTGAAGAAGGATGTACGAATGAGTCGTATTACTGAGAAACTAAATAGGCCTAAATAATATTCTAATGTAAAACAATATGTTTTTACTTAGCCTAAATGGTTTCTCAGCAAAATGGCCACCCTACCAGCCTTGGGGCTCAGCAATCCCAAATTGTATTTTCCTTTTCGTTCTATCAAAGTTGTTCGTACAAATTATCAAGTGATTTGCAATTCAGATGTTGAATTAATAAAACCAAAAATGTAGCCTTTATATGTCTAGTGAGGCCTTTTTATCTAGAGAGGCCTTTTTTATTTAGCGAGGCCTTTTCTAATATACTATTTATCACCATCAAAATATATATCAAAATATATATCAAAAAGCAGCCTTTATATTAAAATAGCATCTTACTTATTGTTTAGCAAAAGACAATTATAATTTATTGTTTGATATAACTCCACGCACCCTCCAAAGTAAACACTGCGATAAATTAACTAAACAAATATTTGGGGAAACTAACAACACGGACTACGTCACTGGCCGTTTAAACTTGTTTTAGAAAAAAAACTTCGAAATTCAAAAACAGAAACATTTAAATTATGGGCAAAGTTACATAAAGAAGAAACAAAAATATTCAAATAAAGTATAGAAATTTTGAGATTGTATCCACTGTAAGATACAGTAACACTAAATATTTTCCAAATATTTAAATAGGTATGTATTACTATTTGTTTAATATCCTTTGGGTAGACCTTTTTCACGGTTAAATGATAATCGGAGCTTACCCTTATTTATTTACAAAAGGCTCTTTTATTGGGTTATTTGTACAGAGACGAAAAATGACAAAATAAAACATTGAGATTTACAAAATAGAAAACATCGTGAGGAAACTATAGTGGTTGGATACTTTGTATTTTGTTTAATGCGCAAGAAAATAACAAACGTCTTCTCTTTTCAAATAGTCACCAATATCATAAAATAATTAATTAATTGACTAACATTATATAACTTTTGTAACTAACACGAGAACAAACGTTCCTTTCCACACGCACTCCTATATCCCACTTAATTTAAACACCTACATTTATGAGAACATACGCAATACACACGTGTTCAACATTATCCCTTGAAGCTACCGCAAAGGTTAACCAGCATGGGGTGGAACAAAAAGAGCCATCGATTGCTCCACTGACGCCATTGGGTAAGGTGCGGTCATGGTGTCCGAGCGGTAGAACTTGCGGATTAAAATTAAATAAAAAATACTTGTGTTTTGAATAAAGCAGTAAATAAGTGAATATGCTAACAAAATGGCACTGGAAAATAGACTGATTTTAATCAATGGCGTGCCGAAACCGCTGAAGCTATGTTTTTTTTGTTTACAGTAGATTCATTGGCGAGCATTCAATAGGAAAGTATTTTATGAAATTCTTAAAGATGAGGTAATAAATCCATGAATAATTTGAAAATAATGTTTCAGTGGTTATTGAAAATCATTTTTAAATTGAGTAAAACAACCAAAGTTTGTACAAGAATTCCGTAATTTTAAATTGTTACTTTGCGTCAGTTCTAAAAAATAAGATCCCTCCGGGAATGCGAGTAAAACCACGGGGCGAGCCAGTCAAAACTCAATATGATGATAAAGTTAAAACAGCGCAAATAATCAGGCTCCTCAGAACAGAAATCAAGACAAAGTAAACAGTTGATATCGGTGCGCTTTCCACACAGCCCTCACCCTTAGAGGGGGCGGCCCTACGACCCACTTATCATTGGTCATTGACCTCCGCAAGGTCGTCAGCTGATCGATGACATCATTCCCCCTTACCGCGCCCTTACTTAGGTATTTTTCCGTCACGATTGACGTAATAATTTATTACCTACGTATTTTATTTTACATTATTGAAGGTAAAGGTATTTGTTAACTAAGTGATTCAATTTTTTTTGTTTTAACGCTATTCAAAAGTACATGATATACCTATATACCTACTCATTTATTATTTACTAGGTAAATCCAGTCATGCTTAGAAGTTCACGATCCCGTGGGAACATAGGGATAAAATGTATATAAAAACATATTATATAGAAATTAGCTTCCGCCCCGCGGTTTCACCCGCGTTTCCGAGGAATATTATGTTTTCCCGGGATAAAAAGTAGCCTATAGCCTTCCTCGATAAATGGGATATCCAACACTGAACGATTTTTTCAATTAGAACCAGTAGTTCTTGAGATTAGCGCGTTCAAACAAACAAATTCTTCAGCTTTATAATATTAGTATATAATAGATGAAGAAATATTTTTTTTTGTAAATTCCAAGACAATATTATTTTTTACCTTCTTTTATACAATCGGTAATAGAATTTCTCCAGTCTTTACCCTAGATCTACCTGATACTATATTGAGGAACTAACTACCTTGAACAATAACCGTACAGTATCGATACAATCGGTTCTTTACCGGTTCACTTCACGTAACACGACTCTATTACATGGTGGCATAATTTACTTGTATATTCGATTATCATTACTGAGTGGATATTGGATTTTCACGCGTAGGGTCTGTACAATAATAACAAAACTAACTTAATTTTGTGGCTTTGTTTACTTTACCGTGCAGTTTTGATTATCGAAGTATGTACTAGTAAGTTTAATCAAATGTTCATTTCGTTACATGGTCTTATGTGATAGCGATATGTCGCTCAAAGAACAGCACGACTGGGGAAGTACCTCCACCTTATACCGCAGCCAAATATTAACGTAATAGCAAAGGTAATAGTAACTTATAGTTGTGTTCCTGCGCGTGAGTAAGTTCGCCAGAGCATATCGGGGAGAGGGGAAGGGTCGGCAACGCATGAGTGATACCCCTGGTGTTGCAAGCGTTCATGGGCCACGGTAACCGCTTACCATCAGGCGGGCCGTATGATTGTTTACAGACAATGTGGTATATAAAAAAAGTTACTTTTAATAGACTCTTTAGTTAGAAAAATTTAAAACCATAGACGCCGAATTGCCGTCTGACGTCATACCAAGTAGAGTCCAATTAGGTTTTATTGTCAAGGTCAATAGGCCGAGTATTAGGCCTCCAACGAGCTATTACGACCAACATTACGTAAGCCTGGATCTAGGATTTTAAACTTTATAATTGCTACAGACTTAACTTGCTGGCTCTGTGCCATAAAAATTACATTGTTTTATTCAGTTAGCAACCAGACATCATTGTCTGGTTGCCGCGTTAATTATTTCAAAATTTTGTCGATGAAAAACGTATCGGCAAAAAGTCGTTAGTCGTATTTTATCATCCGCCCTCGCCATATTTATTCATTAGTGAAATTAATTGTGAACATCTTGAAATTATACGTTTTTAGGTTTTTTTAGAAAGAATTACCTATTTCCACGGATGTAAAAAAAAGACGGATGGAACCATCTCTCATTGCGAGTGAAGCATAGAAATGGCCGCCGTCTATTGATGTGTGCGTGCCATTGGTGTTGCCAGATGAATATCACTTTGCCCACTTTTTCAGATCAATGAGAATAAATCATGTTATCAAAACATAAGTTGAAACTTACCTATCTAGTGACGGTTTCACTTTTATCATACTACTGGGTGAATTAAGGCTTTTATTAAGGAGGTGACACGTCGATTGAGGGACTGTGGTTATGACTACCGTTCTGGGGCGTATAATTATTATCATTATTATGAAATTTTGCACAAACAAATTTGTACAATGGCGAGCTTAATATTAATCAAGTAGTAATATTTTTTTGGTATTTTCTAATCGCAAAAAGATAAATGATTTTACATTCATTGAAATTACATATTATTATTCATTTCTACGACAAAATAATTGAAATGAAAACACACAAGTACACTGCCAAAATAATTTATTATTTACATTACATGAATGACATTGCATCCACGTTAAGTATTAAGTAAGTACATTACGTTACATTATATACATGACCTGTAAATTATTTACACTTAATTATTTACGTAAAATTTACATTAATTAAATGCTACAAAAAAAAAAACACTAACAAATGCAACAAATACAGATTTCCAAACTAAGCAGAACTTGTACTATGGAAGCTAGATAAATACTACATATAAGTACTTCTCTTCTTTTGTAAATATATACACATACAGGGTGATTTTGTTATCACTGGCAATACTTGCAGGGGTGGAAGTACTCATCAATGTGAACAACTTTTATTATAGGGCTAACTCTGATATCGCGTAAAATAATATGGTTGCTTCATACATTTTGGTCGAGTAGGTATTGAACTTTTGTATGGAACAGCTGATAATTTTTTCATGATTTCACAGTTAGTCCCATAATAAAAGTTGTTCATTTTGATGAGTACTTCCACCCCTGCAAGTATTGCCAGTGATAACAAAATCACCCAGTATAGATAATCACAACCAGACACAGGACAAACAGACATGTTCATGCACACAAATGTTTGTCCTGAGTGGTAATCGAACCCACGACCTGCGGCGTGATAGATAGGGTATCTTACCAACCACGCCAACCGGCCCGTTAATAGTTATTTAGTTAGGAAACTATACACACAATAAAAATTAAATACATAAGTTAATTTACCGTGCATTTTCATTCCGTCCCTCTAGAACTTTTAACTACTTATTCAAAACAAATTAACATAATTTCATAGAGCTGCTCTAAATTAGCTAAAAACTAAAAGTTATCCCCGATTGCGATGTTCATTTAGCTTCTGGGGTGGTTTGTACAATAGGAACGTCCTTCTTGGCTCTGAGCCAAGTTCCTGACGCCGCGCCGCGCCGCGCTGTCCCGTCCGTAAACGAAAACATACAAAACCTGGACTCAATTAAGTGATAATGGTCGTGTTAAATATTTGCAGGTCAATGCTTATGGTATCGTTTTGTTTGGTTCAATTATTATCTTACAGTGTAATAAAATGTTAGTAGAAACGATTGAAATAAAATTACTTCATAATTTTCTTAACACATTTTGAGTTTTTCAATGTATTATCTACAAAAAAAAAACGTTAGTTACATGTATCCGGGCTGAGTTCCTTTTAATCCGCCAACGTTAGCCAAAAAACCGGTGTTTACCGATAAAGCCTATAAATCTGTATTAACCGGCTCGTCTGGCTGTTGACAACATGGAAACCTTACGTCGGACAAGTCAGCGGAATTACAGTTTTCGTTGAGCGTCTGGCTGGCTTCCAATATGAATGGAGCCTACGCTTCGGTAGCCCCTCGATATCTTGGCGGTGGTTTACATTTTTGAACAAGGTTTACAGTTTTCAATCAGTTCTTTATTTTTATTTTACTCTGTAGTGGGGTCACTTAAACCATCGATGAAAAGTTTTGTAGACGCTGTAACATGAAACCATTCCTAATTATAATAATAAAAAAAATATATACCTACCTACTTATATGGATCGGTCGGAGATACAAGCAAATGGTCGATGCTACACTTCATAGAACGACCTTGAATAAAAAAAACCGCACAACTCAGAGGTCTTTATTAATTGGCGTAACTATGTATGTATGGGGACACCTTTAATTTTCAACTTCTTTTATTTTTTGGAATTTTTCCTTTATTTGTGCTGTAAGACCTTGCTTTTTGCACATTTTTTTTTTATATTTGAGTTGTTTGAATGAAAGGAAGATTGCGGTTTACGATTTATGACGTATAAAAAAAAACTTCTAATTAGATCTCGTTCAAACCAATTTTCGGTGGAAGTTTGGATGGTAATGTACATCATATATATTTTTTAGTTTTATCATTCTCTTATTTTAGAAGTTACAGGGGGGGGACACTCATTTTACCACTTTGGATGTGTCTCTCGCGCAAACTATTCAGTTTAGAAAAAAATGATGTTAGAAACCTCAATATCATTTTTAAAGACCTATCCATAGACACCCCACAATTATGGGTTGGATGAAAAAAAAAAATGAGTTTCGGTTCTAAGTATGGGGAACCCCCTAAATTTATTGTTTTTTTTTTCTATTTTTGTGTGAAAATCTTAATGCGGTTCACAGAATACATCTACTTACCACGTTTCAACAGTACACCTCTTATAGTTTCGGAAAAAAGTGGCTGTGACATACGGACGGACAGACAGACATGACGAATCTATAAGGGTTCCGTTTTTTGCCATTTGGCTACGGAACCCTAAAAACTACTTACTAGATCTCGTTCAAACCAATTTTCGGTGGAAGTTTGCATGGTAATGTACATCATATATTTTTTTTAGTTATATCATTCTCTTATTTAGAAGTTATGTGTGCCCCCACCCCCCTGGGGGGGGACACACATTTTACCATTTTCGAAGTGTCTCTCGCGCAAACTATTCAGTTTAGAAAAAAATTATATTAGAAACCTCAATATCATTTTTGAAGACCTATCCACCGATACCCCACCAAACCCATAAGTTTGATGAAAAAAAAATATTTGAGTTTCAGTTCTTAGTATGGGAAACCCCCAAAATTTGTTGTTTTTTTTTCTATTTTTGTGTGAAAATCTTAATGCGGTTCACAGAATACATCTACTTACCAAGTTTCAACAGTATAGTTCTTATAGTTTCCGAAAAAAGTGACTGTGACATACGGATGGACAGACAGACAGACAGACATGACGAATCTGTAAGGGTTCCGTTTTTTGCCATTTGGCTACGGAACCCTAATAAAATACATCACGTGTATTGTATATCCTAATCTGATTTCTCGAATACCCACGGGATATATAGGTGGACCCTATTTTATGCCACTAATGCTTTCATCCTTGAGGATTTTATCCGATTTGTAATTTAAAAAAACTGGTTTGGTGCGTTCACACACGTCTACGTCACCGTCCCGTCACTCACAGACAAAAAGCATCATGTATAGAAATACAGTCCCGTGAAAACTATGTTCATTTTTAAAGTGACTGACCAGAGATATGACGTTGTTTATATGTCTATATTGTGAGTAATGAGTGATCCACTCACTCACACACAATATGTCAGTCACTGACATGCTACGACACGGCGGGTATGATGGGTTGATGTGTCTGAATTGTGAGAAATAATGCACCGACACACATCAGTCACCGACACACGTCAGTCACCGACAAGCGTCAGTCACCGACATGCGTCAGTAGCCGACACACATCAGTCGCCGACACACGTCAGTCGCCGGCGCGGTACATCACGGCTGGCTTACACATACCGCAAGACTTATCAGTGACTAGAGGTGACTGACATGACAATAGCAAACATTACTTATTAATACTAAACATTAGGTAAGTATGTATATAGTATGACGGGCCGGTTGGCGTAGTTGGTAAGATATCTATCACGCCGCAGGTCGTGGGTTCGATTCCCACTCAGGACAAACATTTGTGTGCATGAACATGTCTGTATGTCCTGAGTCTGGGTTTTATTATCTATATATGTATGTATTTACAAAAGAAAAGTAATATATGTAGTATATCAGTTATCAGGCTTCCATAGTACAAGCTCTGCTTAGTTTGGGGTCAGATGGCCGTGTGTGACGAATAATGTCCCAAAATATTTATTTATTTATTGTCCACTCCCACTTGAACAAACAAAAGTGAATTTCCCATTTAAACTAAGGATTAATCTTTAAATCCCTTGACGGCAAAAACAGAAATATACCTACGAGGCTAATGGCTTTTGTTTTTAATTAAAAGGTAATCAGCTCGCTTTCCACGAACCTGTATCGTACACAACACCGTACTTGTGGCGCCATCTGCTATGTAAACTGGTAACTAATGACGTATGGCAAATGAAAATATTTTTACACAGAATTCTTTGTATCTAGTCAGTGGCGGTTCCAGGAATTTAGTTTGGGAGGGGCTTGACCCAGTTGACGGTGAAAGTAGTATAATAGCAAGCTTAATTTGAGATTTTTAATTTGAGATCCGTCACATCAAAATGCTGAGCGGTCAACCTCGTTTGCCGGAAATACGGCGTATAATTTCTATATTTATCGAAACTTTTGTATTTTTCTTAATATTTACTGTTTTTTCATTTGTATTTATTTTTTATTTTCTTTTTGATGCTATTTTTATTTGTAATTCCAAATTAAGTTTTTTTATAAGTTCTTTCTTTGTATGTGCGTCCATTTCTCGTAAATAAATGTATTTACTTTAAAAATAAAAAAATGTCAGCGGTGGACCCAGATGCTTTTGGGTGGGCTTGAGCCCCTTAGCTCCCCCCGTGCATCCGCTACTATCTAGGTCCTAGATTATAATTCTAGAGGAGCAGGTACTTCCTATTTTTTTATATGAAGACCTTAAAGGAATTAATAGACATGCTAGTTGTGTCTCGAACTTTATAAATGTTACAATATATACTTATAACAATAGTAAGGTACAGTCAGCGTCAAAAGTAGATTGGCACTTTAGTACCCTTTCATAATAATCTATTGATATTCTCTTGACAGTTTGTATGAAAATTATGAATTGTGTAATGTGACACGGTACTTAAGTGCCAATCTACTTTTAACACTGACTGTACCTATTTATCTAAACGTTAATCGTCAACCTATTTTTTTAACTGTTCTCTGTCTTCAATTTGACGAGTCTGTTTTTAGGTAGGTACCTAATGGTTACTTAAAGTTTTTTCAATATTCTACCCCTAAGGGATGCTTGTATATATAAAAAACGATACATAGACAATACTTAATTGCTTCTTCACAAGTGCAAAAAAAGAAGAAAAACTCTAGTATTGAATGCCGCCATTGCGCAAGTCAGAACATCCCCTTACCCTTGATAGACAAACGAGGATAGTTTCGATCTATTCTATATTTAGCCGTATTGTAATTACAACTGTATTACCATAGCATATTGTTGAGAATGTTTGTAATTGGTCTGCTATCGATCAAAAGTTGATTTATGTTCGTATTACAAAAAAAAAGTTTGTGCCTATTATGGTAACTGGTAGCGCCATCTAGCGGTGACTGGGTGATACTAATTTATTTATGAGTTTTTTTTTCATTCGCCTATCTGTATTTATTTAGCTAAAATTGTAATAACCTACTATGATTGCGTATCAAATAAAAAACCTACCAAGTGCGAGTCGGACTCGCGCACGAAGGGTTCCGTACCATTATCTATAAAAACGGCAAAAAAAATCTGGTTTGTTGTATGGGAGCCCCCCTTAAATATTTATTTTATTTTGTTTTTAGTATTTGTTGTTATAGCGGCAACAGAAATACATAATTTGTGAAAATTTCAACTGTCTAGCTATCGCGGTTCTTGAGATACAGCCTGGTGACAGACAGACGGATGGACTGACAGCAAGTCTTAGTAATAGGGTCCCGTTTTTACCCTTTGGGTACGGACCCCTACAAACCCTAAAACCCTAAAAACTGATATTTTTTTATGATCAGGACAAATATAGTCAAATAGATTTTTCTATTTATTACAGGCTTCATTTTAATGGTTTTAGTGAGAAAAGCAAGTCTTGTAAAACTCAGGTTTAAATTATAATATCTGTTACTTTCTAACAAAGTCATTTAACAAAAACTTTATTTAAACAATTGAAAATAGTCTTGTATACAGGGTTATTTGTAACTTTCACTATCGGACCAACACTGATATCGCTTAAACTAAAACAGTTGCTTCATACATTTTGGTCGAGTAGGTATTCAACTTTTGTATGGAACAGCTGATTTTTTTTTTGTGATTTCACAGTTGGTCCCATAGTAAAAGTTTGTCATACTGATGAAATAAAGCCTAAAGCACTGCCGTCGAGTTACAAATAACCCTGTATATTTATAATTTTATTCAACCTTCGATAATATCACGAGAATGCCTAACCACTTTTTATAATACACCTTTTTAGGGTTCCGTACTCAAAGGGTAAAAACGGGACCCTATTACTAAGACTTCGGTGTCTGTCCGTCTGGCGTCCGTCTGTCTGTCACCAGGCTGTATCTCAAGAACCGCGATAGCTAGACAGTTGAAATTTTCACAAATTATGTATTTCTGTTGCTGTTATAACAACAAATACTAAAAACAAAATAAAATAAATATTTAAGGGGGGCTAACGTGATACAACAAACGTGATTTTTTTGCCCTTTTATTTGGGTGCAACCTATGTATATGGTAGTTCCCGTTGACCTAGAATCACGAAATTTGGCAAAAAGCAAGCTCTTACAGCACAAATAAAGAAAAAAATCCAAAAAATAAAAAAGTTTAAAATTAAAGGGTGTCCCCATACATACATAGTTACGCCAATTCTGAGTTGTATGGTATAGCTTAATTGGCACCAACCTCAAATAAGGTAAATAAATAAAATTGTGCATTTCCCGTGATGGATGAACAATGGACGAAGTTTGTACGGAACCCCGGTGCGCGAGTCCGACTCGCACTTGGCCGGTTTTATTTACTTATAATATCATTGAATACACATGTGTTGTTCGTCTTACAGCTCTTCCAGGTAATAGGTAATTTGAAACACAAAATCTGAATAATATTCTTGCATTTACTATCAGTAAAAATTGATATTTTATTATTCCTTCCACTATATTTAAATACAATAAAATACAGTAACATAAAAACCACTAGGTTACGGTACCGCATAGCGGCAGGTCAGTGACCTCATGAAAATACCTCGCAGGGTAGGCGTCCGCTGCATTCGTAGTATTCTATGGTATACCTCTAGAAATTATTTTTATTTTTGCTTTGAAATGCAATGCAATGAAATGAAATATTTTATTCATTCAATTAGGCGTATGTAGGTATGTATTACTTATTTTACCACAATATCAAAATGTTACATGGAAAATGTAAGAACTTGATGAAAAAGTGTAGCTTTGAGAAGGTTATAGGTATTATGAAAATTGAAGTTTAATGACCCAAAAAGATACACAGATACCAATAAAAATATTTACTAGCTAAAAGTAATTACTGGAAAAATATTTAAAAAAAAAACAAAGCACACACAGAAATAGTCGACGACATTAAATTCTATTTAAATAAACCTTCAGTTTCAGCAAAATCTCCATTTAACATCCCGCGGATTCCCGCGTCATTACAAAAGACATCCCTTGAGAAATTAGCAGAGTGCGCTTGATTGTATTCAACATTTATTGGAAAGCGCTGCAGCGCTGCACAACACGAACCGAGGGTTTTGAAGATGAAGTGTATTGAATTTTACATATTTAAAAGCACTGAAAATAATGTACTAAAGGTTTTTGCTTTGATTATTCCTAAGTGACATGCTCTAAAACTTTAAGCATAGCATTGGTCTAATTAGACCAAAAACTATATAGACACTATCTTCCTAATACCTATCTAATAGTAGGATGGTTCACATTTTGATTTTTTAAAGAAATACCTATATAACAGCCACAAACTACCGGATACCCGGGTTAACTATGTTAAGTTTCATTTTTAAATTGAATATGCGATATGAGGCTTTTTGGAATGTTTGAATTCATTGGTAAATTACAATACTTACTAATTTTAAAGTATCGCTTTCACTCTCACATGGGACAGTAAATATTACGGTAATTGTTAAGTGAAGATTATAATAAATACATAAAGATCTTTACTATTACGCTTTTGTTTTTTGTGAACTGTTTCTGTTTTTTTTATGTGTTGTGTGTATTTTCAAAATAATGTATTTTCTTTCTTTATTTAAATCTACCTTGTCAAACAGTCAGCATTAAAAAAAGTAACTTCTTTGTTGGAACTAAATGCATATTACTTTTCTAATAGAAGTTCCAGAGATTATAACTGAAATAAAAACTTATTTATACTTTATTTATTTGCCTTCCATATAATATAATGTTATGTACCTCAGAGTAACTAAGCCACATTACCAAATTATTATAGTATTATAATAATTATGTCTACGACGATCATTTTCATGATCAAGCGGCGCGAAGTGGTAAAATAACAAGCACGCACAAGAAAATTTGAATTTGCCGGGCTTCTCCTTAGTAAAAACCATAACCTATCGATTATTTATTATTATTCAGACTGGTAGCACAGGCGGCTGCCATTCTCGTCTGTAGTTACGAAACTCTTTTTTATAAGTGGTTTTGTTTGAGCTTGTTTAATATTTTTCAATCTGGTAGCACCAGTGACAGCCAGCTTTCCGTCAGCGTAGTATTATTTTCTAAATATATTGAAAATACTGAGGAATTCCTTTCTTTTTGCGTTTATGAATAGTATATTTTTATATATAAACAATTTACAATACGTATAATTTGTGTATGTGGTGTGCAATAGTGGAAACATTAATAAATTCATGTTGGAACTCCGCGATAATGCAAGATGTCTCATTTTGGTTCCATGTACAACAGAACAAAACGAAAGTGAATAGCTGACCGTGTGTTACCCTGAATATTTTCTTTTAACAATCGTGTTCGATTTTTAAAATGGCGCAGACTGTGAGACGTGCTATTGAGGGCAGATATCCATCTTGTTACGTACAAAGTAGGATAAAAGATCGACAGGCCAAAGCTAGGGCACTCAGGTAAATATACGCTTACCTACAATAAACGCTATTATTCTTCAACACATTGTCGTCACTTGTGTTATTTTTCTTCAACCCTGTTTTGGTTTTAAATACCATGGTGAAAAATGTTAACTAGTAAGTAATTTAATAGTTGGTACATGGTGATTCTCATACAGTGAAATGAAAAAATTATAAAAAATTGGTCAACACTCAAGGTTCTTACTGTTTGAGATATTAGCACATTATTTTAGGTGATTAGTCATGCTCAATGACCTATTACCCAAATACTTCTGGGTCAGAGAGGTACGGTCTGTATTTGATAAGAAGTGGGTTTCTTTCCTGGTCACCCTCACTAATATTATTTTGATATTTTTGTGTTATTAAGTAATGTTGGCTAAATTATTTCAGGGAAAATGTTATTACATACTAAGTTAAATATAGTAAATGAGGAAATTATGAGTTGATAAATTATGTTGTCATTTCAACAAGTTGATATTGCTTTCGTAACTTTTGTAAGCTTACAAGCAATGGTCTGGTCCATTTGGTGTTTACCCGTGTTTCCGACAGATCTTATGATCTAAATACATCCAGCCATTACAGCATGTCTAACATGTATCTGTCCAGTGTACCAAATGTGGTACAAGCCACGTGGGCCATTTACATCCATGTACCGTTAAACGGTACATATGTTCCTGTCTCTATGAGCTCTAACTTTATGGAGTTATGTTGTTATAATTATAAAGACTTGTCAATAGAATTTCATGAGACAGAAAATTACAATCACTGCTCTGGACACATAGGATTGTCGAAAAATTATGTATGTAGACAGTTTATGTGTTAAACTATGTGCTAAGATAGCTGTTTTCTGTGGACTCAGATTGAATCTGTGATTTTGTCACACACATCTCCGGGCATCAGATCATACAGATCGTAATTCCATTGTATATGGTTGTCTGTGAAAACGTCTCTGTCAAAGCAAAAACTAGCAATATTGTGCGATCTGGCAGGCACATCTGTTGCTATGCACACATGCACGGTTGGATGCTCGAATCCGCCTGTCCCATGCCTCATCTGGTAATTTTGAGCATGGGCAGTGGGCAGGCATCAGGCAGGCAAATATGTGTCTGTTTTCACCATACACCAGCAGTTCTGTCCATGACAGTCAGGCAGATCTATCGGGCAGTTCCGTGCGTGTATGCTTAGCTATAACGATTTCTCTACTGTCTCTTTTTGGGACATGTACAATATGGGTTGTTAGGTAATGATAGATAATGGGCTGTTAGGATATCATAATGGGCTGATAAGCAGTCATCATAGCATGCAGCTAGTTTAGGTAATGAGCATCAACACAAACATACCTACAAACTTTATATTAGTAGGACATACTACAGTTAACTTTTCATGTTTGCATTTTGTCATATCTCCGAAAGAGGCTTATGTTTATAACTATAGAGAAAACAGGAGGCTGCTGTAGTTACTCTGTCTTCCTGAATGAAGGCTCTCACACCTGTAAATGGACTTCTGAAGCTATCAATTAAAACTGTAATCTAATCTGAATGCCATGATGTGAAACTTTGTTGTAATGACTGGATTTATAAATTAAGGGCATTGACCCTATACCTGTCTAGATCATGACATCATTATTTTTTTTTTATTTCTTTTGTTTGAAACAAAGTAATTAATGTTCATTATTAAAAGTAATGTCTGTATCAAACTAGTAATTTGTATGAGGTGAGCTTTACTATTTCAACTTAAACTATGATGTAATTTTCATGGATATTTAAAAAAGGTTGTTTACTTTGTAAAGGTCTATTTGACCACAATGTCACCACGGTAAGTGAGTCTCCAAGTGCAGCTACCAAAATATACCGGTAGGTGTTTGGTGGTAGCCAGCCAGGTGGGTACTTTACCACTGGTTTCTGCATGATGTTTTTCTTCACCAAAAGCTCACGATATTTGCCCATGACCTTTGTTCAACGTCACTACCACTAAGCTATCGAAGTTAAATTATGACAAACATACTCTCTTTACTTATATATAATTGAATACTTACAGGTCAGAACAACAAAGGAAACCTGACAAACCTGAGGACTTTGTGTGTTACTCGGACAGTGACAGTGATGAGGAGACACCAACACAGCAGCACCGTATACTCTCCACCTCATATAATTTCGTTGACTATGTGCGGTCTAGAGAAATATTGGCACCGGAGGTAACCTTTATTATAATAAAGAAGTTCTGTATATTTAAAAGGAAAATGTGACTGACTGACTAATCTATCAACGCATAGCTCAAACCACTGGACGGATTGGGTTAAAATTTGGCATACAGATAGCTATTATGACGTAGGCATCCGCCGAGACGGGTCGCAAGTATACACTATAATATTTTTATCTAGACTACTCTTAATATTTTCTTAAAAAGAAATGAAGGAAGTACAGTAAAAAATGGCCTTCTAAGTTTCCGTAACTACTGATTTCAGACATTATAAAAGTATAAGCTCAGAAATCAGTAGCTATGGAAACTTAGAAGGACATTTTTTGAGATAGATTAGCAGTCCGTCTGTTGTACTACTCGTATTTAGTTTTTTTATTATAAAACATTACTTAATCGTCCACAAATAATGCCTCACGAATCTTCAAATTAAATTCATCCTCAACATGAAAAAATCATAGCTCCGTCCTTGTGTCACATGCAGTTAAATACCCTATCGATATAGCGTGATGAAACGCGCGTAAGTTCATATTTACGTTACATACAATGTTGGTAAACTACCTATTTATTAATCTTATCTCGTTGCATTCAATGATGCCCTTGGATTTTAATTTAATGCAAGGTATTTAGGTTTTATCGAATTATTGCTACCGCTGTTGCTGGTTTGTTACACTGTAATCTTGTTATGTTAGCATAGATAATGACATCCATACTTCTTTCTCGGCAACAAACTTATTAGGTTAGGAAAGAAGTTCACATTACAGAATTCTGTGATTATATCAACACATGGACCTTGAAAAAAAGGCGGACAGATGGCCGCTAAGAAACTATTGAAGCACCAAAATGGCGGCGACGTAACTGTGTGTGTGTGGTTCGGAGCGTAACGGCGGACGGCCGGCTTAGTGTGGTGTGAATGTGTGCGTGCCGGACGTGTATGCATTTAAGCGAGCTGGCTTACTGTGGGTGCTTCTGTAATTGGTTTATGAGGTGGCATCCGCCTTTTTTTCTAGGTCCATGTATCAACAATGATTTTTTTTTAAATGTTGCAACATTAATGACTAAATTTGTTATGGATTTTAATGATGCGCAAACGCAACTTTTTACACTGGGAAATATAAAGATTATGAAAATAAAATTTTATGCTAAGTAGTCCGGTTGCTGTCTCCCGTATTGTCAAATGTCATAATTATCATGTCTAAGTTCTCTATTCAGCACAAATTTAGCCGTTCAGACACTAACTACATAGAATACATTCCAGCCGCGAACGGTGGAACCGTCGTACGCGACCCGGCACATGCTCACGCACGACATGTTCCGCGAGACGCCGGTCAACCTGGGCAACATGAACAAGGTGTTCTGCTCCCAGTGGCTCTCCGACAGGCAGGTCGTCTTCGGCACCAAGTGTAACAAGGTGAGTGTAGTGAAAAGTAGATTTAAAGTAAAAAAAATAATCATACAGAGGATTATTTTTGCTTGATAATAAAAGTTAACATGAGATTACATTGAGATTCCATAAAAACACTTATAAAAAGAAAAGTTTTGACTTACTCACTCGCTGACTCATCAACGCTGAGCCCAAACCTTTGGACCCTATCATGGAACAATTTCCAAATTCAACCCCTAAGGGGGTAAAAAAAGGTAATCGCGCGTGAAACAGCGGAAAGCTAGTCTAGGATTATAGTTTGAATATAATGTAATGTGCCAGTTAATGGTGTACAACGTGCGGTCGCGGTCGCTGGACGCGATCCCGACGCTGCGGCCGCGCTCGGCCTGGGCGGGCCCGGGCGCCGACAACCAGACCGGCATACATGCACTGCAGATCAACCCCTCCAGGTACCTACACTGTTTAAAATACTTACTAATATTATATTTGCTAATGTTTGTTTGTTTGTATCCTTTTGGTATTTGGTATGAAATTTGGTAGGTACGCAGATAGTCTATGGTATGGCGAGGCTACTTTTTTCTCGGTATCGCGGGGGACAGCAATATTATAAATGTGAATGTTTGGATTTGTGACTGAATCATGCATAAACAGCATGAAACTTGGCAGATAGATAGATCATACCCTGAGAATAACATATAGACTACTTAAGATCCGAGGACATAACATAAAACATACAAAAGGCAACAAATAATTTGTGTGGTGTTAAAAATTAATATTGCGATTCAACTAGGACTCAAGAGCGGGTCGATTGTTTAAAGATATCAAGATATAATTTTATTGGTTAAATTAAATTCACTGGCGAAACTTTGTATGACTTACTAAATAAAACTGCGTAATAATCTATACATATAATAAAACCGTAGAATCCGGTGTGTATGTACATTGAAGAAAAAAATAAAAATAGAAAGGGGGGTAACCGTAGGGGGTAACTAAAGAAGAGTAATATAGAACATAAATCAGCGAGAATTCTTTTCTGTCTGTCTGTCTGTTTGTTCACGCACATCTCCGGAACCACTGAACGGATTTTCATGTAGTTTTCACAGATAGATAGACATTCATTTTTGGCAGAATATTTTATAGACTTTGTTTCATTAAAATCGGATGTTGCAAAAAAAAGTTATTTAAAGATTTTTGGAATTAACTTTTATACCCTTCCGCTCGTTTCATCGAAATTGGCTAACGGGAAAAAAGTTATTAGAAATTTTATAAAGTCTGCGCATGCGAAGCCGCGGGCGAACAGCTAGTCATTTTTATTTCTAACAACAATGCACACGCAACAAAATCAGCTTCCAAAGAGGTTTATAATGGTAACAAGTCAATGTACTGCAGGGTGTGTAGGAAACTGACGTAACTGTCACACTGCGTGGCAATGTGCGCGTGAGTCAGTTATCTTTTTTGATAACAATATAAACATTGATAATGCATTATGTTATCATTTACAATTGTCCTTGTAAATTTTCGCCTGCTAATTTGTTTAATCTAATATAATTTATATTTCGAAAAAGATTGTTTTTTTTTTGTTGCAATATTTTGTAAGGTATTTGTTACTAGACGAATGATATTCTATAAATTATGGCTGATTCATCATCTTGCATGGAAAAGGTTTTAGGAGCGCACTCATTTAATTTAATTCTATCTCGTTCTCCAAAAAGGCAGGGTTTGTAACTATCAAGATAAATATATCTTGATAATTACAAATATCAAGAATTAATTATCAAGATACTTAAATGTATCATGATAATTATTAAGATCATTATCAACATATGTATACAGGATGTTTGGACCGATACATTCTTTTCAGGGATATGGGGGATCATTAGCTAGATTCTACCCATACATTCCTATGTTATAAGTAGTTGTTTAGATATGAATGTGTCAGGTCTGGGGACCGTGCGGGCCAAGGAACGACTGTTGAAATAACAAACAAATATCGTGCGTGCATACGAAATGTAGGAGGTCAATTTGAACAAGATTTATAACTTTAGTTTAATAAAAACTTAATTACCGCAATAAGTTTTTTCTTAACCTTGACTCTTCGAACTAGTATTTTGACTACATAATGAATTGTTTTCTATGGCATGTAGCATACCGTTACAAAGGTTATAAGCTAGAAAAACTTTTAAAATAAAACTAAGTTCGTTTTTTTAATTTCGAAGTTGTAATATTTCATAGATTTAAACATAAGCTCATAATATTTTTTCTTCGAACCAATTGTATTAAATCATGATTTATTTACATTAAAAAGACATTGGAGAATACATTTTTATTTTGTGCCATTACATCCACAAACAATTTTTTTTTCCGAATTACAATTAAAGATTTTGGGTAATTTAAGAAAAAACTTTGAAAAATCATATCGAAACAACCGTGACACTTGGAGAATGTATGGGTAGAACCTAGCTAATGACCCCCAATATCCCTGAAAAAATTGTGTCGGTCCATGCACCAAACAACCTGTATACATACTTTGATAATGATCTTGATAATTATCATAAATAATGATCAATGATAATAAAATAATTATCTTAATAATGATCAAGTCTATTTTTAAAATCACACAACATTAGTTGATCAAATTTAAATAAATAAAAGCTTGTAATAAAAGGAAGTCTCTTAAATTTTCATATTCTCCTACCCTTTTAACTCTTAAAATTTGATTTATATCATAATATAAATAGGTATGAAATAAACGTATGTTTCGAGTAATTAAAATCTGTATATATTTAACAATTAGGACCCTACTAGCGACGGGGGCGCGCAACTCGTGTGAACTAGCCATCTACAGCCTCCCTACACTAGATCCAGTATGCGTCGGGGAGGCGCATAAAGATTGGGTGAGTGATCGTTTACTTAGTATATTGTGTCCGGGGTCGGGTAGATGTTAGATATATAATTGTGTATGTCAACAGATCCTGGACATGTGCTGGCTGGACGACGAGTTCCTGGTGACCGGGTCCCGGGACTCCAAGCTGGCGCTGTGGCGCGCCCCGCCCCGTCCGCCCGCCCACGCGCCGCACCACCACTACGTGGCGCCGCTCTGTGTCAAGGAGTGCCGCTCCGGTCAGTGCTTCATATACATACACATACACATATACATATACCTACACCTGCCCACGCGCCGCACCACCACTACGTGGCGCCGCTCTGTGTCAAGGAGTGCCGCTCCGGTCAGTGCATCATATACATACACATACACATATACATATACCTACACCTGCCCACGCGCCGCACCACCACTACGTGGCGCCGCTCTGTGTCAAGGAGTGCCGCTCCGGTCAGTGCATCATATACATACACATACACATATACATATACCTACACCTGCCCACGCGCCGCACCACCACTACGTGGCGCCGCTCTGTGTCAAGGAGTGCCGCTCCGGTCAGTGCTTCATATACATACACATACACATATACATATACCTACACCTGCCCACGCGCCGCACCACCACTACGTGGCGCCGCTCTGTGTCAAGGAGTGCCGCTCCGGTCAGTGCTTCATATACATACACATATACATATACCTACACCTGCCCACGCGCCGCACCACCACTACGTGGCGCCGCTCTGTGTCAAGGAGTGCCGCTCCGGTCAGTGCTTCATATACATACACATACACATATACATATACCTACACCTGCCCACGCGCCGCACCACCACTACGTGGCGCCGCTCTGTGTCAAGGAGTGCCGCTCCGGTCAGTGCTTCATATACATACACATACACATATACATATACCTACACCTGCCCACGCGCCGCACCACCACTACGTGGCGCCGCTCTGTGTCAAGGAGTGCCGCTCCGGTCAGTGCATCATATACATACACATATACATATACCTACACCTGCCCACGCGCCGCACCACCACTACGTGGCGCCGCTCTGTGTCAAGGAGTGCCGCTCCGGTCAGTGCTTCATATACATACACATACACATATACATATACCTACACCTGCCCACGCGCCGCACCACCACTACGTGGCGCCGCTCTGTGTCAAGGAGTGCCGCTCCGGTCAGTGCTTCATATACATACACATACACATATACATATACCTACACCTGCCCACGCGCCGCACCACCACTACGTGGCGCCGCTCTGTGTCAAGGAGTGCCGCTCCGGTCAGTGCTTCATATACATACACATACACATATACATATACCTACACCTGCCCACGCGCCGCACCACCACTACGTGGCGCCGCTCTGTGTCAAGGAGTGCCGCTCCGGTCAGTGCTTCATATACATACACATACACATATACATATACCTACACCTGCCCACGCGCCGCACCACCACTACGTGGCGCCGCTCTGTGTCAAGGAGTGCCGCTCCGGTCAGTGCTTCATATACATACACATACACATATACATATACCTACACCTGCCCACGCGCCGCACCACCACTACGTGGCGCCGCTCTGTGTCAAGGAGTGCCGCTCCGGTCAGTGCTTCATATACATACACATACACATATACATATACCTACACCTGCCCACGCGCCGCACCACCACTACGTGGCGCCGCTCTGTGTCAAGGAGTGCCGCTCCGGTCAGTGCTTCATATACATACACATACACATATACATATACCTACACCTGCCCACGCGCCGCACCACCACTACGTGGCGCCGCTCTGTGTCAAGGAGTGCCGCTCCGGTCAGTGCTTCATATACATACACATACACATATACATATACCTACACCTGCCCACGCGCCGCACCACCACTACGTGGCGCCGCTCTGTGTCAAGGAGTGCCGCTCCGGTCAGTGCTTCATATACATACACATATACATATACCTACACCTGCCCACGCGCCGCACCACCACTACGTGGCGCCGCTCTGTGTCAAGGAGTGCCGCTCCGGTCAGTGCTTCATATACATACACATACACATATACATATACCTACACCTGCCCACGCGCCGCACCACCACTACGTGGCGCCGCTCTGTGTCAAGGAGTGCCGCTCCGGTCAGTGCTTCATATACATACACATACACATATACATATACCTACACCTGCCCACGCGCCGCACCACCACTACGTGGCGCCGCTCTGTGTCAAGGAGTGCCGCTCCGGTCAGTGCTTCATATACATACACATATACATATACCTACACCTGCCCACGCGCCGCACCACCACTACGTGGCGCCGCTCTGTGTCAAGGAGTGCCGCTCCGGTCAGTGCTTCATATACATACACATACACATATACATATACCTACACCTGCCCACGCGCCGCACCACCACTACGTGGCGCCGCTCTGTGTCAAGGAGTGCCGCTCCGGTCAGTGCTTCATATACATACACATATACATATACCTACACCTGCCCACGCGCCGCACCACCACTACGTGGCGCCGCTCTGTGTCAAGGAGTGCCGCTCCGGTCAGTGCTTCATATACATACACATACACATATACATATACCTACACCTGCCCACGCGCCGCACCACCACTACGTGGCGCCGCTCTGTGTCAAGGAGTGCCGCTCCGGTCAGTGCTTCATATACATACACATACACATATACATATACCTACACCTGCCCACGCGCCGCACCACCACTACGTGGCGCCGCTCTGTGTCAAGGAGTGCCGCTCCGGTCAGTGCTTCATATACATACACATATACATATACCTACACCTGCCCACGCGCCGCACCACCACTACGTGGCGCCGCTCTGTGTCAAGGAGTGCCGCTCCGGTCAGTGCTTCATATACATACACATACACATATACATATACCTACACCTGCCCACGCGCCGCACCACCACTACGTGGCGCCGCTCTGTGTCAAGGAGTGCCGCTCCGGTCAGTGCTTCATATACATACACATACACATATACATATACCTACACCTGCCCACGCGCCGCACCACCACTACGTGGCGCCGCTCTGTGTCAAGGAGTGCCGCTCCGGTCAGTGCTTCATATACATACACATATACATATACCTACACCTGCCCACGCGCCGCACCACCACTACGTGGCGCCGCTCTGTGTCAAGGAGTGCCGCTCCGGTCAGTGCTTCATATACATACACATACACATATACATATACCTACACCTGCCCACGCGCCGCACCACCACTACGTGGCGCCGCTCTGTGTCAAGGAGTGCCGCTCCGGTCAGTGCTTCATATACATACACATATACATATACCTACACCTGCCCACGCGCCGCACCACCACTACGTGGCGCCGCTCTGTGTCAAGGAGTGCCGCTCCGGTCAGTGCTTCATATACATACACATACACATATACATATACCTACACCTGCCCACGCGCCGCACCACCACTACGTGGCGCCGCTCTGTGTCAAGGAGTGCCGCTCCGGTCAGTGCTTCATATACATACACATACACATATACATATACCTACACCTGCCCACGCGCCGCACCACCACTACGTGGCGCCGCTCTGTGTCAAGGAGTGCCGCTCCGGTCAGTGCTTCATATACATACACATACACATATACATATACCTACACCTGCCCACGCGCCGCACCACCACTACGTGGCGCCGCTCTGTGTCAAGGAGTGCCGCTCCGGTCAGTGCTTCATATACATACACATATACATATACCTACACCTGCCCACGCGCCGCACCACCACTACGTGGCGCCGCTCTGTGTCAAGGAGTGCCGCTCCGGTCAGTGCTTCATATACATACACATACACATATACATATACCTACACCTGCCCACGCGCCGCACCACCACTACGTGGCGCCGCTCTGTGTCAAGGAGTGCCGCTCCGGTCAGTGCTTCATATACATACACATACACATATACATATACCTACACCTGCCCACGCGCCGCACCACCACTACGTGGCGCCGCTCTGTGTCAAGGAGTGCCGCTCCGGTCAGTGCTTCATATACATACACATACACATATACATATACCTACACCTGCCCACGCGCCGCACCACCACTACGTGGCGCCGCTCTGTGTCAAGGAGTGCCGCTCCGGTCAGTGCTTCATATACATACACATATACATATACCTACACCTGCCCACGCGCCGCACCACCACTACGTGGCGCCGCTCTGTGTCAAGGAGTGCCGCTCCGGTCAGTGCATCATATACATACACATATACCTACACCTGCGTTATAAGTGATCATCGTTCATCATTATAAGTGAACTTTATCCGTTAAGCAGTTTCCGCATCTATATTCCAGCTCCACCATCGAGTCAATATCATTTCAAAGGAACATCAACAAAGGCCTACCGTTGTCAATTCAGAACTTTTTAGATTCATCTGCTGCATCATCAGAGCCCGGTCGCCGTTATGGTTCAATGTTTAAATTGCTTTTTTCAAGAATCTCAATGTCAGCAAAAGGACCGCTGGGTTTAGAAACTTGCAATTTTGCAAACTAGTACCTCGTTTAGCACACGAGTTCTCAGGTTACAAACTTGTATAATATAGTAATATACATGTACGTACAGGCCAGAAGGTCCGCGCGCTGACGTTCAACGCGCAGTGGCGCGAGGTGGCGGCGCTGACGCTCAACGGGTACATCCACGTGTTCAGCGCGGAGACCTTCCGCCAGACGCTGTCGCGCAAGCTGCCTTCCTGCCAGGACCTCGTCTGTCTCGCTACACAGGTATATAGATACCTATACCATACCATTACTTATGTAGTTAGAAACGTCAAAGTTTTATGAAGGAGCAACAAATTATCTAAATACAATCAAATAAATACATTATACTATATTGCAGGGTTCGAATTTGATCATTATCGTGATATACAATACTAATAATTATCAAGATAAAATATAATGTTGATAATTATCTATGATAAATATAATGATGATTATCTAACAATTATCAAGATAATTTCAATCAGGAGGCATATTTATCTTGATAATTTCAAACCCTACTATATGGCCACATGTTGTTTCAAATAATTAACAATACGGCATAATATTATAAATGTTAAAATAATAAATGATCTCTGCAAAAAGAACCATTTTGTCTTGTATTTGTGAAACATTTTTTTGTTTGTTTAGTAGCTATTGACGAACTTTATATATCAATAAAAAAAGATTTTGAGTATAAATAAATTGATAACTTACACATTATTCTCTAGGATAGCGGTGTTTACGCGATAGGTTGCAAGTCGTACACATTGTTGCTCGACTGCCGCACTCTACAGTCGGTTAAGAAGATCACGTCGCGGTACAACGGGTGCGGGATCCGGTCAGCCAGCTTCAGGGGCGATATGCTCACTATAGGCACTGGTCTTGGTAACTACATTATATTGCTAAGTATATACCATTCATTCCTGGAACCAAATTGGTCTCGCACGGTGCGGTTTCAAAGAAAAAGGTTGTGGTTTCCCCTATGAAGAGATTGCAGGGTCGACAAACGCACGAGTGATACCCCTGGTGTTGCAAGCGTCATTAGGCTACGGTAACCGCTTACCATCAGGTATCCCGTATGCTATGTTGTCACTTTAGTGGTATTGAAAAAAATATATGTTATTAAATATATGTAACTCAAAGCTCATTGTAAGATTTGACCTCACAACCTTCGTGACGGTATTCGACGTCACTACAACTGTAACTACTGTATGTTGTTTGCAGGTTTACTAATGTTCTACGACTTGCGAGCGGGGAAATACTTGGAGAGCAACATACATTCATCAAAAACTGTCACGCTCAAGGCTTCTAGAGGCTATGTGGTAAGTTCTATATTTTATCCTTTTTTTATAATAGAGTATTTGACTGACATTCAAATCAGCAACTTTTTATGAAATGTCAACACGATTGGTTTATATGGAGTTTTGTATGAAATACAAGCATGTGACGTCATAATTATATAGCATACTCTTTATGGTTAGATTGATCATTAAAAACCATAATAATGAATCATTCATTTGGCCAAAACAAAGAGTTGATGTTCGTAGAAAATGAAAAGTTTATTATATGTATGATAAGTTAATCCGATTATCATCTTGATAATTGTCACGATTATCAAGAGGCATATTTATATTGATAATTTCAAAATTTTCTACATCTAAACATGGAAATCTCTACTTGGCCTTCTGTTTTGTACTTTGTCATGTATATATTGTGAAATTGTGAAAAAATAAAATACACCCAGATAAAGACATTATACACAATCTGTGGCACCTAACCGTAAGTTATTAGACATATGTACCAATAAACTTTTTTTTTTATAACCCGTTAAGTTCCCGGACGAGGAGGCGGACGGGTTCAACCAGGTGAAACATGTCCCAGCTATCTACACCCACTGCTACGACCACAGCGGGACCAGGATCTTCACCGCCGGGGGGCCGCTGCCGGCCCCACTTATTGGCAACTATGCCGCATTGTGGCAGTAGACGTAACCCTGCCACTTGTATTGTGTAATGTTCTCGAGGTGCAAGTGATCGTAATTTACGATTCATTTAAAAAACATGGCTACCGAAATGTTTAGATAAATATTGTGATTAAGATTTGTCGTTAGTGCGCGCAATTTTTTTTTTTTTATTAAAAATAAACTAATTATTCAGTTCACAATTGTGAAAAATATCATCATATCTTTAACTTAATTTTGTAAACAAAAAAAGGTCATGATTGCTATCTCTTTCTCGCACGCCAGTAATGGCTGCCGAGCCGTCAACCTGTTCCAAAATTGGCTTTGATTTCGTTTCCGAGGGTGTTACGCTATCGACCTACCGGTCCAAAAAGCCAAAAGTATATAAAAAGCAATAATAAATTAGACATTGTTCTTTGGTTTATTACTATGGCAATTTATAATCGACGTTTAACAATTTCATGCAAAAGATTTCTCAAGCGGCGTACGTTCAACTCTATTTCAATGGCATAAAGACTATTATAACGTAATTCTTGAGTATATAAAATAGTTTTAGTGTACAGGTGTTTTGTAAGATCTGTTCAGCTACTTACTTTGCTGACTGTACCATGCTGTATAGTCGACAAGGTATTATTTGAACACTGTATTTTTTAAACCATGCCTTAAAACCACATCGTGGACACAGACTGTTTTTTGAAAAGTGCTAAATTTGTAATATACAATTCACGATAAATCCAAGTTCTTCTAAACTTAATAGTAATTTTATAATGGTGCATTTACACTGATTGTTAAAACTGCATTTGCAACATTAATTAATCGAGATCTCAAAGTAATACTTAAGGAATGCTATTTAATTTTGTTCAACATAACTTTATATATAAAACAGTTATAAACTATGGGATCAATTTTAACAAAATATTTCAAATAATATTTACCTACATATGATTATTATTTACCCAGATATTGTCTTGTCTTGGATTGTCTTTTTATACTAAAACGTCCATTTCGACACAGCTCAATGATAAATATTCTAACGTAAAATCTTCATCAGAATCTGTAGTGTTCTCGAGTTAAAAACACACCGACGGGTTGACATGTTGCGTTTTGTGTTCGACTGGCTTTGCACGGATGCAATAAAATTATAAACAAACCTTACTCGTTTATCCTTTCTATTAGTGAAAACCGTTTCAAAATCCGTTGCGTGGTTTAGAAGAAGTAAGGAGAAACAGACAGACAGATAGCGACATTGTTTTATACTATATATAGTGCAATTTAGTAGTGACATAATTATATGGGATTTTAGTTGCCTAAAATATATTATTAATTCTAACAATCAATGTAGATGCCCTGTTAGAAGTATCGTGTAAATATTTATTTTGTGTTCAACTAATAGATATAATGTTGTATTATTTTCTTTAATTATAAGAATTGACCCTTATGAACTCTACTGCGGGGTTCACTTGCAAATACAAGGTCCTGTAAATTAATTATGTTCCTTTTGAGGGATGAATATATAGGTCATAAGTATACGTAAAAAAATATAAGAAAAATATACCGTCGTATTGCGATACTACGTATAGCATACCTACTATGGTGCAGGGTGAATGACCTCGGGCGGACAGCTGACTGCCTGCCTACCAATTCGATAGCTAGGTTTATAAATTGTATATCTTAAAACTAAATAATTGTACAATTTGTTATTATTTAAGTTAATTGTTTTAATTAATACTTTGTACTTTAGTTTCGTAATTTTTGGACGTTCTCATATTAAACAATACGACGGAATAATTTTCTTAGTATTTGTTTATGAATACTGGAACTGTATATGTACATATTCCACGCTAAGAGATATAAGGTTGTGTCATGAATAATGCAATTCGTAAAGGACCTGTCGAGGACATAATTTAAGGATTATTTGAAGAATGTGTTAATTCGAAATAAATTAACATGGAACTAATGAAATGATACTGCTTTGAGTTGAAATTCGTGTGAACTCTAAAGTCATTTATTCAACTTACAACAAACACACAAAAAAAGGACTCAGCTTTGGATTTAGTGTAATTGCACCTTATAGAAAAATATGGATATTTTTAAAATACCTATTTAAAAAGTATTTTTCAATCATCTTTGTGAAAATCGGTTTATCTATTTCGAATTAACAACATTACAAAAAACATTGGTTGTTCAATACCGCTTTTGTGTGAAAGCGTTACGGTTCAAAATTGTGTAATTACGTTTATAAAGTAAGTGCAAGTGGAAGACAGATTTATGCGTTTATGCATTAGTCTTCTAGGAAATCGTAAATTATTGTGGTTAGATACGACATTTCTCGAAATTGACGGCCTTTTTGCTGCTCTAACCCGATAGTGATTCAAAACATCGTTAAAATCCAAATTTAATAATGTACTTGATAACGCACACAATACAGATTCGATTGTGTATACACAGGCCCGGACTTAGAGACTCAGGGCCCCTAGACACTTGACATTTGGTGCCCCCATCCTGAAACCATTTTGGAAATTTAGCAAATAAAATGCACTAGTACAGAAAATATAATTTTTAACTTTAATAGGTGGATAGGGTCTGATACCTGGTAGGCATAGGGGGAAATCCGGGGCTGAGTATACAAGAGTACCTACTTACCTAATTCTATTCAATAATGTTCCAAATATCAGTGCCTGAGTCTGCAGTTGAATATATATTAGTTTAGATTAGGAATCTAATATGGGACATTACTACAAATGGAAAAAACTGATCTATAGAACATGCTCATGTTAATAAATGATCATAAACAAATATAGACCTGCTGTTTTATAGAAATGGTTATGTGTGATGAGGTGAATGAAAGTTGTTATAACTTTTATACCTAACTTAACGACGCCCCGATGTTTCTGGATGTATCTTTGACTAAGTTAAGCGGTAGTCACGAGCATAAATATATATATATATACTTACTATTCATAAGGGATTTTCTCTTAAAGTATTGTTTGAAACTTTATGGTACCGAACATAGTATTTTTGGATGATATAGATAGATGTTATCACACACTGGCATTCGTTGTTTTGTGAGAAAATCGCTTTCGAATTTTACTAAGTTTTTATATAATTATGCTCGTATCCAGTGACGGATCCAGGATTTTGACTTGGAAAGGACTTGAGCCAGCTGAGGGTAGGGTAGTGGATAATATCAAGCTTGTTTCAGAATTGGCAGGGGCTGACTGCTTTTGGAGGGGGCTTGAGCCCCTCAGCCCCTGGATCCGATACTGCTCGTCTACGCCTATTATATATATGCTAATGAATATTGTTTATGAATATCTAAAAATGCTAACGTATAACGCGTGAGTTATGCCGTATTACCTCAATATGTAGCCGAAGCGATGTTATATGTAAGTTTCTGACACAAGAATGTTCGTAGCAAAGACAAAATTGTATACAAGAAATTAATGTGTTTGTAATTATTAAGTTAATGCCCCAAATTGCTAATTTTGACAATATAAAATCCTAAAAATTTGCTATAACATAAATCCTAAATACAATTTTGTCCATCTTGTGTCATATTTTATTTTATATTCTTAAGATAAAATTACCTTGAGCGCCTACGAAATTATTATTGTAGTGTGTATAAATAATAAACCCTACTGCCAATATCCCCCGCTAGAGGCGCCACTGTGCTATAATGTAAACAAATGACGCGATTGGTTACAATGACAAGACGAAACTAATGTCAAATAAATCGTGACACGCCATTGGACATATTTCTGTTATACTTTGGTGGCGCCATCTACGATCACCTAATTACACGAATTATTTGTATGTTTGTATGTGTAATTCTAGAAATAACTATCAATTGTTTTTGTATATTTTAATGATAAACATGCGCATGAAATCATCCGATAAACATTTATCATAAATGAAAACGTTCGATTACTAAAATATCCAGTTGGAATTCTAAACACACTACAATAAAAATCAAAATTTAGTTAAATTGTAAACAATTCGATAGTTAATACATTATATCCATAATATTAGTTGTAACGTTAAATAATTAGAATATAAATAAAAAAATAATTTCAGATGACGTTGTTTTTACCTTGTAATTTCTTACTGAATAATCCATACGATTGGAGATGTGACGAATAAGACTTGAAAATATGCCGAAAATGTGACGTCTTTTATTTACTATATTTATTATTTTCTTCCCGTCAGCCGATTTCGGTTATACAAAGCTTATTGGAAGCTTAATAATTAACCCCTTTCTTTCCAAGAGGTTAGGCTTAGGAGTTCTCCCAGAACCCCTTCGAATCCGTGAAGCCTACACTTTGTAAAGAGGTCCTTACTCGTTTCCCATGTTTCATAATTTAAAATGCCTAGTACCTTTCAACCGAATATACATATAAAATGAAGACCTGACTCTCAACGCTCAGTCAAAACCATTGGACCTAGAAAGTAGAAGTTTTGCAAATATTGCCCTTTATGATGTAAACGAGAAGGGTGGATTTTTCGAAATTCAACCCCTAAATGGATAAAATAGGGGATCGCAGGTAAAACCAATCGTCAATCTCGTTATATATAAAACGGGATATTATTTAAAAAATCGCCATTGTAAAATTACGTTTTTAATTCTCCAAGAAAAGCACAAAGCAATTGAGGCCACGTTTACAAAACATGCAAATAAATAACGTTATATTTTGCATATTATTATCATAAGTATTGAAAACTCACCAATATTTAAAGCAGGAAAAGGCTTTGCTATGTATAAAAAAATATAATTAATACTTGAATGTCTTATATTAGGAGGTTGGTGGAACCCATCCAATGGGCAGAGCTGTACCCTCGCTGCTTAGGAAACGATCCCACTGTGATCTGAAAAGTGATCAATAGAATGAATGAGAGACAAGATGACAGCATTCCTATTATTTTAGCGAAAGTCGTAGATTCAAACCTATGTTGATATAAAGCTTTCGGTGAAGGAAAACATGGTGAGGACACCATAGCACGGTGGTAGGGTACTTTGTAGTTCCCGCCTTGAAGCTAGTTCCTTCTAAGCTTCGCGTGCGGCCACATCATCACTTACCATAGTGAAATTGTGGTCTAATACAGGCCTAAAAAAAAAACCGGCCAAGTGCGAGTTGGACTCGCGCACCGAGGGTTCCGTAAAAACTTCGTCCATCGTTCATCCATCACGGGAAATGCACAATTTTATATATTTACCTTATTTGAGGTAGGTGCCAATTAAGCTATACCTCTAAATTGTATCAGCGCCCATACAACTCAGAGGTCTTTATTAATTGGCGTAATGTATGTATGGGGACACCTTTAATTTTCAACTTTTTTATTTTTTGGAATTTTTCCTTTGTGCTGCAAGTCCTTGCTTTTTGCCATTTTTTTTTTATATTTGAGTTGATTGAATGAAAGGTAAATTGCGGTTTACGATTTATGACGTATTAAAAAAAACTACTTAAGTACTAGATCTCGTTCAAACCAATTTTCGGTGGAAGTTTGCATGGTAATGTACATTAGTTTTATCATTCTCTTATTTTAGAAGTTACAGGGGGGGGGGGGACACATTTTACCACTTTGGAATTGTCTCTCGCGCAAACTATTCAGTTTAGAAATTTTTTTTATTAGAAACCTCAATATCATTTTTGAAGACCTATCCATAGATAGCCCACACGTATGGGTTTGATAAAAAAAATGTGAGTATGGGGAACCCCCAAAATTTATTGTTTTTTTTTCTATTTTTGTGTGAAAATCTTAATGCGGTTCACAGAATACATCTACTTACCAAGTTTCAACAGTATAGCTTAAGAGCTTTTAGCTGTTTAGCTGACATACGGACGGACGGACAGACAGACAGACATGAGGAATCTATAAGGGTTCCGTTTTTGCCATTTGGCTATGGAACCCTAAAAATAAGCAGGGATTTTTTTTATACCACGCTGTCGGCAAACAAGCATACGGCCTGATGGTAAGCGGTTACCGTAGCCTATGAACGCTTGCAACACCAGACGTATCACTCGCGCGTTGCCGACCCTTCCCCCCACCTCCATGAGCTCTGGCGACCTTACTCACGCGCAGGAACACAACTATAAGTTATTTGGCTGCGGTATTCTGTAAGGTGGAGGTACTTCCCCAGTCGAGCTGCTCTTTGAGCGACATATCACTATACTCTACCTCTCTTAAAATGTTGCAGAAGTACCAACCTGACAGTGACAAATCTTGCTATATCTCCATGAAAGTCGACCTGCGGCATGCCAGGACCAAACATCACTTCACGCCACATGTCCAAGTTGGCAGATATCTCTCTCTCAGTTTCTTTAGATGTAGGGTTCAAGTCTTCACTGTCTTCTTTCAGTTTAGCTCGTTGTTCCGCTTCTTCCTTTTCGTAGGCTGTTAGCTTTTGCGTCCAGAGGGTTTTCAATTTTTCTATAA
This sequence comes from Tetheella fluctuosa, assembly GCA_951216915.1. Taxonomy (NCBI): domain Eukaryota; kingdom Metazoa; phylum Arthropoda; class Insecta; order Lepidoptera; family Drepanidae; genus Tetheella; species Tetheella fluctuosa. The sequence continues at coordinate 10,579,007 of OX578229.1, read as the reverse complement.
AATTAAATTAATATGGCAGATGGTAAAATGTTCTGTGATGGGCAGTCAAAAATTAAAACAACATGTAATTTTAAGTCAAACTCAAAGCCATTTATTCGTTTAGGCCCTAGGAGGGCATGATTAAGGTCGAATTTACTGAAGTTACCTAGTTAAAATACATATTATTATCTCGTTTCAGTTTTTGAAAATAAAATAAGTATAACAATTTTAAATACTATTAATTATTAGCATGTATGAATTTTTTACTGAGTAAGTCTGTCACACCCAAACTTATAAAAACTGAGAAAAATTCTATGATAAACTTACCAATATTACTATTGAAAGCCAAAGTATCACTCTCCGACACACTCTCGCCCCTGCCTTTAGCTGTATTCTGTCTCGCTTTACGGAGCTTCATTAATGCATCTAGTTTCACAACACACTTCTTTGCATCACTCTTCTTTCTTAAAACCTCCTTGAGAACAATATCCGCTTCCAATTTGTCTTCTTCTTCCTAAAAAAATACTTTTAAAAATAAGTAAAATGGGTATGGGTTCTACTCTACTCCCACCAGGTGAACTGATGGACTTAGTTAGCCCCTAAGGACCACAATGTGCAATCTTGAGGAAATCAAAATATTTAGCCCACAAATTAATTTTAGGAATACAGTTGGTGACAAGACAATGTGATGAAAGAAAGGTTATAATTTTTTTACCTGTTTAGCTTTATTGATATCATCTTTGATCTTCTGCAAGTTTTCATCAATCTTCCTAGATCTCTCTTCTGATACCTTGATCCATTCTTCTTTCTCCCTCTTCCTCTCTGAACGGACTCTTTTCAATCGTAACCTCTTTGCTGATCTCTTAGCTACAAGCCTCCTTAGTGTGTCTAAATTTGAATCATTTATGTTAGCTAGCAATTCATTAATTTTAGCCTTCTTTCCATCTATTTCTTCTAACTTTGATCTCCATTCTTCTTCAGAAAGTGCACTAATATTATTTTCTAAGGTCTTCTCTTGATTTTTCAAATCATTCAAAATAAGAATCACATCATACAACTGCTCTCGTACTTGAGAGATAGATGATGTAGTATGTTTGGTGATTTTTGGATTTATAGTAATCCTTGCCTCAAAACTCTTAGCATACACTTGATCAGTTATTTCTGGTGCAGCTGCTGGCATAAAAAATGGCGGTGGAAGTGGCGGTGGCGGTACAAAAGTTCGCGGCGCGAATTTATTTTGGAATGTAAAATTATTCCCGTGAAAATTATTATAAAAGTTATGATTAGATGACATGATTAAAAAATATAATAAAGTTATAGTAAAAATGATTTGTTTAGTATTATAATGAAGCGGTATCTGGCAATTGACACTCTGCGTCTTTCAATGCTTTCTCAGCGGCTACGTAATCCTCGTTATCTTTTAGATCTTGTTCTGTATCTAATATGTTCTTGAGATCTGCAAATGCTTTTACTAATCTGTAACAATAACAAATATCATAACACAAGATTTAAATTACGGGTACTCTCCAACCAATTTAATTAAATTTATAATTGAATGCATGACTCAAAAAGACAATAAGATCATTGAAAGGCGATCATGACTCATGGATATTTTTTTGGCAAAACAGGCAACAAAGAACTTAAATGTAAACGGAACCTAACCTATAAATTAAAACACCTGCGAATGTAACTTATAAATACACGCCAACTACTATCAAAACACCCTCAGAAAGTATATTAGGTAGCGATTTTTAATAAAAAAAAAAATTAAGTACACAAGTAGGCATAGGTACACACCGCCTTTGGCAGTCAGGAACCATCATAAGCGACTCCTGCAAAACCTCCTCCTGCTTCCGAATGTTATGCTCGTCTTGTCCCTCGTCCTTTATCTTCTGTATTCTGTTTTTCTGCTGTTCAGCCTCTTTTTCATACACAACTTTTTCTTTGGCAATGCGTTTTACAACGCCGGTCTTTATTTTGATTTGACGAATTCTAGGATCTGCCATTGCGAAAATCGACGCCGCTTTTGTTTTTTGACTAAATAAAGTAAGTCAGTCAAGTGAAGACTAAATTTCTGTCACTGTCAGATAAATGTCAAATCATTTGTTTTTTTTTTGTTTACCCTTATTTCGGGAAGGCAAAAGGTTCTAGCCCATACAGCCTAATCATGATATTTTCTTCTTTGTTTCAAATCAATAAATAATGTCTGATATCCAAATATAACATAGGCCAAAGCCAAATCTAGTATACATATAGTCAAGTCATGTCAAGTTAGTCGGGTTCTTTAGGTAAATTGGTGGCTGTTTTACTAAAAAAATTCGTTAACTATTTGAGACAACATGAAAAGTCACGATTCACGCATTCATTTAATTTCACTTCACTCGTGCACTTGTATTGATTTTTATTGGACAAAACGCCACCAATATCATTCAATAAAACTCAAAATACACCTACACAAATAAAATGAAAACGCAACGTCACTTTGCCAATTCCCGCCAAAAAGTCCTCAATATTGTCATAATAGGGTACGTTCCAACGCTCGACATAAATTAATGGTTCTCTTCTCTAACATTTGTCGAATATTTTTATTTTTTGTTAAGAACCCCTCAGCGTTGACCGAATCATCCCTGAAAGGGTGTAAAAGTATTCCATGACACCGTCTAGTCTGTATACATAAAATGGTAAACTGACTGACTGGGTGATATTAATTAACAGCACGCACAACCCAAGCCGCTGGACATAGAGACTTGAAATTTTGCACAGAAATTGGAGGGATACACGGGTGAAACCGCGGGGCGGAAGTCTAGTTCTCCATAAAAATAAATAAATGTCAGTGTCTGCACATTATAGGGGAGTCAAATCAAAGGGTCCCAACCACAACCTTAAACATTGAAAATATAGTTGGTTGGTGTTCAACATTTCGGTCGGGTCTACGAATGTAGATTCTATATTTTTATTTTAAATTTCATTGAATAAAATAATATATCTTCAATATTTGTTTGATATGATAGGTTAGGTATGCTATCGTCTATATATCTATGTGTGGCTGCTACAAATAGCAATGATTTCCAAAAGTTGCATTAAATTAAAACTTAAAATCATATTAGATACCTACTATAAATAATCTAAGTAAACAAACTACTCGATGATGATTGACTGTATCTTATCAGCTATTGATAAGGCTCAAAATTCAGTCACATCACACAAACGTGGTTCCAACATTATGGGACTATGTAACCCATAGTCTTGAAGATTAGCTTCTATTAAACGATATCTTCTAATGATACATGCTGTTGTTCAGAAAGAAAAAACTTAAATTTTGAGAAAAAAATGCTGATATAAGTAGTCTGCCCAAAATTATTATAAATAGGTAGGTACCTAATCTTACTGAGATTCTTCACGGTTCTCTTCAGTGGAAGGCGGAGTCAGATCGGTAGTATCTAGGTTTCTTCTACCACCTTTTACATGTGCTTTCCTAGGGCACTGATTAAATGGCTTTGACTTTGAAGATCTAATCGTTGTTACCTTGTAAATATCTTGTTGCTAGGTCCTGAAAGTAACATCCTATAAATTACACGATGCATACCTTCGCTGGGGATTTGCTCGAGAGATCTATCTGTCACAATCGTATCGACAGATTCGTTTAAAGATAAATTTTGATAGATAAATATCGTGGCAACCGTAAGAGGCAGTTGACAGTCAAAGTGGCAGTGATCATGATGAAGTGGCTGTTACTACTCGCAGGTGGGTGGTTTTATTCCTTTGGAATGTGATAATGGATTTGCAGCCTTAATTAATCGATACAAGGTGCTAATTAGTAATTAATGTGATAAATGAAGGGTAAATCGGAAAAACATTGTCATTATAAAATTATGTGTTTTGCTGAAGACAGCTGGTATAATGTTGTTCTATAACTAAGGAATAAATCTAAAGCTGAAAATGTAGGTTAATGCTGAGAGAATTTCAACAAGTGTTATTGATATCCCACTATATCTTTGCGTCATAGCTTTTGATGCGAACAGCAAAGAAGTGGAACTCAGTTACGAAATAACTTGGAGATCTTTATATCTATCACCTAGCACATAATTACCGACAACAGCGCTTGAGAGCCAATATCCTTCTAGACTGTGTACCTTACCACCTTAGGCCACATCATCACTAACTATGGTGAGATTATGGTCAATATCATAGGTGAAAAAAAAGTATCAAATGTACGGAATATTTAATAATTCCGTAATTTTGCTCACTCGCAAGACTTGCCTATTCCGACTTTTCATTCATGACAATAAATCCATGAAGGTCCTACGTCACATGGTACGTAGTTAACAGAACTAAAATACCTAGTTCTTAATTATGAAATCTAAATTTATTTAGGAGTAACGGTGGCGCTCTGCGCTGTGCCGAAGTCTCCTAGCGCCCGGGAGTTCTTGGTGGACGAGCATGATGACGGTGGCTTGATCCTCACCGCAGTTGGACGTAAGTTTCAATACTGCTTTACATTTAATTTGATGACCTACTTTTGTGGTCCATGTCAAAAAGAAATACGACAAGATGTAAGTATTAAGAATTAGAATACCTAATTCGAAATTGTAGGAACTTAACAAGATACACTCGCCATCTCTCTCTGCTGATGCACATTCTGGTACACTGTGAACGACTTTATTAGACATTAGTCATACCTCCTCTTTCCACCAATAGAGTTTGGGCCAGAGTACCTCGGCCACATCGGCCGCAAAGTCTCCTCGGACGAGGACGTGTCCTTCGAGATCTACTCCTCATACGAGGCGGAGAGTGGAGGGTACAAGCTCACTATCTCCTGGGACGGACCTGCCGACCGGGTGTTTGAAGACTGCTTCGATTTTGGTAAGCATTCTTGTAGTTCGAGAATTTTATATTGTGTACGACGAGTTCTTAGTTACGAAATTGTGAAGTTTTTTTGCATAATTTTGCTTTTTTTATCATTTCGTCATACAGGCTCTAAGCAATGGTACGGTGGCCCAGAACAGAAGCGACAGTACTGGCCGATCCAGAACGGAAACCTTGAAAAATACTCCATTGTCTCAAAGGAGGACGACAACTCTGCAGTTTCTGAAAGATACTGGCTCAATTCAGCTGGCCAGTACATCTACGTCCAACCAGACTCACCACTCTTCGTTGACCATCACAATATACTGAACAACCACATTTGCTTAACCGCAGAAGTTGCTGATCCTTACTCCAAAAAACGTACCCATAACACTTTGAAATACGACATTTGGTTCTTCGAAAATGCCAAGGTTGCTCATCAACATGCCGTCGCTACATATTTGGGCAAGCCTTCTGGAATTCCAGACTACCGAATGATCCAGTACCCAGTTTGGTCCACCTGGGCTAGATATTCCCGTGAAATCGACCAGGACAAGCTATGGACTTTCGCCAATGAGATCAAAGACAGTGGATTCCCTAATGCGCAGTTCGAAATTGATGATCTTTGGGAGATCTGCTACGGATCTTTGACTGTTGATGAGAGGAAACTGCCTGACCTTAAGCAGTTGGTCCAAGATATTAAAGGATTAGGTTTCAGAGTTGCTATTTGGGTTCATCCGTTCATTAATAAGGATTGCGATCCTTGGTATTCTGAGGCTTTAGAGAAAGGGTAAGTGTGATAAATTATGAATGGTTTGGTGAAATATCCACGAAGCTTATGCCTTCGATAATTTTCATTTTTTTGTCATAAGATTGACAAGTGCACAGACGGTTCACCTGATGGTAATTGGTCATTGTTGTCATTTGATATTTGTTATACCAAGGGCATGGTCGATGTATGGTCGACCTAAACTGAAAAATTCACCAAAGTTATGTTCAATCTCTATGTTTTTGCTACGTAATTAAAACACATTTTCATCAGCTACCTGGTCCTCAACGAGGAAGGCAGCCCGGACACCAGCTGGTGGAACAACAACGGTTCCATTCCTGGGTACATAGACTTCACCAACCCTGAAGCGTCATCATGGTACACGGACAGGATCCGCAATCTCATCGAGACTTACGACATTGATACCTTGAAGTTTGACGCTGGAGAGTCTAGCTGGTCTCCTCAGGTGAAATTGTCTTTAATTTTATGTTGTTTAACTTTGCGCTCCGGTTTCACTCCCCTCTTTGTTCCCCTATTTTACCCATAAGGATGGTAATTCAAAAATCCCTCCTTATTGTACCAAGGGTACGGGTAAAGGTTTTTAAGAAATATTTCCTCCAAATCTCTATGTCTATAAGGCAAAGGATTTATCATTAGGAAGTTGGAAATTGGACCAAGGCGAAAATCAAAATGGTGGCCCGATGTCAAAGACAATATGGAACAACAGACTGGAGTTAGAAAAAGGCCTATACACTATCACACTACATTTTTATGATTAGTTATTCTAATAACGATTTACTTTTGTTTTCTGATAGATCCCAGTACAAAATGGCGACATTGACCTGCACCCAGGTAACATCGTACAAACTTACGTGAGGGCCGTCGCTCAATTTGGCCCTATGATTGAAGTCAGATCTGGAATGAGGTATGAATTAACCACTTTTAATTAAAATTTAAATTAACTTTTTCCAAATTAAATACTTATTTCTATCTATAAAGCAGAATGTTTCAGTTCTTTCACTTAATGTTGATGAATTGCATCTCTTCATGATCTAGAACTCAAGACCTCCCAGTATTCATCCGCATGGTCGACAAAGACACTCTCTGGGACTTCGACAACGGTCTGGCTACCCTTGTCACCACTCTGTTGGCCATGAACCTTAATGGCTACACCCTGGTGCTGCCAGACATGATCGGAGGCAATGGTTACAACGAGTCTCCAAGCAAGGAGTTGTTCGTGAGATGGCTGCAGGCTAACGTGTTCATGCCGACGCTGCAATACTCTTTCGTGCCTTGGGACCATGATGATGAGGTGAATTTTGGGTTTATATTATAGTACCTATAGAAAGAGTGATTATGCAAAGCCTAAAGCATAGAGATTTCTTCAATTGAACACGGTGTTGCAATTGCAATTTTTCCACGACAGTTGCAACCACTGAATAGTAAAAGAGTAATTACTTTTTCCACGTACTTATTAATTATGTAATTTGAGTTCTTCAAAGCGTATAAGTAGCTATAATCTATTTTTCTTACCAAAAAAATACTGAATACAATAAAACAGCAAAATTCAATATTTTCAAATCTCAGTAATTAATTTGAGTTTCTATGGAAATCGCATCGCTCGAAGTTTTCACACGTAAAATTGCTCTTCAAAAAAGCTTTCCTGTTTCAATCGCAAACTAACACACTGATCGACTCTCCAGGCGGTAGAAATCTGCCGTGTCTACACACAGCTGCACGCGGACATCGCTGACGACATCGTCGCAGCCATGACAGCATCCGTCGAACATGGAGAGCCTGTCAACCCGCCCATCTGGTGGCTGGATCCTACCGATGAAGTCGCTCTCGGAGTTTGGGATGGTAAGAACTTCGCATCTCTTCCTCCTCCACCTTTAGGTACAGCCATTTTATGTCCCACTAATGAGCTCAGGCCTCCTTTCACGAATGAGGGTGAAAAGGAATGGGCCAATACTCCACCACGCATGCCCACAGGAAACTTGTCGCAGGAAATAATTGAATCCCTTTGAAACGTGGATAAAACTACGGAGTTACTTACTATGGTAACGTCTGCTACATCACTTATTTTTACTTGAGTCATTCACCAGACACCATTTTGAGAGATCGGATGTAATTAAAAAGTAAAAGGCCATCTGTAATAGCGATTTCAAATGAAAATACAGTTGTCGGATCGTGTACCTATCCTACAAAAATCTCCAAAAGTATAGATTCTTATCTTGTTATCTCATTTTAGATTAGTTTAAGTGATAATGGTTATCTCGTACTCTTTATATTTAGGAAGGCATGAGAGTATATGCCGTGGGTGATCCAGGATTTCGGTTTGGGAGGGACCTGAGCCAGTTGAGGGTAGAGAAGTAGGATAGAAGTAGTTGAGCCCCTTAGCCGCCCCCCTGTATTCGCTATCGAGTATATGTGAAAAGAAATGAGTCTAAACTAGTTTTCATATTCCAGAGTTCTTGCTTGGCAACCGCTACCTGGCGGCCCCGGTGGTCGAGCAAGGCGCCGTGTCCCGCGACATCTACCTCCCGCGCGGCACCTGGCGCGACCCCTACACGGGCGAACAACACATCGGCCCTACCTGGCTGCACAACTACCCAGCACCTTTGGATGTCCTACCTTACTTTGTCTTAGAGAACTAGGGTTGTAGGGTTAAGTTTACCTATTTATTGTTGTGAAATAAAATAATTTATTGTACATACTTGGTGTTATTATTAAGGCGAAATGTGTGAGTTATGGTGAAAGGAATAAAATTTATAACAAACCTACCAATTAGGGAGTTGGAGAAGTCGTGGTCATGCGATAGCACAGCGAAGTGTATCACTTCCTACAGGACGGACTTTTTAATATGGGGAAATCCTGCATGGACTCTCTAGCGGCCAAGTTATATCAGACTCCTACTGACTAAAACCCCACAGTGTTCCTATCTGTCGCAGCTGGCTGGGTATAGGGGGGTGCGAAAGCATTAGTTCGCGTGCCCAACAGCGACGGCAACGATTGTGGAAGGCCTGCTCGCGTTTGACGGTGAGGATCAGAGCTCTTGTTCCTATATATATCCTGCCACATTCATCAGTAGTGGTAATTCAATAACAAATAATGAAAATGAAACGCAAAGAACATAGATACCCTCACTTACAAAGTAATTGTGAATTGGTCAAAATTCGGTTTTGCAAGCTGTCACGTATAAAAAAACTTAAGTTGTCAATGTATAAAAAAAAAGGGGATGGTAGTTGATGTGATGTAATAATATAAAGGGTTAAATCGTGTTTGACAATAAGAGATAGGTGAGATGATATTAATGTGGTTGCCAAGACAGCTCGCGGAGGGCCTGAACCATTGGAGTGCAAGGACCTCTTGTGCGCTGTTGGGGAATTGTGGGGTTTACTTATAGCAAATAATAGATGATATTCGTGACATGAAATATATTCGATAATATCGCGACATGGCGGTTACGGCCACAGTGTGACAATCAGATTCTTATGTACTACACTGACTCTAACCGGGCCGGCCAATTAATAAAAGAAAGTTGACTCACGGTACCGTGGAACGTTCTAGAAGTAGGGATAATACCCTCCGGATGGGCGCGCGTCTGTCAGTGACGAGATGCCACTTTGGAGACGGGCGGCTCCGGCGCTGATGCGACGATCACCGTTGTGAGCGTCCAGCCGGGTCCTACGGAACCATCCTTGGAGTATCCAGCTGGAACCTCCATCGGCATAAGCGGCAATGCGGCGACGGCCACAGGCCGTATCACGTTGAAAGCAGTTGGGACACCGACGTTACGCGGGTAATCACCATACGTGGAGCATAAAGTCCCTTGTTTAAAGTCTAACACAATGACATGTTGAACACTTATGTTGATGATTATAATTAAAGTTCACATAGTTCGTGTCGCTATGCGATTAGCATACACATAAACTAGCACAGTTACATGTGCGTAAGTTGACACTCAACACGCAGGAGCCCTAGGCCTCCGTGATGGTGAGGGCTACATCCAGCGGTAGGAAACGCGGGTAGCGCGGAAAAAAAATGAGACGAGAAGCATGCGTTCAGCGCGGTAACATCTTCTCGACTGCCGAGACGCTGGTGGGTGCGTTAGGGGATGACCAACATTGCAAAAAGTCGAGTTTAGATCGATACGATAAAAATCTATAAAACATTTTTAGACATTTAATTTATGCTTTAGGGTCTGAAAAATACCTTGTTGAATCCTCTAAACATGCGTGTAATTAGAGTTTTTATAAACCTCTGAATTACTGAGTAATAATGATTTTAATAATAAATCGATAAAGGTATTCCGATGTCACTCCTCTAAAATCATGTCGGATTGTGACGGTAGATTGAAAACGGTGTGACATTTGAAAAACGGAAAATTAATTTCCGCTTTGAGCTATAAAACCTTTGCGGAGAATTTTTGCGGTTTCAAATATACCAATAACATGAAATTTGGTTCAGTACAAAACGAGCTTGAGTTCAAAACAGTTTTGACTATTCACCAATGTTTAGATGAAGATTCTGGCTTAATAACAAATACATTGTTTTATCTAATGTTTGAATTTAGGTAACTGTAGTACGTATTATCCGAATCTAATATTAGTTATATCGTACGATTGTTATTTCGCGAGGTTTGTGACCCCTGTGACGTCATCACCTACCTACGCTATAATTTAAAATAAAAATTTAGTAGCAAGTGCTACAAAGCTGATAAAATGATAAAAGAGAATATAAAATCCACTTCTGAAATTTCTTTAGGTACTCAGATTTTTTTTTTACTGCGAATGCTGAAACTATAGCATAATTAGTAACTCATGAATACCCAAGAGACAACAAACCACGGCTTAGATTACAACGACGATGCTCAATCAACAAGAGGTCTTCAGTAAGAAAGAAAGAAAGAAAGAAATTATATTTAAATTTTATTTATGTAAACGTAGCTTACCTATTAAAAAAATAATTATCCCCATAAGAACAGGCTCAAATTTAAAACCAAACATAACATATGAGTGAATGGTTTAAATTGGACTAGAATTTCGTATTTTTATTCAGGGTTTATTAGAATATTTTTAATCTAAGAATCTTTATTTTTGCCACGATCCCTTGCTTGGTTCCGAAGTCAAACTCGAACGTCCTTACAACGTAGTTAGAAGTTAGATCATAACAATTTTCTTGTTCTCACTAACGAATACAACACCTAACTAATGGATTCTTAACTCATGTCAAATTGACAGTTTTTCATGAGCATCTATCAATGTGACATTAGGAGAGTCCAAATGGGCAAAAGTAACTTTATCAATATGAAATTAGGTCTAGGTATAATTACTACGGGCTCCTATATTACGAGTGGTGTTTCGCGCTCTTGGACTACTTAAAAGCAGTTGCCAATTACGAAATAACAATGATTCAGATCAGAAGTCAATGTAAATATCGAGATATTTCATAAGATATCTAAAATAAAGAGATCAAACGATAAGAGGACGTGTTTATCTTGCTTCGAGAAAATATCAAATTATATCACGAGATGTGGCAGTTATTAATGGCAGCTGAGAAGAGATGGCTGCTTTGAGGACTGTTTTGGGTGAGCAAGATATTTGGTATTATATAAATAGATATAAGAATCTTAGATAACATTAACAAAAAAATTAAAATCTAAATAATACAATTTATTATATTTACCACAGAGAACTTAGTTAGCTACTAGATAGTTAGAGCGAGATAACATATACGACAATATTAGCACAGTAGTGTTGCGAATGACGAGGGTCATGGGTTTCAATCCTACTATGAGCTTGAAGGAAAACATCGTGAACAAACCGTAAAGCGATGTTAGGGTACGTTATAGTACCCGCCTGGCTGGCTACCATCCCACCTAATGGTGTTGAGAGCCGTTTTCTTGTAGGTTATGTGTGCTTATCACCTTGGGCAATGTCATCACTTACCATAGTGAGATCGTGGTCAAACACAGCCTTATATATATATAGTTAAAAAGTAACATTTGTTTCCAGCGATTCTGGCGCTGGGTGCGCGGGCGCACACAGCGAGTATCGACCTGCGCGCTGATGACGTCACTCTGACTTTGGAGCCACAGCTGACTGGAGGGTTCTCAGTTGTATTGAACCAGAGTAAATATTTTTCTTGACTTTTGAAATTTTAAGATACGAAGTATTATGAAGATTATCTCTGTAATGTGTAGATAGAAGAAGATACGTAAGGCATATGCCCAGGACGTCTTACGACGACTAGCTCCCATTCAAAATGAAATAAACTCGATCTCTTTCACAGATGAAGAACAAATGGTGTTTGGTCACATCGGCCGAACTCTGATAGGCAATTTCATCACGGTACCGATCGAGGGTGGTTTGGAAGTCCACATCGGTAATGTTAACCTGACGATCTACACATTATACGACTCTGATATTCAAGCTAGAGGAATTAAGTTCCGATGGAATGCTGAAGCGCAGACTCGACTTGAAGACTGCATTGATTTTGGTAAGCATGTGGTTTTAAGTAAGGACAGCAAAAATTGCTACAGAAATAATCCCCCATAAATCGAGTTACTAAAAATGCGAAATGTTTTAGGTTCAAAACACTGGTATGCCGGTCCAATGCAAGTCGACCAGGTATACCCAATCGAAAGCGCCGAGCAAGTATATGCCCCTTGCTATTCAAAGGAGTACGACAATGGAGCAATAGTCGAAAGATACTGGCTCAATTCAGCTGGCGAATACGTCATTGTACATCCTGAAGTACCACTCTTCGTAGACTACAAACACTTGTTAAGCAACCACCTTTGCTTCGGCGCTCAAATTGCTGATCCATATTCCTCTCGAAGAAACCACGTAGACCTTGCGTATGATGTATGGTTCCTGCCTGATGTCAAACAAGCGCACCAACACGCCGTGGCCAACTATTTAGGCCAACCTTCAGGAGTTCCCGACTACCGCATGGTCGAACATCCAATTTGGTCGACGTGGGCTCAATACTCCAGAAATATTAATGGCAGTAATCTCATCGATTATGCTGAACAGATTAAAGAGCATGGCTTTAATAACTCTCAATTTGAAGTAGACGATCTGTGGGAGGTTTGTTACGGATCTCTCACAGTTGATGAGAACAAGTTTCCAAACTTCACTCATTTTGTTCAGGAGATTAAGGCACTGGGTTACCGCGTGACGATTTGGGTGCATCCGTTTATCAATAAAAACTGTGAGCCTTGGTACTCAGAAGCTTTGAATAGTGGGTTAGTATTTTCAGTGTACAATCCTTCTGAAATATTTTTGGACCATTTCTCCTTAGACATTCATAAGATAGGTCCGCGGTTTTATGTGCTCTTAATGACTGCACGATCTATGTCAGTCGTAGCGTGCTACAATATCAATGCACCTAATTTTAAATTACCAGACAATCAAGATACCAATCATCTATCTTACTCCACTCCTTGCAGGTATCTAGTCCTAGATGAGTCTGGCAGTCCAAACACCACGTGGTGGAACAACAACGGTACGGTAGCTGGTTATATAGACTTTACCAACCCTCGAGCGGCTGCCTGGTGGTCTGATAGAATCAGGGAGCTCATCGAAACGTATGATATTGACAGTTTGAAGTTTGATGCTGGAGAGAGCAGTTTTACACCTCAGGTATAACAATCATGAAATTGAAAGATTTGAAATTAATCAAATCAGACAATATTTATGGGAAATAAAACTGATTTTAAATTTGCATGAAGGGATCAACTCGTGATATCAAAGTCTATGACACAATAGTAATTTGTATGCAAATGGGTTCGACCGTTTCAACAGACTATGACGTCACACAATTTTAATAATGAAACTTTTAAATGTGGTCTTATTTCTTAGATAGCTGTACAAACTGGCGATATAGATCATCAACCACATAACATCGTGGAGGCCTACGTGAGGACTTGTGCTAAATTCGGAGACATGATCGAAGTGCGAGCTGCTTTCAGGTTTGTACAACGGAACTGATAACTGTTTTACAGTAATAATATAAAGCAAACGATTCTCCTTTGTAAAATAAAGTATTCTAAAAATAATCCCCATAAAAATTTTAATCAACCATTAAATTCAGCCTTATATTTAGTGATAAGTGGACTACTAAAGATTATAATTTTCGTTGCACAAGTAAATTGTTATCAAAACCGGATTTATGGTCTGTTTTCAAATCGTTATCATCTACCTGCCCTTTTGTATGCTTCTTTTATTTACCTTTATATATTTCATCTCGGCATTCAATCATTTCCTAATCATCATCATCCGTCTCGTTTTCGCTCTTTCTTTCATCTTCATAACCATCACTTTCAAATACCTATACTATAAGAAACATCATCAAAAGAACTCAAATCAATGATTTTATTGACTTCTTCGTTTTCAGGACTCAAGACCTCCCAATCTTCGTAAGGATGGTAGACCGGGACTCAATATGGGGCCTCAATAACGGCCTCTCTACAATCATCACGACAACCATTCAGATGAACCTCAACGGCTACACCCTGGTGCTACCAGATATGATCGGAGGCAATGGGTACAACTTGGATCACGATCAGGCTGACCTTCCTACTAAGGAGCTGTTCATAAGATGGGTGCAAGCGAACACGTTTTTGCCTGTCATGCAGTTTTCTTTTGCGCCGTGGAATTTTGATGATCAGGTTCGTAGAGAAACTATATAACGTAAACAAACACGGGTAATGAAAAGCGGAAAGCATCAAATTCGCAGGTCGCAAAGACGCAGGTCAATGAATTCAAAGAATGTCGAATGTTTAATTAATGATCCCATAATTCCCATACAGCTTTTAAAGTCCCTTATCCAAATTTACAAAAGTAATTAGTCAAATAAATACAATTCGAAAATAATAAAGCTAAGATCCATAGTCGAACGTCGAATTAAATAGAAACAATGTTATATTTTAACTACATATGGAATTCGAATAAGATATTTCGCAGGGGAATATTGATTTGAAGACGTCAGACGGTGTTGAAATAGTAACAAAGGTATTACTTATCAGATAATGTCAAGTGCTGAAACAATTGATAAATCCGACAAAGATGAAATGGGATAGACTGAAAAAAAATCAGATTCTTTAAAACGTCTACGTAATTGATAATTTAAAACATAGGAAACGATTAGTTACATGAGCATGATTTTACTATTTTAAAATCATTTTATTTTAAATTAAGAAAAAAATAATCTGATGCTATTCTAAGACTAGGAAGATAAAATAATTAAAACAATAAAATACTTATTCCACAGACAGTAGAAATAAGTAAGAAATATGCAGAACTACACGCAGCATATGCAGACGAGATCTATGCAGCGATGGAAGCGTCAGTCCAAGATGGGAAACTTGTTAACGCTCCGCTTTGGTGGCTTGACCCCACTGATAAAGAAGCTTTATTAATTTGGGATGGTAAGAAATACTTTAACAATATACTTATATCATAAATACTAATGTTGTGGTTGTTTGCATTACAGAGCAAGAATTAGTAAATAAGAAACAACGCCTTATATCTGAACAATAAGTCTCAAATTCCTTAAAATTTTCAGAGTATCTACTAGGAGAAAACATTCTAGTAGCTCCAGTGCTAAAAGAAGGAGCGACATCACGTGACATCTATCTACCAACAGGCACATGGCTTGAAGAAGGTGACCCTGAGAGGGCCCATGAAGGCCCATCATGGATCAGAAACTACCCAGCACCTATAGAAGTACTACCCTATTTTGTTAGATACACTAATGACGATGCTAACGCTGGGACTATGTCTGATGCAACAATTTTTGCAGTCATTTTAAGTTTGATATTAAACATTGTTAGAGTTTTGTAAGATTAAACGATAATCTCCATATCTGAATGACAGGTTGGAGATAAATTTGAAGTATACAAAAATGATTGAAAAGCTACTTGTGATATTGATATAAGAGTGAGATCATGAATTTAAGTAGTTTTGACAATATTAATAATACAATGGAAATTATTGTTTATGTACGTAGAACTAAAGACGATAATGGATTACAAACTATAAATAAAATCATGTAAAAACCATAGTTTAAGTTAGCTGTAAGTATTTATTAAATAGCGATTGTAAATATTATACATATAGCCTAATAAATTAATGGAAATCTAAAGTTAATGATACTTTTTAATATCCATACAATACCAGACGCTGGATGCAGGCCGCCCAAGACCGGTCCTATTGGAGATCATTAGGGGAGCCCTATATCCAGCTGTGGACGTGTTGCGACTGAGATGATGATGATGATACAATACTAGCGGGCCCGACAGACGTTTGTTACGTTGTATTTGCTTATAATTATAACTATAAAAAAATAAGACAAAACGAGCCAACTGTCCTGTCAAAAATCGATTACGACGCCATCTACAGGGTCCAATTGTATTTTCAAACCATCCAGGGACCCACACATATATACACACAAAATTTCATCCGAATCGGTCCAGCCGTTTAAGGGTCCGTTCACATAGACTGGCTCGCAGAGCAGAGCAAATTTTTTAGCGTATTTAAAATTAAGTTTTAGGACATTTATATAAGGTTTATTTTATATTTCAAATCTTTTGTGACAAGAGGATACTCGTGAGCTATACCAATGTGAAATGCTCTCCGAGCCGGTCTATGTGAACGGACCCTAAGGTGACAAACACACGTACAGAAGAATTTTATATATTAAGAAGTTATATAAAAATTAATCCCTATTTCCCTTGGTCATCGCATCACGCGTGAACGGATGAAACAATTTCGCTAATTATTTTTTTGTTGTGTTAATTATTGTCAGGAGAAGGTTTTTATGAAAAAAAATAAGAAAATTGCGCAGAATATTGGAAAATTCGGGAAAACTGAAAGTATGGGATTTTTGTATGAAATTAAGACACTGACATTTTTTCTTTAATTAGGCAGTTTATTGAGAAACATAGGCTACTTTTTATGTTGAAAACGCAGGTGAAACCGCGGGGGACAGCTAGTCTATATAAATAAAAATGGATTGCCGAAATATATGTACGCGCATAACTTTCGAACGACTGCACCAAATTGGATAAATCTTTCTTTTGTGTTCGTTATTGTGAGGTTTGTATGAAAAAAAAATTACACTCGGAACGTGGGTGAAACCACGGGGAACAGGTAGTCTATCTGTATATATAATAAAAACCGGCCAAGTGCGAGTCGGACTCGCGCACGAAGGGTTCCATATAATGGTTCACGGTTTATGCATAAGGTTTATGTTTATGAAATTAAATGTTTTTTTCTTATATTTGAGTTGATTGAATGAAAGGTAAATTGCGGTTTATGATTTATGACGTATTAAAAAAACTAATTACTGACTCGTTCAAACCAATTTTCGGTGGAAGTTTGCATGGTAATGTACATCATATATTTTTTTTAGTTTTATCATTCTCTTATTTTAGAAGTTAAAGACACATTTTATCAATTTGGAAGTGTCTCTCGCGCAAACTATTCAGTT
This sequence comes from Tetheella fluctuosa, assembly GCA_951216915.1. Classification (NCBI taxonomy): domain Eukaryota; kingdom Metazoa; phylum Arthropoda; class Insecta; order Lepidoptera; family Drepanidae; genus Tetheella; species Tetheella fluctuosa. The sequence continues at coordinate 10,561,915 of OX578229.1, read as the reverse complement.
AAGAAAAAAATGATATAAGAAACCTCAATATCATTTTTAAAGACCTATCCATAGATACCCCACACGTATGGGTTTGATGAAAAAAAAATGTTTGAGTTTCAGTTCTATGTATGGGGAACCCCCAAATTTTTTTGTTTTTTTTGTGTGAAAATCTTAATGCGGTTCACAGCATACACCTACTTACCAAGTTTCAACAGTATAGTTCTTATAGTTTCGGAAAAGTGGCTGTGACATACGGACGGATAGACAGACAGACAGACATGACGAATCCATAAGGGTTCCGTTTTTTGCCATTTGGCTACGGAACCCTAAAAATGAATTACCGAAATGTTTGTATACGCATAACTTCCGAATAGCTGCACCTATTTGGCTAACTCTTTTTTTGTTGTGTTTGTAATTGTCAGGATAAGGTTTGTATTAAAGAAAAAAAATATATACCGGGAACGCGGGTGGAACCACGGGGAACAGCTAGTAAACTTACAAACTTTTACCCGAGAATACAACAGATCCGTCGGGAACGCGAGTGAAACTGCATGCAGGAGGCTTGTTAATTTATAAAATGTCAATCAAAACCGGATGAACTGCTATAATTGTTCTCAGAATAATGATTTATTTAAATTATATGGTGTTATGGAATTAAACCACTTAAACGATGCTTTGTAAGCGTTGGGAAAATCGTCTTTGCATTGTAATAGGCGAGCGATAGCAAACGTGACTTCCAACAAATCGTTTGTTTGTTTGTGTTTACTCTACTCTCTGCCCCGCGGTTTCTCCCGCGTTCCAGAGGGATCTTATGTTTTCCCGGGATCAAATGTATCCCATATGCTATTCTAGTGTATGATCTATCTACGTGCAAAATTTGATCCAAATCCATTAAGCCGTTTATGCGTGATTAAGTCACAAACATACAAACATTTACATTTATAATATATTATAGTAAGATAGGATTAGTTTCTCTATACTTCCCTTATTAGTTAGTATTAGTACCTACTAAGGAATTACTCAATAATATATCATCATTCATTATAGAATGTCCAAACGATGAACGAAGTGAAGTCGGGGCACTTAACATGTCAAGACAATCAATAAACGACAACAACAAAAAGTCCACTCATATCATATTCGTGTCGAGTGTTTTTGTTGAATTAATGACTTTATATCAGATGACGGACAAACGTACAATTTCCGCTGCAAGAATCAACGTGATAGAACAAAATGAATATGTAAGTTACATTTATAAACCCATTGTAATTATTAAGGGTTACCATATGCCGAAAAACTAGTAGATTTTATTTTAAAAATTATCTGCCAATAACTGCCACCGCCTTCCTGCAAACTACCGCTAGAGGCGCCACTGTGTTATAACGTAAACAAATGACGCGATTGGTTACAATGACAAGATGAAACTAATGTACGGATTGGCGGTACAATGACATGCATTACAATATTTTTATAACCCCGAACTAAAAAATAAAAGTAAATAATTATAGGAATAAGAAGACCAATAAGTGCTATTTTTATTAGGCTTATGTTTAACTAACCACCAGAAAAAAAACACTTTATATTGCCAAAATATAGTAAATGACCACCAAAATTAAATCCCCATTTTAGCGTTTTAACCACATCTAACCTTAAGTATCTTCTTTCTTTATAAACTATTTCATATATACTAGCTTTCGCCCCGCGGTTTTACTTACGTTTCCGGAATAAAAAGAAGCCTATGTCACTCTCCGATCCATAACGGCATGCTAAGAAAACCGAAGAGGACCGAAATAGTAATAAAAATGTTTATTTGTACAATTTACACAATAGGGTTATTTATATATAATACTTTGACACTTCTGAGTTTGTCAAAGTCAAAGCCATTTATTCAGTTTAGGCTCTAGGAGGGCACTTGTGAACTTCGAAGCTACAGAAGTTACCACCGATTCAGAAGTCAGCCTACAAATGAGAAGAACCGGCAAGTAACTCAACAATGTTACATTTTTTTATTTATATCTATAATTTTTTGGACAGTCTACGTCAGCTTTTTTTTCTTCAATTTGGAATTCGCCTTGACTTTGTCCAATAACAATAATATATTTTCATTAACAAGTATTATATCATTACAGTAATAGATAATATAAGGAATGTCAAGTATGCCTACAGTTTGGCGCCATCGCCATCGTCCAAGAGGTTTGTTTACCTGGCCCTGCTGCGCGGGAGTCGTACTTTGCACTTTTTGTCGCCTATTGTTCGATTACCCTACTTATGACGTCGTTTTAAGAGAACTTATACATTAGTATGTTTTTTTATTCGCGTCGTCGTATTTTCTTAGGTCTATGAATAAAAAAAAAATCTAACTGATCCTACCTTCGTGAACACTTGGTCAATCAATAAGAAAACGGCTCAGCAGAAGGACTCATTCAAGGGGCAATGTATACATTTCTATAACAAAGTACCCAAAGAAATTCAAGAACTTACTGTGTATAGATTTAAAAAGTTAGTTAAACGGCAGTTATGTAAGAAAGGATAAGTACCTACTATAAAGTTTCTTATTCTGTGGCTGAGATGATGATGCTGGTGAAGAAAAATTTTAATTAAATGTTCGCTCCACAAATTATTTTATTATAATTTTATAAACATTGTTATTTGTAATTAAATATACATAAATTAAAATTTAATAACAAATATCTATAAAAATATGCCTTGCTGCGTTTCTTGCCGGAGTCTTCTCGTCTTCGGTGGTAGAGTCAATTGTAACGTTCATTTATAAATCATCAGTATAAATGAGTTTGAACATCTACTTTGTAACCGTAGAGAATTACAAAGGTACCACAATATTCAATAGTCAAGTGAACAGTCACCCCAACCGATACAATCTCAACTAGATATGATAATAATAGGTTTTAAGCGGTAATAACAAGGCTCTTCCTCCATTGTCGTCAGTGTCAGGAGGATTGGCAGCCAGGATGGGTTGCAGAATCATCTGTGAGTAGTTTGTGTTTTACGAACGTTTTATATTTTCTGATAGCTCAGTGGAAGTAGCTAGCTGTGGTTTCGGACAGGGCTTGTTTACCGGCTTATTTTCAAACCTAAATCAATGTCAAGTACATTAGGGGCATTTCATTTAGGTTTAGCTCTACCTTAACCTTAAAAAAACCGGTTTTCTTAAAAAGCTAAATCAAATAGGCCAATTTACAATGGTTTTATGTCAGTATCTTTCTAACTACAGAGAAAGTGAAGTAGTGCGTATCAGACGGATAGTTCTAGACTAAGAATAAATACTTTACGCCTCTCATCTGAGGTTCCAATGGACGAGATAGGTATGTTTTCCGACGCGTACACGTGTCGCCCTGGATTAAACCGGTTTACTAAGGTTTTAGGTATCGGTCTCATTTTGGACGCGATCCGAACGAAACCTTTACTAAAAACCGGTATTAACCTTTATTTACCGGTATTTTCGAAACCGGTTTCAAGCTCTGGTTTCGGATCCTACAGTGAGCTTGAGCTTTCGGTGAAGGAAAATACGTGAGGAAACTATAGCACGGTGGTAGTTTGTTGTACCTAGCTGGTTGGCTACCACCCTAATGTTGAAAATCTATCTTTTTGAGAAAATGTTATAAAAAGTAACCATCAGCCATTTCATATTCCATTTCTGTGTCTTTTTGACATATGATGTTACGTGTACGGAAGAACGTGACAGATGTAAGTATAAATAAAATTTTGTAAATGCATCTGTAGCTAGTATGTTACCAAATTATGGTTCAAAACTTACAAAAATCCCATTTTAGTCCCTTAGGATCGGATTATGTCTGCTTGAGGTAAGTGATGATTTGGCCGAAGATGTGATTAAGCCTAGAAGGAAACAGGCTCTCAAGTGCAGCTCATTTACAATCATAAAATCACCTAAGACTGATTCTAATTCAATTGGTATATTTCAATTCACGACTTCCATTGTACACTGTAATTAAATACGACAAAAGATATCATTAAATTAAAGCGTAAACAATTAGAACTCACAATAATGAACAATGGCCTGAGAAAAAATATAGGCATTATTGTAATTTCGATCACGCATCTCTTACTAATAACTCCTAATACATCAGACCAGTCATATAATTATAATGTATGTAAGGGATAGCGTGTTCTGTCAAGTGGTTTGATAATTATTTACGAAACTCTTATTTTCGAACCAGGGACCGTAAAATTCTTTAGGCTTTCTAGGCTTTATAAAGGTAGCACGTATCGCTAATTCTATATGTTACGGTACCCGTTTGCCATGAGGTGAATCACCTGAAGAAACAAATCAGCGGTAAATTCTGGGAATGAACAGTTCTGCGCCAGGTGCTCTAGTTCTTGAGATAGCCAGAACGGATTCGTTCTAACAAGACCTCCTAAAAGTCTTTATAACTTTTGAACCAGGGACCGGCAATATCTGATATTTGGCGACAAATTTTGACGAATTAGCGACTGACACAGAATTCAAATCCATGATGGTGCTGCCAGGAAGTGTAGAGTATACATAAGCAAACTATAAGGCGCCTTACTAAGTATGGACCGAAAGCACAAGTATGCACACAGAAGGGTCTCAAATATGGGAGGCGCGGGCAGATGTATGGAACATCGCTATGAAATCGCTATACCATAGCTAAGTATCTATAACATTTCTGCATACGATCGGCAGCTTTTATGTACTTATACCTACTCTAAGGTCACACCATAAATTGTTATAAAAAATTATATCTCATCAAAATCTTATAATTTATTTGACTCAGTTCTATTCGCCGCACTGGCAGCGTGTGCGCATGCCGTGGACATCAGTCTACTCAACACACCAGAAGTCAAAGCGCGTCTGCAGAAGAATCAACATGGGGGACTTAATTTGATGGTGCAAAGGCGTAAGTGGTGGCCATATTGATTTAAGCTGGATCCTTATATTTAATACTATAACAATAACATTGTATTTATGTCGATCCTGAGACTTCATAAAAGTGATGTATAACAATACAATAGTAAAATGGAGAAAAGATGATAATGTACACCCTAAAGACCAGGGGAAAGATTTAAAAAAAATACCATATTTTCAAAACCGCCGCATTATTAATCTTTTAATAATAGGACACCCAATGGCCCATCAGTTATTTTTGATAATCAATTCAGTATTTCCAAATCGAAGTCCAATTTGTTTCGGAATGTTGTAGAAAACTTTACTGCTTCACAATTAGCTTCACCTATTAAATGAATGGTTTGCCGATATAAGCTTTCCTATATGGATGTAAGTATATTTTTGTGACATTCATTAATTTCAAATGGGACTTCTTATTTGAAGTAGATTGTATCTTGTAACAATACAACAGAAAAAAACTGCAGATCTCTTCAAATGTAACTTTTCTCCATACACCAAAACTTTAACTCCATTATTTGACCAATAGGCGGCGTATCACAAGTGATAACCGTAATCGGTCGTCGTGCCGGTGAGATCAAAGACGTGGTGGAAGACGGCGACGTCGTCATACAGTTCGCGAACGACACCTCAGTTAGAATCAGTACGGACGAGATCGTTGGAGAACAGAATGGACAAGTCATTACCGTTACCTGGGAAGCACCGAAGAGCTCCCGACTTGAGGATTGTGTTAATCTTGGTAAGTTAATGAGTAGCTAATACATTGACTAGCTGTTCCCCACAGTTTTACCCGCATTCTCGGGATAAATAGCCTATAACCTTCCTTAAGAACTGGGCTATCAAATGCAAAAATATTTTTTCTATAGATAGGCGACATGTTTACTGTTGAGTTAAGAGAGAATTTTCAAAATAAATTACACCTCCAAAAAACAATTGTATGTGCAGATCTTCTGCTGAGTACATTGAATATCCTTTAGGTACCATTAATAAGATCAGGGCTTTGTTTATTGAGCGTGTCCTCATTTAACTTCAGTAGCTTCAAATAAAAAAGTATACATTTTCTGTATTATATGTAAAGGCGCAAACAACTGGTACGGTGGCCCCCAACAGAAACGCCAGTATTGGCCCATCGAGCGCCTAGTTCTTCCCAACTACTCATACGTGACAAAGGAAGCCGACAACTGCGGCGTCGCAGAACCCTACTGGTTGAGTTCTGAAGGTATCTTCTACTACTTCGATAAGAAGGTCCCACTGTTTGTTGACCAGAACAACAGGGAAAAGAACGCTGCTTGCTTCATTGCTGAGATCAAACCTCCTTTCTCAACCAAACGTGAGAAAAACGACTTGATTTATGCAATTGGAATTTTTGAGGACGTCAGAAAAGCTCATGAATATGCAGTTGAAAAATACCTAGATAAGCCAACTGGGATTCCTGATGAGAGAATGATCACGTACCCGATTTGGTCAACCTGGGCTCGTTATAAGACGGATGTCAACCATGACGTCGTAATGAAGTTCGCTGATGAAATAAACAGCTACGGATTCCCCAACAGTCAGTTGGAGATCGATGACCTATGGGAGGTCTGCTACGGATCCTTGACGGCGGATACCAGAAGGTTCCCGGACATGAAGAAAACAGTCGACACTTTGAGGGAGAAGGGTTTTCGATCAACTATGTGGGCGCATCCATTCATAAACAAGGGATGCGAGCCGTGGTACTCCGAAGCTAAGAGCAAAGGGTGAGTGTCGAAACTTTTTTTAGTTGTTTATTGAATAATAAGGCAAAAAGCAATGTCGAGGATTTGATTATGACAAATGACAAATATTTAGTCATTAGGAAAAAAATATTTTTTAAAGATCAATTGTCAATTGATTGAGTAATAGCATACCATAATGCCTGACTCAAAATCATTTATTCAGTTTAGGCCCAAATAAGGCACTTATGAACGTTACAATTGATTCTACCACCGGTTCGGAATACACTTGGACTGAGAAGACTCCGGCAAGAAACTCAGCAAGGCATATTTTTATAGACCTTTGTTCTTTTTTATTTAATTTATGTAACTATTTAATTACAAATAATAAAATTTATAAAATTATAATAAAATAGCTTGTGTAGCGAACATTTCATTCAAATGCATTCTTGTCATTCACAAAATCAGAAACTTTATAGTACCCTTTCTTACATAACTTTTGTTTAATTAATTTTTTAAATCTATACACAGATAGTTCTTGAATTTCTTCGGGTACTTTGTTATTAAAACGTATACATTGCCCCTTGAATGAGTCGCTCACTTTGCTGAGCCGAGTTATAGTTACAAACTCACATTCTCATTTATAATATTAGTTATGATTGTAGTTAATTTTAGTTATTCTCAGTTGATGGCTGACTTTCGTGGCCGATTGAGAAGATAGTTCTAACGCCAAACGATTGGGAAGAGAACGGGCACATAACCATCATAAAATTCCAAAAATGTATCTCTCTTTAACAGATACCTGGTCGCCTCTGAATACGGATCGGTGGAGACTAGCTGGTGGAATGATAACGAAACGACAACCGCGTACATCGACTTCACTAAACCCGAAGCTCGAGAGTGGTACATCGGCCGTTTGGAGGCTCTACAGAATGCGACTGGCATTGACAGCTACAAGTTTGACGGCGGAGAATCCAGTTGGTCTCCACAGGTAAGGAATTATTACTATATGTACTCGACATGGACAACGTATTTTTACTGTATTTTTTTGTCACTGGACATACTTGCAGGGGTACTCATCAATATGAACAACTTTTATCATGGGACTAACTCTCGAGATCACAAAAAATTATCAGCTGTCCATACAAAAGTTCAATACCTACTCGAGCAATATGTATGAAGGAACCATTTAATTTTTTGCGATATCAGAGTTGATCCCATAGTAAAAGTTGTTCATATTGACGAGTACTTCAACCCCTGCAAGTATGGCCAGTGACTAAAAAATCAACCTGTATATAGGCAGGCTTGTGTTTGACCACAATCTCAATTGATAAAGTCGCCAACGAGGGTAATCACACAAAGTCTAGAAAGGAACATACACTTAAATGCAGGTGTCGGACAATTACTGCTTGTCTAATCCGATTCCAGGTGAATCGTGAAACATAGTCGGGGAAGAAAAAAGCTAGGGTAGCAGTTGGACTTTTTTTTTAAACAATTACCCGGATGCAACCATAGGAGCATCAGCTAGCAATTTAAATGGTTATGCCATAAATAAAATTATAGAATTAGTCGGGCAAATAGAATGTATGTTGTCTTTATAGATTCCAGTACTGAAAGGTGAGATTAGAGACCAGCCAGGCGTGATAACAGCTGACTACGTGAGGTCTGTCGCTAAGTTCGCGCCTATGGCCGAAGTCAGGACTGGATACAGGTACATATTTAAGTATAGACCTTTGTTCAGTTTAAGAAACTATAAAATACAAGAGATTTCTATTAAAACTGAAGCTCCATTGTGATGTCACAGTCTGTGTTTTATAAGAAATACCCTTTGACATAAATGTTAAAAATGGTCTTTATCGCTTTACGATATGGTTTAATTCAGGTTGTTTTGATCAATTTAACGGTAAAATCTACGGACCTTTCGTTAGAGAGAAAGGAAATATGTTTTGAAGCACAAGAGACTTTATAATTACAGCACGTTATTAAAGACCGATCTAACTTCGCAGAACTCAAGACCTCCCTGTCTTCGTGCGTATGCTAGACAAGGACACCTACTGGACCTACGAGAACGGTCTCCCAACCCTCATTACCACCCTGCTGCAGCTCAACATCAACGGGTACCCGCTGGTGTTGCCAGATATGATCGGGGGCAACGGATATAACGAGCCACCGAGCAAGGAGCTGTTTATTAGATGGCTGCAAGCTAACACATTCATGCCGAGCTTGCAATTCTCTTATGTACCATGGGACTTTGATAATGAGGTAACTTTTGCGCCTATTTTAAAAACGCCTGATCCAGATTAAACTTCGATAACCGATACCTAACATAGAGTACTCCTAACACATGTGTCTTTATGAATTCATACGTTAGTTCGATCGTCAGTACGAATTTATTGAAGCAAAGCTTCGTATCGCTCTTTCGAGATGAGGACCTACCTAACTCACAAAATGTGTAACGCGAACGCGGCGATGCAACGCTCCTCATTGGCTAGGCAGCACGTATTGCCCATGTGAGTGAGTGAGAGAGACTACAAAAGAGTAGCTTTGATAAATACGATTGAATAGACGCTTCGTTACTGTCGGTTTGTTCACGACATCTTATAATTTGGTTATCCCCAGACGATCGCAATAAGCAAGAAGTTCGTGGACATCCACGCGCAGTACTCCCCTCAGATAATGCAGGCTTGCCGGCAGGCGGTGTCGCGGGGCGCGCCTGTCAACGCGCCTCTCTGGTGGATCGCGCCTAATGACACCGCCACATATGACATCTCCGACCGTACGTATACCGCCACTTTTCTTCGACTCTGTTTAATTTATTTCATTTATAATTTGGCGCATCGGCGAATCCGCCGAGATCGCTCACGGCCGTATACATGCGACCTCGGTCACCGACCGTCGGGTGGACCGCCTGCCCGGTCGTCATCTTCCGACCCGAAAAAAAAATCGGGCCAGACGGAGCTCGAAGGCCGGGGACCGGCCGGGCGTCATTTCGGGGAAGGAGTTTAGCGGTCGAGCACGTTCATTCGCTTCTCTCTCGCGCACGAAAGGAAAAACGGCCGAACCTTAAAAACTTCAGACGCGTCCGTCACCTACCGAGTCGCATCATTAAACAACGAAGCCCCGGGAGTGATCGCCGAGAGAGCCGACGAGATCCGGGTGAGGGGCTAATATAAACGTGTTCCTCAGAATATCTGGTGGGGGAGAACATAGTAGTGGCGCCGGTGGTCGAGCGCGGCGCGCGGTCCCGCGACGTGTACCTGCCGGCGGGCGCGTGGCGGGAGGCGGGCGGGGCCGTGCTGCGGGCCGGCGGCTGGCTCCGGGACTACCCCGCCCCCTTGGACACGCTACCCTTCTTCGTCAAGGTCGACTAGCGAATGCTTGTCTAATATACGCTTTTAGAATTAGCCATTTTGCTTGTTTATTCTTTTGATGTGTCGATAGATCTTTTTAGATTTTTAAACGTATATCAGAAAATTATCTACGTTGTTTCCGTTCACGAAGCTACCCGTGTGCCCAGGGTGCCATCCTTTTTTTTATAGCTGGCGAAACTTTCGGGGGCGATCGTTCTCATTGATGCCGACGACTTTTATTATGGAACCGACTTTGAAAGCGAAAAAAAATGCCGTTTCATACAAAAATTCAATCAAAACGATTTGTCGACTCGATACAAAAATGCCCAAAAATTGACATGAAATAAATAGGGAAGATGACTAAAAAACCAGATTTTTCGTTAATCAAATCAATAAAAAATTACAATGTTGCGTTGTACCAAAGTTCAAGAGTGGGGGCTTGTGACGTCACTTGCATGTAAAAATTGTACAATACCGTGACGTCACACATATTCGGAACTAAAGAAAAAATACGTGTCCAATATTTTTTAGTAATCTAACTTACGGACTAAATAGTTTTTTTTTCTAATAAATAAAAGACAAACTACATAACAATAAGTACATATAATATATAACTACGTATTAACAGTGATATCCCTCACGAGTCCTTGTCCGAGGAGTTTGAAGTCTTCGATGAGGGCTGGCGTGTTCACCTTGTACATTGTCTCACCATTTATGCTGACTGGTCGAAGGGCGTTTGCATTTGTTAGCTGCGGAGAGGTATTCAAATATGGACTTAATGCCGTAGGCAATAACGTTCTAAACAAATATAAATTTCTGGGACATTCCTCACACACGGCCATCTGACCCCAAACTAAGCAGAGCTTGTGTTATGGAAGCCAGATAACTGATATACTACTTTTCTTTTGTAAATATATATTTATATACATAGATAATTACACCCAGACTCAGGACAAACAGACATATTCATGCTCACAAATGTTTGTCCTGAGTGGGAATCAACCCCACGACCTGTGGCGTGATAGATAGGGTACCAACCACGCCAACCAATATGAATGTAATATCTGTCTATTATAAGAAATACCTCGCTATAGTAAGAAATACATAAAGAAATTAATATATAATACCCAGAAGTTTAAATGAGAATTTTACCTGAAACTCTCTAGGTTCTGAGATGTCAGGTTTCCACAACACTGCAATCACTTCACCGCCGTACAAGTCGTGGAAGAACAACGCGAACTCTCCATATGCGTTCTGAAATTATGACAATTAAGTTACCACCGTTTCGGAAGTCAGACAACAATTAATAGAAAAAATATCTAAAAAATCCTATTGGATATCCTTAGGGGAGGCCTACGTCCGGCAGTGGACGTCTTGCGGCTGCGATGATAATGATGATGAAGAGAAAAAAAATAGGAGAATAGAAATTAAAATCGTCTTAAAGTAACTCATATAGGTTCAACTCACCCTCAACTCGTCCAAATAGTTGAGTACAGGATGGAAGTTGACGACAGGTATGACGTCACATGTTCTTGCGTCCGGAGCCGGCAGCGGCCGCGCGTCCGGACGCCGCTGCAGCCGCTCCGCCGCGTGCGGGGCCGCGTCCGGCCGGAGGTGGATCAGCACGTCGTAGCCGGACAGGGAGGGGACGAACGCACTCTATACAAAAGACCACTCGACCATTATAGTAAATGTGGTCAGTGATGTGGTCGAAGGTGGTAGACACGGAACTGACTAGGGAACAGATTTTCGAGTGAAACTTAAGAAAGGTGGCAGTATGTTAGCTTTCACCGACACTCGACCATATTATTGTAAGATTCAAACCGACGACTTTAAAGGTAAAATTCGAATTTACAGCCAATAAACGGCCGCACACACACAATATTTCTTATACAGGGTGACTAGTTGAACGAGGGACATACTTGCAGGGATGAAAGTACCTACTAAACATTATGACCAACTTTGACTATGGGCGTAACTATGAAATCTCGAAGAAAAAAAACAACAATTTTTCATACAAAAAAAAAATCATATAAAAATGAATGGCAAAATGTGTTGCTGAGCGCAAAACTCGAGAGCAGCTGAACCGATTTTGCTAATTCTTTTTTTAGAATATTCCTTGAAGTACGAGGATGGTTCTTACGGAGAGAAAATTTTTAAAAATTGCCTGAAAGGTCTAAAAACAACACTTTTCTATACTCCCATACTATCGATTCGTAATAATACTTAAAAGTCAATTTGAACTTTAATACCATGCCATAAAGTTTAAGTGTTAGTGGAGAGCGGTAAGGCAAAACAATTGAGTGAGGATAGTAACAGCATAATCAGTGGTAAAATTATTTATAAAAAAAAAAATATTTAATGGTTTTAATTAATGCTTAGTAGTGATGAAGTACATTTTCAGTTTTTTTTTTTTTCATTAAATTTACGACCGAATATTTTTACTTATGACCTATACTATCATCCCTCAAGAGGACCGTACTTAGTTTATTAGGACCCTATATACTGGGTGATTTTGTTATCACTGGCAATACTTGCAGGGGTGGAAGTACTCATCAATGTGAACATCTTTTATTATAGGACTAACTGTGAAATCATGAAAAAATTATCAGCTGTTCCATACAAAAGTTCAATACCTACTCGACCAAAATGTATGAAGCAACCGTATTATTTTACGCGATATCAGAGTTAGCCCTATAATAAAAGTTGTTCACATTGATGAGTACTTCCACCCCTGCAAGTATTGCCAGTGATAACAAAATCACCCTGTATAGGTTATATTAATGAGTATTTTCACCCCCGCAAGTATGTCCTTTATCCAACGTATCATCCTGTATATAATATTCGTTAGATAGTAGGATATATTAATACAGACACGTCAGGTATATAATCATTGTCTTTAGACCTGTCCCTTTCTACAGCTATTCAATAAACAAAAATGGATATTACTATAATCAATCAGTCATTAAATTCTAATTCACGTCTCTGTGTACTACAGAAAACATCTTATTTTATCTTACTAATAACTAGCTTTTCCGCGCGGTTTCACCCGCGTTCCCGGGATAAAATATAGCATATGTTACTCGGTGAAGATGTAGCTTTCTAACGGTGAAAGAATTTTAAAATCGGTCCAGTAATTTTGAGTCATTTCGTTACAAACATACTTACATACAAATCTTTCCTCTTTATAATATTAGTATAAGTATAGAAGCATAGATATAAATGCGAAAGATTGTGTGTGTGTATGTTTGCTACCAATCATCTCCGTAACGGCTGAACGGATTTAGATCAAACTTCGCATATAGGTAGAACATGCTCTGGAATAACATAGGATACTTTTTATTCCGGAGAAACATAAGCTAATACCTAAGACCAAATTCATCTAAAAAAAAGTCAACACACTTACCAAAATATTGTCCTTTCCTTCAATCATCAACTTGTCCTCGAAGTAGGCGAGTGTACTCGCCGCTAGTGTCTGCACTCGCGCCAGTACTTGCGCGGTCGGCGCCTCCCAACTCCATATGGAAGGTAAGTTGCCGTCGTAAGCTGTCACTATACGAATACAGGGGGATTCTGATTCTGTCAGCTTGCGTTCTATTTCGGATATTTCTTCACCTGATCAGAAAAATACTTAGATAAAAATTAATTCTAAATTTACATCATAATTTCTAAAAATAACACAAAAAAATAGTTTTTTTTTACTTTTTATTGGCTTGTGTGTGTTCGACCACAATCTCACTACATCGCACACATATCCTAGAAGGAACTGACTTTCAAGTGCAGCTACCGGAATACACCAATAGATGCTTGGCGACAGATTTTCAACTTGAGGGTGATAGCCAGCCAGGCGGGTACTACAAAGTACCCAACCACCGTGTTCTGGTTTCCTCACGATGTTTTCCATCACCGAAAGCTCAAGCTCATTGTAGAATTCGAACCCACGACCTTCGCCGCGGCGTCCGACGTCACTACCACTGAGCTATCATCGCCTTATATAAAAATACTCATGTAAACTGATTAATATGAGGTTTGTACATATATACCATACCATATACAGTAGTACAGTCAGCGTTAAAAGTAGATAAGCACTTTAAGTACCGTGTCACATTACACAATTCATCATTTTCATACAAACTGTCAAGAAAATGTCAATAGATTATTATGAAAGGGTAATAAAGTGCCAATCTACTTTTGACGCTGACTGTACCACTTTTATAAGTTACATCGACTATATTCGTTAATGCTGAAGGAAACTCCGACTAAAAACGATTGTAAACTCCAATGAAATATATGCCTTGTTGCTTTACGTTTAGATTTGAAATACAACAAGAGACAGCTCGTACATTCTTCGGTACCTACAGTGTTGTAGGTACTTATAAAGGAGTACTGTACATATTTAGAATTTCATAAATAATACAGATCCGAGCACCATAATATATTATTACTATCACTAGTGTGAAAGAGATGGAGAACAAAACATCTAATTATTGATACAGTAAAGGTATGGAGAAGTCCATCCTTAAGATGTAAGGTTAAATTTTGAATATATTTTCTATTATTTTTAGTTTAAACCAAGGTTTTTATTAGCCCGTATGAAATCATATCTCAAGAATACATTGTGCTAATTGAAAATAAACCTTTACATCATTAAATTTGGATTCAAATTTAATATGAACCATTACGCAAAGGTAGTCGTAAATGGCGCTACACACACATAATTTATGTTACATTATTATATATTTTGTCTCGTCATTGTAATGCCACAGTCTATGTAACTCTTACAGTCGGCCAACTGACACGTCTAGATAGAGCAATCGTGCGGGGCTTGCGGGGTGCGAGACTCACTTGGGACACAATGCAGCAATTACGAATGCAAAGCGGCATTTCGCGTGACTTCAAACGCGATAGACCACTGTATGTAATTACGCTGTGGTAATGCTATTCCCACACGAGGTGAAAAAAATAAAACCAGTTATCAACGCCGACGCAACCGATCGCGTTAGCAGTTAGCACATATTTCTATGGCGGTTCCCACACGACGAAACCTGTCTAAAACTAGTTTTCAACAATGACGCAACCAGTCACGCGCGACTGGCAGTGCAAGTCGCTCGGTCGTTGCCAACGCAATTTTTCATTCAGCGCGTTATAGTCATGTCGTCGGAGCAAAAAAATAATATAAAATTTGTCCAGGAGGTTGAGAAGTACCCTTGCCTGTACGATTATAGGCTTATGGAGTATGCAAGGAAGGATGTCACAGAAAAGGCTTGGAATAATGTGGGAAAAGTAATTAATTTGACAGGTATGTACACTGTATCTACATTCTAAAATAAAGGGTTAATAAGGTCACGGCCCATACCTGTGTGGGAGAAGTTTTCGTACAAAAAACACATCAATTTTAAATAATGGCCTCATAACCCACTTTTATATAAACATTTTATTGAAAATAGATGGGAGAAAAAGTTAAAAATAGAAAAGATTTGATATTAAACATATTTTTAAATGTACTAAATCCGCAATTTTTACTTTATTGGAGTTGAAAAGACGCCCGTGGTTTTTATACTTAGCTCTCCCTAATTCATTCATAAATACAAAATACACAAATGTTAAATAAACGCCTGTACGTTTCCACTACGCAAAGATGTTTTCATGTAGCATTGCTTTTATCCAATATGACTCTCTCGCCGCTACATAATGCAGTGTGCTCGCAAATTGTTACAACAAATAAAATAAAATAGTTTGTGTGCTTACCACCTTCGGCCACATCATCACCTACCATAGTGAGATTGTGGTCAAATACAAGCCTATACAAAGTAAAAAAAAAAAAAAACATTCTTGATTTTAAGCATAGATACTTTCTGAGCACTTGAATTTTTCCGTCATCATACCAAAATACATTCAATAGTTTTTCTCCATCGGCTTAGCGGCTAGCAAAATAAACCCCGAGAGCTACAAAACTAACCTCCATTCCTAATTACTAAACAATTAAGCAATGGTTTTATTTTGTTTTAGGATCACAAAGTAAAGAAAAGTGGAAAAATCTACGAACTGTGTTTTCTCGGAATTTAAAACCTTCACCCGGCTCGTCAAAAAGAGTAAAAAAACCATATTATTTAGCACAGACCATGCAATTTGCTATCCCTTTCATTAAAACTCAAACTTCAACGGTTTCCGGGAATTTTCGAATACAGAACCAACCGAAAAATACGGCTGAAAATACATATGACATAGAAAATGATAGAGATGCTCAAGAATCCATTGATCAAATAAATTCACCGCAAAAGTCCTCTAGAATGCCAACACCATCATCACCGCCTCCATCCCCTCAAACATGCTTATCACCAGCTCAGACTCCTCAAACATTTTCTGCTGCATCAATGACTAATAAAAGAAGCCGAAAGTCAAACGATTTGACCGAAACTGACGAAAACTCTCTGGAATATTTAAAGTCGAAATGGGAAAATATAGAAAATACGGATCCAACCAAAATTTCAAAGAAGATGTTTTTGCTCAGTCTGCTTTCAGATTTATATTCTATGAACGACGCTCAAATGAGGACCTTTAGGATTAAAGTGGTCACTTTAATCGACGACATTTTGCGAACACCAAACAGTTCTCAGCCATTTTCAACGATAGCACAACCATCAAGCTCGGGAAGCCATTTTTGCCCAATGCCTCAACAAGTAACAGAGGAAAATTACATGCGAAGTCATATAAAGGAAGATTTAGATTGATATAGTAGCCGGTGCCAATTTTAGACGCTTATAAACGAGTTCAGGTACTGGCGCCGTTTTACGAGACCTATTAGATTTATTAATAAAGTAAATATTTGATAGTAAAAACCATTACTGCAAACCTGAGTGTTATTAAAATCTTTTCCTCGGCACTTACACATTCTCGCATATACGTATTACTTTTTTGTGGATGTGACAAGTAAATTTAGTAATTGAATGGATCAGTTTTTAGACATTCTATAGAATAATGTTTTTTTTATATATCATCTTCTGTCTGTACCTATAAAAGGAAAAGGTGACTCACTGACTGATCTATCAACGCACAGCTTAAATCACTGGACGGATCGGGCTAAAATTTGGCATAGAGATAGTTATTATGAAGTAGACATCTGCTAAGAAAGGATTTTTGAAAATTCCACCCCTAAGGGGGTAATAAAGGAGTTTGTGGGTGAAACCGCGGGGCGGTATGCTAGTATCGCTATAATTCCTCGGCTGCGATAATGTTCGACATTCGATATTATTTTCAGTATAGGGTCAAAATCTTCTTCGACTCCCTCACGTCCGGGGGGAAGAATAAAAGACTCCGTCACATCGATCCGGGGAGGCGGGCGCCCGACGAACGGGGTCGGAATGAGTGATGAAATCGCTAAAATTTTAATTCACCAAAAACTATTTTAGATCGAGTCACCCCGGGGGCGCCCGAGCTAACCTATCGCGGCATTCGTCTACGTCCCGACGGAGGGGCGCCTCGAGCGGAAGAAATCGGGAAGGTTACCTATGATTCGAAGGTAAAATAGAAGGTCGGACGGTATAATATAATACAAACGTGACAGATCCTCGTCGAAGTCCAAGACGAGCACCTCCCTGGCCCAGTCGGTGTCGAGGAGCAGCCGCAGCGCGCGCCCCAGCCCCGCCGCGGGCTGCGCGGGCGCGAGCCGCCCCGGCCCGAACGCGGCCGCCGCCACCAGCTCCGCCACCGCCGCGGGGAACTGGGGCGGGGACAGCAGGTGGCAGCACAGCCAGCGCTTCAACAGGCAGCAGGTCGGACCGTACGCCGGGTGCTTTTGGTGAAGCCTGGTGTTGACGAACACGTAATTCTATACTATATTTCTTTCTAATTCTACTGACATTAATAAATGCCCCATGTTTTAGCCCGCGTTCCCGGGAGATAGAGACGTTCAGCCGATGATAACTCGGCGGTGGTGGCATCGAATGCCATAACGAAGGTTGTGGATTTCGATCCTACGATGAGTGTAAACGAGGAAACCATAGTAGAGTACATTGTGATACCCGCCCGACTGGCTCCCACCCTGAATTTGAAAATCTATCGCCGAACCCCTCCCGGTGTGTTTCGGTACCTGCACTTCAGAGCCGGTTACTTGTAGACTTTAAGTGCTTATTACCTTCGGTCACAACATCATTTACCATGGTAACATTGAGGTCAAACATAGGCCTTTACAAAACAAAAAAAAATGCACTCCGGGAGTGACAATGAAATACGGAGAACTTAGTGCTTCGAATCATGAGGATGTATGCGAATTGTTTTCGGAATACTTTGGGTCCGTTTTTTCTGATGAATCCGTCGACACTTTCAACTTTCCCGACTTAAAGCGCAATTACTCAAATAATCCTCTGGGCCATGTGTATATATCTAAAATGGATATCTTGGCTAAAATCAGAGGGCTGGACAATAATAAAAGCCCGGGTCCAGATGGCATCCCTCCCATGTTCATCAAAATTTGTGCAGCTGAAATTTCTTTGCCTCTATTTATATTATTTAACCAATCTCTAGCTTCAGGAACTTTTCCATCTTACTGGAAAACAGCGTACATTATCCCAATCTTTAAAGTTGGCGATAAATCTCTTTGCGAAAATTATCGCCCAATAAGTATCTTGTCATGTTGCCCTAAGCTTTTCGAATCACTTGTTTATGACATGGTTTACGCTCATATTAAACCAATATTGTCTCCAAAGCAACACGGTTTTGTCAAAAATAAATCTACTACCACTAATCTTCTTGAATATAAAAATTTCCTTTGCAATACTTTTGCTGGACAAGTAGACTCAATAGATACTGATTTCTCCAAGGCATTTGATAGAGTTAATCATCATATTCTATGACGTAAGCTAGAATATTTTGGCATACACAGTGATCTCCTAAGAAGGGTGGAATCTTATCTATGTCTAAGAAGTCAGCTTAGCTTTGAAGGGGTACATGTCATCACCTGTTACTATTACATCCGGTGTTCCGCAGGGATCCCACCTGGGACCACTTTTCTTCGTACTATTTATTCATGATCTCATAGACCGCATTTCATGTCCCTGTCTTCTATACGCTGAGGACCTAAATTTTTTTTTTCTATAGCTTGCACCAATGACGCACTTGAGCTCAGCGTGACCTTGATATTGTTACTGAGTGGTACTCATGGAATTGTATGTCCCTAAATGTGAGTAAGTGTTTTGTTATTTATTTCAGTTATGCTCTCAACTACTGGGCTTTATCTACTGCGTCACTAAACACTTCAAAAAGCCTTCGAGTTTTCTTCTCTTATTCAATGGACTTGTTAGAAACTTGCTTGAGTATAACTCGGTTATCTGGTCACCTTACTACGCCATCCATATTGACAGAATTGAACGCGTTCAGATGCGTTGCCTGAGATTGGCTTCATTAAAATTACACTTAAATCGTTCACTTCAGTCATACAGGGACAGACTTAACTATTTTAATTTGGTCTCACTGGACAATCGACGTAAGTGCAGCGAATTACTCACACTTTTCAAAATAATTAATTATTTAATAGATTCTCCTGACTTGGTCTCATACCTTAATTTTAATACTGACTATCGTTTCCGCAACCCTAAAACATTCATTCTTCGGGTATACTCAAATAACACATCATTTTATAACCCACTAACACGAATGTGTCGCCTTTATAACAAGCTCGTCAACAGCAATGCCGAGGTTGATATATTTGATAATCGCCGTCATAGCTTCATGCGGCAAATAAGATCTTTTTATAAATAATTACTCATGCTACTCAATTCTCGTCCTAACTTTAGGTAAATTAATAATTTATAGTGTCGTCATCTTCTGTCTTTTCTTCTTTTTGTGTGTATGTTGTTTTTGTATGAATGTTTTTGTTTATTAATATGCTTTACTGTTATTTTTCTATGTCATATAATTTAGTCTGCCTGTTGATCATTAAGTGTATACATGTTTTGAGTTGCATAATGTCTAATTTGTTCTTGTGATTGTTGTTTCCATAATCAATGTTTGTTTGTAACTTATTTTGTATACGTTTGTAATAAATAAATAAATGCGAAAGTATGTTTGTTAGTTTGTCCTTCTTTCATGCACCAACGAAAAATCAGATCTACATTATTTTGTGGATAAAAATAGCTTATGGGCCTGATAGAGGAATACGGGTAAAGCAGCGGGGAACATCTAGTCATACTATAATAATAATAACACGCCGTGATGTCTGCAAGATACATTACAAAATAATAATAATAAATAATAATAATAAATATTCTGGGACATTATTCCTCACACACGGCCATCTGACCCCAAACTAAGCAGAGCTTGTACTATGGAAGCCAGATAACTGATATACTACATATACTACTTTTCTTTTGTAAATATATACATATATAGATAATTACAACCAGACACATACATACATAATCTAAACTAATCATACTTCATACTAATACTAATTGATGGGCCGGTTGGGGTGGTTGGTAAGATGCCCTATCTATCACGCTACAGGTCGTGGGTTCGATTCCCACTCAGGACAAACATTTGTGTGCATGAACATGTCTGTTTGTCCTGTGTCTGGGTGTAATTATTTATATATGTATGTATTTACAAAAGAAAAGTAGTATATGTAGTATATCAGTTATCTGGCTTCCATAGTACAAACTCTGCTTAGTTTGGGGTCAGATGGCCGTGTGTGAGGAATAATGTCCCAGAATATTTATATTTATTATAAAAAGGAAAGATTTGTATTTTTGTATTGTTGTTTGTTTGTAACGAATAAACTCAAAAACTACTGAACCAATTTCAAAAATTCTTTCACCATTACAAAACTACATTATCCCTGAGTAACATGGGCTATATTTTATCCCGGTAACGCGGGCGAAACCACGCGGAAAACCTAGTATGTAATAAAATAAAGTATAACTCACCCATGCAAAGCCCCCCTCAACCTCGGCATCAAAACTGTATCACACTGCAATTTAACACTCTGGTCACTCTCCTTATGCTTCACAACTCCACTTTCCATCTCTCTCCTCAATAGTGTTATCTCTTTCGGATGTGCGATGACCAGTCTGAACACTAAGCCATTTTTGAGCACGTCTATATGTGTCGGATAGGCCTGGGTTGCGAGAGAATATTGGGTCTTGAGACGGTCTGCTATTTGGAGATTGAATGCTGCTTTGAGGCATCGGAAGGCTTGGAGATCACCAGGCCATTTACCACTGTGACCTGTTAAATTAAATTAAACTATGGGTATGTTCCGAAATACACTACGAGCACTGTAAGGTGTGACGTCATTTAGTATACTGAGAAGCCGTTCCTTTATAGTTAACTATACTGGGTACTGTTTAAAACGGAACGCAGTCCTGTGTGTCATCCACGTATATGTAAACTGTCATTCTGGACGCCGTTGATCACGTGATCATAGCACTGAGAGCACCTTACCTCGAAAACGCCAGTGCTCACAGTACAAAAATGGCGACGATTCATGACGTCATATATTTCCCTAGGATACTGCGGCAGTATACTGTCATATATAACGGAACGAATTTCTCCCCAGTAAGAGTACTGAACAGTGCTCGCAATGTATAACGGAACATACCCTATATTTGCTGCTAAAGAAATTGACAAGCAGTCAGACAGTCCACCTGATGGTGAGTGGCTACAAGGGCGGACCCAGGTTTTTTATACTTCTAATTTGATTTGCCTAGTATGTATTGTGATGGAAACTCCACAACCGTCTGGGGGGCCCACAGTTGCACGTGTAGGGCCGTAAGTAACAGACTTACCCAGTTCAATAACAGCATCACACACAGGTACATACTCGGGCAGGACATGTGACCCGTCCGATTTCTTTATATCCTTGATGAGGCAGGTGCCCCCGCGGCGCCAAGGATTGCGGGGGCACTGCTGGGGCACCGGGGGCACGGGGCAGCTGTAGCTGAACGCAGGGGACGTACCTGATGGGGAGAAGTGGGGTAATTTTCTAAAATCAATACACTAGATATTTTTTAAGGGGATGATAGATCAGTGGTAACATGGAATGCCTTGACAAAGATCTGCGGGTAGTAGGGTAATACTTCATGGGCTTATTTTGAAGCAATACTTTACCAGATCTCTTTTCATTATGAACTAGCTGTTCCCCACGGTTTCAACACCTTTTCCAAGAAAAAAAATGTACTATCCTAATCCTAACTAATATTATAAATGCGAAAGTGAGTTTGTTTGTTTGTTTGTTACCTTTTCACGATTAAAACGCTGAACCGATCGCGATGAAATTTGGTATGCAGATAGCCTATGGTACGGAGAAGAACATAGGCTACTTTTTTGAATTTATCTTACCATAAACTGCGCTAATATCTAAGGGTAACTGCGTCAACTGTCTCAGATCCCGTCGCAGTTCATCAAACGCTTGCAACACTGTGAGGGAACTGTCCTCGCAGTCTGTCAAGTATTGCTTGCGCGTGAGCAAACTGTCCAGCTGGTCAGTAATGTTGAACAGGTCTGATTGGGGTATACCTGGAATCATAGATATGTCTCAATTTTTTTAACTAGATGACGGGCCGGTTGGCGTGGTTGGTAAGATAGAATTGGCAATGTGTTGCCAACTGTAATGTGCTCTTTTCACACCATTTTCAAAGACAGGTTTTTCCAAGCTGTGAATGAATTAATCTAGGAGCAATAATAAAAGTAAAAAATAGTAAAATAATAGAAGTAAAAATTATTGGGCGGCGTTCATTTTATAGATTTACCAGCTGTCGCCCGCGGTTTAACTCGCGTAGCGGTTTAAAAAATAGATAAAAACCTATTCTCAGACCTACTCGATATGCACACAAAATTTCATAAAAATCGGTCGAGCCGTTTCGGAGGAGTACGGTAACTAACATTGTGACACGAGAATTTTATATATTAGATATATAAATTCTCCAAGAATGATCAAACATATGAGATGAGTTAAATCAAAACTGACCATATTTGAGCTGCATGAGGTATTCGACAATCTGGCCGGCGATGGCGCGTCGCTCGCTCATGCTGTCTCCCTCCCACACGCACGTCTCCGTGATGGAGCCGTCCTGGAACCGGCGCAGCTCCGACTTGTCGCCCCAGAACTCTCTGATACCAGAACGATTACATTTTATATATCTTTACCGTTATTAATTAAGTTTTTTATGGTATTCATTTACTTATCAGAAGGTTGTATAGTGAAATATCGAAAATGACTGACCGCATATCTACTAAGGTAACATTTTTAAGCTATTGTATAGCTTTTATCGCGGACTTCGGGGTTTGAGACCGAATCAAGAAATTTTGATAAAAAAAACCCTAACGAAAAAACCTAACACCTCCCTGTATGCTGTTTGTGAGAAGGTATATAGGTGTATAGGTATCTATTAATATCAAAGAAAGAAAAAGCCTAAATAAAAAATAAATAAATAATTATAATTGCATAAGTTGATAAAAAAATGCTATGCAATAGCTTTACCGCGGCAGTCCCCGAGTGCCACACGTATTTTTTATTTATTTTTCACTGTGGATAGGTGAGACTATGCTGTTGTATTAGAGTGCTTTTATAAAAGATTAGATTTCCACTACGCAGTTTCACACAATACCCCTTAGGGGTTGAATTTAGAAAAATCCTTTCTTTGTACATCCCTCCGTGGACCAAACCTTCCAAATTTCGAGTTTCTAGCACCAGCGGTTTAAGCTCTGCGTTGATTATCACCTGTCAGTCAGTCAGGACTTCTTTTATATATGTATATACTAACGTCCGCCCCGCGGTTTCACTCGCGTACCCGGGTATTTTTATGTTTTCCCACGATAGAAAATATCCTATATGTTAATCCAGAATATATTATATTTTTGTGCCAAATTTCATCCAGATCAGTTCAGCTGTTCTGGCGTGATTGAGTAAGAAACATCCATCCATCCCAACTTTCACATTTATAATATTAGGAAGTAGGATGATAGGAAGTAGGATTGTTCTCCAATTCTATCCAAAAAAAAGTAACAAACCTAAATTTTTCCGCTTCAGGTAAATTGGCAGGTGGTCCCTTCTCAATAATATTTATACAATTCTCAGGATTCAGTACAAAGCCAAAGTATAATTTATTTTCATTTCTGAAATAGGAAAGAATTGAAATGCTTATTAAGTAAAGTAGAATACCAGGTAAACTGGAGCAAAATAACATAAATAAGCATGGACATGTCTGTTTGTCCTGAGTCTGCATGGGTATAATAATCTATATATATTAAGTATATACATTTACAAAAGAAAAGTTGTAATATATGTAGTATATCAGTTATCTGGCTTCCATAGTACAAGCTCTGCTTAGTTTGGGGTCAGATGGCCGTGTGTGAGGAATAATGTCCCAGAATATTTATTATTATTTATTTATAGATTAATTAGTTATATTATAGTAACTCACACTTCCTTCTTCACCTTCTCCGGACACTTCTTCACGGGCCAGGAGAAGTCTGCATCAACTACTTGCAGGATCTGGTCCACCCGGTTGCCAAGGCCTTTCACCAGGACTGCATATATTGTATCTGTAACCAGGGATAGTTGATCTAGGCCATAGTTGATCTTTATCTCTTTTGTAGCTTTGGCCAGGACGGATTGTTTGACGTTGGGGAAGTTTTTGAATCTGTGGGAAAAAAAAGCTTTATTTTTTTTTGTTTTTACCACAATCTGACCATGGTCAGTGATTCTATTAAGTCTAATGATAAGCATAATATTTAGAGGAACTGGCACTCAAGTGCAGTATTATGATACTATAGTCTGTCCATCCGTTTATTTGATTTTTGACGTATAATAAATATCAAAGAAATATGAATCTTATTATTATCAATAATAAGGTTTATCTATTTATTCTATGGTTAATTCTATAACTACATAGATGGACCTTATTTTAAAGTAATAAGGTCAAGAATTCTTTGATATTTTTAAACATCACATCCTAAGCTGGTTTACAAATTCATAAAATTAATTAGTATTTCACATTATTTATTATTTTATATTTTATTTCTTGTATTTTTTTTTGTTTTTGTTAATGTATTTTGTAATTGTAAAACGTTAGAAAAATATATAATAGCCAAAATAGTCGGATTATAACAAATATATAGAAATGTAACCTTGTTGAGTTTCTTGACAGTTCTTCTTAGTTGATGCCTGACTTCCACACCATGCACCAGTGGTAAAATCAGTAAATTCTAGCTTCATAAGTTCCTAAACTGAATAAACAGCTTTGACTTTGTATAACTTACCTTAAAATATGATCAAACTGTGTCAAAGGCTTCACAGGTGTCATAAACAATGGTATAAAACTATTAATTTTCCCATTATCCAACATTTCAACAGCTAACATACTTTCTCTTTTCAATGCATCATAAGTGCCTTTGCACATCTGCCCACAAATGT
This sequence comes from Tetheella fluctuosa, assembly GCA_951216915.1. Lineage (NCBI taxonomy): Eukaryota > Metazoa > Arthropoda > Insecta > Lepidoptera > Drepanidae > Tetheella > Tetheella fluctuosa. The sequence continues at coordinate 10,536,577 of OX578229.1, read as the reverse complement.
TGTAGTAGCCTGTCTTATCAACAAATACTATCGGATAATATTGTAGGAACTCTTCAACGGGCGGTGTATGGTCACCTTTATGAAGGGATATGCCCTTCGTGTCCCATTCTGAAGTTTCTGTTGAAAAATTAATTATCATTATTGTTTGTTTATATTTTGACTCCATACAGTGATCTATCGCGTTTGCTCTGTCTAGACGTGTCCGTTAGCCGACTGTAAGTTACATAGACTGTGATAGTATTCTACAGGTGTTTAAAATTGCTGCTTTTTATCACCATGCAACATTATTGTTATTATAATTGAAACTTTTTTTTAAATATTTGTAATTTATCCTACTAAACTGTAATTGTAATTTATTCAACTAAAACAGTAAATTTGAATGTTTCTGCATGTTACTAATGAACAGATTAGGTTGAAACTTGCCACATTTAAAGGTCCATACCCTAGACTAATGTGTAGAATACTTTCACTATTAATATCTAATTGGGATGTTGACTGACATTCAAATAAGCAACTTTTTATGAAATGTCAATACGATAGGTTTATATGGAGTTTTGTATTAAATACAAGCATGTGACGTCATAATTATACAGCATCAAAAGCTTACTCTTTATGGCTAAATAATCTTGATTTCCCCTTTTTTTTAGATGTTACATTGTATACATTGGTCAGTGTTGGATAATTTATTTTGAATACAGGCAACTACCACTACAAAGTGAAGTTTGTAATTTGTTTGTCCATCGGAACATAATGGAGCTTCTTTTATTGCTCAATACATACATTCCTTGATAGACTGAAGGATTTAGGGTTCTTGTCAACTAGGGAATGCAAGCTACATTACAGGACAGAAGTTATTTCATATTCTTGAACTTTCTCCCTTCTGTACCAATTGTACTATTGTAGATGGTCCCTGGTGCATGATCCAAGGTTCTAAGAATAGTATGCCTCACTGTATAACCTAATAGGTAAACAAGATGAAAACAAGAGGAAGAGGGTCACTAATCATTTATAAATTATAAAGTTATAACTTACTTAGTGCAATCCAAATATTTCTAATTATCTGATAACTACTCATAATATTATTAATCCTCTTTGATTGAACAAAATAAGCGACAATCAAACTGACAATATGCCCCGACACTTGTAAATTCCTCTGACGTAGCCAGATCTTCAATAAAACTACCGCTTGCTTTAAATTGTCACTTTTTTCTAGTACTTCTTTCAAAAATGCTTGATTCTCTAAAGAGGTCAAATCTCGTAAAATACTGCAGTTGTAGTATGGAGTAGGTGGTCCAATTTCTGACGTATTGTCTGATGTTTCCATAGACATTATCCAAGCTTCTCTTAAGTTATTACGGGCCGAACTAAATCTGTGAAGTTTGTATGCCTCTGGTTCACATACTAAATTGATTCGAACAGATAAATGGTTACCAAGTTTTCCTGCCGGTTGCAAGTCTAATACTGGCTTAGTTTCACAACCATTTAACCACGAATATGACAAATTATCAATAAATTCTTGTTTCGTCAAATGTGAAGCTATAACAGCTAAATATGCTGCCCGTTTTTTGTGGTATCTATAATTAATTGAATCATTTTTCGTGTATGTTTCAGCTGGTACTGTAATTTGTAAGTCAATACGTAATTTAGAGCTTATTGCACAACCTAATGCGTATGACCCAACTATTTCAATGTCAGTGAACTTGTGAAATTTGAATATGCATTTTGTTTTACCAAGTTCATTGGCAACTGGCAGTTTTACTTTTAACTTCTTGAATAATGTTTTTTCTGATAAATCATACTCTGTATCATCTTCGGGAATTGAAAGTAAATGGTTTTTCAGTATTGTAAGCCACAGTTGAAACTTCTTTTCAGTTTTCTCTTTTAATTTAACTTCTTCCAATATTTCTTCCACTTGTAAACGAAATAAGTTCGAATTGAATAAGTTCTCTGTCTCTTGGAGCCTGTTCAATTCTCTCACCGTTGGTTGACGATACAAACTTTTGGTTCTTATACGTTTTTTTCCATCTACATTTTGATCTTCGGACGGCCTTTTTCCGTTCTCATTGACGACATCTGCATCTCTATCGTCTTCAGAAATAGAAGTTTTTATATCCTGAAATAAATATGAGGTACAATAACTAGAAAATTAATAATTTAATAAATAGGAAATAGGCGAAGTAGTTACATTTTTGTAAATCAAGAAAATATGTGTTATTTACACAAATTATCTACAAGACTATGGTAAATTTCAAAATTTAACTTACCCGCTTCACCATTTTCATAATATCACATAGGATATTGTTTAAACAATAAAATTGTTTTCATGAATTAGGTTACTTTTAATCGTAAACAACGTGCAAGCTAACCACCACGACTTGCCCTGACAGTCAAAGTGTCAAAATCAATCAATTTGACTTTGATCCAGTGTTGCCAAACTAGAATTCTAAAAAATGGTGTCGTACGTATCAAAATACATTTCAGAGAAAAATACAGTATAAATTAAAACATAAATGCAGTATATTTTACAGTATAGTTAAATATAAGTGTTTTTCATTTTTTAAGACTCCACTCTTATTTTCTGTAGAAATAAAATGCATGTGTAAATATTAAATTAAAGTCAAAGTTAAAGCCATTTATTCAGTTTAGGTCCTAGGAGGGCACTTATGAACGTCGAAACTACTGAAGTTACCACCGATTCGGAAGTCGCCTTCAACTGAGAAGAACCGGCAAGAAACTCAGCAAGGTTACATTTTTTATATATTTGGACAATCTGACAATGTTGGCTTTAAAGAAATATAATACACATTTTATATCAAAGTATGTATTATGTTTTTCGGTATTGTTTTGTGACTTAATTATTGTGCTATTGTTAATCGTGTCTGAACTATCTTCAGACATTATTTTTAATAATTAAATTCACAAAATAATACCGAAAAACATAATATTTTGCATTTAAACTGTGGCTCTGTTCGCTAATAAAGTAAACAATTTGAGTAACAGCTTAGACGGCAACAGCGGCGTTGAAAACAGGTGGTCCACCTGGTGGTTGTGGCTACCGTTGCCTATGGATATTAGCAATACCAGTGGGGGTAATGTGATGCCGACCTAAAGCCTGCAAGGGAACTGGCTCTCAAGCGCAACTGCCGGAACACACCAGTAGGTTTGGCGACAAATTTTCAACTTGAGGGTGATAGTCTTCCAGGCGGGTACTACAAAGTGCCCTACCACCATGCTATGGTTTCCTTCCTCACGATATTTTACCTTCACCGAAAGCGCAAGCTCATTGTAGGATTCGAACCCACAACCTTCGCCGCGGCATCCAACGTCACTACCACTGAGCTATCATCGCCTTAAACTGTTGATTTAAATAAAAAAAAGTTTGGACCTTGTACTGGGTACAGAGGTAGGAATGATTTCTTGTGCTAAGTAGGTAGGGTGTAGTAACCAACATTGAAACAAAACATTTAACATGATTTTCACTTTTTTATTAATACTCAAAGTCAAGTTTGGTAGGTACACTTTAGAATAATATAAAATAAATATAGGTTTTAGAGGACCTACTGTTTACGCCAAAGTGAGTAGGCATAATAATAAATAGGGATAGCACAGTGACATGTTCCCATCCTTTACGCATTCGTTGCGATTCCTATATACCTATCCCTTTTCCTCTACACCTATGCTTACCTCAGCGCGAACCCCGCGAGTTTGCCGCGCCACCTACATTAAAAAAGGAACACTGCAATAATAATGGTCGATATTGAGAAAGCGCGCGCGCGTGAAAATGAAAAGAATAGTTAAATAAAGGTGAAATAAATTAGTGACAGTGCTTCAAATATAATTAAAAGACTACATAAACCGTATAAGTGAAGTGGAAATGAAGGCGGCCGCCAAATCCTTGGACTTGATACTATTTTCTAACATTATTGATTGATAACGAGGTAAGCTTCCTTTTACTACCTAAAATCCTGTTTTTCAATGTCACTGTGTTTATTTTGGGGAATTTGAGTAAAATCATTATAAAATCACATTGAACGAATCTTTTAGAACCTGCGCGATACCAATTGGTCCTTACGACCGCGAATTAATAAAGATTAGTTGTGATTAGTTTATTTGTATAAAAATTAGGTAGCCATTTTTGTTCATAATGCCTTCCAATCCACCACCGTCAATTTCCGACGAACGCGGTTTGAAAAAATTGCAAAATAAGTTAACAGCTTTGTTTGGTCGGGCTCAAACAATTTACGATTCAATATCGCAAATAAATAATGATCCGAATAAAATTGAAGATTTCTTGGCGGATAGTTTTACGATCGATATATTGCGTAATGATTTTATGAGTGCCATTGAAGAAAGAAATAATTTTCAATTGTCTACATCGGAGGGCCCGGTACCTACGTACAGTTCGGTTATTGCATTCGAGCAGCTGTATACTAAGATTAAATATAAATCTCATCAATTGTCGCAAATGACTGATAATAATAGTCGCGATAAGCAGGGTTCCGTAATTAAATGCGAAAAACGGTCAATAAAATTACCGCGCTTGGAACTTTGTACATTTGATGGTGATTATGAGTCGTGGCCTATTTTCTACGAAACTTTTAAATCGGTTATTCACGATAACCCGGACCTTACTGACAGTGAACGTATTCAGTACCTAACTGGTAAATTAAAAGGCAAAGCTCTTAGTGTTTGTCAAGGTATTTTACCCAATGCCGAAAATTATAGTATTATGTGGAATGCTTTGTTGACTAAATACAACGATAAAAGATTACTGGCCGCTTCGTACTTAGACAAGTTGTTAAATTTGCAAAATGTAGATGAAAATTCTCCTTCACAATTGGAGGAATTTATTGATAAATTTTCATCACTATATTCAGCTTTAAAACAATTAAAATTAAATAGCTTAGAAGACTTCTTTTTCATTCATATTGGATGTAAAAAAGTAGGGTTAGAAACAGTTAAATCCTTTGAGATTAAATTCAATGATACAAATACAAGTTGTCCGGAATTCATTAATTTTATAAGAAATCAATCACACATTTTGCAACGTGCACATAATGTCTCGAAAACCATAACCACAAGTTACAAAGCGGGCAGTACTCAGGCGCGTAAAAATAATACGTCATCATTACAGTCGGTAGGATCCGGAGCGCGCGCATCTCATTCTAACATCAAGACATTTATTAATCTGCAAGAACACAATAACTGTTTGTGTTGTGGGAAGAGTGATCATTATAGGTTACCTCAATGTCCCAAATTCTTGGCAATGATCCCCAATGATCGCTATAGATATGTAAAAAACACCAAATTGTGTGTAAATTGTTTAAATAATAAACATGTAATCGTTAATTGTAAAGATCCCAAACGATGTAGCGAATGTAATCGCAGTCATCATAGTTTGTTGCATTTCCCAAAAAGCGTGTCGCGTAGTAACATCACCGATTTGGTTGAGAGGTCGGTAGGAACGGGGAGCGCAGCCCGCGCGTCTGAGTGCGGCCCTGCCGCGACGGTCCGCAGCGGCGGAGTCGAGAACTCAGCCGGTACGGTCGCTTCCGCGCCGCGCGCCGTTTCGTTATGTGCTGTCGGCGAGTGCGCCGCTGCCGTTCCGAATATCGCGAGTTCGGTTCATGCCTCCACTGTCTTGCTTGGTACTGCACAATGTCACACGGTTGATATTGAGGGAAATATATTCGTATTGCGTGCTCTAGTAGATAGTGCGTCTCAGAAAGATTTGATTACTTCTGAATGTTGTAAACGCTTAAACTTAAAAATATATGAGCCGCAGACTAAATATGTATCGGGTGTAGGTGACGTCATTAATCCCGTGGAAGGAGTTACCTGTCTAACTATTAGGTCTCGCTTCGATGATTCGGTTAGGTTTACTATTCAACCAGTGGTCGTAAATCGTATCACCAATGAATTACCAACCGCGAAGATTGACACGGATCGCCTGGATTATTTAAATAATATACCTATGGCAGATTGTAATTACTATACTCCCGCGAATATTGACCTCATTTTGGGGACAGAAATATTTGCCCGAATTTTGGGCCCGAATTCAATATCTCGAGCTGCCGGTGAACCTGTGGCGATAGAAACCTTATTAGGCTACGTAATTATTGGTCAAGCCCCGGTCATTAACCCTGTATGCGATGTCGTTCGTTCATATTGTACTTTAGACGAAACTCTGGAAAAATGCGTCAATCGATTTTTTGAGTTGGAAGAGGTACCTAATATACCTAATTACCTTACTGTAGACGAACAGGTTTGTGAAAATTATTATTGCGACACCACTCGCCGCGAACCGAACGGGCGTTATATTGTTTCGCTGCCTTTTAAATGCGATCCCTCCGCTTTAGGAGATTCAATGCGCACGGCTGAGCGTAGGTATTTATCATTGGAGCGTAAATTGTTATCAAATCCGAAAATAAAGGCAGAATATGACAACGTTTTCATAGAATACCTACAGAAAGATTACATGCACCCTGTCGGTACTATTGATGAGGTAGGCACGTCTGAATGTCAATATGTAATACCACATCACGCGGTGGTTCGTCAAGATAAAAGTACTACCAAATTACGAGTAGTATTAAATGCTAGCAATAGTACTAGTTCAGGAAAATCTTTAAATGATTTATTATATACCGGTCCGAATTTACAAAATGATTTATTTCAAATAATTTTAAAATTTCGGTTGTTACCCGTTGCGATAAGTGCTGACATCCGTCAAATGTACTTGCGAGTTTTAATTGATGAAAATGACACGAAATTCCTTAGGCTATTGTATAGGTTCGATATTAATGAACCGATTAAGGTATTTGAAATGTCGCGCGTAGCGTTCGGTTTGTGTTGTAGTACGTACCTAGCTATTCGTACGATACGTCAACTCGCCGCCGATGAGAGCGAGCGTTTTCCGACTGCTGCTTTAGTTGCCGCGAAAGATATATTTATGGACGATTTAGCTACGAGTTGTTCATCCGTCCGTGAGGGTGTAGATATCTCTAATCAGCTAATCGACTTGTTCGCAACTGGAGGGTTTGAGCTAGTAAAATTTTCAAGTAACTCGCCCGAAGTGATGGCTAGCATACCTGCGTCTCATCGTGTTACTGAGGCAGTCGAGTTCAGCCCTGAAAATTACCTAAAAATACTTGGTCTTTTTTGGCTACCGGCTGAAGATGTGCTCACGTTTAGCGTTAATGCACAGGCGCGCGAGTGTACTAAACGTAATATACTCTCAACTATTGCTCGATTGTGGGATTTATTGGGTTTCGTGGCTCCGGTAACTTTATTAGCGAAGTTAATAATTAAATCTTTATGGGAAGATAATGTAGGATGGGATGAAATTCCCCCTCCAAATGTCGTATCGCTATGGCAAAGGATTGAATCGGAATTGCCATTATTTCAAAATATTAAATTATCGCGACATTTAGGTGTAATGGGTGACTGCGTCGTTACAGTTGTAGGCTTCGCCGACGCTTCCGAGCGTGCTTATGGAGGTGTGGTATATTTACATGTATATATACCTAGCGAAGGCCGTGTAGTTACTAATTTGGTTTGTGCAAAATCTAGAGTTGCACCTTCCAAAACTGTTATTACTCTAGCTAGGATGGAGTTATGTGCTAATTTAGTATTAGCAAAGTTAATGCGTATCGTTATTGACACGTATAGTGATCGCTGTCAAATAGCGCATGTTCACGCGTTCACGGACAGTACGGTGGCTCTTGCGTGGATTCACTCGTGCCCTACTCGCTGGCAGACTTTTGTCGCCAATAGAATTTCTAAAATTCATAATGAATTGGATTCGCGACATTTCCATCACATAAGTGGTAAAGAAAATCCCGCAGATTGCCTCTCCAGAGGACTCACTCCGGCTCAGTTGCTCGAGCATCCTCTATGGTTCAATGGGCCCCCTTTCGTCAGATTGCCTGTAGCCCAATGGCCTGTGCGTAGCTTTGATTCCAGTGTGATGATAGACAAAATACCGGAAGTAAAGATTAATGTTCTAGCTACTACGACTGTTACCCCTCTGACCACAGCTCCCCTCTTTTATGAGCTTGCTGCTAGAGTGTCCTCTTGGTCTAGGTTGCTTCGGATAACAATCTATGTTCTTCGTTTCGCTAAGAAACTGTCTAGAAAATTTGCAGTTTCTCACTACGATCAAGCTGAAGAATTTGTTATCCGGGACTTACAAAAGGTACACTTTGCCAGCGAAATTAAAAGTGCTCAGTTAGGGAAGAAGCTACCGCCTGCTTTCGTAAAGCTTAATGCTTTTATAAAAGACGGTGTTTTCAGAGTAGGTGGACGTCTGGTCAATGCTAGCTTAAATTTTGACAGTCAACATCCTATTTTATTACCGCGAAATGATCATATAGTAAATATTATTATTGATCATTATCATCGAAAATACCTTCATACTGGTCCTCAACTATTAATGTCTTTACTGAGACAAAAGTTTTGGATATTGTCTGCTCGTAACATTGTGCGAAAACGAGTGCAACAATGTAATGTCTGTTTCAAGGCTAACCCAAAAAATACTATGCCTTTCATGGCTGACTTACCGGCGTGTAGGGTCCAAGAAACTAAAGCGTTTTGTCATACTGGCATGGATTACGCTGGGCCGTTACACATAGTGCCTTACCGTCGTCGTGGTGTGCGTAGTATTAAGGCATATTTATGCTTGTTTGTTTGCCTTGTAACTAAAGCGGTGCACCTCGAGCTAGCATCAGACCTCAGTACCGAAGCGTTTTTAAATGCGTTAAAGAGATTTATATCGCGGCGCGGTCCCGTGGCGGTTCTGTATTCTGATAACGGTACAAATTTTGTAGGTGCGAAGTCAAATCTTAATGCAACTTATCAGTTATTAGAATCGGAAAGTTACAAAGACGAATTAGCTAACGTGTCGCGTGATAATCGGATTGAAATTAAATTTTACCCGCCTCTCAGTCCTCACTTTAATGGTATGTCGGAGAGTAATGTTAAAAGTGTCAAAAATCAACTTACTAAAGTAGTTGGAAATCAGCTGTTGACGTTCGAAGAAATGATAACGGTACTCGCTCAAATCGAGGCAATTTTAAACTCGCGTCCACTTTCCGTGTTAAGTAGTGACCCATCCGAGCCACTGGCGCTGACACCAGCTCACTTTCTCGTTATGACTCCTTTAAAATCTCTTCCTGTCGAGGATTTGACCAACGAAAATATCACTCTTCTCCAACGGAAACGGTTAGTTGATCACGTAGTTCAGTCGTTTTGGAAAAGATGGAAGGTTGAATACCTAAACTCTTTACAAGTGCGTAGCAAATGGCTGACTCATAGCGAACCGATTCTAGTGGGAACTGTTGTCCTACTGAAATCAGATAATAGTAGTCCATTGGACTGGCCCATTGGTATTGTCGAGCGTACGTTTCCCGGAAAGAACGATAATATTGTCCGCGTCGTAGACGTAAGGACAAAATCCGGAATTTATCGGAGGTCGATTGGAAAGGTTTTTAAATTGCCTAGCCAATAAACTAAACATTTATAAAATATTATACAGTCCGCTAAAGATTATCATTTAATTAAGTATACTTAGTAAAATAAAATTAATAATTTAAAATTAAACTAATATAATAATTGCTGTTTTGAATAATTTAATGGCTTTGAAGGATTTATCCTGTCAAGCCCGGGGGGATGTTTACGCCAAAGTGAGTAGGCATAATAATAAATAGGGATAGCACAGTGACATGTTCCCATCCTTTACGCATTCGTTGCGATTCCTATATACCTATCCCTTTTCCTCTACACCTATGCTTACCTCAGCGCGAACCCCGCGAGTTTGCCGCGCCACCTACATTAAAAAAGGAACACTGCAATAATAATGGTCGATATTGAGAAAGCGCGCGCGCGTGAAAATGAAAAGAATAGTTAAATAAAGGTGAAATAAATTAGTGACAGTGCTTCAAATATAATTAAAAGACTACATAAACCGTATAAGTGAAGTGGAAATGAAGGCGGCCGCCAAATCCTTGGACTTGATACTATTTTCTAACATTATTGATTGATAACGAGGTAAGCTTCCTTTTACTACCTAAAATCCTGTTTTTCAATGTCACTGTGTTTATTTTGGGGAATTTGAGTAAAATCATTATAAAATCACATTGAACGAATCTTTTAGAACCTGCGCGATATCACCTACCTTTAATTTAGCATTGTTTCGATGAGATTTCGCCAAAATTACCGAATAATAATTTTAATACTTATAAATTAATTACCTTCAGAATATTATTCATACATCAATATTAATTCCGGTTAATAGTCACAGTATCTATTTTAGTATGTTATCTTCACAGCGGCATCTTCTCATTAAATTAGGTATTTTAGTTATCAAAATTATATTTACAAAACACATTCATAACAAAATCTCAACAGTAAAGATTTAAAAAAAAAACGAAAATGTATTGCTCAGCAATACTTGAAAAAAACTAACCAGACTACTAAAGTAAGTACTTTGGTGATTCTGATTCAATATTTTTATAATAAATACTATTTTGTTATAAACGCATCTAAGATGCAGCATTATTGCATATGCCGTTGCTCGACCTGAATTTTAAAAAATCAGGCGTTTTTTCTACAAATTCGAGGACTAAGGGTAGATTCTATACAGCCTATTTAATTCAGCTTGGATATTATAGCGTTAGTATATTCGCTACATTTGCCGGTTCCTCCGAGGTCACCGGTTAGGGATTTGCCCTCACGAAGAACTTCGTAGCACGCTTTCTGGACTAGGTTAGCGTGGTCGTTCAGCTGCAGATGTCTAAGCATCATGATGGCGGACAGGAGGAGGGCGGTGGGGTTTGCCATGTCTTTACCGGCGAGGTCCGGAGCTGTTCCGTGAACCTGAAGAGAGAAACAATGAATTAACTTTGGCACTCTATTTACAAATTTTTATTACGTTCCGCCCATAAGTTTCATTATATAATATGACTAGCTGTCCCGGCAGACCTTGTTCTGCCCTATTTCTCTAAAACAAACTAACATTGATTTTTTTATGTTAATAGCTGCTCCGACAGATTTCGTTCTGTCTAACGCGACTTTGTTTTGTTTTGATTGACGTCTAATGTTTGACAGCTGGGGACAGAGTGCTTTGTATTGGTAAAGAAAATTGTTGTTTTTACTATTTTCCTCTTATTATTTACTTTTTTTCTCTCCATAAAAACCTTAGACTTCATCAAACACAAAAAAAATACGTATATCAGTCACTGCTACGATCGATACACAAATAAAACAAAAAAAAAATGGCCGAAAACTGTATAGTGAGTAGGTAAGTTAGACAGGAGACCGGCTATAAAAAAAAAACGCGATTGAAAAATAGGGGTTGATCTTAGAGGTTTTAATATAATATTTGTTATTCTAGGTCATGACAAAATAAAAATCTTGCCAAAAAAATTAAAGTTTATATTTAACAAATAAAAAATAGGGGTTGATCGTAGAGGGTTGAAAATGTAGGGTTGTATGTATTTTTTGATGCTGTATCATAAAAAAATAAAAACAAAACATTTTATCTAAAAAATAAATTTAAAAATATTGGGGTGGACTACCCTTAACATTTTGGGGGATGAATAATAGATGTTGTCCGATTCTCAAACCTATCTGATATGCACACAAAATTTCATGAGAATCGGTCGAGCCGTTTCGGAGGAGTTCGATTACGTACCCCGTGACACAAGAATTTTATATATTAGAAGAAGATTAGACTACAAACTGCTCGGGCATTTAAAAAGTAATTTGGCGATTAGAGTTAGCGCCACCAAAGAAATCCCATCTCTATCGTAGTAGAAATAAGATCGTTTTTTATGAATTTCACGGTACTTAACAGAATGTAACATAAACATCAATGAAATACGTGTGAGCCTTCCTGGCAGGACCACCATCACGGATTTGAATTCTGACTCAGTCGCTATTTTGTCGACAAGTTATTATTAACTATACTAATATTTTAAAGCTGAAGAGTTTGTTTGAATGCGCTAATCTCAGGAACTACTGGTTCAATTGAAAAATTATTTTAGTGTTGGATAGCTCATTTTCGAGGAAGGCTATTGGCTACTTTATCCCGTGAAAACATAAGATTCCTCGGGAACGTGGGTGAAACCGCGGGGTAGAAGTTAGTTATTATATATTTGGCGACTAAATAGATCTTCACTAGATGCTCCGGTTTTGGAGATACTTCAGAATAGTTTTGAACCGGGAAAAGACAAAATACAAAATGGTGACAGACTCAGCTGTGAAGGTGGGCCACCTTATAATCCAAAGAGGATATAATCACTGCGTTCTAGTGGCGCCCTGCCAGGAAGTGTTATACATGAGATAAAGGCCTATCTAAATTATAGGTACACCTTTGTTGCTTATAAAAATGGTTAGTAGGTACTGTACTTACCCTCTTCCTTGCTTTGCCTATTATTTATTTATGTACAGAAAAATAAGTTTAATATACACTTCTCATCAAAAACATCGAAACACCTCTGGAGATTGGTTTTGAATGAGTTTTGTTTTTTTTTTACATTAAACAAAAAAAGTAATAATTAATTGCGGATATTATAAGGTATCGTTTATGAAATATTAATGTTTCAAATTAAAATCAAATTCCTTTAACTATCGTGTTTTTTCAACAGGTAGGAATGATTTTTTCCAAAGTTTTTTTGTAAACTTTTTGAAACGAAAACGTAAGACAAAAAAAAGTTTATAAAAAAAGTGTATCCAGTATCTCGTATTTCCTCCCCAGGCTCTAGTGGTTGCTTCCATGCGGTACGTTTTCTAAAATTTTACAAATTATTCTTAAAGGGAGAAAAAACACCTATTGAAAAAATCACGATACCTTATAATATCCGTAACAATCTGGCATTATTACTTTTTTTTGTTTAGTGTAAAAATAAAACATAAAATTCATTTAAAACCAAAATTCAGAGGTTTTGATGCAGTACCGTTTCGATTTTTCTGATGAGAAGTGTATACCGAATAATAAAGTAATTCTGGATGAGTTACAAGACAAATTATCATTTTCGTATGTATTTTTATTGAGCTACTTATTTACATAAATTTATTACTAAAAACGATATATACCTAAAACTAAACCTTACTTTTAAATTATTAATCTTCAAAGTAAATTCATGTACTTTATTATAATAAAATAGTAGAAACTCTGTGCAAGAAGATTGAATCGGAATGCGGATTCTGGCATGCAAAAATGTAGCAAGTTCATAAAAAAGGTATATTACTCTAATTACATAAAAGTAGACGAAAAATGGCAAAAAAAAACGGTCATAAAATAATTAAAAACATACAATCAATGCTGAAACGTATCTCATACGAATATTAAATAATGTCTTATCCAGATTACATCTGCCATAAAAAATACAATAAAATATTGTCAAAAATTAATTTGCATTGCTAATAAAATACCTCGTTCCTAAAAATTAAACTTATGAAAATGTTTACGGCACCTACCTATTTTTATTCTATAAATATTATTTATCAACTTTATAATAACATATTTATCATATCATTTTTCCCAATAGGAGATAAAACTGAAAATGTTTTACCACTAGAGGCGCTACGAGCACGTGCAGTAATTAAAAACGTTTTTTAGGTCTTAAACTGCCACAGTTAAAGAAGGTTTACTCTGAAAAACGATAGCAACGAAAGAATTGCACGTAATTTAGGTCTTGTCAGTTCTGCTGCAATTCCATTGTATTTGAAAACGATATCGTTTTTCGGAGTAGACCATCTGACTGACTGATTGACAGGCGTGATTACCTTTTGTAACATAGGGGTGTACTAAGAAAGGATTTTCCGAAATGTAACCCTCAAAGGAGTGGTGGAATTTACCCCTAATTTACAATTTTACCATGTGGTGGAAATCTTTGAAATTACAAAATAAAGGAATGTATTTTGTATATAATCATAAACAACATAGGTATAAGCTTTTTATTTCACTCTGTTCTGTTTACGGCATGTGCTCAGTGGCGCCTCCTATAGGAAATAAAATAATGTCGCAGACATTACCCATCGACTCTAAAATCACAACTGATCACAATGATAATAATATAAATACGCTACGTATAGTAAAACTAATAATACGCACGCAAAAATTGAATTAAATACTAACCTAAACTAAACACAATCACAAACTAAGGAACAAATGTAAAGTAACCGAATAAATCACGAAATACCGTACAAATAAATACAGTTAAATAATACTACGCAATGTTGACAGCAACTGGTAACACAATCGACTTTAGACGTGGCTACAAAATATACTATGAAAAAAATTACTTTGAAAAATAGCAAATAAAAAAAACAATAAAATTGTAAATGCATTTATAATACTTGTATGCTATATAAATCCGCTTCAAAATTATTTTCACTCTATTATTATATATATATTTAAAATTGAATATGCATTATAGAAGTATAAATCAATAGTTAGTGGATGCCTTAAAAATGGATTTTAATAAAATTGTCATTGTTACTAGAAGATTTTGAACAAGAGAACGAAAATAATCATGCAATTTCAAATTAGTCTCAATACAAAATACCTGTTAAATATGGCAAATAGAATACCTATGGTTGGTCACCCTGAGCAAAAAAAACATGATATATATAACCATCTCAATATATCCACCGGGTATACAATCAAAGAAGAAATAATGAGATATTATGGTGGGAGTTGGATTATTTTTAAAACTAATTAAGAGTTAGGTAAGAAATATGAATGGATTTATCAGCCTATGTCAAAAATGCATCAAAATGTTTTTAGAAGAATAATTTAAATATCCGTGATACTATTTTTGATTTATGTCCATCATATTTTAATGACGTAATTAACATAAGATAGAGTTGGACTAAAATAATCTCACATTTCAGATAAATAAATATTTTTTAGACGTATTTCGATCACTATGGCGTATTGATCAACATATATCATGTCAAATGCATGTAAAAAAATCTAAGGATGTTTGTATCAATAAAAATTAATAAGCAAAAATAATAGTTTTAAATCAAATTATAAAACTGCGTTACGTCCGACCAGCGGATACGGGCAAACATAATCATTACTATTTGTAATGCAATTTATACGATGATTTTCTAAACGTTTAACGCGAAAACACAATCCCATTCAAGCCACGCACAAATGGGCAAATAAATAACTTTAAAAAATACGTGTTCAATACTTCTTTGGCAACTCATACCTGTACCTAAAGAGATCGCGTAATAAACCAAGTAAAATAAATTAATTTAACTAACGAAATGCCTTAGGTATACAAGAATGTTACTTTCCATAGTCAACAATTTGATCTATATATAATTGAACTATTCGTTATATTTATAGTTTAGTATTGACCACTGACGTTGCCTAAGTCACATAGAATTGAAATAAAATCGATTAATTTATAACTTCGATTGTGACAAAATATTAACCGTATTTTCGTCGGCGTCAGCTAGCAAACAACACCGCATGTCGAAACATGGCAGATTTGACATTATAATGGTGTTGGATGCCTATCTATCGCATTAAAGCATTTCGACGGTATTCGGTTCTCATAAAATAAACAGTTTTTCGTCTCTCTTGTTTGCTAGCCGACTTGCCATTCATTGCACTCAGCGATCAAAACCAAACACTTTAACAATTAAAATTCTTGATAATCTCATTTGTATACTGGGTACAAGTACTGGTGCCGCCGAGGTCCTCGGTGAGCACTTTCCCTTCACGCAGCACTTTGAAGCAAGCATCCTCTATCTTGGTGGCGTAGGCCTGCAGCTGCAGGTGGCGCAGCATCATGACGCCCGACAGCAGCAGGGCCGTCGGGTTGGCCTTGTCTTGGCCGGCGATGGCTGGAGCTGTGCCGTGGACCTGGAATATGATGGTTGTCATAACATGCGATTTTTTTTTGGTGGAGTTTGAAATTGTTAGTGGGTATCGATCTTTTTAAACTATCACAAACTCTAAATTGATCGGGTTATAATAATACACTAATATTGTTGTTTATAAGTGGATTTTGGGTAAAAAGATTTTGTGACTGGTTTAAAACATCGATATACCTTCACACACGATTATCACGACACTGTTAAATTCACGAGCACAGACAATGATCTATTATTCATAATGAATATGATTCACAAATGGACGGAACAAAATCTGGTTAATTTTTTTAATGCATACATGCAACATTATGGTTTTATAATAATAAAAAAAAAATACGAAAAAGCGGTAACTGCTCAGTTGTAGTGACTTCGAATGGCTTGATGAAGATCATTGGTTCGAATATTACAATCAGATTTCTGAAATCTGTCCTCAAACCCCTCAAGACTCTGTGTGCTTACCACTTTCGGCCACATCATCACTTGCCATGCTGAAATTATGGTCAAACAGAAGCCTAATAATAATTAAGATATACGCGAATTATATACCGAATGTAAAGTAATGAAGTTTCACTTATAGGCTTTGTGTGCTTACCACCTTCGGCCGGATCATCATTTATCAAATAATACCATGTTTTATACAGGATGATTTTTTAGTCACTGGCAATACTTGTAGGAGTGGAAGTAGTCATCAAAATGAACAACTTTTATTATGGGACTAAATGTGAAATCATGAAAAAATTATCAGCTGTTCCATACAAAAGTTCAATACCTACTCAACCAAAATGTATGAAACAACCGTTATATTTTACGCGATATCAGAGTAATTAGCCCCATAATAAAAGTTGTTCACATTGATGAGTACTTCCACCCCTGCAAGTATTGCCAGTGATAAAGAATCATCCTGTATACAGTGTAATTACTGTACATCATAAAGCATCGACGTATGTACGTAAAATATTAAAATACGTCAAAATAGGCTATTATGCGCGTTATTTTTGGCGTTCATGTTAAATAGCCCGTCAATAAGGAGCGCTTTACTATCACAACATAGAAAGTTGTCTCTATGAAACGATCCCATTCCTAAATTGTTTATGGTTTTTTGTTAATCATGTATTCCCGTAGTTGTATTGCTTTTTAAAATATTCACAATTATATAAATGACACAAACAGGTTTTTTCACTCCATGCGGTTAATTTCCACAGTCAATTTGTAAATGACAGTGCTGTACCATAGACAATCCCACACCTTGTTAGTAGACAAACTCTATAATTGTCATGAAAAAGACTTACATATTGAATTTATTTCATTTCAATTTCGTTGCACTTTATACATTTTCACATTATTTGTTTTTTTTTATATATATAAATATTTTTTTATTATTTCAGGACGATTTAACATTTACAATTTTCAAATTAGTAATTATCATTTCTACAGAGAAAGGACACAAAACACCTGAGATAAAAAAAAAGTTATGCATCTCTTATCCTATATTACAAAGATATATAAAGTTATAGAATAAACTTAAATATAATTAAGTATATTATCTATATAAATAAAAATTGATCGCCGAAATGTTTGTACGCGCATAACTTCCGAACGACTGCACCAAATTAGATAAATCTTTCTTTTATGTGTACGTTATTACACCGGGAACGCGGGTGAAACCGCGGGGAACAGCTAGTATTAAATAATAATAAAGTATCAATAAGCTGTTACTGCCTGGGTATTTGTTTTAAAACTTTTACACAATTAGGTTGCCTGGAAGAAATAGCTTAAGGGATAAGGCCGCATAAGTGGTTATGAAAAAAAAAAACAAATTTTCCTTGTTTATTTTTTATATTGTCATGTAGTGTATAAAACAATGCGTATTTTGTGTATCAATATTCATGTCGCTGAGGAATTTTGAATGTAGTTCAAGTTATGTAAGAATCAATTTTAGTATTTTTACAAAATATTTAATTTTAATCCACCTAATACATTCCAGATGAAATATATACTAATAAATATACGAAACGAAAGATTTGTGACAGCTCATAGTAAAGTCAATACGTATTTTCGTTCTAAATTAGTATCATATTTTGCTTTACGTGTATTATGATGTTATATTTCTTTATTGTGTACAGTTCCTACTAATATTGTAATATAGATCATGCACGCAGCTCCACCCGCTTGGTTATTATAGCACTGATTTATTACACTAAATCTGTCACTGCGCAGCTCACAGCGCAATGCTGGGTAAATGTGAAATGCACATTATCCTAAATAATATTATAAATGCGATTGTGAGTTTGTTTGTTACCTTTTCACGCCTAAACCGCTGAACCGATCGCGATGAAATTTAGTACGCAGATAGCCCATGGTATGGAGAAAACCATGGACTACTATTTTTCTCGGAATCGCGGGTGGAACCGCGGGGGACAGCTAGTAATCCATAATAGAGACATAAGATTGTCCTTTCACGTATATTTAACATTAACTTTCAATAATAACATTATATTATTAAAGTTGTTTTAGTAAGTACCATATAGTCTAAGAGTTAGCCTTAAAATTACTCCATGTAATCCGCTTGATATTTTGACGAGGATAGACCCGTAGAAAGACATAAGCATTCTATTCGCGAGACTTACAACTAAGTGTGGTATAAGAAATAAATACTTACAGATTCAAAGAGGGCTCCGTTCTTGCCGATGTTCCCTGATGGCGTGAGACCCAGCCCGCCGACCAGACCCGAGCACATGTCCGACATAATGTCTCCGTACAAGTTGGGCATCACCTGGAAACGTTACATTATCTGCGATTACAGTCTTGCTTAAATCACTTGCATGTTTTCACTAAGCTTAAAAGAATTGACTCTCCAGTACATTGCGATAGGTATTTAAAAAAACAAATACTGAGTGACTTTTCAGTCACTGGCGATACTTGCAGGGGTGGAAGTACTCATCAATATGGACAACTTTTATTATGGGACCAACTCTAGAGATCGCGTAAAATAAAATGGTTGCTTCATACATTTTGGTACAGTAGGTATTGAACTTTTGTATGGAACAGCTAATAATTTTTTCGTGATTTCACACTTAGACTAATAGGAAGATAGATTATTAATTAAATGATAGATTATAATGTATCGGTATTTACAATTAGAGGGTGACATATATAGATAGATATAAAGTAAGAGATGGTACCAGCACGTCAAACTTGGAGGGGTCCTGCACCATGTTGAGGCAGACGGTGTCGAGGTAGCGCTCCTCGAACGTGATGTCGGGGTACTTGGTGGCGAGGTCGCGGCAGCAGCGCAGGAACAGCCCGTCCGACATGCGCCTGCCACCAACAAACAAACAAACAAACACGTGTAATACACACATTACCACCCGACTAAGGGAACCACTGTGTCAGAGGCGCCACTGTGTCATAACGTAAATGACGCGATTGGCTACAATGACAAG
Source organism: Tetheella fluctuosa (assembly GCA_951216915.1). Lineage (NCBI taxonomy): Eukaryota > Metazoa > Arthropoda > Insecta > Lepidoptera > Drepanidae > Tetheella > Tetheella fluctuosa. The sequence goes on along the minus strand of OX578229.1, from coordinate 10,517,240 downwards.
ACGAAACTAATGTCAAATAAATCGTGACGCGACACGCCATTGGACACATTTCAATTTATATAATTTACAATTTATTACGTAATTTTTAAGCACCTATGGGACGTAAAGTTGTTAGAGGACCCTAACAACTTTTTCTCCCCCTTATTCAGACCAGTTTCCATTCCAAAGGATAGGAATTTACTTAATTAAAATGCTAATGCTTTTTTAAACGCAGTCTTCATTTCTAATGGAAGTTCTAAATAGTAAAATAGGTAATTCAATTCGATAGACTACTCAATCAATTCGACACTAGAGCAGATTTTAAAAATCCCGATTATTTCTCTCACATAATCATTACACTACATTACTGTTATAAGTTACGGGAGTTTTTAAATAACGGTTATGAAGCTCAGAAGTCAATGAACTGTCTGAAAACTGTTCAGCTACTTTATACCTTATCACAATAATGGTAAATCATCTATTCATTATAGTTCAATAAAAGTGGGTTAGAAAAACTTCTAACCCACTTTTATTCATCAATCTTCGCCGATGTAAAAGTTACAGACACGACGAAGCTGCGCGTCCACTTGGTCGGCATCGGTGCGTATGGAACTTGTAAAAATACCTACAGCATCGGTCGTCAATCCTTTTTATAAATACCTGCCTAGTGGACGCGCAGCTTTATCAGGCATACAAAACATAGAATTTAAAATAAGGTCGGTAGGTACAGTCGCGAGCATAAATATATATATTATATACACTTATTAAAATTCGATGGCGATTTTATCGTGAAATAACGAATGAGACTTCGAGGTAACGCCTATACCTATAACATAACATAGTATAGGTTCGAAAACACTATGTCATACCATACAATTTCAATCAATACTTTAAGAGTGTAATGATTTACGCTCGTGACTGTACTGAGCGCTAGAAGAATACACCAATAATTAATGCAGTCAATACTGTAGTTACGTACAATGAAATATGTCATGTGATATTCAGTTCAGTGCCAAGTAATTTAAAGAGTTGTTAAAATGTAACGCAGTGCGTCATTCATTTAATTGAATAACTGTTGAAAAAGAGTTTTATTGTTAGTAAAACAGTGATAAATCGGTGTAATTCGGCATCTTAGATTTATTATTAATTTTGCCCAATAAAAGTTTATTAAGAGATTACATATTTCAATTCTCCGTCTTTTACGAAGTTTTCTTAACGATTTGCATAAAGATTTTCCGTTGAACTCTTTAAACTACTGTCGCAAAAACATTTACATAACAATTTGCTAGGAATTTCAGGTAATAGAAATGAGTCTTTAATGAGATCGTTAATTAAAGCAGTTTTTGAGTCCACAAAATAAAGAGTTTCTAGGCGGAATATTCTCAGCAAGTATATTACAACCGGTGGAGTCTTATAACGTAAGTTCCAGGACCTAAAGATGGTATCACTGCTCTTCTTTGTCCAAGATTGAAGCAATTTTTTTCTCAATCAGCCATGACTGTGTTAGAATGTAGGGCAACACTGTGCAACAAAATATATTTCCAATGTCGTTATAATGTGTTGGTATTAGGTATGTTGTCTATCATTAAAGTTAGTTCTGTGAAAAAACACGATTTTTTATAGACTGATCCAAGTTTTTGCTACCCCATCATTCCTAAATACCTGCTTTCAATATTTACAAGATAAATTTGTACCTGTTCTACTTATTTGAAACCAAAAAAAATATTAATTGAAAAAAATGATTTTTTATTTATTTATCAACTACACAAGAAACTATCTGCTACTTGAGGATAGATGGCGTCACAAGATTCTACATCGCGCTAACGAATTTCCCTGAGTATTCTGCATATATACAAGATTCTAACATCTACTGTTGGATCGCGGTTCTCAAACATGGTGACCAGGCTGGCGGAAGAACTTCCCTTAATAATGGAGGAGTCTACCAACTTGCTCCTCCATACAACCATCCTTTGATCAAACATTGGACAAACAATGACCAATGGTATGCCAATACCATGATTCCACTCACATAATGTTAGCCTTGTGCACGGCGGTGACCTTCTTCCTCTTGTTGTCTCTTGCGAATTGGAAGGCGAACTCTGCGACGCGCTTGCTGGCCTCCTCGGTGATGAGCTTGATGGACTGCACGACGCCGTCCACGATCTCGTGCTCGATGCCCGAGTACTCGCCCTCCGTGTTCTCGCGGATCGTCACCACGTCCACGTTGTCGTACAGGGTTTTGATACTGGAGGAAACAGTTGGGGGTTACCATGGTGATCACATGCTCTAATATCGTACGTCCAAAATGGGAGAGGATACAATACTACGTTTTTATTTGTCTGGTTGAGAACCCATAGCTCTCGCCGATTAGTTCGGGTAAGGGTGTAACGGTCGAGAAAACCACTTTGTAGTCCCAAATCAGAATTTTTTTTTTTGGAATCATACCTAATGGGTATACCTATTTTCAGCTTTGGTAAGCGGGTACTACAAAGTACGCCACCACCGAGTTATAGTTTCCTCACAAAATTTAATTTATTTAACGTACCGACAACTCATACTCATGGTAGGGTTCTAACCCGTAGCTTTCGCCACGGTATTTGCCTTATGCTACTGATCATATGAAAATGAAAATATTTTTTTATTCAAATAGGCCTTCACAAGCACTTATGAATAGTATCCAAGGGAATTTCAAGAAAGTAATCAAAATGGATACAAAATGTAGTTCAATTTATTTCACAATACAAACAAATACAGCCCTCTTACTTTCATTATGTAGATTGATAACATTTAATCGTCAATTTATTAATACATTAAAAAAAAAAAACTTCCAAATAACTTGTAGTAAACTTCTGAAGGTCAATATTAAAGAATTTGTGATTTGTCTCTGAGGACATTGACACTGATAAGACCGTGTTTGATAAGCTCTGACATTGAAACAGTCGCGACAGTCGGCACGTACGGACGACCTTAGAGCCTATTGTCGATAAGTGTGATTAATCAACGACTGGTGTTGATATGTCATCCTGTGACTATTTAGCGTTTCGCCCGCGGCTTCGCTCGCGCAGTCTTATATCTATTTCTTCCTTTTATCCGATTTCGATGAAATAAAGCGTATTCAAAGTCAAGTCAAGCCGCATTAACCTGTTAAAATCCGAGCGTGTTCATAAAGACAGACAGACAAGAAAAAATAAACTTTGCATATATGCTCTGTTATCCGTGCGAAGCCGGGGCGAGTTGCTAAATAAAAAATGCTCAGATCATAACAAAATATGGAAAATGTCAATTTACTAGCTTGGAATGTGTCCAGGTTCGAGTCAGGACAAACCATTTCTATCTTATTAATTTATACTATTTTCTGAGCTACTGATCTGCAATCACAAAAAACCTATATAAAGGAGTTCTGCATACAGTTCAATGCCGTATTTCTCATATAGAATCCCCAATGAAAGCTTATGTCTTCAGATGTACCTACTTGCTTATATTTTCAAGTATTCAACATTATTTGATCCACAAAAAGCATATACCTACTCTATATACATATATGCTATATATGACGCATATGTTTATCACCTAAGTAGGTAAAAATATACGTTTATTGTATGTACTCAACTCGTTCTCAATACACATAAAGGGAGTCATTATCAGCTTATATGTTGACTGACACATAAAAACAAGGTATCACGTTTATTCATTAATTACTTTTATTGATATTTCTCACACACTAACTGTTGCCCAGCGGTTTAACTCGCGTTAATCCTTTCTCATTACACCCATCTATACTAATATTATTTGTTTGTTAGGAGGATACAATAAACTGAAACTATTTTCAGGATAAAAAAAACTGCTATGCCTTAATAACTGTAAGGGCCAGCAGATTTTGATAAGCAGTTTAATAAAAAATCATGTACTGGTGACCTTTCTCTAATTTGTCACGCCCTTTGCATCTCTGTTCAAGCTCGAATCTTTCGCGATTTCAACCCAGTTTCTAGAATTTTCCTTAACTGATCTTGACATAGACTTTGAAACCATAATATTGACATAGTTTACAATCCTTCAGTAACTTTGTGTTAGATAGTTATCTAATGTGACACCTAGAATGTACGTTTCTTTATTATTATACTACCTACCACCCCACGGTTTCACCCGCGTTCCCGAGGGATCTTATGTTTTCCCGAGATAAAAAGTAGCCTATAGCCTTCCTCGATAAATGGGCTATCCAACACTAAAATATTTTTATATCGAACCAGCAGTTCCTGAGATTAGCGCGTTCAACCAAACAAACAAACTCTTCAGCTTTATTATATTAAGTATTAATATCTATACTTATTTGCATTCCCCATTTCAACACGTGAATCTACGTAACTGCGCCAAACTGAATAGATTATGTAACGCATTAAGATAAAGACAATGTAAAGTAAATACCTACTTATCTTAGGCTTAAATTTCGATGATTGATATAAACTTTGATTCCATTTAATCATTCGTTATCAGAAATGGAATGTCACTACCTGAGTGCCTATCATATTTGATTTGAGCGATACAATGTATTACATAACATCATAATGCAAAAGCTATAGAAAAAACCGGCCAAGTGCGAGTCGGACTCGCGCACCGAGGGTTTCGTACAAACTTCGTCCATCAAGGGAAATGCGCAATTTTATTTATTTACCTAGCTAGACCTCTAAATTGTATGAGCGCCCATACAACTCAGAGGTCTTTATTAATTGGCGTAACTATGTATGTATGGGCACACCCGTTAATTTCCAACTTTTTTTAATTTTTAGAATTTTTCCTTTATTTGTGCTGTAAGACCTTACTTTTTGGCATTTTTTTTATATTTGACTGAATAAAAGGTAAATTGCGGTTTACGATTTATGACGTATTAAAAAAAAACGACTAATTGGATCTTATTTAAACCAATTTTCGGTGGAAGTTTACATGGTAATGTACATCATATATTTTTTTTTAGTTTTATCATTCTCTTATTTTATAAGTTACAGGGGGGACACACACATTTTACCACTTTGGATGTGTCTCTCGCGCAAACTATTCAGTTTAGAAAAAAATGATATTAGAAACCTCGATATCATTTTTGAAGACCTATCCATAGATACCCCACACTTATGGGTTGGATGAAAAAAAAATTTGAGTTTCAGTTCTAAGTATGGGGAACCCCCAAAATTTATCGTTTTTTTTCTATTTTTGTGTGAAAATCTTAATGCGGTTCACAGAATACATCTACTTATCAAGTTTCAACAGTATAGCTCTTATAGTTTCGGAAAAAATGTGGCTGTGACAAACGGACGGTCAGACAGACAGACATGACGAATCTATAAGGGTTCCGTTTTTTGCCATTTGGCTACGGAACCCTAAAAACTATCTAGTTGTTATTGTCATGACAAAACGAAGCACATCATTCTTAATTTAAAACCTGTTACAACTATAGAATGTTCCAACTAGGGTTGCCTTGCCTTGCTATAGCCGGATATGTTAGGCGTTTTGTCAGTTTACTCGGCCAAAATTTCCGGTCCGGGTTTTGCCCCACAGTGCGGATCATTCAACTTTGAAAAAGTCAGCCAATATCCGGCTCTACCATCCATATTTCCGGATTTTACAATGACGATAGACGGCTAACGAATACACCAGGCAACTATATTTCCGGCCAAATTTTATCAGACTTACGAATCCTACGTTTCCTGTAATCCTAAGATTGAGTTTTCGGTGAAGGAAAATGTTGCGAGGAAACCATAGCACGGTGGTAGGGTACTTTGTGGTACCCGCCTGGCTGGCTGCCACCCTCAAGTTAAAAACCTGCCGGTGTGTTCCGGCAGTGGCACTTGAGAGCCGCATGGTCACTTAATTACCACGGTGAGATTGTGGTCACACACAGCCCTATAATACAGGGTTATTTATTTGTAACTCACAGACAGTGGTTTAGGGGGTGGAAGTAGCCTACTCATTAATATGAACAACTTATGACTAGCTTACCGCCCCGCGGTTTCACCCGCGAACTCCTATTTTACCCCCTTAGGGGTGAAATTTACAAAAATCCTTTCTTAGCGGATGCCTACATTATAATAGCTATCTGTATGCCAAATTTTTGCCCGATCCGTCCAGTGGTTTGAGCTGTGCGTTGATAGATCAGTCGGTCTGTCAAAAAAGTCAAGTCTAAAAAAAAAAAAGATTTTCATACATTTTGTTTGAGCAGGTTAATGGTGAATAGTATGAAAAACTGATATTATATCGTGATTTCATTTTTGTTATATAGTAAAAGTAGCTCACCATCAAAAGCATTACATATATAACCTGGTACAGTAAAAGAAAATCCACCCTGAGTGTAATAAAAAGTAAACGCGTCACATCTAGAAGTAGTAGAAATAACTACAACATATAGGTTGTAAAATATAATTCTATCTATCCGACACAAATTGTCGATATTGTCATGTGATTGAAATCAATTATAACTTTGCGATAATAAACTGTAAATGGATATACTAATCGTAGTAGGCTTGTGGGCTTACGTATCAATTACAATGATTTTATACATTGTTTATCAAGATAATTAAGATTGCCTTGTAACATGTATTCTATACATTTTTATTATTTTCAGTTTTGAACAAGAGCTCTGATCCCTTTTTTATGTACTAGCTTTTCCGCGCGGTTTCATCCGCGTTCTCAAGATAAAATATAGCCTATATTACTCAGGGATAATGTAGCATTCTAATGGTGAAATAATTTTTGAAATCGGTTCAGTAGTTTTTGAGTTACAAACATACAAAAATACATATATTTCCGCTTTATAGGTAATATTAGTATGATGTATGATAGGAATGCATGACTGCAATCTACCCAGTGGTACGCATACAGGCTAGAAGGAAGCTGGCTTTCAGATGCAACATTCGAAGCCAGCCAGTCGTGTAGTATAAAGAAACCTCATTTTAGGATTTGAACCCATGACCTTCGCTAACACTTTAACTATGAACACATAAAAAATTAGGGGAAACCAGTGTGGTACCTGAACTTGATAACTTCAGTAAATTCAACTTTCATAAGTGCCCTCTTAGGGTCTAAACTGAATAAATGGCTTTGACTTTGGTAATGTGGTAAGTACAAAGAATGTAGAAGTATATTATGTTAAAAGTGCGTCTTATGTTACTAAAAGGGTTTCTCTTTCCCCTGCGATAAAAAAATACCTATGTTTATCTCCATACCATAGGCTACCGGCATGCTAAATTTCATCACGATTGATCGTACCGTTAATAAGTCAAGATGTATTAAACAAACTTACTTTCGCACTCATAATATAAATATTGTTTTTGTAATAAATGATGCGGGTATAACAATCGTACAGAACAGATAAGAGGATAATCGTTTAAGGTCAAAGTCAGATGAGTAAGTTTCCTTTTGTATTGGGGTTTATCGAAATTCGAGACCTTTTTCCTTATCTCATTTATCTAGATTTGATGTCATCAATTCTTTTTGTTGAACTTGCTGTAAGTTAAAATACTTTCTCCATCAAAATATATGTTTTGTAACTCGACGGCAGTGCTTTAGGGGGTGGAAGTATTCATCAGTATGACAAACTTTTACTATGGGACCAACTGTGAAATCACAAAAAAAAAACAGCTGTTCCATACAAAAGTTCAATACCTACTCGACCAAAATGTATGAAGCAACTGTTTTAGTTTAAGCGATATCAGAGTTGGTCCGATAGTGAAAGTTGTTCATATTGATGAGTACTTCCACCCCCTAAAGCACTGCCGTCGAGTTACAAATAACCCTGTATATAGATTAACTATCTTCCGCTCTGCGGTTTCACCCGCGTTCACGAGAGATCTTATGTTTTCCCGGGATAAAAGTAACCTTCCTCGATAAATGGGCTATCCTACACTAAAATATTTTTTCAATTGAACCAGTAGTTCCTGAGATGTAGCGCGGACTTCCCCTTATAGCATAACGCCTCAATACCAGGAAAACTCATAAAACTTTTATATTTTTTTATGCATGACATTCAGCGTATGCAAAGCTAGGCAAAAGTCGTAGATTGTATAATCAAAATAGCCTTCGTCCAGACATAGTCTAGACTAGAGTTTATCGCGACCGATTGACACACTTCACTGCAATCAACTGCATCCTTACATGTAGAATTATCACACCTACTCAATATGCGTAACTCAATTCTATTATGTGACGTAAGATTGAGTTTTTTTTTTTTTACTACGTCCAAGTCTACAATCCTTATTTTCTCAATTATTTGTATACCATGGATATTATAATTGTTTAATCTAAAATTACCGGCAGCATAAGGAGGACTACTAATTTGCATAATCTAAATATATCTGTCAATAATATACAAAAGTCACTTATATAATATTATTCAGTCCCATTTATAGAAATCAATAGTCCTTCACAAGTCAACTTTCCCATCATAATCCCAGAAATGATTCATACAATATGTGATACAAATAATAATTCAACAGAGACAATAAGTTTCAAATAACTTACCCCTCCAAACTCTTGCAAGGCCTCACATTAGCATAAAGATCAAACTCCTTTCTGAGCGCCAAGTTGAGTGACCTGTATCCCTTCCCCACGGGGGTCATGAGAGGCCCCTTCAGGCCTATCTTGTTGGCATTGACCGAGTCAATCGCCTTCTGAGGGATGCCAAATTTGCCATCTGGTCCCTAAAATTGATTTGTGTGGTTAGTATGGAAAACTAGAGCAATTAGAAAAGGATGAATGCTTTAATTAATGATTAGGTTATATTGGGTGAAATCCAATTGTTTTTGCTGAAAATTTTTAGTTGAGCTGAACCACATTTATCATAGGCTACAGTTTTTGTTTTGCAGAGTTTATTGCCGGTTCTCCATAAATTCTGGGGTTCCACAACAAAAAATGGCATGTGTAATATTAGTTATTCAAAATAATAATAAGATGCAATATTTTCTTTCATAGAAAAATAATAGGTTAACACTAGCAAAACAAATAACTTGGTACTATTTTTTTTTTGCATTTTCCCTACTGTTATAAATACACTTTATAATAATAATTAATAATATCAACACTTCAGTTTACAAAGGGCAGAAAGGAAAAGTCATGCATTGTCCTTTACACTCTTTGTAATCAGAATCCGTGTGAAAAATTGCATAGAATTATACATAGAAAATCAAAGGCAAATTAAATTTGTTTCATGTAATATTTCTTTTATTGGTGCCTACTTCAAGATATATTTTTTACTTTGTATACCTATTTTTGACCACAATAACACCCTGGTAAGTGATTATGTGACCAAAGGTGGTAAGCACACAAAGCCTAGCAGATGTTACATCCATTACTAGTTCATTCAGAGTTGAACATAAACTATTTAGTGGCTTGAAAAGATATTCTATTATAATTATATCTAACATAGAAACTGTCAATTAATTATTTAATCTGTTATGTGCTATACTGATTCAGATGAAATTTAGCAGATTTTGATTGGAATGTGGAGAAGATAAAATCCTTTTTATAACAAGAAAACTAAGGTGAAAGGAAAAGACACAGTTAGTTATTTATATAACCTGTATTGCTAGTAGTGCATTGACGCATAAATATCATAAGTTTTAATTTTTTTCCTGTTTAAGCCATTCTTGAGGATATTAGGAGTAAGCCATCTGAATAGAAGCTTAGTCTACTGACTGTTTTTGTTTTTAAATATGTAACTTATTAACCTTTCCAGTCAGCTAGTTTTCATAATGGTTTCTATCTAGAGCTGTTTGAAATTATCCCTTTTTAAAATTAAGCAAGTTTATTTCATTATTTATTTCATAAATACTTATAGATAAATTAAAAGTAATATGTCAAATTAGAACTAAGAAAATTAAATTAATGTTATATTATTTTTTCTAATATAGAAGATAAGAATATAGAATAAGTAAACGCATTTATTTAAAATTATTGACTTACGCGAACAGCTGTGACATCGACTTCGTCCCACTCAATAGGAACTTTGGCTGCTTCGAAAATTTTTTGCACGGCCACTGTTATCTCAGGGCCGATTCCATGGCCAGGGATGAGCGTCACCCGCCGCACTCCAGTGCTGTATTGGGCCGCACCAGCCCTGCCAGCTGGGACCTACCCAAAAAGACCAAAACCGTCACATAACCTCAAACAACTATCACAATTAAATTTATTAAAAAATAAAATTCAACCTCATTATTTTCACCCTTAATCGGTATTTTACTATCACTCGCGGCCGACTCCAAAAATTTCAATAACGATCCTAACACTTTACTCTCACGAAAAGGCTCCAAAAGTACTTTTATGTAATTCCTCGACATATCTATACTACGTCTATTTTTGGATGGCGAGAATAAATTGGTGGATGGCTTTTGCTACACAATTTACATGGGGGTGGCATGCAATAATGCAAAATGTAAGTTATTACGTAACACTGATCTATACACTTACAATTTTCTTGATTATTCTCGCAGCCATTTCACAAATTTTGCAAATTCGTCGACGAGCGATTGCTCCGCGGTGAAGGGCGGAGGGGGAGGAAGTTGCAAGCGCGGCAACTACGCATGACCGGAAATTGATATCAAGGATGTTCAATGAAAAATAAAATTCAAATGTTCAATTTTATTTCATTGGAATCAATCTAAACTATTTAAAATATATTTTAATCTTGCTTGTACATAAGTGATAGTTTTAAATTAATTAATTTAAAAGAAGAAATAGATGAACAAGAACATGTATGGCAATGGCAACATTACCTACACAGACTATCACAGACTTAGTAGAGATGGTGCGCATATTATATACTATACATGGGTACTATATTTAAAAAAATGAAATTATAGTGAGACTCGATTATCTAGACCTCAGCTATACCAGTGGCTGGCAATACGGGTTTTCGATTATCTTATGATTAGTTCCATTTATTTTATTATCCCCTTTTAATGACAACATACTTACCTACCTGAAAAATAACTATAAACGAGCGAACGTAAATTATCTTTCTATAGTAGTATGTACTTAATAAAAAAATCGCTTCTCTTCATACATTGAATTATCCGGATTTTCGATTATCCGATTGATTTACAATAACAATTAGTCCGGTTATTCTAGTCTCCACTCACTGGTTGTGCTAGAGCCTGAGTTGTGTGCGTAGTTCTGTGTTATCAGGTACACCCATTTTTTAAAAGTGTCTCAATTCGTTTCTAAGATGCTAATAAGCCACCAAAAAAAGCACAAAAAATGTATTCAATCGATAAGTGCCATAAAAATGCATTTAAATTTTACATTTTCAAATTCCGCGAGTAGTTTGATGAAAACGCTGGACGTCGTGTAACTCTACGGTCATGACGTTATTTGGTCTCTTGGAAGTAAATAAATACGCTGATATTGGTCTCAATTGGACTTATAAAATTTTATAAATTAAAAATGAACTATTATCCTTTTTATTAGTGTGCTGTTCCTGAATGCATGAATACTAGTGTAAAATAATAGTACTTTAGTTTTTAGTTTGCCTGCCTTTTTGACGAATCGAATAACAACAACTGTTTGCTGGCTGCAGTGTTGCCAGGTTACATTTCTTACATTTTTCATAACTTTTGAGAACAACGAGATTTGTAATACTAGATTTTTATTGCAAACAGTTCACTAACATATCCAAATTGAACGCACCTAAAACTGGCGCGTCTAAAAAGTATTTCACTCCATATCACACTGTCTCAGAGATGGTTCTGAACCAGCTCAGAAACGTATCCTAGATGGATTAAAACTTGATTTTGCTTGAGCGTGTGCGCGCACGTTTCTTATTTTGCGAGCTCACGGTTTCGTAGCTACTTAGCTAGAAAAAGAAAATAAACAATTTTGATTTGTTTTGTTTTGTTTCGTTGTGTTATTGTTTGTTGTCGTATAACTGTCAGAAAAGTGCGTGAGTGATGTTCCGGCGATTACATTTATTGTTTGGTAAGTAAGTTTAGCGTTAAAGTTTTTCAAATAATCGTGATTCGATTGCCTATGTTAAATGTATTAATAATTACCAATTGATAACGATACGATAACATGAGTTAGCATCATTTAGGTGTTTAAATAAAGTGGTTATTACATTATCTGATTTAAGGACTTCCTAAATTTGAAATCGGGACGTGTAATCGTAGATAGAGCAGTTGCTTCCGATTTAGTGCGATTGGAAGATCCCGATCCTAAATTGTGTACGATTTAGGGTAGTATAATCATATCGGCGGTACTAGTCGTCTGTCCGATTTAGGATTTAATTTAGTGTACGCGTGACCACTAGCTTCCTAAATCGGAGTCCTAAATTGGATAAGTGTAATAACTACTTAACTTCTCTTTGTCCATTCCGAAATCAATCAAAGTTCCGTAAAGGATTTAGGTTATTATTGTCAAGGCTCGAAGAGCCGTACTATGCTATGTACTACCAAGTACCTTTTTCAGAAACCTTGGGCCGAAAATTTGCTAACGAAAAAGCGCCCTGTTGCTGACATCAATTTGCCTCCAACATCCGACCCCAAAAACCTATCTAGGTTTTTGGCACACAAAGCCAAAAAAAAACACGTGAATTAAAAAAAACAATAATGTAACTTTTGAAGCAAAAATGTAACATTTTAGGAAACGAAATGTATCTTACGACTCAAGGGCCCTGGCAACACTGGCTGGCTGTCAAAATTAATTAGTCGACGAATATAAATAAATAAATGAAGGAAGTTTTTGATGTGATGTGTGCTGAGATATGAATGAATATAATAGTTAGCAAACTGGGATAACAACTAAATAATTTATATACATTGATCTATCGTAAAAAAACTAATACAATCAGTGTAATGCTTATATTATAGAACCAAAACAATGAACAGCTTGGACCAACCTCTCACACTGAAATTAGCTTCATTGGGGCTTATTTCTCAATGTAAATTAGAAAATATACTGTCCCAGTGCGGAGATAAAAAAGACCTCATAATCGATCCTTCACTCATAAAACCGTTGGAGAGAATATGTGGTGTGACCTGGCTAAGGTAAAATACTCAAATGTTTCATTGCACTAAATAAAATTAGTAGCATAACTTTCTATGTTTCGATATAGTTAATAAAAAGGCTACTCTCTGACCAAATATATTGACAGTTACACATGCAGTTACAAAATAAAATTCCAGGAACTGTGATTTAAGATAATATAAATGAAGTTTTCAAAGAACTATTTTAAAACCTTATTGCTGTGTAATAAGGTTAATTTCATATCACTCTAACGGCAGTACTGTCACAGGTATCAAGCATACATTATAAACTATAACTAACAGCATCTTATTCCATAGAATTTAGGGTATAACTAGCTCTTATTCATATGTAATAAGTGTGTACTTATATTCCTTACTCACTGCACTCTGTGAATCAATAGGTTATTTTATACTCTATATGAGAAAAAATCAAAAAATGTACAATTTAGATAGCTTAGGCAATAAGCAGTCGGAAAATGTTAGTTTTAGTTCATAAAATAACTTAATTAATTTTAAAATTCATTTCAAAGTTTTCAGTTTTTTTTATCTGTTTCTAAACAAGCGAAACAGTAGCCGCCATTATAATAACGTCATACGGTGGTGTATGTGAACTAATAAGTGTCAACTGAAGTATTATTATTTTTACACTAGTATTCATGCATTCAGGAACAGCACACTAATAAAAAGGATAATAGCTCATTTTTAATTTATAAATTTGTATATGTCCAATTGAGACCAATATCAGCGCATTTATTTACTTACAAGAGACCAAATACCGTCATGACCGTAGAGTAATATGGCGTCCAGCGTTTTCATCAAACTACGCGCGAAAATTGAAAATGTAAAATTTAAATGTATTTTTATGGCACTTATCGATTGAAAAAAAGGGAACGCTGCCAGCCTGTTGGGAACCTTGCCTATCGACAGCAGCGAGGGCTTTGAGGATATTTTCTATATAACATAGTTTGTATTTTGTACTATGATATTAAATTAGTCAATTTGTTGATTGAATAACTGAAAACCACTCTTTAATATTACGGCTATGACATACCAAGAATTTGATAAATATTTATAGATTTTTTTTTTGTTTCAGGCAACATGGAATTGATAAAATATACAAAATGGATCCTCAATTAGGAGCCACAGTGAATACAACCAGAGTTTATTTTATACCAGCATGTATACAAAAGTACAAATGCGTATTGGATCAAATCTCTTCAATGTTAAGTCAAAATGCATCATTAGCAGACTTGAAATGCTTCCATATAATGATTACACCTAAAGTACTATGCTCATATGATTCCATACTTGAAAGCAGAGGGTTATATGGTATAGTTACATTGCATACATTTTCATGGGAATTAATGTCCTTAGATGAACAACTCCTAAGTTTGGAGTTACCCTTCCTTTATAAACAATTATTTGTTGAACACAATCATTCTTTACTCTCAAGCATTTCAATGTCAATATGGAGTTTGTTTCATGTCACCGGCAGACCTAAAGCTATATTTTCTGTTGGCAAAATGTCTGCCAGTGTTTTAGATATCCTTGAAATTTATAATGAGACTTATGCTAGAGATTTTTTGAATACTAACAGTTCAGAAGAAATAGGGGCGTTGATTGTAGTTGATAGGAATCAAGATTATGCATCAAGTTTGCTGACACCGGCAACCTACAGCGGCTTACTAAGTGAGATTTTCAATATTAACTGTGGACATTTAGATATGAATGCAAAAGATACTAAATATGAGAAAGGCAAACTAGATTTTGGATTGGGTAATGAAAGTGCTACAAATAAAAATGCCATCATGACATTAGATAGTTCATTAGATTCTCTATATGGTGAAATAAAACATAGACACTTCTCAGAAGTGCTAAGCGTTTTAAGTTCGAAAGCTAAACTGTTGAAGAATGAAGATATCAAAGCTTTAGGTATACAAGAAATAAAGCAATTTGTTGCAACAAAATTGCAACAAGTGACTTTGTTCAAACAGAATCTAGTCAACCATGTTCTAGCATGTGAAACTATTATATCAGAAATGAGTAATAAGTTTGAAAATCTCAAATTGACTGAAACAGAAATGTTAAATAATAGAAATAAGAAAGCAAACTTCACTTTTGTCGATGAGAACTTTGGTACAGATATACACAGTTATAATAGTCTCCGTCTTATGTGTTTATTGAGTTTGACACAAGGATTATCTTATGACGAATATAATTCTTTAGTGAATAAGTATTTATTAGCTTTTGGTTATAAATATCTCTATGTATTTAATAATTTGATAAATGCTGGACTACTTGTGCAGCCTTCAACTCCTAAATTGTCTTTGAACATCTCAAATTTAGGGAACTTGAGTGAAAGACTACCAAAATGGCAGAATGAATTTCAGACGGCCGCTAATAAATTAAAGCAGTTGCCATCACAACCTGATAAAGTAGGGGAAACATCACCAAGTTATGTTTTTAATGGTGGTTATGTACCCTTAGTTGCAGTACTATGCAACACGATTTTAACCTCAGACACTTTAGCTGATGTATTTACAAAATTATCAGCATTGACCGATCTGAAAATTGGTGGGAAAATTGTGGAAAACATGAAAGATGGTATTGAAACTTTAAATGAGAAATTATCGAATTTGAAGATACAGAGTGACTTGGAATTCGGTTGTAAAGATGCCAAAAGTTTAGCAAAGGCATTGAAAGGTGAGCCAAATCTAGGAAATATATTCCCTTTGAAGCCAAGAAGTGTTTTAATTTATGTTATTGGTGGAGTGAATTACGCTGAGATAGCGGCTTGTGACGTAGTACAAGTAGTTACTGGCAGCAAGATATATGTAGGAAGTGATTGTATTGTAAGTGGCAGTGATTTAATAATGGGTAATATTTGAGGCAATAACAGAATGCATCTCCATTATTGCTTTTGAATATCAACACTTATGTATGGTTTCTTATGATTTAAAATGCTTTAAAAGTTAAAAATACAGTTCTAGAAACTACAAACTATACAAATTTATGTTCATTAATTTTAAGTCACAGATCTTATAAAGTTTTTGTAACATTTTTATGCTTGATATTTATATAATAAATAAGACTCATTTTATTTAAAATAGTTCTTTTTTATTTTGATACATAATACCTATATCACAGTACAAAATTACATATTCTTTTGTATTTATTACATGAGCATAAATAACACAATATAAAAAAGCATTATCATAATTACTTTACTCATAAATTGTCTATGGACTATCAGTTTTTTTCAACTCGGTTTTCAACTTTTAAGGTTATATGTCTGTTTGTTCTGAGTTTGGGTGCAAAAATCTCAGTTGTCTGGTATCCACAGTACTGCTTAAGAATTTCCTATTTGTACAGAATGTTTATTTTTTCATTGGCATTACTTGCAGGGGTGGTAGTACTCATCAATATGAACAACTTTCAATATGGCACCAACTCTGAGATCTCGTAAAATAAAACAGTTGCTTCATACATTTTGGTCGAGTAGCAACGAGTGATATTTTTTTCGTGATTTCAGTTGGTCCCATAGTAAAAGTTGTCCCATAGTAAAAGTTGTTCATATTGAACAGTACTTTCACCCCTGCAAGTAATGCCAACGACTAAAAAATCTCCCTGTATGTAAGGTTTTAACGCCTTCATTTTCAAATTGGATGCAAAAAATCGGAACTTCCACAACCATATCAGTATTATCATAATTGGAACTAATAGTATATTTCTAACTCATGTCGGGGTAGCCATTACAATATTACATCAGATAAACACATTGGCAGCATAACAAGTGACCTTACATTTTAATAATATTAAAAACATTGAAGCCTCGTTTAACTATGCAAGTTCACTTGCGCCAATACTGGGCGAACTTGTGGAACTGTTCTACTAGCACAGCCATGACAGCTGTCACGGACATGTCTAGAAGGTTCTGGAGATAGTGGACTGCTTCTTCGTCACCCAGGTCCAGCCTATGGGCAAAAATATTGTTAATATTCATACAGAAAAAAAAATGCGCCGCTGTTCTTACTACACTTGTACCAATATGTAAAATAATTTGCAATTAATAAGCGCATGCCCTAAGTTATAAAACAAATATTGTTCAGAAACTGACCTTAGTTTATCCTGTACTTTTTTGACAGCCTTATCGGGCTCCAGGGCTATATCTGGTACAGACGCGTCCACCATCAGCGAGAATAGATTCAGCATCAAGTTTGCGTGCCTGCCGAATAAGTTTCGGATGATTTAATACGTATGGGAAATAGAAAACGCTAATTAGCAATAATGGGAACATTTCCCACATACGTTTTCTGTAAAAATGCCCAATATTTTTTACGCGGATTCACCCTCTGTTAGGTAAATATTATGGCTTATATTATTGTTTATTCTTCGAGTTTTGGTGCCTCGTGTAGTAACCTCAGTAGCTTTGACCTTCATAAGTTGAAAAGAGTAATTGCTGAGTTTCTTGCCGGCTCTTCTCAGTAAAAGCAACCTTCCGAACCGTGCGTTAGAGTCAGACTATTCATAAGTGCTTGTGAAGGCCTATTTGAATAAAAAATATTTTCATTTTCATAAGTGCCCTCCTAGTCTGAACTGAATTAATGACTATGGACTATAGACACAGTCCAAACAAAAAAATTATACTGACTAAAATGTATGGAACAGTAGATATGTTTTTCGCGATAGTTCAGTGTTATTCTCTTAGTTAATACCTAAAAAAAAACTATGCTGGGGAATTACAACCAACCTTGTATAAGAGAGCATCCTTACTAATAATTATGAATGCGAATGTGAGTTTGTTCGCCTCAAACGCACCACCAATAATCACGAAATTTGGCATGCAGGTAGCCTATGACTTGGAGAAGGACATAAGCTTCTTATAATTACAGGAACGCGGGTAATACTGCGGGCGGAACTAGTAAAATTTAATGACAAAACAATAGGCACCTGCGCAAATGCAAGAATGCCGTGTAACACTGCTTCCGGAACTCGTGGTACAGCTCCGAGTGTATCCCCCCCATGGCCTCCACCATCTCCTTGCTGAGCTTCATGGGCGGCGGCAGCGGCTTGGGGTCGCGCCCCAGGATGTACCCGAAGTCGATGTGGAACAGCGCGCCCGCCTTCGTCAGGAGCAGGTTGTCTAAGTGCCGGTCCCCAACACCTGGAACATTAACGAGTTAAGGTTATATCCCCTGATTACTTTTCACTTTTGGGTCTACGAAATATTGGTCTTGTTTGACCACAATACCACCATGGTGAGTGATGATGTGGCCGAAGGTGGTAGCACACGAAGCATAGAACTTTCATCTTGAGGGTGTATCAAGTCAAAAGTTCTCTATCACCGTGATAATATGGTTTCCTATTCGATGTTTTCCTTATAGACTTCAAAAGAATTTTGGGATCATTTAATAATAATCGGGCAAAAGGTAATGGTATTTTGAAAAAAATATTTGTGGGGAAAAATTCCTCTAATGTCTGGACTTCACAAGAAATATATTGATGACTTTTGCCAGTGAGTTCGAGTTCCAATTCTGAATAATTTTGTAACCATAAATAAATCAAACTTACCAAGTAAATATGTAATAACACAATATCCCGCGCAGCTCCTAATATAGGTATCCATTGTCTCTGGTTTTATACCATATGGTGCCCCTTCACACGGGTTATATTTCCTAAAAAAGTTCTGTATACTGCCTTCAGTCGCCAACGCTTCAGCAACCGTCACAGATTCTATAAACTGTAGAAATCCATGCTTGGAGCTCGTTGCTAGCACCTTATAAGGCGTTAGCTTTAAATCTAAATTCTCCCGTCGCAACAACTTATCCATTAACGTTATCATTTGTAGAATGAGTTGATCTTGTCGCAAATCGTCGCCATGTTTAAAAATGGCTTCGTATTCCACACCTTCTGTAGTTAGGAATGTTAATTTTGACGGCATTAAGGCCGATTTGAAGAGACTGGCTTTTTTTGCGACGATTCCTTTGATTGTCACGCTGGGGTCTAACGGGAAGGGCATAGGTTCGAAGTTCGTGAAGTTGAATTTGAAGGCGTCGGCATCAGCTAAAAGCTGTTGTAGACGTTCGGCTTTCTTGTTACGGTTGCCGCTCTCTCGGGCGACCATTTTGACTAGTTTAACCAGTTTGTCTATGAACGTTTGTTGGCGAGCGAGGAATGAACGCGTGCGCTGGTGGTCTGTGTTACCTGGAGATTAGAGTTTGGAAATCAGTTGTTTCATTCAACATTGCACTTTAAGGTTAAATTTGAAAATAATTTACTAACTGTACCCAGCGGTTTTACCCGTGTTTGAGAGATAAAAAGAATTGTTTATTCATCCGAGTTTAAGTTACTCTTTTGTCAATTAATTTTATTTATATGTAAAGATACAATAATAGACAATAATAATATAAATATAGCATAAATTAATGAAGAAAATATTTCATTTCAGTAAAGTATCTTCTTTACACAGGCTTGAATCCAGGATTTCGTCGGAAAATAAAAAATCCCCCTGTATCCGCGCCTGCCTTTACATACAAGATGGATATGACGGTCGATCATTAAATTTAAGAACTAACGTTACAAGTGTATTAAAGCACTATGATACAGTCGAAAACGATTTTAGAACAAAATATAAAAATTGTAATTTTCAAAGAAAGTAATTATTTCGAAACGTAAACAAAATACAACATCATTTATAGTTACATCGTCACTCATCTGTAAGAGGCGCGACCTTGGCGCGGCGCGGGCGATACGCTTTCTTCGTCTCACATAACGTGTTAGACAGAGAAATGGAGGCAGCGCGAGGATCATATGATTTGCTCGGGTCATTGTTCGACCTAATTTAGCCTAATGAATTTGTTAGTTATCTACCTACATGTTGAGTAAATTGATAAAACAAAAATTAATTACTGGGGCTAAACTACTCGATGGATTTCAAAATTTTTTTGTGTACGGTTTTAAAACAACGTGATAAAGCTCTGGTTCGATTGAATGCTCGACCGTTATCTCCACCTTGTATAGTTAGTTGCTGACCTCTAGCGAGCGTGTGCGAGAAGGTCCTCATGACGGTGAGGTACATGTGCCGGTGCGGCGGCGCCGGCGCCGCGCAGTCCTCGCACTCCACCAGCAGGTACCAGTACAGGTAGTTGGCGACCACGCTGTTGTGGCACGCGCGCTCTATCAGGAACGAGGCCAGTGAGAGGGCTTCTTCACCTGGTTCACATGATCTGGCCGTGGAAATTCCTCAATCGATAACTGGATTTTACATATTATGTAGAACTAGCAAACGCCTCGGGGTTTCACCCACGTTCCCAGGATTAAGAGTAGCATAAAGGACCACGAGAAGAAACGTCCCCACCATCCAACAGATTTGAAATAAGTGTCATTTGAAGCGTCTAGTAGGATAGATATTTTTTTTACTATGGCGACGTACTTCAAATAAGTATTTCTTTTTTAATATAGAATCGTCCTTGTTTACGTGAAATATGCTTTGTTGTTTGTGAAAAAATGATTTTTGTTTAAAAATAAATACATTTTTGCCTAAAAGTTTTTTAAATTATAAATAATCCCAACAGTTTTTGCAACTAACAGGTTCACAGGGTTCATACAAAATCCCCCATGGTCCTTACTCTTCAGCCCATAAACCCGCGTTTCCAAGAAAAAAAGCATATATTGCTTTCCATACCATAGGCTATCTGCGTACCAAATATTATCGCGATTGGTTCAGTGGTTTAGTCTCGAAAAGGTAACAGACAGAGTTACTTTCACATTTATAATATTATACTAGCTGTCCTCCGCAGTTTCACCCGCGTTCCTGATGAAAAAAGTAGCCCATTTCTTTCTACATACCATAGGCTATCTGCGTACCAAATTTCATCGCGATCGGTTCAGTGGTTTAGGCGTGAAAAGGTAACAAACAAAGAAACGAACCAACAAACAAACTCACTTTCGCATTTATAATATTAAAAGTTAGGATAGTAGGATTAAGCGATAAGCGATACCGGAGTTGATTCTGTTATTTACAATCCAAACAAACTTTAATTTCACTATATCTCTTACAGACATTATTGAAAAAGTATAGACGATATCAAATACACACAGTACAAAAAAAAACAAAAATCAGTACAACAACTCACCCGTATAAATTATTATTATCCACTACGCTACTGTTATTTACACTGTTGGAATTTTCTTCTGTCACTATGGTCGACTCTTCTGGCTGTGTGTCTATGGACCGGCGACTTATTGTCGATGTTGTCATCTCGCTCGCTGTGATCACTGAACGTCATTGGAAATTTGGCAAGAATTACTAGGATTGCATTATAATAGACTTGATAGAAATCTGTCGCTAGGAGAGCCAGTTGCCTTCTAGGCTTTATATAGGTCGGCAACACATTGGCTATCCCCCTGGTATATCAGGTGGGCCTCAAAAAAAAGAAATCGTAAAAACACCCCTTTTCACTAAGACTGTATTATTTTTTAAAAGCTGTAAATGCTTATATTAACTACCCTAAAACCATGGACGGTCTTCTAAGAATGTTATTTTTGTAACCTCTTTAGGTTAAGGTCCCATCTCAAATTTATACACTTCCAATGATTATTTTTTTACCCGACTGCGGCGAAGCCAAAAAAGAAGGGTTATTTATTAAATTGCCGAGATGCTCCCATATACTCCTAACAGAGATGTTATTATAGATATAATTTTATTTTTAACTAGCTTCTGCCCGCGGTTTCACCCGCGTTCCTGAGGGATTTAATGTTATTCCAGGATATGATCTATCGTAAGTTTCATCCAAATTCATTGAGCCGTTTATGCGTGATTGAGTCACAATCATACAAACATTCACATTTATAATATTAGCAGGATGCCAGTGATATATATACAACGAGTCCCTGACAGTTCGACATTAAATGAAATCCCGCGCAATGCTATTTCGTAAGAGTGTAGTAAAACATAAATTTTAAATATTCAGGCATAATTGAAAATTTAGAAATTTCCAAACTTTATTCGGAAATATAAAATAAAATCACCTACTAGTTTAAGTTAAAATAAGTAACACCTAAATTACTAGTTTTAGTTAAAATAGTAATATAACACTATGTTGTTTCGTATTTCCGAATAAATTTGTTTGGAAATTCAAAATTTTCAATTATGCCTGAATATATAAAATTAGTGTTTTACTGCACTCTTATGAATTAGCATTATGTGGGATTTCAATTAATGTCGAACTGTCAGGGACACGCTGTATATATTTATTTTTTTAATTTATTATTATCAATTCCAAAAAACACAACATTTTAAAACCACGTAGCGCAAACCTCAAGGGGTTACTGTTCGCGGTGAGATCATTCATTTGCACGAGAATTATACGTAAAGATTATATTATACTCGTAAATTTTATATATTTTAAGTTAATTTAGGTTGGCTGTTTGGTACGGTCTAGAAATTTCAAGAGCTTGAAGAATATTGAGTGGCTCACCTGAAGTGCTCAACAGACTGTGTTGGCTGCCGCGGTGCGCCAACAGTTTGCCATCCTCGCCAAACATTGGCGCCTCTTTACCACACAACCTGGCGTACTCTACAAAATAATATCTTATATTTTAGGATGACCCGTCCCTTTAAATCGTCTTTTTTTATACTACGTAATCTTCTACATAAATCTATAAATTGTCTAAGATTTCTCACTTAAGGGGAAGACATTCTATTCTTATTTATAGCTCTAAAACTTTTTTTTACAGCAGTCACAACACTACCTCAAAAAAAATTGCCAACATCACATTTTCACGTTTAAGTTTAAACTGGTGGAAACGCAGCCTTAATGAGTTTAGTATAAACTAACATACCATCATTTATTTCCATGAAATCCTCATATTTGAGAGCCTGAACCAACTGCAGCAGATACAGTAGTAGATCGTCGTCAGGCGCTTGTTTTAATCGAGATATCGCGTATCTAAACAATATAAACGACATGTTAAACAAATTGATGAATTTTCGGTTTTACTAGAGTAAACCCGGCCAAGCTTCGCTGTGGTTGTCCAACTTATTCATATTTATTGATAATATCAAAGCTCGTCAATAGCTAACAATAACACGTGAACAGAGAACACTCGGTTGGAACAAAGAAGTGCGCAAGTATGACTGGCCACAGCCAATAGCATATGCGTTATGGATAACCGTCTACACTAAAGAAAGGGTCGTGTCTTCGTCGACTTCGGGATTTTCGAACTTCGTTCCAAAATCCATCACACCCCCCTCAACCCCTATCTCCCCTCACCCCCAACCCCCCTCTCTCCCCCTCACTCACGCCTATTTATACACAGAAGGTTTTCGTTCAGGAATCTTGATATGAATAATTTATTTGTGTGTTTTTTTTTCAACGTGATAAATAGGGTATCTTACCAATCACGCCAACCAACAATATAAATATGATAAAGAAAACATAATCGTGAAACCGCTCAAACATTCGTTTAATATGAATTAGGTAAAAAGGTAAGGAAGTAAACTCACTTTCTAACAGCGGGATGGGTGAACTTTGGTGTTAATAGTTCTAGTGCGTCTTCGACATCCATCGGCGCCCATTGCTTCATCATAGACAATGCTTGTCTTACTTCACCTGAAATGGAACAAAAACTAAAGAAAAGTCCTGACTCACAACGCCCAGCCCTATCAACCTAGAAAACTGAAAGTGCACAGAACATCCCTTTATGATATAGACAAGGACTAAAGTCGGATTTTGGATATTCAAAACTAGCTTTGCCGCGCGGTTTCACCCGCGTTCCCGGGATAAAATATAGCCTAGTTACTCGGTGAAGATGTAGCTTTCTAACGGTGAAAGAATTTTTAAAATCGGTCCAGTACTTTTTGACCCAATTCGTTACAAACATTCTTACTTACATACAAATCTTTCCTCTTTATAATATTAGTATAGAAAAAAGGGATCGCAGGTAAGCCCGCGGGTGCGGCGTACCTACCTCCTGATGGTAAGTGGCTACCGTCGCCTATGGAATGTCCAGCAATACCACTGGGACATTGCTATTTAATTTTATTTTTAAGACGTTGACATTTTGATATTAAGATAATAATTGAATTATTGTTGTGATTTAATGGATATCGATTTGTGTTTGTATTATTACCTCACATTAGGTTATTTTTTGTATGCGACATAGTATGGCGAAATGTGCGGACCTACCCATAGTTCGTACTTACAAAAAATATTATAAGGTTTTAAACTAAATATAAAAAATTATATTTATATTTTTTATAAAAAAAATTCAATTGAAAACCATAACATATTAGTATAAAAAAACAATACAATACAATACAATATTTACTTACACACACACACTATACACCAAATAAATGAAAATTAAACAAAATTCATTTTTAATTCACAAAATACTGGAGCCCCTACAAATCCTACGTTATAAACGTGAAGAGAAATCATAATCTAAAATTAATATTAAATTATTCAAATAATTTGCATATTTCATCAATTGATAATTTGGTTAACCTTGAATATTTGGCATACTTTATAAATAAAGCTGTATATTTAAAATAAAACTCTATGACTACAGTAATACGGTTTAGATTAAATTGCAGACAAAATTATGATATCAATTTTTTTAGAGTTAATTTTCTACTTTATTTGTATCGTTAATAAGGTGTATATTATGTTTGGAAACATTTTTGTTATATAGTAGGTATATAGATGTTATGTAATTACCTGGTCTATTCCAGTTGACACACTCCAAGAATTTAGTTAAAGCTCTTCGGTGTGAAGATAGATAGAATCTGGAAATTTAGATTTTTAATTACTTAATGGGCGGTTGTTATATCAAAATTGTATCAAATTGATTCAAAATAGTTTGGGTTTTGAATTGATAATTCATAAAATGAAGAGGACAACCGTTTCTATATTTTACCGTTCTGAGTTTGATTTAATATATTTTTTAAATTACGTCACTAATACGTTGTAACAGAGAGCGCAAACTGCGAATCTTTCAATCTTCCATGTATATTAGCGATATATAAAAACAAAGAGGCCGGCTTCGTACCTTTTTTGGGCGTATAAAAAGTTACTTTGGACCAAAATTATTACGGTTGAAATGAAATAAACAAGTCGGGTATTCGATGATTTCAAATAAACTGTCGAAACATCGTTCTATTTTTTTCATATTATTCGTAAAACAAAAGTATATAAACTATTATCGACTGTGATTCTTTCAGATTTCTCGCTTTAAAAACAAAAAAGGGGGTCTGGGTAAACAATTTTCAAATCTATTCCAAACTTCAAATGACCCTAAAACAATATTCCCCTGCAAAAATAGGTCCCGGGTCGGGCTCTCGTCCGACCTGAACTTCCACAAGAGGTCCTGGTCGTGCGCGGGCAGCGCGTGCAGGCCGGCGGAGGGCGCGTGCAGGCCGGCGGAGGGCGCGGCCACGAGCGCGGCGAGCTGGTCGCGCTCGGCCGCGCTCGGCTTGAGGTCCCGCGTGGCGCCGCTGCGCAGCGACCGCGCCAGCCGGTGCTGCTTGCTCTCCACCAGGTTCTCCAGCCCTATCTCCTGGTCCGGCACCGTCACGATCTCCGCTTGGGCGCGGAACTGGTACATCTCGTCGCCGTCCTGCTCGTAATACACTACCGCGTGCTGGAAAATAATGACGAGTTTCTTGCCGGAGTCTTCTCGGTCCGAATGTATTCCGACCCGGTGGTAGAGTCGATTGTCGTAAGTGACTAATCCGGGCCTTAACTAAATAAATGAGTCTGAATTTAAATAGGAATAATGGAAATTTTGACATACGAGTTTTGAGTATGTTCCTCATTTTAGCCAGGCTTTTTGATAGACCACAAATTGTATCTGGACGATGAGGGGTCCCTATTAGGGCGTGATTGAGTAACAAACATCTACATAAATAATGAAAAAAAGGCGCATAGCCTTTCCTAATATTATTTACTATGGCAAGATTGCCCCGTTATGGGCTGACAAATTAATTTTAGTTTAACATGATTTACTCTTTGTACTTTTGAAGAAAAAAACGCATCTATTTTGCTGAGATTGACTTTCCAACGGATTTTCTCATTACAGATAACATTCAAATAAAAGGAACCTAATTCCCTCATTCCCATTCAAGCGTAATTTATTATGATAACAACCAATAAATAGGGTAGTGTCGTGAACGTTTGCAACCTTATGACATGGGAGATAAAGTTCGAAATTGTTTACATTTTTTACTACAGTATATCGACCAGAACAATTTTCTTATTTAAACAGCTGAACGGATTTGAATGAAACATGGCACGTAGGTGGATCATACCTTACCGGCAAGAGGGAAGGACAACTGCAATCAAAACTATAAAGTTGATTATTGGTTGTACTTACGTTGATTGCATCAATTTGCACTGTAGGGAACTCAATCATGAGGTACATGTAGTCGGAGCTTCTCTTCTCTTTCTCGTTTATCACCTCTATCTCTCTAAATGTGAGTCTATCCAGCCAGTCCACCTGGTGAATTGAACTTTATTAATGGGGGGTTTAGGGTTTACAGTGTTTTGATGGTTGCATCTATTTACGTTGTCTTACTACAGTCTACTTAGCGTCTAGCCTCGTTTTATTTTCAGGGTGTACCTCCCAAACTTATTCTTCTCAAAACGTCCTAATTTTGATTTTAGAGGATACAAAAATTGTATGATATCCTTACATATTATAACACAGACTTTCTCTGCATGTCCGTCTTTTTTATGCAGTTTTCACTATACCTAGGCTTTTTGTGGAAGGTTTTACGCTATATATCATTGCGCTGTGATTAAAGGGAGCTGCGCAGTGACCGAGCGCAGTTTAGTATAAAACGTCAGAGACAAAAATGCCATGCGGCTCCACCCGCAGGCATAGGCTAGCTAGTTTACACTAATACCTATTATAATGTGATAAAGATTACGTTTGGATGTAGGAGGTGATTTATGAATATTTTGCCATTTATTAAGGAAGATTATTGGCTATTTATAAATCCCGGGAAGGCGGGTGAATCCACGGGAAACAGGTAGTAATGTATAAAGTCATATCTTACCTTAGGCATATGCCCGTTCCGGTGTTTCTTGGCCAGCTTGGCGAGCCGCTGCATCTGTTCCTTGCCTCGGTCGGGCGCCTTGCCGGGAGTCTTCTCACTCCCCTCCACCCCTGGCCAGACCCGCAGGTCGAACATGCCCTTTTTACCACCAGAACATAGCTTTTTAAATTTACATACCATAGACAAATAATAGACTTGGAACTTTCGTAGGGTACTGTGTTTAATACCCATTTTACAATGCAGAAACAAACTATATTTTATTTAGGAAGAAGAGAAAGTACTTGGCTCGAAAACAATTCGATGATAAAACATAGACAGTAAATTATATTTTTTACACATTTTAAAAACAATATTATTATAAAAAAACAACAACAATTTAACTATAACTATACAACCAATTAAAACTCAATTTAATTTTTATATGTCCCATACTCTTAAATCTTAAACTTATTTTACTGAATAAATTTTATATTTAACACTCGTGAACTGCGCAAGACATGACCAAGTACAGTAGCAAAGAAATAAGCGTCACTCAAAGATAAGCAACTGAGAGGTGGGGCATAATATATATGATAATATAAATCATATGGTCCAGAGATAATGCGTAAACAGATGACGTTTGCTTAACTATCACAGATGGCATACTATTGGTGCATTGATCTATGCAACCTATGACCACTGTATGACTGAGAAAGGATGTTCACTGACTTTCAAAAAGGTGGCTCTATTTGCGGTGTTTAAGGAGAGCACTTTATGAACGTCGAAGTTACTGAAGTTGCCAATCTCTGCTAATCTCAGGAACTACTGGTTCGAATTGAAATTATTTTAGTGTTGGATAGCCCATTTATCGAGGAAGGCTATAGGCTATTTTTATCCCGGGAAAATATAAGATCCCTCGCGAACACGGGTGAAACCGCGGGGCGGAAGCAATACAATATGATATGTTATCATTATGTCAATTAAATAAATTATATCAATGATTTGCTCTACTATAAGCATTCCGATTAACTAAGGCGGTTTAACTAAGGTCATGTTTTTTGTTTTTTTCATGTGGTAAGCACGCAAAGCCTAGAAGGAACTGGCTCTGGTGTTCGGTGACAGATTTTAAACTTGAGTGTGGTAGCCAGCCAGGCGGGTACTCTGCTATGGTTTCCTCACGATGTTTTCCTTCACCGAAAGCTCAAGCTCATTGTAGAATTCGAACCCACAACCTTCACCGATATCACTACTACTGAGCTATCCACACCACTAATTTGACTCGGTAGCCATGCTATTATATAGGGCCATATTGATAGGACCTAGTTTTACTGTAAGTATAACAAATTATGCTATCGTATAGTAGCGACGTAATGTTGATATTGAGAAACAAACAAGTGCTTCTAGAGCCTAAAAATAATAAATGGCTTTGACTTTGACTTCTTTCTGTTTGTTCCAGCTAATCTCCAAAACAGCTGGACCGATTTTGACGGGACTTTCTCTGGCAGATAGCTGATATTATAAGGAGTAACTTAGGTACGTTACATAGTTACAATTTAACGTAATTATGATAAAAAAAAATGTCTTTACATGACTATTTCAAAATTAAAACCTTTTTGATGACTTTACTTAATTACAAAGAAACTTTGCTTATAAATATACGAAATTATTAACGTATGGTTTTTACATCTATCATTTCACATACCTGTCTCAACATTCCATGCTTTCCGAACAGTGATATTGTAGTACCACCAACTACCATTACTTTCCCGGGACCAGCACAATCGTAGATGGTCATGGCGAGGGTGGCATGTCGGGGTAGGTCACTGAAGTATACTGGCAGTGTCACCCATTCATTCCAACTGTGGGAATAATGAGTATTATTAAATCTAGAAAAGCATATTTGCTAGAGGATTCAGAAAAGATTCGTGGGTTTGAATCCTACAGTCCGCACGCGAGCTCTTGAGGATCGGGGGCTGAAGGACAGTTTTCGAGCACATACTAATCTCATAGAATTATTTTATAATGAATTAAATGTACTGGAGGCTAAAATGTGTTGTCCACTTCTGCCATTCATAAAAATTGCATAGTTTTATTATAATTATACAAGGTGGAGAAAACGAACGATCATTAAATAAAACAATGGCTTTATTACGTTGTTTTTAAACTGTATACAAAAACTCATTGAAATCTATCAAGTAGTTTAGCCAGTGACTAATTTTCATTTTATTAATTTTACTCATCATGTAAATACCTAACAAATTCACTAGCAAGGCTTAAAATAGGTCCGATAATTGAGGGCATTTCTCTGTGTAACACGCGCCGCGTCTAAGGTCGCGCCTCTTCCAAGGTCGCGCCTCTTCCAGTTCAATGAAGATGTAACTATAAATGATGTTGTATTTTGTTTATGTTCCGAAGGTATTTATTTCTTTGAAAATTGGAGTTTTTGTTCTGAAATCGTTTTCTACTATATTATAGTGCTTAAATGCATCTATAATGAAATTGTTTAAATTTAATGATTGACCGTCATATCCATCTTGTATAATGTCAGTGTTTCAACTGTCTCAAGTTCTAAAACAAGAAGTTTTTTAGTAACAAATAATTAAATTACCCCTGTATACTGTATACCATAATAAAAAGACCACAATAAACACTAAATCACTGATAACAATTACTCACTTCCACCTATTAGTAAAAGCTTTATAAGACGTAGTGACAGGCAGAGCAAGCGGTACTCCATCGCTCAATATCTGACATGTCACATATAGATCCGAGCACCCCTCTTGGTACAAGCCAGAGAACTTGAGCATGGGGTCTGAGAGTAACTTGTCATATTCAGGCTTAGTGCGTTTACCTTCTAGTGTACCACTGTAAATTAAAAAGAAATCAATTAATGTTACATTTAAATATTCTTAAAATAGTGGTAAAGTACTTTGTAGTACAAGCCAGTTGCCTTGTAGGCTTTATAAAGGTCAGGAACACAGGCGACGTTAGCAACTTGCTATCAAGTAGACCACCTGTGTGGTTGTCAGCCCTCTGTTAATAAGTTTTAGGAGGAAAATAAGCATTATTTTCCTCAAATATAGAAAAATATATCAGTAGCTACACACATTTAATTCTACTAATTAATATTGTAAATTCAAAAGATTGATATGTGTATTTTAATGTGTATGCGCATGAAATAACTTTCCATCCTTAAAAACTACGACTTTCATAGTTTAAACACTCCAAATAAACATAAACTTGCAGTACTTGTAACTCAGCTCAGCAAAATTAAGACTCTTTAAGGGACAATGTATATGCTATTATGACAAAGTACCTAAAGAAATCCAAGAACTATCTGTTTAGATTACAGTTGATACCAGGCCTTCATACTGATTGAGTAACACACAATTAAGAACATTCGAAACCACTAAATTACTGAGAATATCTATAGTTTTAAGATTTTCTAAACAAAGTAATAATCCAGGTTTCCATTCCACAAGCAAATTATTGATCATTTATGGATTTTTAATTATTTAGTCCTCATTTTTTGTTTAATGGAGACTGTCGCCAAGAGTGGAGTTTTGGCAAAGCTTGTTACAATTTTATAGCCGAGCATGAAATGATTTAGCCAATGTTATAAAAAACACAGGTACCTACAACAGACATCTCAATTTATTGGTCATTGTGTCTTGTACTTACATCTTAATCTCAACTTTATGATCCAATGACGAACTATATACATAGTAAAATTTATCGTCTATTTCGTTCATTTTGTTAGATAACAATATGGGATGAACCAGTTACATTATTTTACAGCAGCAATACGAAACAGAAATGAAGTGTTTGGTTACATACAAGTTTTGTTTTGACACTTCAATTGTCATTTATTTAACATATTCAGAGTTGCCAGACGATATGCAGCGAATCGAGTACAAAAGAGAGCCTGAAAAGGAACAAAGAAAAAGAGCGACAAAAGTGTTTTTTTTTTAATAAAGTTTATCCAAGCACATAAATAATAATTTTAATAGGTATATTTTCTAAATAAAATATGCCTATGAAAAGTATAATGCTATGTTCTTCGCATATTGTGTAGCTAGCAATATATGTTTTATAGCAAAACTTTTGCTACATACCCTATAAGTATGAACTTCGTACTTTTCATTCCCTGCCTTCTAGCAAGCTGATCTTATCATATCAATGTTTTTATCAATGTCACATGTATTTTATATTCGGATATAACACAAACTGTCTAGATAAGTCGTGTGCCAATATTCAATACCATTCAAGTTTAAGGGCGTATTTCCTACACTAAATGACGTACTGGATGCGAAATGTGAATGAAACACGTGTATCCAAATTGAATGAATTTAATGCACTAAATAAAAATTATAGCGCAATCGCAGTCGCACAGTGTCAGCAAATTACGCGAATAGCGAAATATTACGCTTGCCCGTGCACAAGTATTATCCGAACCATATCCGAATGCAACAATTTTTTGGAGTAGCAACACTTTTAAAACCAGCCAGCGCTAGCTAATGTCATATTGATGGAATTGTCAATCAATGTCATTTGTTTGTTGTCCCGTGTTTTGTGTTTTTCGGCGATTTTCAAAATTAATAAGAGAATTATTTGTCCGCTTTCAATCGTTAAATTAACATTCAAGCAAAATTTAAACTAATTGATTTCATCAAAGAAGGTATGCTTATAAGTTCAATTCTTTAAAATACAGCATTATTTCCGTTTTCAGTCTCATGTTATTACAGCATAATAAATTATCTATTTTCATTATTTCAGAGTCATGACGAAGCTATTAGAATGGATTTCGGTGCTGTCAGCAGCGTTTGCCGTGTGGTATTCATTAATAGGGGGCTACGTAAAACACCCAGCCATTGAAAACAATATGAACCTTATATTAGTTTCGCCCTTAGTTTTTGTAATATTATTCGGCTTATACGCTGCTTCCATGGTCCTCTATCGAGTATTTACGTTCAACAACTGCGAGGAAGCTGCCAAAGAGCTACAGGCTGAGATCATCGAGGCAAGAAAAGACCTGCAAGACAAAGGTCTTAAGTGCTAAAAGAACATACTTACCCATTCTTTAGTGAGTAAAATTTCTGTTACAATATTGTAAAAATTATACAAATCTAGATTAACTTTTTTTATTGTTCAATAAACAGCAAACAGTTTTTAATATGAGCATCTTTTATTATAAAGGCATTTCATCTTATCATTAGACACTTTGCATCTGTATTTAAACCCCCTCCACACACATTTGGGGTATGTTCCGATATACACTGGGAGCATTGTTCAGTGCTCTTACTGGGGAGAAATACGTTCCGTTATGGACTGACAGTATACTGCCGCACTATCCTAGGGAAAAATAATGACGTCATAAACACCACCATTTTTGTACTGTGAGCACTGGCGTTTTTGAGGAGTTGTGTTCCATTTTAAACAGTGCCCAGTATAGCTAACTATAAAGGAATGGCTTCTCAGTATACTAAATTTACGTCACACCTTACAGTGCTCGCAGCGTATATCAGAACATACCCTTAAAAAGTTATTGTACAGTATAGGTATTCTTTACTGCTAACATAGTACAATTCTCACAAAATCCATTGGAACCCTTGGTACTTTAACCCATAAACAATAGTTACTACTATTTCATCTTCCTGCAGGATAAAATGTACATATATTTTTTTAATAATGTCAGAAGACTGACAAACATGCCGGCCACTTGAGGGTAACTGGCTCTCTAGTGCAACTAACGGAACACATCTGAACAAAATTTTTACTTGAGGGTGGTAATCAGTGAACAGGGTGCTAGAATGTACCCTACCACTGTGACGTGATTTCCTCACAATGTTGTTCTTCACCAAAAGCTGAAGCTCATTGTCAGATTCCGGCGCGATGTCATTACTACTGAGCCGGTTTCTTTTTGTGGGTTCTCTCTTAAAATACATCTTTATAATCATTAAATTGCAGTCTATTATACAGGGTGGCGACGACCTAATCACAATAACTCACACAGTAGCATCCATTAGTTGCTGTAATAGTATTGACATAGTAAAAAAGAAATTCCAATAAATAAAAAAAAACACATTTTTCGAACAAAATAAATAGCGTAAAAATTGACCTCAAATAAAACACCTTTATGCACGGGCGCACGGCACGTGCCGCACATTTGTCAAAGGACGCCGCCGCAAAATCAAAGCGGTCACCGCGCCGCCGTGCGCCGCCCGATAAATGTCATTAACCGTCTAGAACTTTACGCAGATACAGGTTGATTGAAAAGTAAGAATAATTAAATTAAAAGCTGTCTACAATCTAAAATATTGGTCTTTTGATTGTTGTTTTTTAGCATATGTTATAGAATAGAGTATAGAATATACAGAATGATTTATTGTGACTAAATCGTCGCCATCCTGTATAAATGATAGGTATGATAAATGAAACAATACTGCCATGTTTTATCATGTGTTAAGCTAATTAATATTTATTTGATATATGCATACATTATATACAATTTCATCAAATTTAAAAATACATTTGAATCCACATAAACAAAAAAAAACTTATTATATTCATTTTGATCAGTGCGAGTCTGTCAAATAGGAATAACAAAACATTGAAGACTGTCTCACTTCGGAGCACTTGAAAATGTTAAATTGGTTTATGAAAATATGAAGATATTTTAAAGGTAAAAATTGAGAAGGTCCGAAGGAATTTTCACACAATTTACATAGCCTCTTATATCTAAATATTAAAGCTGGCTGTCTTAACAATTACGTATGCAAAATATATAATAACCCGCAAAATATCACATACCATTTTATTATAATTATCATATTTATTTTTATTGTAGGAGATGTAAAGAGAAAATTGATTTTAGCTTTTTTTTTAAGTAAAGTATAAAGTGGTTTACATTTGATTGCTTTAATGTGAAAAATAAGGGTGGTCCACAAAATATTTTATATATTATAATGGAAATTACTGTATATATATATTCCATACAGTAATTTTATAATGTAGGTACCTAAGTAATAGTTTGATGTTTTCAGTAGGGTGGTCCTTACACAGGCATTTTTAGGTTATAATCTAAATTAATCAGACAAATTTAATGTTCCAAATAATATATATAATATCATTGTAAATATTTTTATTTAAAATAAATAACATTTGAGGATACTAAAGCTATATAAATTCCTTTATGATTAGATTTTCTATGTTTCATACAGTGATATAAAATCATTTGCAGTACTATACAGGCTGATTTTTTCTCAATAGTAATAAAAATGTTTGTATGTACCTAGTCTTGTAATTTGGCGAAGAATTTTTGTAGTGTATGATAGGTATGTTAATGGACTTCTTTTTAATACAAAATAATAAAACTTATTAACTCTATTACATACATATAGTATCTAAATGAAACATCGCTAAGAAATAAAGTTGAAAATAAATATACTATCACTGATAAAAAAAAACATCGTGCTTACGCCAAAATTGAAATTGAATTGTAAATATTTTAATTTTATTTATATCAATTAAATTTTGAGCTAAATAATCTATCCTACAATAATAACCTTTCTACAACTGATCCCTCACTTTCATGTTCTACGTACTGAGATATATCTACTGTAAATTACCTATCTAATTGATTTTATAATCTATATAAGTAATAATATAATATGTAATAATATGAATTCAATTCAATTCCGTTTGTATGATATATCATTTCGTATTCGTGATTTTTCGAAGTTATGATTTTATTGTCAATGTCATAAGCCATGCCATAACTAATATTGTAATGGATCACGCGAAATACCAAGCGACTATTACATTAGTGGGTCGATTATAGTTTTCAGTAAAAGATTGAAAGTCTTAAAGTCAAAGCTATTATTCAGTTTAGACCCTAGAAGGGCACTTATTAACGTCGAAGCTAATGAAATCACCAGTTACCAGTCTCGGAAGTAATTTAATAGACTTTTAAATTATTATAGATATTGCATATTGAAAAATTTTCAATAACACGTTGGGTGCCAGTGACACAACGTGTGTGATCTAAAACTTCTTACTCCTATGCCAGTGACACTTATCCGTAACTACGATAATTTCGGCCGGCATAGCGTAAGGGCTTAGTGAATCATTGCCGGCGCCGAATGTATGTAACATTCACTAAATTGATATGAAAGTAGGTACGTTTCATAACAACTAGGGTTGAACCATTTGAAATTAGAACCGCCTTAAGTTTCCTGTGAAAGTTACCTATATGGCATGAACTTTATTCAATTCCCAGTCTGTAAACTTTTAGTTCTATTCACGAATACGACCGTATATACATAACGGTTAACTATATTAACGCACTATTAGTATTTAACTCTATATAGCTGATGATATGACGTTTAAAGCTACAATTTCGAAATGTGACTAGCTAAGAAACATTAGAAGTGTGATTTTATATCGCATGCAATCGTGATTTTATAGACTAGAGTGTTTCTTTAACTAAGTAATTAGTTTTTTGACCAGGAAAATAAAAATCCCGGTCATTGTTTGGGATTATCAATAAATAATTTAAAAAGCCAGGATTGTGGTGTGGCACATTCGTTTCAGGGCTTTTATTTTTCTGGACTTATTCGGAATATACAGAGTTATCTGAAGAATATTTGTTTATACGGTCTGGTGGTTTAGGATGTCAGTAAACTGCTTCTGTAAGATAACCTTACATAGTTGTATGGTACTTCTGCATATTCTAAATATTCATTTCTTACAACAAATCCTAAACACGTCACATTCAACATTGAAATCATAAACAAATAACACGATGCTACTTGGTTACATAAAATTGGTCCGAAAATTTATTCAACTCTTGCCATTGGTAAATTAGAATATTTCAAATGAATAGTCGATTTGTTACCTCATTTACAATTCGCTTGTGTCGTGCGGTGTTTAGCAAAGTGTATACGAGGCCTAAGTTGTTCGAAGGAGTTTAAACCAAACAGACACTGATGTTGCCGCAAGCAGAATAATCAATTAACTCTACCATGAAACCGAAGTTCACTTAACTATTCGCTTCAAAAACACCAACCCATCAAGTTGATGGATAAAACTGGAATCATAGACTGTGAGGATTGATACGGGATAACTTGGAACTGGAGTCTATTGTAATCGCTTTCAAAGGCAGCCAATAACTTAAGAACATATCTAAGAATGGATCGTTTATTTGCCATGCAGCATTACCGTTGTTGACTTTTAACCACGAATTTCTTGTAAACTTCGTGGCTTTCTACATACTTTCATAATTTTATTTTTCCCTTTTTCTGATCACTAATTTAATCCTGTAAGCATTCTGCAAGCATGTCAAAGCAGGTATTCAGTTGAATGCAAAGGTCAATCATACAAAATCACGTCTTCAGTTCCTCTAAACCTATACACGATCCATATCTCATACCAATCTGGCGACTGCGACGGCTAGCAAGGATATACCAGCCTTGAGTTCTAGTGACGGTCCATGGTACGGTGCTGAAGAGTTCCCAGCAAGGATTAGTGCTCGCAGTCGTTGCCTCTCGCGGTATCTCGTATCTTCACCTGGAGGGTCCAGGCACTCGAACTCGCAGCAACGCTCGCCCACTCGGAAGTTTTTACAGAACTGTAAAATTAGAGAGTTAACGTTATTGGGGTTTTAATTTATGTCTGGGATAACTTGTATAAGTACCTGTCAGAAATTAAGTAAATGGTAATGTTCAGAACAGAATATATGTTCAATTGGTACCGGCAGTAACACTTGAGGGCCAGTTGCCTTTCAGACTTTGTAAAAATCGGTAACACATCGTTCCCCCTAGTATTGCTTATACGCATTGGTGATGGAGGGCACTGACCATCAGGTGGATTGCTAGCCTGCTTGTCATCATCAATCATCGTTTCTCTACACTAAAACATCAGCTTTTACCCAAATGAAAACGCTAGCCCCCATCAGTTTGTCTAATCTAAACCCATTGCTCGACAAATTTCCGGTGCGTAGTCTCAACTCGTGAACCTCCCCTATCAGTTGTCGCTTCTAATGTTACAACTTGATTGTTATCACATTGTAGTAAAACTGTTAAACTACTCACATAAGGCGGATCACAGTAAATAGCCTTGCACCACATTGGCTCCGAGTGGTAGCAAACGCAGAGCGAGCATACTCCAGGTCCTGGCACGTAGAGAAGCCCGTGGGGAACTGACTTGCCCTCCCAGTCGATGCATTCTTCTTCCACGCATGCTGGGGAGAGAAAGGAGGGTTTTATAATATTTTCATAACAGGTTTGACGATAAACCTTGACTAATCAGCATCAAATAAATCTAATCATACTAAAAGTAAATAACTTTGTTCTAAATACCCCCTCATTAATCGGCCTACGTTTTTTATGACTGTATCGTGCGTGACCAGCCAAACCGTTCCGTGAGATACGGGCATAATACCACTTTCGGACATGTTATATTACGTCGGAGAACTCGTGAACACAGCTTTTAGATAAGGCAGTCAAATCCCCTTAGTTTATACTTAACTATTACGTATGACTGAACCGCTTTGATAATAATACTTCTAACATGGTTTTGTTTGACGCATTTGAACTCTGGATTAAAACTAGCTTTTTTAATATAGATAACATCATGTTAAGATTACGACTTCTCCCCATAATAGAGCAGCTTCCGGCGGCTGTAGCTACTTGACAGTCAGTTTTCTAGCCTGTGTGTAATTTACACCTTCGGCCACATCATCATTTTCAATGATGATATTGTGTTCAAATACAAGCCTATTCGTAGTAATAAAAATAACTATTAAACCAACAGATATTTTAATTATGAATAAATTTTCTCTCCTAAATATATATTGCCTAAAACGTCGAATCTAAAACAAATATGTATTCATTTCGTAAACAATACGTGCGGGTTTCGTTCGTTCCTCTTCAATCGTGAATAGAACAGAACAATAGAATAAACATAACAATAAATGAATATCTTTATTTGAACGCGACTTCTGGACTTAAATCAGCATAATGTTCCCTCGTTTACATAACATAATAAACTGTCATCTTCTTGACTCAATCGGAGAAACAAACTGCGGGATCCTAACGAAAAATGGGAGAGCTTATCTACGCGCAGTGCTATTATTTAGGATTTGCTTTGTTGTGGATTCTAGAACGTAGTGATTATATCCTCTTTGGTGGATTCCAGAAATCCTTTTCAATAAGTTTTCAGTGTTCGTGTATCCGATACTGAGATACTAAACTACTACTATTCATTATTCTGTAACCAAAGTGGCATAAAAGTAATATGGAGAACATAATTATGTACTTGTGCAAAAAAAATAATATAGGTATGTACATAACCTGAAATCTATAATATCTTATGATAATACGAATTTATTATTAATACTTCTTAGGAAAATAAGAGTGTAAATTTATCGAAATATATGTGACAATTATTGTGACGCGGCGCAAAAATAAACGCTACAAATATATATCTTCGTATCATAATCTTCGCACTTGACCGATATCCAACATTTGTTTGCAGGGCACTACACTGACAACCTCTATATCTTCTCATAATGATACTTGGCACGTATATAGACCACACATAATCTAATAATATTAATATGCAACGAAAATAAGACGAGCCGGCTATTTAATTTATAACTGCCCATTGACGCAGTTTTTAGAGCACTCTGTATATCTCAACGTGCGTCTATAGGTACTATCTGAATGTTGCCATATTATCTTTTATACATTTTAAAACTTTTTAATAACTTGATTCGTGAATACTCGTGATTCTTGTTTTTTTTATTTATTATTTATATGTAGTATTGGGACGAAGGAATTGGTGATACAAACGTAGTCGTCGCTATTCACACATTTATTTATTTGTTATCAGGCGAGAAATTGCCCGATAAACTTGAAAAACATTGCAAAGAAGATTCTTATTTTAGATGTAGGCTATGTAGCCCAAAGCACAACCATTACGGTAATTGTCGCTGTCATTTGTGGAATCCTGTAATTTATGCAAATATCCGAACGTTTTGCGTAACGTTTATTAGTTAGGAAATGTTAAAAGTTTATTTAAATGAATTAAAATTCAGTCCAAAGAGGTTCTGTCTGTCGGATAGCGGCTTAGTAGAGTGTTAAGAAGTGGGTCACTGACTTCCTCCCTCGGGGACTAGAAATATTGTCAACCCTGCTTAGAAAATACCTTTATAATTCTTACATTTTTATTTTCCTTTAGTAGAAACTGAAGGAAAAGAAGGAAATCCTGTGATAAGAATTTTCATTTTGATCGTTAAATTATGTTTCTATAATTTTTAAGCTATTGTATAGCTTTTATCGCGGGCTTCGGGGTTTAAGCGCAGCAAACGAATCAAGAAATTTTGGTAAAAAAAAACCGTTACGAAAAAACCTAACACCTCCCTGTGCTGTTTGTGAGAAGGTATAAAGGTGTATAGGTATCTATTAATATCAAAGAAAGAAAAAAAAAACTACCTAAATAAAAAATAAATAAATAATAAAATTGCATAAGTTCATAAAAAAATGCTATGCAATAGCTTTACCGCGGCAGTCCCCGAGTGGCACACGTATTTTTATATATTTTATTCTATGACTAGCTGTCCCCCCGCAGTTTCACTCGCGTTCCTGAGAAAAAAGTAACCTATGTACCTCTCCATATCATAGGCTATCTGCTTACAAAATTTCGTCGCATTCGGTTCAGCGGTTTAGGCGTGAAAAGGTAATAGACAGAGTTACTTTTGCATTTATAATATTAGTAAGTATGGATTTACACTTTTATCAAATTTCCGTTATGTCCTTTGTAGATATTGAATAATTTACCATAGGTATTTAAAAAATAATCATAATAAAAAAAGATTTTTATTTTTTTCCGTATTCAACAATACTCCAGCAACGAGGTGAGTCGTATTATAATCTAAATCCAAATAGCCACCAATTGTACGGCCTGATCCTTCGTCTGAAAGGCACCCTTCACTAACTAAATAGTTTATCAGACACTTTTGGTCCCGATGTTTCCTCTCCGTGAGGAGCGTTCGTTTCCCTTGAATTAAATATTATTATTTTCATACTTTGGGGATGGCATCAGGAAGTAATGTCCATCATAACATAACATACTAAATGCATAGGAAAGGAAACTAGGGTGAGTGTTTTATAAAGGCAGATTCTGAACATTTGCCGCCTATCTACAGATATATTCTTCGATCTATTTTTCGGCCTCTGCATTAATCCAAAGATGTGGATACGGATTATATTGAACTTATCATTCTTTCATAAAAAGCAAAAGACCTTTTTTGTTTATTATTTTTATATTAAATTTTGGTAGTCAGTCCCTAGAGCTAACTAGGCTAGGTTAGGTACATTTACTTTTGCCTACAGCTTATGTTCAGCAGTGGACATCATGGGGCAGAATATGGTGATGATGATGAATCAAAAAATTCTAGTAAATTCTAAACCATAAGACAAATTCTTATATTTTGGTGACTTTCAAGAAACTAGCAATTTTTTTTGTCCACTCCGAATTCAAATACGTTATTCGTGTCAAGAAATAGGTTGGTACCACTTTCGGGTAATCCTATTACACCAACACTTAATTTTGAGTTCAAATAAAAAATTAACCTAATAAACAAACTTTGTCTCTGCCATTGTCATAGAGTTATAACAATTCCAGCACTCAAAACTCCTTTATTTGAAATCAGAACTTTCCCCCGGGAGTTATGTAATTTGCCTCGTGTCTCATTCTGTAGGGCGCATTAAATAACCCATTATATTCATTTAGAGCTCGTTTTAAAACGTCTGTAGATTTATTATAATGTAAGTCGATACAAATTATAAAGTTATAGGCATAAGGAACAGTTTGTTTCCAAGTTATGAAGTTGCTGTTAGGTTTGACATTGACCGATAAAGTTTTGAGAAAATCTTGTGCAACCTTTATAAGGATCTTGAAGACACCTAGATGCATAAGAGGGTTGTGAAACACAGCTAGTACTTTAAAAATGACAATCTCACCATGACTTCAGAGCACGTTGGTATGATGATATTAAAGGTATGCCACCTTGGGAGAGGTAGGTAATTTTTATGGCGATTATAGCTCGGTGGTAGTGTCGTCGGATGCCACGGCAAAGGTTATTGGTTCGAATCCTACAATGAGCTTGAGCTTTCGGTAAAGGAAAACGCGGTGGTAGGGTACTTTGTAGTACTCGCTTGGCTGGCTAACACATCCGGTGTGTTCCGGCAGCTGTACTTGAGAGACAGTTCCTTCTAGGCATTGGATTGCTTACCACCTTCGGCTAGATTATCACTTACCGTTGTGAGGTTGTGGTCAAACATAGCAAGCCCGAGTAAAAAGTTCCGAAGAACATTTTGACTTGGCACCATTTTCAATTTTTTACCTTCGCACTGCACCGCCTCAATAGTTCACTTCAGTCATTTCTACTGTGGAACATTAGGATGTGGAATGAGGCTGTCACAATAGGGTTATCCAAAAAAGGAGGTCAGGTTCAACAATAAAAAAAAAATACGTGTGGCACTCGGGGACTGCCGCGGTAAAGCTATTGCATAGCATTTTTATCAACTTTTTTTTCTTTGATATTAATAGATACCTATACACCTATATACCTTCTACAAACAGCATACACACACATACATACACGTTAAGCGAACGTTATGTGTGTGTGGGAGGTGTTAGGTTTTTTCGTTACGGAAATTTTCGTTACGAAAAAAATTCTTGATTCGGTCGCCGCGCTCAAACCCCGAAGCAATACAATAGCTTAACAAACCCCGAAGCCCGCGATAAAAACTATACAATAGCTTAAAATCTAAAAACCAGGGCTTTACATTATTTTTTTCTATTTAAAAAATTATATCTAATTAGAATGCATTAATTGTCATCGAGTTGTGAACTACCCTGAAAGTTTCAGCCGGATCCCGAATCGGGAAGTATCTACTCGAAATTTGAGTTGCATGATACCACCTTAAACGATAGACAAACAAACAAAAAAAGTGTCTTACTTAATAAAAACGTGTTAATAAAAAAATAAAAACGTAGTAAAAATATCACAAAAAATATCTTCTGACAATGCAATTTTATCGTAAAATGGAAATAGACTGAACTTTCTTCGTGGCTCTGAGATAGGAATGCAAAACGTCCGATTTACCGGACACTACTGTCCGGTCAAAACAAACGACCGTCTATTTCGAAAATGGAAAATGTATTTCTGCTGAATTACACTTTTGTAACAATTTCATTTAGGTAAGGGGAGCGCAGAAATACAAGGAACTTACTTGCTCGCCAGATGAGCAATTTAACTAGCTAGGTGGGTACGTTATGTCGCTTGCTAAAGATTGAGAGCTAGTTGGCTTCTAAGACTAGTTACAGCTTATCTTCGGCCTCATCAATATTTACCATGGTGAGATTGTGTTCAAACCCAAACCTATACATTATAAATCAAAAATGGTATGTAGTTCATGAGTAATCTTATCGATTGGAGTCGATTGTCAGTCCAGAGTGTTATAAGATTTTTAAAAAGAACAAAAGCTTTTGTCTTATCCTCAACGTGCTAACAAAGTGACAAGTGACCTTGTTTGAGTATAAAATAAATGAGCTACAATAATTGAGCTCAATCATAAACCATAATGTATTCATCGATGGGAACACGACACCTGTCTGTCCATCCAGTGTCCACAATACACTCATATTATTATGAATAGTGAACGAACCGCACTTCGAATCCCGCGCTTTCGACATCGATGTCGCATTTGACATTTGGAAAAAAACATGGCGGACTTCTGTCAAAATGTATAGAATTTTTAATAGGTGTTGGTTGGCTTTATGCTCTAAGGGTAACAGTAAATCTTAATGATTGATTTAAAAAAAACTTTAAATACCTATTAACTAAAGTTAATTAGATTTATTTATCTGGCAATACTTATCCGTATCCGTATTTAATAGTTAATTATATTTAAGAAGACTTTGCTTCAGACAGTGCTGATAAAGGTTGGGGTATAATTCTGACAGATTCGTATT
The DNA here is from genome assembly GCA_951216915.1 of Tetheella fluctuosa. NCBI lineage: Eukaryota > Metazoa > Arthropoda > Insecta > Lepidoptera > Drepanidae > Tetheella > Tetheella fluctuosa. The sequence continues at coordinate 10,474,178 of OX578229.1, read as the reverse complement.
ATCATTAAACGTTTCATTGTACGGGACAGATTAGTCAGTTTAATACCTTATTCTCCGAGCCCTCGAGAATGCTTGATTGCCACAGATGTTCGGGTAAACTAGCTTCAAATAGTTTTGCATTAGTACTTACACACAGAGATTTAATTATTTAGTTTTTGCTTGCACACTATTATTAAAAAACATAAAACTTTTGAATCATCTTGCACGCCTACTATGTAGGTACCTACCGGCGCGACTTAGTGGCGTACCCGCGTACCTAATACCCATTTACGTGTACCATGGTAGGTACTTACTATGTTACAGGGGATTTACCATGTTGTTTTATTATAGACTCAGTAATTTCGGAACTTCGGTATGATTGGTGATGATGCTTGATTTCCGAATACGACAGTGATAAAGGGTTCCGATTTTTTTATTTATTATCTCTTCGTAGAAAATGAAATTGTGGGCAAAGGTAGCAAGCACAAAAAGCCTAAAAAGAAAAAAAACTACCACATATTATCGTAGACAACCTAATAAATACAAACAAAGTCAAACGAGACAGAGAAATTAACTAATTTAGCCTCAAATAATGGCCATATGCAAGACCAAGTACCTAACGTCTTATAACATTGTAACACAGTTAAACTATCGAAGTTCGTGTTCAGCTTATTTTAACTTTAATTTATACAGTCTCAAAGCAAACAACTCGATGAAATTGTAATCTACAGTTTTCATTTAACTTCACGTCGCAGTAAATATAGATCTATGCGGAATTGGAAAGCACTAAGTAAGCTTACTGGAAAATGTATTTTGTATTTAATTTGAAGCGGAAATTTCAGTTAACCGCTTTTAAAAATCGAAGGAAATGAACTTCTGACCAACCAACTTCTAAACACTTCTAACGCACTCAGCGTTCAGAAGTTTGTTAAGATATATGAAATATGGTTATGATTTAGGTACGTCCTAAATTTTTTAGCCCGTATGAATTAGTAAAGGTCCATCTTATTTTCGTTTTTCTTTTTTTTCTTTTACTAAACAATATGTAACATATTCATTAACCGATTCTATTAATAAGATCACTGTTGCGTTGCTTTTATCTGTGTTATAAAATAATATTAATTATTATTTCTTGATCTAAGCTAGGTACCTACTCCTCTACTGATTTCCACCAAAATCGGATCAATGTATTATCTCGCGGCGAAAGCCGTGGCAATGTAACAATAAATAAAATCACTTTCGCATTTAAGACGACGACATACGCAAATAACCCTGTTATTTTCAATTTCAAAAAGACACATATTCTCGATTTTTTCTGACGTTATCACAGAAAATTTAAAATTGTTTAAAAAATAGTTCCCTGGCATAAATTCTCTAGTTTAACATATATTTTTTACAAATCTCTTGCATTAAAGAATACAGAGAAAAACGCTTTTTTTTTTTTTTTACTTTGTATAGGCTTGTGTTTAACCACAATCTCACTATGGTAGGTGATGATGTGGCCGAAGGTGGTAAACACACAAAGCCTATCTGGCTCTCAAGTGCAGCTGCCGGGACACACCAATAGGTGTTTGGCGACAGATTTTCAACATGAGGGTGATAGCCAGCCAGGCGGGTACTACAAAGTACCCTACCGCCGTGCTATGGTTTCCTCACGATGTTTTCCTTCACCGAAAGCTCAAGCTCATTGTAGGATTCGAACCCACGACCTTCGCCGCGGCGTCCGACGTCACTACCACCACTAGTATCATCATTTTGCGTATATCGTCGCCTTAAGTAGTTACTCCTATATTTTTAGTAGGAACGTAAAGAAAGAAAAGAAAATATAACAAAAACAAACTTTAAAAAAAGAACAAATCAATTAAGGAGTAGGTTACAAATTGGTTCATCGATTTAACAAAGTATTTCTTCATTCGCCTATATTATTACAAAAACACCGAGTTAGAAATAACAACTCCAATACAAAATCTTCAAGAGTTTAAATTGCGTCTAATAATGAACAATGTTTTCCTTTACCCTCTGCCTTCACAAATGAGTAGTGATCTGCGAACAGATTTGCAATGCAAATACTTCTAACCCTCATAATTGGTAAGGTGACTTGGTATAAGGGTCAAGATTAGGGCATGGGTAATTAATACCCCTGCAGTTAAACCCTTGTCAGGGTTGTTGGTATTTTTTTTCAGCTGTACCTAATATTGTTGTCTTGTTTATTTTCGTTGTCAATTTAGAATGAGGAAGGTTATTTGCAAATGGAAAATGTGAATTAACAAATACTATTGATATTTGAGTAATAGATAATAATGGTAAATCTGAAGTTTGTGGCAATGTTGCCTGAGAGGTTAATTTCATTATAGTGGCAGTAATAACTTTTTTATTTAACATTAATAACGCTAGTTAAGCTACATATCTAAAGCAGAAAATATGGTGAAATTAACACTCTCTATATCTGCGTTAATAACTCTACCTTTTGTTATTTTAAAAAGCTGCACTTGAGAGTCGGTTCCTTCTAGGCTTTTTGTGCTTACCACCTTCGGCCACATCATCATTTGACATAGTGAGATTGTGGACAAACACAAGTCTATACAAAGTAAAAACAAAATATAATAATTAAATAACGGTATTTACATAATATGTTACCATACAAACAGAATTTAATGTTTTTTTTTTAAATTGAAACTACATACAAGCCTCGTTACTATACTATCATAGCTACAGTTTCACCCATCCATTGGTGTTGCCAGGTAAATCAGCTTCGACTAGAATTCGCGCCACCAAAGAAGTCCAGTAGAATTAATTAAAATCGATCTTATTTCTTCTGTGATAAAGATGGACCTTCGGGTCTTCCATTGGATATATCCGATGTATTTCGGTGGCGCCATCTACGACTACCTTTGCGTAAGTACCCTTTTTTATGTGTTATTATGAATGAATAAACTTGTTTATTCTTTGATTATAGGTAGGTACGAAAAGGTCTTTTACATTATCCTCTTTATGTAAGTCTGAACTTATAAGTACCCTAGAGCCTTTAAACTTAGAGTGCTTCCAAAGATTTTATGAAAAAAAAAATAATAATATTCGACGAAAACAATTCAATAAAGTTACAATAAACAAGATAAAAAGTAAAATGTTGTCTGTGCCGCCAAAAAGGACATTCAGCTCAGCATAATGCTACTGACTAGGTCTGCAGCGCTGACTGGTACTATTGTTAACAGTTTCATAAAAGGTGAACTCAAATGCCTTCACGAGGTTTGTGTCACTCTAGCGGAGGTAATTAAATTGAGAATACTATATCCTTTGTCGGTAGAAGGGTAAGCCAAATATTTGGTCCAACCACAAATCAAATGTTGCGCCCTCAACAGTAATATTTTGTGGATATTCGTTATTTTACGCCTGAAGATTTCCTCTAATTCACAGAACAGACTGTAGGTACCTATCTATGTATATTATATAAAAAGAAAGATCCACAATAGAAATTGCGAGTCTTCTCAGTTTAACTATATTTCGAACCGGTGGGAGAGTCAATTGTAAAGTTCATAAGTGTCTTATTAGGGCCTAAACTGAATAAATTAGTATATCTAAAGAAATAGAAGGCAGGAAGAAGGATTCAGGATTTCGTTCAGAAAATTTGTTCCACCAATAATGCAGTTGCTGTCGATAAATAAGGTTTACTTTGAATAGTGCTCTATATTTAAAAAATATGAAATAAAAAAATTGCTCTATCTATACCGACACAAAGAAAGCCTTAAAGTGCGTACGGAAAATATAACAATTACATATCGCACCGAGAAAATATATTAACGTGAATTTATCATCTAGTATAGTCCATTAAATCTCACACAACATAAACGCGCAAGCTGTCTTCAGCACGTTGATTACGTAACATTGTTGTAAACAGTTTCATTCACCCTCTTAATTGATAGAAATATTACACCATTGGTCCTGAGGGATAACAAGTAACCTATGTGTTAATCCAGGGTGTCAGCTACCTCCACACCAAATTTCATCAAAATTGGTCCAGCCGTTTGAGCGTGACAAATTCACAAACATTCGCATTTATAATATTTGTGTGATTAGTGTGATAGTCGAAAATTATTCAATTTGCAATGAAGCACTGTTTACATAATATGCAGTTATCAGAACTTAATCAGAAAACTACTATATTGCTAACTGAAATGGAATGCAACAATGTTACGTAATTTGGCCTCACCGCAAAGGAAAACTTGCTCAGGGTTGCCAGATACAAAAAGCATCATTTCCGCGACGTTTCCTTCACGTTAGCGGAAGAACGACTTTTAAAAGCATGTGCAAGTTTTTACCATTTTTTTTTTAAATTATGCTAATAGGTTCAGATAAAGGATTTAATTTCGAATAATTTAATATTATGTTTACTGCAGCGATATGAGACTTATAACAAAGGCATTAAGGTCTAAAGTGTAATATTGTCACAATGGAATTGACGAAAGGCATAGAACTCGTTCATTTCTGGATAACGCACAAAGTAGAAAGTGAATGAAATTCAATGGAATAATAATTAATAATCTAATTTATTTTTTATATAACAGAGATTATATTTAGAGATATTATACAGGATGATTTTGTTATCACTGGCAATACTTGCAGGGGTGGAAGTACTCATCAATGTGAACAACTTTTATTAAAGGGCTAACTCTGATATCGCGTAAAATAATACGGTTGCTTCATACATTTTGGTCGAGTAGGTATTGAACTTTTGTATGGAACAGCTGATAATTTTTTCATGATTTCACAGTTAGTCCCATTATAAAAGTTGTTCATTTTGATGAGTACTTCCACCCTTGCAAGTATTGCCAGTGATAACAAAATCACCCAGGAAGATAGCAACATAAAATATTTACTTACAATTTATTTCCATTTTTAAAATTTGTCCACGTAATATCTGTAGCTACCAAATTCCTAAAACCCCATTCATCAACAAAATTAATCCGTAAAATTTCTCGTCGAACATCAATCAAAGTAATAAATTAATTTTCGCTTAAACCACGAAACTATCGCGTGAAATGTCGAAGGGGAACACATTCTTTAGACAAGATGGATGGGTCGAGGTTTAACTTCGAGATTGATCGCGGGTAGTGATGTCCTGAGGAATAACCGCCTGTCACGTTTGCTGCTAAATGGTTTTATGAATGGGGTCACATCCTCAGGGGCTGTGACCTTTGTTGGTATTGAAGGGTTATAACCTTATGTTGACATGTGAACGTAAGAAAAAAATAAATTCACGACAGGTATTCGATTTACAAAAACAGTGTTTCGAAGTTTTCTGATTTTATACAGACTGACTGATTCACCAAGATCGATCAATCTGAAACTATAAGAGATAAAGTTGAAAGAACCACGGAAACCTATGGACACGTATCCTTACACGTAGCCACTTATCATCAGGTGGACCGTCTGCTTGCTTGTATTAAAAAAACCATGACCTCGAATTAGATAAAAAAAAACTGCTTGAAAATCTCTACGCGACTATAGTTTCAGACTCTTACGATCTCTTTTCGTACACATATTTTAAATAGCCCCGTCTCTTTTTGTATGTTTACCCTATGTGTTACTAGACTTGCTTTAAACATCTTTAACTATACAAATATTATAAAGAGGAAAGATTTGTATTTTTGTATGTAACGAATAAAATTAAAAACTACTGGACCGATTTCAAAAATTCTTTCACCATTAGAATGCTACACTATCCCTGAGTAACATGGGCTATATTTTATTCCGGGAACGCGGGTGAAGCCGCGAGGAAAAGCTAGTCTTATATAATAAGGGGGGTTTTTAGTTTCAGATTTTAATTATTTTCAATTTCAAGTGACATGGAAACAATTATTTTTATAAAAGCTTACCTAGATAGAAGCCACGTGATTTATATCAAACGCCAACTAATATCTCGTAATATTACTTATGTCACATTGCCAACTTCTCACACACTTATGAACTTTTATCGACGCAATAGAATATTATTTACGACACTGTGGTAGGTCGTTACTAAAAACGTAAGGGGCAACTGTATTCAATGTAGCAATATTACGATTTGCGGAGTTTTTATATTTATCTAATAATCTACATTAAATGTTCGTTTGCTTCTGTTTTTATTTGAGATAGGGTTTCCAAATCCGTTCATATTTTGTCTTTTAACTAACTTGAGGAAGTTCAATAATAAAAATGGAATCGAGATGAATTAATTGCTTCTATCGATCACTGAAGTTTCAAAGAATGTTGAACAATACAAATAGGAACTAATTGAATTTCCAAACGAAGCTCAGATCCAATGCAATTAATTAATTCTAGTCTATATGCAAAATTTGAGGTATTGATTTGTTTACTGAGATCAATCTTTTAAATAATGGAAAGCATTTTTCAGAAGGTGCACTTCGCATAGTGTTTTTTATTTTATTTTATTTTTTTAGTTTTAGCCATTATGTAGCGTATTCGCTATTATTTAATAAGAACTTGTTTGCGTTACATTTTATTATTTACTTTGTATTGGTATTTTTCTTTTTGATTTAATTGTATATTGTATTGTACATTTTGCTGTTATTGAAAAAATATAGCCAATAGTCAGATTATAAAAAAAAAGAAAAATATATATAAAAAAATGTAACCTTGCTGAGTTTCTTGCCGGTTCTTCTCAGTTGAAGGCTGATTTCCGAATCGGTGTTAGCTTCAGTAAATTCGACCTTCATAAGTGCCCTCCTAGGGCCTAAACTGAATAAATGGCTTTGACTTTGACTTTGATGCTTCTTCTTCTTTTTAACCTACTTCAAAAAAGGTCTTCAATTCTTTTGTATTTTTTTTTTTACATTTTTACCATGGAACTCCGTCATTTAGAAACCGACTAGTTCCGCCCTGTGGTTTCATCCGCGTTCCCTAGGGATGTTAAGTTTTCTCGGGATAAAAAGTATCCTATACATTAATCCAGAATATATTTTATGTGTGTGTTAAATCTCATCCAAATCCATTTAGTAGTTTTTGCGTGAAAGAGTAACAAACAACCAGATATCCATCCATCTTCACAAACTTTCACGTTTATAATAATATAGTATATCTTATATATAAAATTCTCGTGTCACAATGTTAGTTACCATACTCCTCCGAAACGGCTCGACCGATTTTTATGAATTTTTGTGTGCATATCGGGTAGGTCTAAGAATTGGCAAACATATATTTTTTAAACCGCTGCGCGAGTGAAACCGCAGGGTACAGCCAGGGCCGGATTAAGACTACTTGAAGCCCTAAGCAATCCACGTCTGTGGGCCCCCCCTATCCATTAGTAAACTAGTATCGGTATTTTATTACAACTAGATAGATCATTACGTACCTTAGAATATGTACGAAAGAGATACGTTATCTATAACTTTCAGACCTTATTAGGACCAAGTTCAGAACTCGATTGTCCTAGTTAGAACTTAATGAAAAACGAATCTAAATTTCTAGTCGGGTCATTGCTCTAGCTAGAGCATCTAGTCAATTTAAACGCGCGGGTTTTCAAACAACTTGCCTTTGAAGTGCTACCAAATATTTTTTCGGTGCTGTTTATGGTGCCCCCCGAGACGTGATGCCCTAAGCAATTGCTTAATTTGTTTATGGGATAATCCAGGACTGGGTACAGCTAGTATAGTATATAGTGAATAAATGGCGACTGTAGCCAATAAAATTTCTGCCAATATCACGTTAGTTAAATATACGAAGGGGAAATTACAATCCTGAAGTTAGAAACGTCACAGTAAGTACGCACTTTATCGACAAAACTATTTTGTTCTGATGACGAACGTGGTTGTTTTCTTTTCACAAACACAGTTTAGTAAGTCGTTGTATGAATCGGATTGAATGCTTTTACAAATCACCAAATATCAGATTTTGTAATCCTAATAAATTATAAGCGACAAATAAATTAAGGTTTTGATAAATTAAAGCGATGATAGCTCAGTGGATTACAGTCAGAAGAAAGGCGTGGATTCGAATCCTACAATGAGCTTGAGCTTTCGGTGAAGAGGAACCTCGGGAGGAAACCATAACACGGTGGTAGGGTACTCTTTAGTACCTGTATATATGCCTAGCTGGCTACTACACTAAGTAACACTAGGTCCTTCAAGGCTTTCTAGATTTTTTAAATCCAATCCAAACTATTTATTGTTTATGGCTCCATCGTGCCAACGATGACTCTGCCAGTTGCTTTTTCTAACCATGACAATGGTTAGAAAAAGCAACGGGAAACAAAAATAAAAGATGGAAAGAAAAGAATAGAAAATAAAGAAATATAAAAATACTAATAAGCACATTACATTAGATAAGTAAACAAACTCAACGATCAGTTCGCGCTATTAATATCTGTCACTTAGAAGTCCGCTGTCCACAGCATCGAGTAACTCATAGACAAGTTTTTTTTTTAAAGAATACCTCTATTCTTTAAAACAAAACTTGTCTTACTTAGTTAATACGTACATACTTAGTTAATTATGAAAGGCAATCTGGCGGTCGTCCTTCGGTCAGGCAACACGAGTGAAGGAATTTTATTGATTGCCCATTGTGATAGTAGTTTTAACTAAGGTTTCAGAATTATATGTGTGATTAATAGTACTGTTTGAATAAACTTGTTCGACGTTAATTCTTGTTTTTGGAAATATTCGTGTATTTTTTTTTTTACTAAAACCTTAGTATGTGATATTTAGGCCGAAGGTGGTAAGCACGCAAAGTATAGAAGGAACTTGCTTTCAAGATATAGATTATCATCAAAATTATCATTTATGTATAAATGTACTATTTTGTATGTAGGTACCTAATTGTTTACCATATGTGACAACAGACAGGTATTGTTTCGGTGATACAGTCGAAACCACCAGAAAATAATGCTTAAATGGACCCCTCCAAGTAAGTCTGTTTGTTACGTTTTCACGGTTAAACACCTGAAACGATTTTGATGAAAATTGGTAGATGGAGAGTTTGGTTCATGGAGATAAACATTTTCTTTCTTTCTTTCTTAGGACACTTTTTATCCCCGGATCACGGGTGAAACCACAGGAGACAACTTATATGTTACTGGGTGAAAATTTTCAGATGGATTATTTTAAACGAAACCTATGTTGAGTTTATATTTTTATATGGATTTTTGGTGACATGCTCTATTTGAATTTGATTTTATTATGGATTAGGTAATAGGTATAATTAATTTGTGTGATTGAAATTCTGATTATTCAAATATGTAGAAAATAATTTAATATTTGCATGCTGTATATTAAGGCAAAGTATGTATGTTCTTATTTATTGTTACCACCTGTTGTACTTAACCATACTTTTGGCAAATAAATATCTTATCTTATCTTATCTTATCTTAGGAACCTGAACAACTTTTACTACGGAACCAACTATAAAACTACGAAATATCCACCTAGACATTATTTTTTACTTTGCGTAGACTTGTGTTTGACCACAATCTCACTAAGGTAAGTGAGTCTATTGCCATAAAATAATTTAAAAATATTTTAAAAATAAGAATAACACCATAGAATGTAATTAGTTCGTGATTTCACAGAGCAGTTCGATTCCGCCAGCATTTACTCATTAACATTATTGGCAGCGCAACGAAACGATTCCTTTTAATTACAGGGGAACAACCATTTTCATGTTCACCTCATTGGATGAGAAGATGTGCTACATTTGGGGTTGCCAGGTGAATTTATCATTAGGTATCAATAGATCATTAGTAGGGCCGGACACTATTTTTTTTATTTATTTTCTTTTAGGAAGATTTACAGCAAAATAGTAGTAATAAGTTAACAGTTGAACATTCATATGCCATTTAAAAATCTCCACCAATAGATCACTATTTGCGTATGTATTAACAAAGTGAAGTTAAAAAATGTGAGACACGTAAGATTAGAACAATAACTCGCAACTAAATTGTAACAACAGTTAACATAGTAAGTTACAAATAAGATATGTAAAATCCAAAGAACTTAAATGCTATTAATCTACAATTTGCTTACTACACTATGGCGAATATTTCCAAAAACAAGGGTAGCACTTGCAGTCGTTGATAAATATGTTAAATGTGTGACATTTTATTCCTATACTAGCGTCCGCCCCGCGGTTTCACCCGCGTTCCCCGGGGATCTTATGTTTTCCCGGGATAAAAAGTAGCCTATGTTCTTCTCCGTACGCATTTATAATATTAAGTTAGGAAGGATGAGCTGACTCATCATATTCAGCCCGAGGATGCTGTTGAACATAGGCGTCCCCCATTTCCACAACGAACGGTTTTGGGCCGCTCGCATCCAGCGGCTCCCAACAACTCTGAGTCCATCTGGCGGGAGGCCGTCCCCTTGACGCTTTCCTGTAGGCGTGGTCGCCACTAGAGAATCTTGCTTTAACTGTACCTAATGCTATGATACGAATTTTGATCTCTTAATCTCTATTCTCTAAAAAGGATAGTAAGTAGTTTCCTCGATATAATTAATTTTCAAAGTAGGCTCTATTATTCAATATTATGATCATAACTTTGAAAGGGTAGCAATTTTATCAATGATTTTTTGCACACGGTAAAGAGGGTTTTAAAAGATTACACGTAAACATTACAGTTAGAGTCCGCGCCACCACTGAAGTCCGCTGGAATTAATGAAAATGGATCTTATTTCTTCCATAATAGAGGTGGACCTATCGGATTTCAGTGGTGGCGCGGACTCGTATGTTATATTACACCATGTTGTTTTGGGTTACTAAAATGTCGGAGTTAGCACTCATGACATTTTAGGGCCAATAAAGTTTTCACAGTTCCAATTATGATGAGGCGAAGGCTATATCTTCTGGAAATAAATCGATCGAAGAGATCGTCGGTTTACTACTTGAGATTTTAGTCGAAGATTTCTAGAACTATCTTTTTTGGATTGGCTTCTGTTTGACTACAAGTCACCATGGTAAGTAGGCACCTAAAGCCTGGCCAGAAAAATAAAAAACCTACGTGAGGGTGCTACTTGAAAATATTTTGCCAGTTCGTAGTAGTAGTAGTTGTTGTATTCGTCCTTTTCGGAACAGGCAAAGGTCTAAGCCATACAGCCAATTCTTGAGTCTTGGATTTTTAAATATCAATGTCTTATATGCTTAAATATAAAAGCCAAAGCCAAATCTGGTGTACATAATAATATAGTCAAGTCAAGTCAGTCAGGTTTTAGTAAAATGGTGGCTTTGACAGCTCGTAGTAAAATCAGTACACGTAATTAGTTCCGTGAAATTCCGCAATATGGCAAGACGTTTTATTTTTCTGGTCGGGCTTTAATTTTGTGGTCGAAGATGGTAAACTCATAAAGCCTAGAAGTTAACTAAAGTCGCACCACCAAAGAAGTCTCGAAAGTCCACCTCTATCTCAAAAGAAATACTTAAGATCGATTTTAATTAATTTTTCTTATCTTAAATCTTTAAAGCATCTCAGAAATGTTTCTTATGATTTGGATCAAAATTCGTATTTAGGTAGATAAGGTTTCGCTTTTTAAGTTTATCTGTATAGACGTCTTTCCTGAAAAAAAAACGCGTTTTCAAAAAAATGCTGTGCATAAAGTTCGGCCGCCCAGGTATAATAATTTAAGTAAGTACCTACCTACTTACTATTAGACCTCAAGAAGTAGAAATCGAAAATTGCTAAGATTCTTTTAGATTTTAATACCTAGAGTCAACATAATTAGGTATTAAATACAATAGCAGTGGCAGTAGTTATAATATTTCTTGACCTCTATTTGTTAATCGGCTAAACCGTTTAGCCTATTGTCCTATTTAACTAACTGAAGGTTAAGTAGGCTTCCTTTCCTTCAAACTGTTTTCTGTTCGATTATTAATAGGTTTCACTAATTATAACATCTATATGGATACATAAAAACCTATTAGTTTGTTTGTTTGTAACGTAAGCAATACCAGTAGGATTGCTAATGTGTTGCCGACCTTTATTAAGCACTAGCTTCCGCCCCGCGTTTTCACTCGCGTTCCCGAGGGATCTTATGTTTTCAAAGTATAAAAAGTAGCCTATAGCCTTCCTCGATAAATAAGCTATCCATGGGCTATCCAACACTAAAAGATTTTTTCAAATCGAACCAGTAGTTCCTGAGATTAGCGCGTTCAACGAAACAAACAAACCCTTCAGCTTTATAATATTATTTATATAGTATAGACAGAAGGCAACTGGTTCTCAAATTCAACTGCAGGAAAACCAGTAGGTGCTTGGCGAGGCGACAGATTTTCAACTATAGGTAGCTAGTTGCCAGCGAGGCGGGTACTTCTAATTACCTTACCAAGCTGTTTTATTTCTTACCTGACTACTCGCTTTACTAACCGCCAATACCCTTATCGGTATCGCTATAATGCTCCCAAGAGTCACGTAAGCAACTAATAACCATAAACCAATGGTTGTCAAGCTTTATTTTTCGCCCCTTTATGAGCGTTTGTTCTTTTTAACCCCCGACGCATGTGGCATCGCAGCTCTAAAACGAATGAACCGATTTTGATTTTGTTATTTTGTTGTTTGAAGGGTGACTTAATTGAGAGTCTCTATGATTGAAGAAAATGTGTTCAATGGTTTGAAGATCATCAGCTCGTTTTCAAAGATGATTGACCTGGCTAAAGTTAGATTTAAACTTTGGGTTTATTGATTGGCGTGTGACTTCCGGGCATTTATTTAAAAAATATTTATTTCCTATATCGAAGCTCCAAGCTTAGTTATATACATTACTTAGTTAAAAATCATCTCTCGTCGCAAAATAGTTTTCAAGCAAAATTTTAACAGAAATTTAACGGCTGGGTGGGTATGATTTTGTTTGTACTTGCAATGTCATAAAAGCTGTTACGTAAATTCGGTTCGTTTTAAATAACGATATTTTGAGAACCTCTGTCTAAAAGGGTTGAGTTTTCAAGGTTCTGAACTACACGTGCACATAATCCAATAATACAAAGAATCTTAGCAGAGATCGTACAATTACATTAGTAGCTTGCGTAGGTACTTAAAACCTACGTCGTAACTTGAAATTGAACGTTATAAGTTTCTTTCGATTTTTAAGATAAGATAAAGTATTACTTTTATTCCCGCACAAAAACTCTTGTCAGGCACATCCCGCACATCGCACAGCCTAAGTCAGTGGACAAAGAGATTTGAAAAAAAAAAACAAACAATGACTTGGCCTAACTTAGCCTATATAATCTGCATTAAACTGACTGAAAAAAGTGAAATCTATTGATTCTAATATCAAATGAAAGGATATTACCCTTTTTTTCCTAAAATAAAAAATTACGGTGTTGCCAGTGAACGCAAATAAACAGGTGTAGCCGATAGTGGTTTAGCCGGATCCCTATCAACCATTGTATGTAGGTAGGTAAGGTTTCTGAATACCCCATTTTTATTTTTGCTTCCCCTTAGCACGGCGGGATAGTTTACCTGCATTACATTGCAAATTTTTCAACTAACCAAATCTAGTTAGATAAAAATGTCTACATATATACACTTTTGAATAAGAAACAAAATTAGCTTTGGATTTGTCTAATTTCGAACAAGTTCAAATAAAATACTAATCTACTTATAAAATTTTAAATTCAGAAGCCTAAAATTTATTCGACGAACTCACAGTAAGGTTTTATTCAATCATAGGGGTTATACAAATAATATTTACGAACGCTCTGTTAAAAGGCTTGCGGGATTCTAAACATAATATAAAACGGTAATCAAGGTCGGCCCAATGCTACATTCTGACACGAGAGTCAATAATTGTTGCAAAACTTTCAGTAATTAATAAATAAAATCACATCATGATGAGATTGTGTTGACCACAAAGAAGAAAAAAAAATCGGACGACTTTAAGTTTCGAAGACCAAAAAAAGAAAATTACATTGATTCAAAAAACGAACGACATAGTTTTCTGGAGTTTTTAGATTATTAGGATAGGGCTCACTTTTTACTAAAGCACATCCACAAACTAGAACGGGCACACGAAACAGGATAGCTGCAAACTTTTTAATACAATCATGTAGTGCACCTCGGTGCAACCAGCCCAGCACTTCTCATTGTAATTTGCAAACTTAAACAAGAGCGCATTTATTATGCAGATAGTTGTTCACGTGATAGTTTTTATTTCACCAGTAAACACTCGCCTTGATTCCGGAATGAAATGTAAAAGTCTTTTCTAGAAAATACAATTTGTTTCTAAGTAATGTCTCAAGTCTAACGTCTGCTTGAGTAGGCGTTAAGCAAATAAACTGCTTGATTATATTTTTGAACTTATGTAGGTACCTATATTTATAGCTTTAATATTATTTTTTTAAGAAATCAATACTATAATAATTACATAGTACATCAATAATTGATTAAAATATAACTACCCATTATTTTTAATTTAAAAAAAACCATAAACAAACGTGTTATTTATCCACAAAACAATAAATAACAATCACCGTGAAAAAAACCTAAAACAATAAATCTTCTACAAACAATAAAACACATAAATTTTCAAAATTGGAATGTAAACTCACCGACGAGCGCGGCGAGGATCGCGAGCACGGCGGTCACTAGCGCAGCGGGCGCGGCGGCAACGCGAGACATGACTGCCGCGCCGCGCGCCGCGTCACGCGTCCACATGCCGGCCGCAGCACGCTGGTGCCCTGCCCTGCCCGCCCCGCGCCCCCGAATGCGGCATTGCGCTCGACACGACGCTTTTCCATTTTCACCGACAACTTAACAAAAAAACGTCCGATGCATAGATTCGCCGTTAATGCGTGCCTGAAATGTTGAACTGACCATCTGTAATGCCGACATAAGATAAAGTTTGTATTTGAAAGCAGAACAGAGAAAAAGAGTTACCTACCTGCAACGTTGCGGCAGTAATTTTTATTTTGAATTTACTATAAATTTATTAATAAAAAATAGCAAGTGGCTCCCAAATTGTAATTCTTAGTTTTGTTAACATTCTGATTCATTTCAACATTATTTTATTATCAAACGGATCCATTCTATCGTACCAACAACAAATTGCAACATGAATAGTAAAAGTTGGACAACGCATCCCAAACATGTCCTTCGGATTGCTGGCACCGTGCCCATTAGACCAAATTGTGAATTCTTCCGCCAACATAATTTATGGTATGGTAGGTATTATGTTTTCTTGTTATTAGACAGTCACATAAGGAAACTGAGCTCTATCTCACTTTATCTAAGTGAAATGTTATCAGAAGTGGGTCGAAAAATGAAGAGCAATCCGTATTACAAAGTGACGCTCCAGATCTCTTGAGTGCTGACACACAAATCCTTGATTTTAATATTAATGGAGTAGTGCAGCAAATTTGTAACACACTGTGCCAAATGGAAAACGACTTTATAGTGGACTGATACCGCACGATCCCGCATTCAATTTGCACGCTAACACCTCCAGGGTATGCATTATGCGTACTCTTGATTCACAACAGAACTACGTCCATTATTAAAGTGACACTTCCAGTTGATTATCGATTGGGCGCTAAGAGCTCTTTGGTAATTGGCGATCGAATCCTCGTTGTTATGTTTGCCTAGTACTTTAATTATGAGGGTAACGTTTTTTCTTTGTTCTCATAAAAGTGATTGGAAAAGCATGTTCATGCAGTAGGTATAGTAAGTAGATACATCTTGTATTTCTGTGATTTATTTTCCCCATCTATCAAATACAGTTTTCCTGTATTTTCTTCCTCATTCCACATAAGCAAATAACTTATAATAAAGCTTATCAAGGCTCTATGACGCACTCTAGGAAATTAGCAAATAATATCCAAAAGAAACGTGACCTAAATTATATTTAGCGTATATTTTTGCAAGTGTTGAAAAGTGGCGCAAATCAATGATATAAATACTTACGCAATATGTGACGTCATTCATGCAAACATGAATTTTATGTTATGTTTATTCATGTTTGCATGTTGGCAACACTAACAATGTAACTACGTACTCAACTTCGAACAGAGACAACAACTGTCGCTTCGCAAGATAACTTCTGCCGAATATGTCACATCATAATTAGCAAATGTTTATTAAAAAATATAATCAACTTTATTTATCAATAATGAAAATTAATAAAATAATTTGCCGCATTTCAAATATAAATTCGTCATAATTTTGTATTCTTTTCTACTATAACACGCAAATAACACAACGCAAATCTAAATTGGTTTTGAAAAGAGTAATTGCTGAGTTAATTGCCGGCTCCTCTCAACTAAAACAAACTTCCGAACCGAGCGTAGAGTCAGACTATTCATAAGTGCTTGTGAAGGCCTATTTGAATAAAAAATATTTTACACACACAGCTAAATATTTTTTTTATTTCAATTCAAAAAAGGAATAAAGCTATAGATAAGTGTTCGTGGAGATACGTTACGATTGAACATTTTATAAATACTGCACAGTCACAACTTGAGAAGATTAATGGTAGTTGTGATTGTGTGAATGGAAAACGATTCAAGTACGGAATCCACACACGGCCAGTGAGTCTTCAGTGCCTCTACTTAACCTATATATTCCGTTTGTTTTGCTTGTAAAATATATCTATTTCCGTACATAGTAAACAACGTAACGTAAGTTTTTGTTCGTTCCCTGAATGTCCCTGAACTAACTTAATGAAAAGTTTTCAAGGAAAAAAATTAAGCGAATTCACGATTTTCTTTCTCCCTCTTCGCGAATAAAACGAAAAACTAAATCAAGATGGATCTACGAACTACAAAGTGCTACGAATTCGTAGCACACGATTACATTACCGATTTATTTCGTAGTGTGATATTCTGTATTTCTGTAAAACAACTCTAAATACTTCATTTAAAGTACGTATAGGTATACATATTTATATTTTTTTGTATATGTAGTTATGTAGATCGTCTACAAAGTGCTACGAATTCGTAGCTCAGGTAACGTAGCAGTGTATCATTATTTGATACCGTAATACATAATCTTAATATATTATATAAATCTCCTGTCACGATGTTTGTCCGCGATGGATTCCTAAACTACTTAACCGATTTTAAATTAAATTGGCACACCGTGAGCAGTCTGGTCCAACTTGAGAGATAGGATAAACGGCTGGACCGATTTGGATGAAATTTTGTGTATGAGTTGGACAGGACAACGTCTGTCGGGACAGCTAGTAATATATATTTTCTATAGATAGGGGACCTAATCTAAATAAATATTCTAGGACATTATTCCTCACACACGGCCATCTGACCCCAAACTAAGCAGAGCTTGTGCTATGGAAGCGAGATAACTGATATACTACATATACTACTTTTCTTTTGTAAATACATACATATTATAGATAATTACACCCAGACTCAGGACAAACAGACATGTTCATGCACACAAATTTCTGTCCTGAGTGGGAATCGAACCCACGACCTGCGGCGTGATAGATAGGGTATCTTACCAACCACGCCAACCGGCCCGTCAATCTAATTTTTAGTTATCATTGTCGGACGGACCGATTAAGCTATCAATCACGCCATAGGTCGTGGGTTGGATTCCCACCCAGGACAGCATTTGTGTGCATGAACATGTCTGATTATCCTGATGTTGTAGTACCTAGTTAGTAATTTAATAAAACTTTGGTATAAATATTATTTCATTTCGCTCCCCGATTAATTGCGGCTAAACATGAAAAAATGCAGTGCTAACATTAGAAAGAAAAAAAAAACCCCTTTTTTCATTTCACCTTTGGCCTCGTAACAAATGAGTGCGCTCGTCGCTTTCATTAGGCCCTAAATAGGTCGACATGTATCCTCATATCCGTCCTGCAATTACAAGGGTTAATTAAAACGATACCCAATAAAAATACCTCCACACTGTCAGGGAAAAATTGAATGGATGAATGAAATATTCTTTTTAGAGAAGTAAAAAAAACTCACGATCTCTTCCCGGCAACCTTTTGGTTACAGGTAATATAATAAACTAGCTTCCGCCCTGCGGCTTAGCCTGCGTTCCTCAGGGATCTTATGTTTTCCCGGGATATTGTCGCGGAAGCTAGTGTCAATATATTTTTAATATTTTTGACCACACTATCTCCGTGGTAAGTAATGAGGTGGCCGAAGGAAAGCACACAAAGCCTAGAAGGAAGCTTAAAAGTGCAGCTGCCGGCTCACAGTGGTTGGTGCATTGCGACATATCTTTTCATACCACTATTAGGGTACTTATGTCCTTTATATTAGGGGTAAATATTACCATGCGAGTCTATGCATAGGTAACATAATATGTCTTTGAATGAGATATATAAATAATTCAAATAGGGCTTCACAGGAACTTATGAATAGTTAGATTTTAACGCACGGCTCAGAAGGTTGCTTTTGCTGAGAAGAGCCGGCAAGAAACTCTGCAATTGCTTTTTTCAGAACAAATATGTATCCCGCAAGATCGAGCGCTACACCCAGCAATTAGGCTTGTGTACATGCAGGATTTGTTAATCGTAAAAGCTATTGTTGATGAATAGGATGTTAAACCAAGGATTCGAATCTGCAATCAAGATATGTTTATGAAAAGACTGGAATTCCCTGCAATTACTAAGAATCAACTGTGTACTCCAGTTCCACTTGAGAGCCAATTATTTAGGGCTTTGTATGCTTACCACCAACCACTTCATCACTTACAATGTGAGATTTTGGTTAAATCAGTCTGTCGTACGTAAAAATAAAAACAACTTGTTATTCCAAAAGTACCAACGAATTTCAGTAAATAAATATTTTTTTACTCTTCAACAAGAACACTAATTGGACATTCTGTTTTTTTAGTTGTGCAAGGTAAACTAGAGAACGAATCGAATGATTGAGTGTACTCCCAGTGTGAGGAAATGGTGCGTGTCGAATAAAATTGATTCAAATCATGAATATTAAGTAATATTACCTCTTTGGAAGTACGTAGCGGTGCTAGGTTATGGAAACAAAAATTGGGTAGGTACTGGCTGGAAATAAAACGAAATGACACTAAAATTATTTATTCAAAAGCACAACTCTGAATAAAGAATATTATTTCTTTTATGTATCAAGCCAGTGTTACACCTAAAAGATCACCCCTGACCTTTCCGCGTAGGTACCTTAAACTCGGTTGCCTAGCAACGGTTAACAACCCTTAGCAACTGTCCAGTTGATTGACTTCATTAATACATACAAACCTGACGGATTTAAGAGCATATATTTTATAAATTAGTTTAATATAGTGAAATGGCGGCAGTTAACCGACCCATGAGTCAAATGAGGAAGATTGAAACTGTAAGAATATTAGCATAATATTATTTATTACTTACTTACCGTGTTTGGTACTTACCAAAGATTATGTTGGTGCAAGTTCAATCAAATTATTTTGCTAAAAACTAACGTACGAAAAACGTTTCTATGTGAATGGAAAGGCGATGATAGCTCAGTGGTAGAGACGTCGAATGCCGCGACGATGGTCGTGGGTTACAAACCCACAATAGCTTGAGCTATATGTGAACGAAAACATTGTGGGGAAACCATAGCACGGTGGTAGGGTACTTCTTGGCTACCACACGTCTGTCACAAGCATTTACCGGTGTGGTCGGGCAGTTCTTGAGAGCCAGTTCTTTCTAGACTTTGTGTGCTTACCACCTTCGGCTACATCGATTGTCCACACAACGATCCTACTGCGGACCATTGGGATGTGGAATGAGCTCCCCATTACGGCTTTCCCTCAGCACTATGATATGGGGTTCTTCAAGAGGGGCGTAGAAAGAGCTCTTCAAGGTCGGCAACACATCGGCAATCCCCCTGGAATTGCAAATGTTCATAGGCGGCGGTGACCACTTACCATCAGATATAAAAAAAAAACATATTTTGATACATAATGTAGATGTTCGATAGTCGAAAGATAATGTAGTACTTATCTATTATTACATCACTTTGAAGAGCCGGTTTGGCGTGGTTGGTAAGATACCCTATCTATCACGCCGCAGGTCGTGGGTTTGATTCCCACTCAGGACAGACATTTGTGTGCATGAACATGTCTGTTTGTCCTATGTCTGGGTGTAATTATCTATATATGTATGTATTTACAAAAGAAAAGTAGTATATGTAGTATATCAGTTATCTGGCTTCCATAGTACAAGCTCTGCTTAGTTTGGGGTCAGATGGCCGTGTGTGAGGCATGTCCCAGAATATTAATTTATTTTATTAGGTTTGAAACTATTATTATTCTAGCCCGCTCTTCTCGGCCTCCGCTCAAAATGGGTAAAAGCAAATTTTTAACGATTCTTCGATTTTCTAAATAAACCTCACTTTTGGTACAAAAGTTCCTATATAAAAGACGAGATTACTATAGCCCAGATCTTTCCCAGAAAGAAGCCCTCTTCCGCGCCAGGAAACGCATCCTAAAGTACCTTGTACTGGGATACCTGAAGCAGGAAGGCTACTTCCATACAGCTGAGACCTTTACTTCAGAGGCGGCGGTAACGGGAGAGTATGTCATCTGTGATAATATCGACCTGGATATCATGTTACAGGTAAGACGTAGATAGTTTTTGTAGTGTACTCTGGAAAGAACTATGCTAAAGTAAACCGTAACATAATTTTTTAATTCAGTTTAAACCCTAAGGCACTTATGAAAGTTGAAAACAATTCTACTATCGGCTCGTAAACACTTGGACTGGATGGTAATAGAACTCACAACCTGTGGCGTGCCAGCTGAGGTATCTAGCCTCCACGCAAAGTGTTTACCATAAAGATTTCATTTATAAAACATGCTCTGAAAATCCAGTGGGAAAGTATTGTGTATTGGCTGTGACAGGAGAATCTAGGTTAAAGGTAAACGCCGAGGCGACGCGTCGGCGCGATGGATCGCTGCCAGGGTAGTTAGCTAACGGGAACGGGGTAGGAGGGTACCTACCCTTTCGTTTTGTCCCCACAATTGACACCCACTTCCTACATGTGACTTTGTTATATTGGAATGTTTAATGGGGCCAGACATTAAGTACAAATTAAAAAAAACCTTGGATATTATGTAATTTTCTACTAGATGACCCGATAGACGTTGTCCTGTTTGGTTTTGAGTTTATAAAAAAATCCGATAGAGAAGAGCACTTAGTTTTTCCTGATTTTTTCCAATTTTCCGGGTATTTTTTCCAATTTTTTTAGTACCTAATTAAAAATTAACCAAATCGGTCCAGCCGTTCTCAACTGATGCGCTTACCAACGAACAGAATCCTAATCCTAACTAATATTATAAATGCGAATGTGAGTTTGTTTGTATGTTACCTTTTCACGCCAAGCCGCTGAACCGATCGCGATGAAATTTGGTATGCAGATAGCCTATGGTATGGAGAAGGACATGGGCTACGTTTTTCTCGGGAACGCTGGTGAAACCGCGGGGGACAGCTAGTAATATTATAAACGCGAAAGTTTGTGAGAATGGATGGATGTTTGTTCTTTCATAAGTAAGATAAGTAGGATATAGGATTACACTAAGTACAGGTATTATTGTGATTATGACCTATTTGTATGAACGGAAATTAGAAAACCGAAGTGTGGTAATATAAAGGTTCAATGTTACGGACGGTTCTGCTACATAAATTGAAGATTACTCCTAGGGGGCTAGTTCCGCTACATTTGCAGTTTTAAATATGCTTCTTATCTGTATTGAAAAAAAAAAAGGTAAAACAGCCAACAAATTCGACATTATTCCTCACACGCGGCCGTATGACCCCAAACTAAGTAGAGCTTGTGCTATGGAAGCCAGATAACTGATATACTACAATTATACTACTTTTCTTTTGTGAATATCACTAAATATTATAAAACAAAGTCCTCCGCCGCGTCTCTCGGTCTGTCTGTCTGTTCGCGATAAACTCACCACTACTGCACCGATTTTCATGCTGTTTTCACAAATGGATAGAGTGGTTTTCGAGAAAGGTTTAAGTATATAATTTGTCAAGTTTTTGCATACATTGGCTAAAATATAATGATATTTGTTGGAGATGTCCGAAAAAAATAAGCCGCCTGGGAGCTTTCAACGAAAATGCTGCCTAAGCCCTTTGAGATATAACAAAATTATGTATGGTGGAATTGTCTATCTTATATAGGTCTACAGAAAAGTTCGCGATGGCATATGTCTATCTCCTAAGGATAACATACCATATCCATTTTAATACTTAAAAAAATGGGCATTATAAAGCGGTAATTGGAAAGCTATTTACACAAATACGGTATTAATTGATTTATATTATTTTAAATAAGTTAGAGGCTTTAAGCAAATCATGCACATTATTTTACTCTTTTACACCATACAATTTAAACGAATATCTTAGAAGAAAACGCAAAAAAATTACGGACGCGAGAACAAAATTCAAGCGCCTTGCTTCGCTTGATGCAACGGATTTTCATACGGTTTTCACCAATGGACGGAGTGATTCATGAGGAAGGTTTAGATATATAATTCATCAAAAGTTTTGTGTAAATTGGCTGAATTATAACGATGATTGTTGAAGATGTTGGAAAAAATCATGCCGACTGGGAGCTTTTTATTATACTGGGAGCGTTATACCTATATATATTATGCTCTGCTACCCGTGCGAAGCCAAGGCGGGTCGCTAGTATACTTATATAGTTAATTACACCCAGTCTCAGGACAAACAGACATATTCATGCACACAAAAGTCTGTCCTGAGTGGGAATCGAACCCACGATCTGTGGCGTGATAGATGGGGTATCTTACCAACCACGCCAACCGGCCCTTATTCACAAGTCTCAGCATAAAAGTATATGAAGGATATATGAAGTTGCAAATGTGGCGGAGTTAGCCCCCTAGCGGTGTAAAAAGCTGCAGCAATCTTGCGGGAGGATTTAATAGCATTTGTGTGGAAGTGAGCTTCGAAAATTATTTCGGATGTTGTTAGCGCCTAAGCGGGTTTTGATGGTGAAATTAATTGTTGCTTTATGTTTTAATATCGTTGTAGAATTGTTGTAATGCTGGTTTAATAGGTACTGTTAGTATTTATTTCACACCAACTTTTCACCCGCGGCATCGCTTGCGCTGACTTTATATAATTTCTGTTTTTTCACGTTAGCCAATTTCGATGAAACACAGCCTATTCGAAGCGCCAAGCTAAGCCTAATTAATATGTCAAATCCGTTCGATGGTTTTGGAAATTAGGGTGTTCAAACAGACAGACGGACATACGAAAAAAAATCAAAAATGGTATCTTTGCATTTTGCGTGCTCCTCCTACGTGCTCCATTTTTGGTAAAAGAAAGCAATGTACAGACCGCCAGTTTTATAGATTTAATACAAGCAAGAACGCCCAAGACCGGTCCTATTGGAGATCCTTAGGGGAAGCCTATGTCCAGCGGTGGACGTCTTGCGGCTGAGATGATGTTGATGATGAAATTAAAACGTAGTGATTTTACATCTTTAGATGAACCTACAAGCTCTGATTAGTTTAGGATCAGATGGCCGTGTGTGGAGATTATCCCATCATATTATCTATTAGGTATTTATGCGTCCTTATATTCAATCTTAAACAATACAATACAATAGATACAATACAGATTAAGTACATTAAACATAAGTACATTTGTGGCACATAGGTAGGATTAACATAAATGATACTTTTTTATCCCGGAAAAACGTAAGACACCTCGGGAACGCGGGTTCCTCATTTATTTATATTAGCTGTTTCCCGCGACTTCACACACATTCACCAGTTGGCGCCACTGTTGAGTAAGGTCTTGAAGTTTAGAGATGCGCAAAATGTATCACTGAACTGATATATATCACTCTTATATTATATCAGTAGCTCACAAGTGATATAAAGATTTGTTTAACGACTGAGCGAACTAGCGATGTATTTTTACAACGCTAGAATGTTTATAAAATAAAGGGGGTCACACACGGCGAAGATTCTATAATATTTTATCTTAAGGTCATGAGACAGCATTATACTATGAAAAGAGAAGGAAAGTGAAGGTAGGTAGTTGCTTGTGAAGGTAAGTCGTTGCTTCTCTTTTCATAGTATAATGCTGTCTCATGACCTTAAGATAAAATATTATAGTGTCTTCACCGTGTGTGTGTCCCTTAAGAGTTTCAAAATTTTTATTCTATTAATTTCTAATCTATTATTATCCAATCACGGACGGCCGGCCAGCGCTCATGCGCAGAGCTTCGTATCGCTAGTCTCTTTCTTTTTAACGTCAAGTGCAATTTCTATCTCTAT
Source organism: Tetheella fluctuosa (assembly GCA_951216915.1). NCBI lineage: Eukaryota > Metazoa > Arthropoda > Insecta > Lepidoptera > Drepanidae > Tetheella > Tetheella fluctuosa. Next base: position 10,449,985 of record OX578229.1, on the reverse strand, counting down.
ACGAGTTACGTCACTTGTCAACTACGTGTCAATCACCAAGTTTAGTAACTCAAATTAAAACCATATCTTTAAAAATATAAATATACAATTTGAATTCATATGAGCTAAAGAGAGATTAGCTCTTCGGTAAAGATATATATGCTACAGTCAAATGTCTTAATCGGTCAAACACCATTAATCGGTGAAAATATCTCAGTCAAAACTCTTTCCTGGTACATAAAAAAAAACCTACTTATAACCTATTAGAGTTTTGACTGAGATAGTTTCAGTCAAAAGTGGTTTTGACCGGTTATGAGTTTTGACTGTAACATATACATATTATCTTTCTTTCTTTTATATCATTAGCTCGCGAACTACACAACTCTATGAAGTATTGCTAGCTAGCTGTCAAAGTGTCAAAGTTTGTTTATTGTTACGTAGTACGGGCATGAAAACAAAGTTTCTTTCTATTCTAAATAATCATAATACCATAAAACCGTACCGTAAAAATATCGAGCATGCCGCAGTGTTGTGCAGTCCCGTTTTGTTCGGAAAAAAAAGGTGGACATAAGTTTCCAAAAGATAAAACTGTCTCAATGCAGTGGTTAGCAGCGATTCGCAGGGCCAACTATACCCCTTCAAAACATTCGCGTGTTTGTAAAAAACATTTCAGCCCAGACGATTATGAATTACCTAAAGAATCAAATACAGAAAATCGTAAGTAATAATCTTTCTTATTCCTAGTTAGCATTACCTACGTTCATGCTTGCTTCAGACACTTGATTTACTCCTTGATAACTGAGCAAGTTTTACATACTTTCATCTCTTGTACATAATCTTTTGTAAAAAAATTAACCGGTCCTAACTTGATCCTCCGACCAAAATTTTTCAGCTACTCTTAGACTAAAACCAAAAGTGGTGCCTAGTCGATTTTTGTGGACCCATGAAAGTGAAGAGAGACAGAAAATCAAAAGAAAACGTGTACAGAGAACTCTTCAACATGAAAAGATATGTGAAACTGCAACACTTTGTTCAAATACAGAGGAAAATCAATATGAAGAACATTTTGTAAGTACTTAAATAAGAGACTTTCTTCATACATAATTTATCTTGATAGCCTTAGTCGACATAAACTGAATCTAGTCTTAAATACCTATGTTAATAGTGCTTCTAGGACTATTTTATGGTGACAAATTACCTAAGTATATATATATTTTTCAGTCTTGTGACGAAACACGCGAAAAAGTAGACATTGAAATTTCAAATAAAGATGCCTCAATACAATGCTCTCTATGCCAATGTGAAGAGAGCTTAACTAATACTACAAAGTCGGAACATGAGAGTAACAGAAAAAGTACATTAAACATGTTTCGAATTGAATATCTTAAAGAAAAGCCTAATGTACTACAATTTTACACTGGTTTTGATAATTATAACCATTTTATGTTTGTCTTCAAACTTTTTGGAGATGAAGTGAACAATTTAAAGTACCAGCCAGCTCAAAAACATGCATTGACACCATGTGATCAATTTTTTTTAACACTAATAAAATTACGAAGAAATATGTGTGATATAGAGTTATCTATATATTTTGGAATTAGCAAAACTTCTGTGAATAAGTACTTCATCACATGGATTAATTACCTTTACTTGAAGTTCAAGGATCTGAATGTATGGCTACCAAAGGAAACAGCTGATGGAAATGTAATGAATCGAAGGAAGACCTGTACAGTAATTATAGATTGCACTGAAACAAAAATTGAAAAACCACAAAATCCAGTATCACAAACTACAGCCGACACACTGAAAGTATTGGTAGGAATTTCTGACTCGGGATTTGTGACGTTTGTATCAGATGCATATGGTGGATCTATCAGTGACATAGAGTTACTTAAGAAGTGTGGTATTATAAATCCAATTAAAAAAGGTGACCTTAATCTCGGTGATCGTGGTTTTAATATACAAGATCTACTTGGTAGTAATCAATTTGAACAACACCAGCACAGAAAATTAACAAAAAATTCACTTGAATGTATCAATGTTAAACGTGTTATAGGTTTAGGAAAAATATATAAGATTCTTAGTAATAAGTTATCATGTAATTTGGTAGCACTTGCAGGAAGAATTATATTTGTGTGCTTCATGCTTGCCAATTTCAAGAAAAATATAATCGAATAAGGATTTTTGACAGTTCACAGGTACTATTTATTTAGGTATCCTTTTGGTACATACTCTTCCTTATTATTATAGTAATAAATAAATATTAAATAGTGGAAGAATTGTATGGTTCATGTCAGTTGAAGATGACTTCTGAATCGGTGGTAACTTCAGTAGTTTCGATGTTCATAAGTGCGCTTCTAGGGCCTAAACTGAAATGGCTTTGACTTTATAGTTCTGTTATACTACTTTTGTAACACTCTCTAGCTATAATAGGTATCATGTAAGTATGATATAATATAACTTCTGAAATAAGCTTGTCATTTCTATATACATAGATTACCCTTTCATCTTTATTTGTCCAAACAAAAAAATCACATATTTAATCCGTCAGTTAGATTACCAAAAAATATTGGACACCTTTTTTTTTCTTTAGTTCCGAATACAAAAAAATACGACGATGAACGTGCGTTGAAATGCGTGACGTCACGGTATTGTACAATTTTTACATACAAGTGACGTCACAAGCCCCCACTCCTGAACTTTGGTGCAACATAACTTTGTAATTTTTTATTGATTTGATAAACGAAAAAATACGTGTCGTAATATTTTTTGATAATCTAACTGACGGACTAATAAGATTTTTTTTGTTTTTACCCAGTCATCATCCCTATTGTTTGAATTTTAAAATAGTAAGGGCTGTTTTCTTTCAAGCAAAATTCATCATTGATAATTTCTATCTGCTTATAATTATCTGCACTGATCTTTTGTTGAGAAAGGACATTTCACTTCCAATATGGTTACCATTCAGAATATTTTTAAATCGTAAAATTGCATAGTATACTTAATACCTACATATTATATGTAATGTTCGATTTGTGCCTACGCTTTATAGCATGATACGAAAACAGATACCTACAAGAAACCACCTCCTCCGCGGTTTCACCTGCGTTCCCCGGGGATCTTATGTTTTCCCGGGGTAAAGAGTAGCCCATGTCCTTCTCCATAGGTTATCTGCATACCAAATTTCATCGCGATAGGTTCAGCGTTTTAAGCGTGAAAAGGTAACAAACAAACAAACATAATATTAGGATTAAAATGAATTTGACTTTTATTGGTACAAAATCTCCGGGACATTGTGGTAGTATTATGTAAGCGGATGCTTGCGTGACGTAAACTATAATTTTGTTATTCTTTTATGATATCGAATTTATGAGAAATAGTATAATAATATTAAGTAAGTAAGTACTAGTAATAAAATCTGAAAGATATTTCTTCGCCTTGCATACATTGATACGAGTTGTGACCAATAACAAAGTTGAGTAGCTAGTTCGATGTTTACATAATATCAGGAATTTGTTGACTGTGCAAGGTTACCTATATTATTAGAGAGGGCTCAGGCCGTAACATGTAGAGATGGACGGAAGAATGGGTGTTTTTGTTACCGCAATCTCACTATTGCATTAGTAAGTAACGAAGCCTAGAACTCCTTGAAGGAACTGTTCTCAAGTGCTGCTAGAACTGGATTACAGGCTAGCTTCCATTCCGCGGATTTACCCTCGTTTTCCGGGATAATAATGCATATATGGGAACAGCTAGTACCTACCTATATAATAAGATAGTAAAATCTTAAAAAAAAAAATACTATGATATCTAGTTTGAGAAACGTTTTGGAATATTGCCGAAGTGAAGATCATTGAGACTGGCGATCGCCAAAAACGTCGTAAGCTATGATATTGGATAACCTACCTTGTTTCGTAAAAATTGAAAATCAGGTCGTTATTTTTCCCACCCGTCCACTAAATAAAGTTCATATGTAATTTATAAAATAACTCCGCTGCCGAGCAATATAATAGATACCTACCTAATAGTTAGGAGCATTTATTAACAGGACCTCTTGCAGGACACATGTTATGTCCTAAAAAACTAAGTTTGTTTTGAAAACGGTAGGTAATTTTTGAATTAGCAATATTCCATATCCGTCTGACAATTCATAAGTGCCTGTGCCTATTTGAATGAATAAAATGTTTAATTTAATTACATTATTATTTTACTGGATTATTGTATATCGAAATAAAAGCGTAAATATCTAAGTACGTGGGGCACTCAGAATGTTTTGAGAAACGTTTTTTTAATTTAATTTTTCAAAATACTTTTCGCCAGTATCTATACATACAAAGTTTCATGCGTCTAAACCAATTTTCGAAACACTTTTTCCAATCCGCCTCGAGACACCTTTTCTATGGCCTTCTCGAACGCTGTTAGCGCATCCGGCACCCAGCGTAAAACTATCCTCCACACGCGAAGATGCTCATGTAGAATTTCGTGAACGCTTCCCGATCCAATTTGCAGTATGTGCTGAAGCTCTTCATACGTAATTCGCCTATTCTCTTGAATTAAAATTTTCACTGCTAGCACGTTTCCTTCCGTAATAGCTGTCCAAGGGCGACCACTTCGTTTTTCATCCCTCAAAGTTATTCGACCGGGCTAAAATTCGTTATAGTGGCACACGGTTGCTTTAGAAGGGCCTTCATCAATAAATGACATTTGAAGTCTCATACGATTCGTCCGGCTTAAGACGGTATTTGAAATCATAAAAAATCATCGCGTGAAAATGTTCCCGACGCAGATAATCCCCAAGCAACACACAATTTCCTCTTCAGGACTACTGTAGCTACTACCTGATACGCTTCAACAAACAGCCGCAGTTCTGCAGGAAAGTGGAGGAGCAGCAGCCCCCACGGCGACCCGTCACCAGGAAAGCGAAGACTGAACGAACACCCATATGTGAGAAGGAGGATACGGATCTACCTTCCACTTTTACTGTCACTAAATTGTTTAAGGTAGGTTTTTCTAACTGATAAAAACCTGTGGAAGCTCAGTGGAGTAGTTTAAAGCGATGATAGCTCAATGGTAGTGACGTCGGATGCCGCGGCGAAGGTCGTGGGTTCGAATCCCACAATGAGCTTGAGCTTTCGGTGAAGGAACACATCGTGAGGAAACCATAGCACGGTAGTAGGGTACTTTGTAGTACCCGCCTGGCTGACTACTAAGTTGAAAATCTGTCGCCAAATACCAAAATGGTGTGCTTGAGAGCCAGTTGCCTTCTAGGCTCGTCTTGTATTGATATTATGTATCTCCATTTTTGATTTAAACATTTCTATATTTTTACGTATTAACATTATATTTTCATAAATGTAAAGTGAAGGTAAAGTAAACGTTTATATCTTTAAATAATTCCTTTAACGATGCACGAGGATCCATATCTATTATAAATGGGAACATTTGTATTTTATTTTCTATATCTGCTGCAGCTCCCCACAGGAAAACTATGAAAATATGCAAAGTAAACAAATTTGGCCGTCTCGACATTCGTCAACTGTCTGATTTTTCTAGCAGCAAATTCAGTAGAACTTAATTTACCAGTCAAAGATTCTACATGAGGGCCCCATTGTAATTTATTATCTAATGTGATACTCAAAAATACAGTTTTATCGACTAATTCCAAACTGCTGCCATCTATTAATATCTGGTGGTCTACTTGCGCTACATTTGGAAGAGAGAATCTTAAACATTTAGTCTTCTTAGGTAGAGTTTAGTAACAGATTGTTAAAACCTTTTGGAAACCAGTGACAAAGTATTATTTACTTGTCTTTTCTATCTACTTTGAAAATTAATGAAGTATCGTCAGCAAACAGGACGATATCTGAGAGACCATTTACAACAGATGGTAAATCATTATTATAAACTAGAAACAGGAATGACCCTAGTATCGATCACGCTTCACGCAAAAAATAATAATTAATGTATTTTTTTATCTATGTATTCCTGACAGGGGGGTGCAGATGCACCCCCTTGCACCTTGCTGCCGTCCATGCCCTCTGGTATACTGTTAATGTCCAAAAGCGACGGTAACCACTTATCATTAGGTGAAGCGCCTGCCAGCTTGTTTGTCTTCAGACATAAAAAAAAGCGGCGGCAACCTACGATTTTGAGAATGCAGATTTAAGTCACTGGGGAATTAAAAGCTCATAAAGAATGAAACGCTCTCTGAATTATTATAAATACAAAAGGGTTTGTTGGTGTGTCCTTCTTTCACGCAACAACGCGGCAACAGTGCAACGGAATGACGTGATTTATTGCATAGAGGTAGTTTATGGACCGGAGAGTGACATAGACTACAGAAAATAAATAGCAATCCACTATTTCAGGACGAATCAAATTCAGAAAGCACAATTCCAGCCATCGAGAGGAAATCCCTGGCTGGGTTCCTCGCTAACTTATCATCAGAGAAGAAACAACTGGTAGAGGCACTGTACCAGGACATCATCAGACCTTCGGAGGTGTCCTGGGATGACATCAAGGGATTGTCATCAGCTAAGAATCTGCTGATTGAGTCTGTTGTTTATCCAGTCAGGTAGGGTATTGAGTTGAGATTTGTTGCTTATATTTTTCACTAGCTATTCCCCACGGTACCAACCGCATTCCAAAAATTGCCTATAACGTTCTTCAAGAATTGGGTTATCAATAGGAAAAATATTTTATCAAATCCGACTGGTAGTTCCAGAGATTGGCGCCTTTAAACAAACAAAAAACTCTTCTGGTTTATTATATTAGTATAGAATATAGATTATTAAGAGTTTGATAGTAATGAGAGAGGTGATCGGGGATTTAGGGATTTCAGAGATTCATCATCATATTGCCCGAGGATGCCGACTGCTGAACAAGGCCTCCTCCATTGATTTCCACAATGAGCATTTTAGGGCAGCTTGCATCCAACGGCTCCCAGCAACTGTGCCCAGTGACCAGGTCATCAGACCACCTGGTGGGAGGCCGCACCTGTACGTGCTTCAGAGATTAGGGGAAATAAATGCGTACTCTATCCCATGCTTCATTATCCCTCTATCCAGAGAGCAAACCCATTTCACATAAGTATACCCTGGATTTCAGGTATCCAGAAGTGTTCACAGGACTTCTGGAGCCATGGCGTGGGGTGCTACTGCACGGTCCTCCTGGTACCGGGAAGACGATGCTGGCTCGCGCTGTGGCTAGTGAGAGCTGCTGCACATTCTTCAATATAGCTTGCAGCTCTCTGATTAATAAATGGAGAGGGGAGTCGGAGAAAATCGTAAAGGTTCGTTCCTTCGGGTGATAGAACAAGATATGATGCTACTAACCTTTTCGATCGCTGTAATAAAATACAGGATTTAGATTTCCGATATCCGATTCATGTCCAAACAACAATTTGGACGGCTTTATTGCTAAAGCTATTTACACCCAATATTCTGATTGGTTAGTGGACATCTGGGTGTTATAAACTCAAATTAATAACTCATTAGGCCCTGTTAAGGTACCTACTTATGAAACTTACAAGTGACTCTACCAGTTCGTAAAATACACTTGAACTGAGAAAACGCCGGCAAGAAACTCAGCGAGGTATTGTAAAAATGTTAAATCTACCTACTGTCTGCAAACAAATTATGCGATTATAATATCAGTTTCTCAGCACTAGAAAGCGAATCTAGATAGTTGTACTTAGATATAGGATTCAGATAAGTCCTTATGAAAAATCGTTTTATTCCAGGTACTTTTCGAAATGGCATCGTACTACTCCCCTTCAATAATCTTCATTGATGAAGTGGAGACCCTAGCTTCAGACAGGTCCGCACCGGGAGAGCACGAAGCCTCCAGAAGATTGAAGGCACAACTCCTCACTGAGCTGGACGGAATCGGTGGGAGAGATGGTGTCGTATTTCTGTTGGCAAATTCTAATATGCCATGGTTAGTAGATTGAGAACACTTATCATAATTTCTTGTAAAATTTGCTTTTTTTTTACGATTTACGTCCGTGAATGATGAGGTGGCCGACGCATGCTGGTATGCACACAAATAAGCAAGCTTGTAGTATAAAAAAAAACCTAGAAGTAACTGGCTCTTAAGTGCAGCTGCTGGAACATACCTGTAGGTGTTTGGCGACAGATTTTCACCTCGAGGGTGGTAGCCAGTCAGGTGGGCACTAAAAAGTACCCTACCACCATACTTTGGTTTCGTTGTGATGTTTTCCTCAATTCATTCAAGCTCATGCTCCTTGTAGGATTCGAATCCACGTCTTTCGTCACGTCACTGATAATTTTAAACCTAACAACTATTTTACCAAATAAAAATTACTTTTTCAGGGAAATTGATCCAGCAATGCTAAGAAGATTGGAGAAACGAATCTACATACCACTACCTGATTACAAAACCCGGACAGAATTGTTCGAGAAATACCTTAACACGAAGAACATTGAGCTTTATCCGAAGGTAGACTTCACCGAGTTGGCAGCCAAGACCGAGGGTTATTCTGGTAGCGACATTAAGCTCGTTTGCAAAGAGGCTTTGATGTCTACTGTCAGGAAAATGCTACCAAATATGGTAGGAAAATGTAAGTGTTGCCATAAAATAATAATTAACATTTGGTAGTTTTCTAAATCTAAGAGTAACCAAGGATTTTCACGATTAAGATCCTTTACCAGCATGCACTGGTACGTGATCTCTTACCTTCTTCACGGCTCAGCGACATGGCCTATCCACTGCCACCTCAACTGGCTCATTAAATAATCATTTTGTTTCAGGTAATCAATTAAACCGCAAAGACAGATTAGATTTATCAGACATATTGACAGCAATAGGGAAGACGAAACCTGTTTCCAAGAACTTGGCCAAGAGGCACATGGACTGGCAAAACGAGATGGGCTGTTCGTAACATATACATATTTTTATATATATTCCTAGATTTTCTTTACATAATTATTATATCAATTAAGTATTTATATATTACTCTAATAACTTGTATTTTAAAGTTGTTAATCGTAGTAAATTATTTATTATAAATAAAAATAATTTGGTGTAATATTACGAGTTCAAATTTGAAAGTCACATATTTTTATTTATTTTAGGATTTAGAGACTGGGTAAATGCTACTAAATTAGTAGAAAATGAATCAAGTAGGTACCCAAGTTAAGTTAATTGCATAAAGGTTACAGGTAAAATGAAACTCAAATAATAATGTTATTTATTTATTTATTTATTTATTTATGACATCTATACCAACATCGGTTCCTCTATACAAAATATTTTATTTAAAAATACACGTCTTACACTTAGGAATTACGTAAACAGCTCAATTCCATCACAACACACACATACCGAGAAATAAACAAAAACACATTTTATTATTAACAACATAAAGATCATAATTAGCTTTCATTTTTTGGAAAAAACTTGGAGACATAATAATAAAGTTTTTTTTTATGTTGATCTTTAACTCTTTACTAATGGAAATTATACTGGGTGATTTTTTAGTCACTGGCAATACTTGCAGGGTTGGAAGTACTCATCAAAATTAACAATGTTTATTATGGGACTAACTGTGAAATCATGAAAAAAAATATCAGCTGTTCCATACAAAAGTTCAATACCTACTCAACCAAAATGTATGAAGCAACCATTTTATTTTACGCGATATCAGAGTTAGCCCCATAATAAAATTTGTTCACATTGACGAGTACTTCCAACCCTGCAAGTATTGCCAGTGACAAAAAAATCAAAACTGTATAATATAAATTTGACTAGAAAAGTACCAATTAATAACAAATCAACAAGATCAATACAATAAATATTAACTACATACAACTGCTTATATGATTTTCAAACTCCTATAAAACCACCTGACCTTTGAGAACAAAATATAAAATGAAATTATTGCACTCGGGTCACTTACAATTTTCAGTCTCACCGAGAATGAAAATTCAGAAGACATCTTTAGTACAGTATTATTTGTTGAATAAAATATTAATTAAATGGACAAGTACACCCGTCAAAATTGTCTAATCTAGATATACCCCCTTATTCAGACATATTGGGTTGCCATTCCGATCGGAAAGGACGATTTTATTTAATTAAATTTAGGCTGCATTAGTCACAGAATTCATTTGCCGCACTCGTATACCGATCGAATGTTTAATTACAAATGGAAGTCTGAATTGAGAAAATAAAAGCCAACCTTTTCAATAGATTACTCACTTTGTTTGTCTACCCGATCGGGACCACAACCGAGCAGGTCTGAATAAGGGGATAGTTTATTTAATTTTATAACTTTGTCGATTATGGTCAATAACTTATGACGTTTCGTTTGCACAATAGTTTTAATTGGAAGCAAAAAAGATTTCTTTCTTTAATGGTATCTGAATCTATATTTTGGTTGGTATGACCTAAGAATGGTAAATATTGGTGAGGAAGGAAGACTTGGATTGGCAGTACATATTGGGAAGGAATGGAACATATTTCAGAAGTGGACAATAAGATTTAGATTATGAATAAAGGTTTGTATAACTTTATAAACCTTTTTTCAATTACCTACAGATTTTCAAATATTTATTAATAGTTCTCGGTGGACATGATGCTCATTTTCAGTTTGATTCTACATTTTAAATAAAGATTTTTAAATAAGTAGGTTCATGTATTAAATAAATGTAAAAAAGGTTAAAATAAATAAAACTACTGTCACAACCAAATTACTGAGAATGGAAAGAAAGTTGTCATACTTTTGGGAACTATTTTGGCACCTCGTCTTAAAAAAATGTTTTTTTTTACAAAATTACAAATGGTTTTTAAAAATAAATGAATGGTTTTTTATACTGGAAAAAAAACCGCAAAATATATTACAATAAATAAGGTAGATTTATACACTAAACATTAATTATAATAACAATACATTTTTAGACAATTATTAGGGTACATAAAAACGACCTCACTCAAATAAGACAAGAAAAATCTATACATAGTCCCAAATAATTGTAACAGAGTGAAATCCATCTACTAGCTCCGCGACTACACCACACAAACCTATCACAGATTATTCTGTTGAAATTAGAAAAAAAAACTAAAAAGCCTATTCACACGAGTATCTTGAAATTATAACTTGAGATTTGAGACATTTTTTTAATTATCGAGCTTATCTTATGACCTTGAGCTTTTGGTGAAGGAAAACATCGTAAGGAAACCATAGCACGGTAGTAGAGTACTTTGTAGTACCCGCCTGGCTGGCTACCACCCTCAAGTTAAAAATCTGTCGCCAAGCACCTAATGGTGTGTTCCGGCAGCTGCACTTGAGAGCCAGTTCCTTCTAGGCTTTGTGTGCTTACCACCATCGGCCACATCACCACTTATCATAGTGAGATTGTGGTCAAACACAAGCCTATACAAAGTTAAAAAAAAAAAACAGTTCGAAAGGATTTAATGTTACGAACTATTGGAAACTTAAATGAGAAAAAAATATAACCTAGAACAACTCACTAAAGAACGATATTTTGTATAAAATATGTAAAAAAAAATTATAATCCAAGATGGCGGCGTGTGAATAGCCTTTCATAGAGAACTTCAATTCAAGCCTCAAAATTAACTATACTGGGTGATTTTGTTATCACTGGCAATACTTGCAAGGGTGGAAGTACTCATCAAAATGAACAACTTTTATAATGGGACTAGCTGTGAAATCATGAAAAAATTATCAGCTGTTCCATACAAAAGTTCAATACCTACTCGACCAAAATGTATGAAGCAACCATATTATTTTACGCGATATCAGAGTTAGCCCTATAATAAAAGTTGTTCACATTGATGAGTACTTCCACCCCTGCAAGTATTGCCAGTGATAACAAAATCACCCTGTATACTACTTAATAAACTACCAATTTTTAGTATAAATCGAGTCATTCTAGTATACATAAAATTGATTTTTAAAAGTCCTAGAATCAACTAGAAATTGCATATCTGTATTTACATTGATGATTTTATAAAATACAGATTGTCAATTAAATCATCAATGTATTACAAATTGTTATGTAATTTCTTGAAAACATAAATAGGACTAAAGAAAATTAAAGCGTTTGCTTACACATCGAAGAATTATTAAAAAGTATAGACGTACAAAAAATCCAGACGGAGTATCGCCCTATCAAAAGTGAGGCGCAAAATGTTATACTGACCACTGGCACAAGTGATATTAAGCCCTATTCTCACTGCTGACGTCTCAATACGGAATGACAAATGACATTCGTGAGGCTTCGGCTAAGGCCGGTCGGTATACTTCGGGTGCTTCACTCCCTCATCATCATCATCAACCTACATCAGTCCACTGTTGGACATAGGTCTCTCCCAAAACACTTGCTTAATAAGGCGTAACTCCGTCCTTTTTTGACACGTCTATGTTAAATAGATGACGCAATTTGACAGTTCGAAATTTCTATCAAAATTTATAATACTAGTTTAAAGCTACGGTTTAAGTCATTCTGAAATTCAGCCTGGATTACTATTTTTTTAAGCTATTGTATAGCTTTTATCGCGGGCTTCGGGGTTTGAGACCGAATCAAGAAATTTTGATAAAAAAAAAAAAACCTAACACCTCCCACACACACACATACACACGTATGTATGTGTATGTGTGTATGCTGTTTGTGAGAAGGTATATAGGTGTATAGGTATCGAGTAATATCAAAGAGAAAAAAAAAACCTATATAAAAAATAAATAAATTATTATAATTGCATAAGTTAATAAAAAAATGCTATGCAATAGCTTTACCAGTCCCCGAGTGCCACACGTATTTTTTTTTAACTAGGAGAACGTTTACATTTTGATTGAAGATAGTTTGGTTAGAATTCTTTAGGTGGTATTTAGTGATCAGACAGTACGCTCCGCATTACTCATTTATTGTCTAACATCAACTCCTAAAGCAGAGTATTATATGTTATAAAACAAAGACTTAAAATCCATTTCGATTCAGGCGTCGCCGGAGTCGAAGAGGACTTTACGTCGTTGGTTAAAGGGAGAGTTTGACATGAAGAGTTTTGGATAAAAACACTTATGTGTACAAAGCGTTTTTACATCAAGATCGCGACTCGAGATAATTTATTAATACACAAATACACATTTAGTAGCGTTAGCTATAAAATATTTAGCTTATTTAAAATTTTAGTCAAGTTGTTTAAGCTACTTTATAATAATTTTATTTTTAATTCAATTGTGTTTGATGAATGATTTAATGATGTTCATTGTGACGTTGTTTATTTTGATATGTTTTTAATAAAATCACTATATTTTCAAGGAACATTAAGTTTGATTCTACGATAGTCTTTCACAAATATTTAGATTTGAAAAATATTAAATCTGAATAAAAATATTTTGTTACTCTGAACCCTCTGATTTAAAAAAGTTTCATTTTAGAAATGTTTTATGAATTAACCAATTTTAAAACTGTATTAGATGTGACTACGTTGTGGCAATAGCCAATAGGTACATTGTTTAGTAGACGATACCTTTTAAAGAAACTCTACTTTTCGGATTCTAAATGAAAATTAAACCTTACACTAAAAGATCAAATTGTAAAAAGTTACAAGACACTGGCTAAACACCTTAACTAAATTTATGAGTTTAAAATTAGAGTATAAAACTTTTTTTTTTTTAATAAACATCGTAGATTGTATGCAAATAACACTGCATTGTAGGCAACGAAGACTGCATATTTTTACCGAAAAGTTTTGATCAGAAATACTAATAATAATTTTACCCAAAACGGACAGAAATTATGATAAACCTTTGCAATCCTTTTGAACTGTGGATTTAAGTCCTTATACCGAAGACTTAAGCTTCATTTTCCTTCTGACTGATTGATATTTGTGATAACAATTTGATCATAGTGTGTCAAGTGCGCGATAGATGTTGAAAATATATTACCAATCTTCAAATAGAAACGTTTTGGACACGAGTCCTTTAGCCATAGTATTTTAGCACTGGCAACATTTTTTTAAATATTTAAATATAGAATATAATGGCCGGTATCTGACCGTCTTCCACAGAGGTTCCGTTGTTATTTCCCGCCGCATATGAAAACTGGAATACCACCTTTTCACCGTTGTTGCAATCAACCGTAACGCGACGCAAACCTTTTGTGCCGTAATAGGAATCGGTGCCCTGTAATAGTAATAATAATACAATAAATGTGACAATTTGGATGTTTGTGACTCAATCATGCATACACTGATTTGGATGAAAGTCGATAAAAAAACATAAGAATCCACGGGAACGCGGGCAAAACCGCGGGGACGGAGGCTAGTAATATGTATTGCATTCAATGAAATATAGTGGCCCTTGTGCGACTATTACATAAATTGCAATCAGTTTCAATAACAAACCGGTTAAATAAAGCATTTATTATTTTTTACTGGTAAATGAATATGCAAATGTTTAATTGCAAATCTTATTAGAGATTGTTTCAATTTGAAATTGATTGCAACAAAGTTGCGTGACAAATCTACGGAACCTCACCTTTAATTTGGCGCTAGCTATGTACGAAGTATTGGGCAGTATCTCCACTGGCTCCTTGAACATGGCACGGAAGGTATCATCAGTACCATCGCAACAGAAGGTTGTTGTATTCGAGCCGCACACTTTCTTTGTTGCCAAGTGAATTATCTGAAATTGGTGGGAGTTTACAAGTATAATGAATAAGGACATTGACTGTGTGAGAAATAATGTACCAGAATTTATTATTATTAACAGTGTAAGAAGTTTAATCTGACTGTGTTATTAGGTAGGTACTGTTTTGAAGTCAACATTTTTCTTTGTAGTGTATAAATTTTGGTAGAATTTAATGTTTTTAATGGAACATGTGCTACTCTTTCGCTGACTTCTAAATAGCACTTTATGCCACACGGGCAGAACTGGAATCTAGCAGATGAAGTACAGGTGTAAACTAGTAGTTTATATGAGTAACATACAGGTGAAACAGGGAACTTTCCTATTTTTGAAATCGGTTAATAAATAACATTACTTACTTGCAAATGAACCTCATACTCAGTAGGTCCAAAATATGACCCATACAGTCCAAAACCGACAACAAAAATCCTCTGGTCCACCGTGAACCTGATCCGATCTGTCGTTCCACTGTAACCCCAGCGTGATTCTGTCTGGGGAAACCTATTCACTGTCAACTCTTTACCCGTCATACAGCATCTTGGGGTGTCAAGGAACCCAACATTTGGCTTCGGATTGACGGTAAAGTATAGAAAGAGCTGGACTATCTCTCTATCATCAAGCAAACCACTCTGTGCGGGCCCCATTGCAAATTCTTCTACTGACATTAATGGGAATCGTATGGCATTGAAGGCACGGCCTAAAACCATGCGTTGGTTAGTTGGTGTGACAGGGAGCTGGCGCCGTATGCACTCTGCTTCAGACCAGCGTAGTACTGCCAAGAAGATTTTTGCTTCTCTAATGCGCAGGGTATCTCTGAAAGAATAATTAAAAAGTAGGTAAGTAAAGAAAGCATTATTATAAGAGTTTAAAACAGATGTTAAAATAGAGGTAGTGAACTCTGTGTGCTTGGGGTGGAGCTCTGTATAATAAACACTATTTTTTTAAATTAATTTCCTCGCAAGGGCCAGGCATTTACTGATCGGTGATGTGATGTTTGGACGTATACAGTAAAGTTTTTTTTCATTGGATTTTCACATCGCTGTGCACTTCATATACCCTTAACCTTTGGTCACATCTTCAATTATCATAGAAAAATTGTAGTCATACACAAGCTGGTTTCATTTTTAGGGTTCCGTAGCAAAATAGAAAAAAAACAATACATTTTGGGGGTTCCCCATACTTAGAACTGAAATTCAATTTTTTTTTTCAAATCACAATATAAATAAAATTGTGCATTTCCCGTGATGGACGAACGATGGACGATGTTTGTACGGAACCCTCGGTTGGCGAGTCTGACTCGCATTTGGCCGGTTTTTTATTGTCTAACTCTAACAATCTATCAAGATTACTTTTGATTGAACATTGGATAACATATCTTATGATAACCAATTAAAGTCCACTTTGGCTCTGTACACACTGAACAAATGGTATAAATCACAAATGCATTGCAATATGTGATGATATGAAAAAGAATATACTAATCTTACCTCTCCAAAACAGCATTAAGTGTATCCTGATCAATATCTGTAAAGCCCTCAGCATTCAACGCATCAGCTGTATTCTTGTCTATCATTTCCAAACACAATGCAGCAAGCTGAGGCTCATCAAACAACCGTGCTTGTGTCAACAACAAGAATGCATTATCCGTGCCTAAATTACTCTTCAAGAAATCAACACAATGTTCTTCCAATGCAGCTACTGCATACTTCTTTGCGGTATAAAGTGTTGTCATAACACTTTCCGGACCAATTCTAACTTCATCTGAATATAGGAACTTTAGTAAATGTAGAAATGCTGCTGGTTCCACATCGGGCAGCTCCACTTCATCAGACTTTGTGGCTAGGACTCCATTGAACATAGCATCAAATACCGCACTACCGACAGAGAGGACAAACTTATGAGCGGGAATTACTTGTTGATTTGCATCTTTACCTACTATGAAATGAACGTCGCACAATATTTCGTTGTTGAAAAGGAAGGATAATCGTTCTTTGACGGTTGTTTTCGTTGCTTGCCAGTTGTGTAATCGTCCACCCGAGTTGTTGGAGGGCTGTAGATTTTCTATAGCGGACGAGGATGGCATAGCATCGGAAGAATGCCCATTTTCGTCATCGTGCGATATCATAATCTGTCTGGAGAGTTGGTTGGACGGCAACATATTCTGAGGAGGCAGCTCGTCCCCGCCACCTCCATCATCCAGCCGCACGTTAAGCAATCTATTAACAATATCATTTTTGGAAGACGAAGCCATAACTCGTTTGTTAATCAACTAGTATCATTACAAGAAACGCCGGGCGGTTGTATTTGTCGCCTTCACTTCACTAAGCTGTCGTTTATTCGTAAAGTGATTGTTCTTGTACTGTTTGTGTGTAAAATAAAAACAATTACAGCTGATTTGTTGTTGCAATTAGCCTCAATTTATTCGTTTTATTGCAATATAGACAGATGTTTCGATTCGAAGATTTATTATTTTTGACGCATGACAATGACAGATTGATGACAGCTTGACAGGCTGAGAGCTGACAGACAAACGATAGTACTGACTTTCCTATATTAGTATATTATCTATGGTACTGACTGACTGAGTGGACTATAGAGACCTTGGATGAAATTATAATTTTTCGTCCAAGTTAGAGACAAACTAACTAAAGCTATAAATTAAGTAATAAAGTCTGCCTATAGGACATAGGTTATACATAATAGCTATAGGGTTCGCGCCACCAAAGAAGTCTCGAAGGTCCACCTCTTTATCAAAAGAAATTAGATCGATTTTCATTAATCCACGGGATTTCTCTGATGGCACGAACTCTAACTAGGTTTAAAAACCTAAAAACCTCATTAAGCTACCACCTCTTTTAATAAAATAATTAAAAACAAATACATAATATACTAGCGGGCCCGACAACGTTGTCCTGTCTAAGCTCGATTACGACGCCATCTAACGGGTCCAATTTTATTTTCAAACCATCCAGGGACCCACTCACATATACACACAAAATTTCATCCAAATCGGTCCAGCCGTTTATGGGGTCACACACGGCGAAGATACTATAATATTTTATCTTAGGGTCATGAGACAGCATTATACTATGAAAAGAGAAGCAACGACGTACCTTCACTTTCCTTCTCTTTTCATAGTATAATATCGTATAATATAATGCTGTCTCATGACCTTAAGATAAAATATTATAGCATCTTCGCCGTGTGTGACCCCCATTAGGAGGAGTTAGGTGACCAACACACGTACAGAAGAATTTTATATATTAAGATATGTACTTACTTCGCGTATAATAATATCTTTATCACAGGTCTTTTCTGTGATCTCCAAAATATCGATATTATTGTATTATTATTAAAAATTGTATAGCTAGGTAAACTGCATAGCCCTTCACACACTTTTATTAGTTATTTAATTCAATGAGAGTTTTATCACGCAAACATAAACAAAAATTAAAGTTTAATGTCACAAATTAATAAATAAAACTGAACCAAAATAATTAAATTTAATAAAGGTCGCATCGTTCGTATAGCAAGCAGTATGAAATTCTCTCATTTAATTTTCTCGAACCAGTAGGTACATAAAAGGAGAGAGTTAGAAGTATAAGCCCGTTTGAGCAATAATACACCGAGACGATCTTATTTTCGTACTTATTGGGTTCAATATATAACTATATTGAACCCAATAAGTACGAAAATAAGTACAATGTTGTACAAAGGTATGTGAAGTTCACGACGCGTGTAAAACACAAGATATGGGGAGCACGGGAGTTTTTATTGCCGCGGAAAGTGCGACTCACTGAATACCCATAGACTTAGCGATATTAAAATTACGTAAATGATCAGCATACAATTTTAATTTTATAATGACTTATTATTTTTGATTTAAGATTGACTGAAAATAGTGATGATATTACGTAATTATAATGATTATGATATAAAAATAACACGGGCCCATTTTTAGTTTAGTTTTTTAAGGCTGTTAATTTTACAATCGACGTCGTTTTTTTTCATAAATTAATGAGGCTTGCTAATTTAATTAAGTACTAAGGTGAGGAACTAGAAATAGTAGTCGTTGGAGTTCTAGTAATTCCAAGTTCTATGGAGTTTCTTGTACGTCATCAAGGGCACGCAGGCGCGCAATGGTCGATTCAGCCACAGGTGCGAGCCCGGCAGTCGAACTGTCGCTCTCCACCAACTAACACCCTGCAATCCATTACGGATTGAAAAAAAATTAAAGGCGAACTAATTTATGACAGACTGACGCGTAAATTTAAATATTGCAATCCGTGAATACGCTTTATAAATTTAATAGCGCCTGTATAAATTGTGCGAGCTAACTTTTGACTGAAGCAACTTATTGCGTTTACAAATTTAACAGGCGACCGTAATTGTCCTGTGCTTATAAATTATGATACTAGTGTAAATACATAATCTTTGAAGTTGAATATTAATCGTTGTCTTGTTTCTATGCTATTTTATTGTTGATAATTCTATCGTGTTGTCTGTTTGCTATTTCAACTGATCACTCGTTTGATCTGTTATTTTTAATAATGTTATTTCAAATATTGTTAATCTTCAAATGTTGAATGAATGGTAGTGTATAGATGCGAGAAAACTGAAACAATCTAAACTGATTGTAATATGATTTTATTGAAGTAAAAGGTAAGTACCTAGTCCTGTATTAGAATTACCAAAATGCGATTATTTTTGTGGATATTATTTTATAAATCTCGTAATAAATGAACGTATGATGGATTTATATAATTACATTAATATAAAGGACACAAAAACTTTAATCAACCCCCCGAGTAAAATTTTGTACCTATCTAAAAGATAAATATCAAAATAAATTAACTTGGCTAATGTAGTATAATTTTCCATAAATTTATTCGATACCCGACCCGTTTCGATCGCCGCTGTTGACGCCTGAAAAGACAAATTAATTTCCGATATTACTTGAATAACTTTAACTGAACTTTACGTCGAATACCGACACAAAAGCTCAAATAGGTATTATCTTATATAAATTCACCCTATATACTCTATACTCTAGCTAGTCTTTGATTACACGACTTAGGCAACGAATATCTAAGTTTGTATATTCTGTACTATGTAGGTAATTCAAGAAATCTTTGGTCAGATGCTTGTTGCAAAAATAATTAATTTTTAATATACCTATACCGTACATAATTTAGGTATATACCATATTTCAGAAATTAATTGGCTCAGTGTCTTCAATAGAATTAATCCTTTTGGGTTTACGTATAATACCATCTTATTCAAAGTGTGGCCGAGAGAATGCGTTTATGACTGTTCATAATAATCATATCACGGAATCTGCTGATCCGATTTCTATAAGACTTTCACAGAAGGTTCTGTATTTTCTTAGGCATAGTTAAGTATAAGTCACATCGAAATAACGTACCCAAAGTTAATAATACATCATCATCATATTCAAGACTCGGGATGTCCACTGTCCGTTGGCATTCACATAGATTTCAATCACTAAAGTTCTAAAGTTGTGGTGTCCAGCACCAGGTCGATGCTGGGCATTATTTAATTAACTTTTAATGTTCATTCGATATATGGATGGCCGATAAATTTTTTTACCAACAACTCAAGCAGAAAGAAGTCATGTGCCTACCTACACAAGAAATAAAACTAGAAATATTGCTTAGAAGACTTAGAGGTTAGTATTTGATAATTTATTAGATTCATAAACAAACTCTTTACAGATTCTACAATCATGCTAAGTCCAAAGATTCAGCGTTCTGTCAGAGTCAACGATGGTCAACTGCATGCTCTCTCCGACAGGGCTCAGTATGATCATTCACAGGTACCTTGATTTTTTTTTACTATACCGACTGATTATAAAAATAAAAGAAAAAAAATACAATTACTAGGTACGATACCTTTTGGCTTCCGATTCCCCAGATAAAAGTATATTTTAACCGCTTTTACCAATATACGATGCGATAATATATTTTTTGTGTCGTTAAAACATTAAAAATCACTATAATGTTCTAAGACTATTAAATAGCGTAAATAACGCTCCCATAAAAGCAACATTTTAAGTACTTCATAGCCTGAAAAGTTGTAATTTTTTTATTGCCTCGTCATTAGTAACTGTAGCACTCTAAACTTGACACTTAGGGGCGGGGGGCGGGGGGCGGCTCCACACTTGGGTTTTATAGCCTCTGACTAAATATCATCATAAATTCTGTTCAATGTAACTTTGCTACATTATCTGTGTCAGGCGTAAATTCAAAATTCTATGTATAAGTAGGTACAGTCAGCAGCGTCAAAAGTAAATTGGTACTTTAGTACCGTGTCACATTACACAATTCATAATTTTCATACAAACTATCAAGAGAATGTCAATAGTTATTATGAAAGGGTACTAAAGTGCCAATCTACTTTTGACGCTGACTGTACTTTATAAATCTGTAGAACCATCCTACATTTTTTTTTAACCAAAATTGGAGTGTGGTTGATGTAGGTAAAGTAAGAGAATGCAAGTATTTTTTTTTAATTTCTGCCTGTTTGAACACGCCAATACCTACCATCGAACGGATTTTCATCGAGTTTTCACAGGATAATTAGGCTTAGCTTGGCGCATCGAATAGGCTTTGTTTCGTCGCAATTGGTTAACGTGAACTTTTATAAAGAACATGGAACATGGGACCCCATTTGTTCAGGGCCTGGGATAGCTGTCGATATCCGCATTTCTTCTTTATCTGGACCTAAGTAATTAAAACAGACGAAAGGCTGAACCAGTGGCAATTTACTAGCGTTGACTCCTTAGGACGTATATTAAAAGCAAATTCAACAAAGAATCCTATCTCTAAATAGTATAAAACCAAGTCGCTATCGGCCTTTGTTTGTTTCTCCGCTTACTTCTTCCAAACCACGCAACGGATTTTGATACAGTTTTTACTAAAATAAAGAGCGATAAACGAGAAAGGTATGTGTGTATAAATTGTACCTACCCGTGCAAAGCCGGGACGGGTCACTAGTTATTTATAAATATGAAAATGTGTTCGTTGGTTTTTCATTCTTTCACGCAGCAACAGAACAAAAGATCAACGTATTTTTAGGCTACTTTTTACCCCGGAATCGATGGTGAAAACGCGGGGCGAAAGTTGCTATGAATTTAGATATGTAACCCCGAGGGATCTTAATTTTTTCCCTTCATAAAAAGTAGGTACCTACCCTATATGTCATCTAGGACAATGATATTCTACTCTAGATATGTTACGTTCATATGTAGTAACCGACATTTAGAATCCGATCGCACTACACGTGACTACTGCGTTTAGCCCGTCGCTCTGCCTGACGCGGACTAAAGACAAAACGTCCCAATTGGGACGTTTTCGAGACTTTACTATGCGCGCGCTAGAAACATACCTGCCTCTTTTTTATTATAATACATTGACGGTATGATCTATCTATGTGCCAAGTTTCATCCAAATCCATTGAGCCGTTTAAGCGTGACTGAGACACAAACATACAATCTTACACATTTATTAAATACTAGTTTTCGCCCCGCGGTTTCACCCGCGTTCCCCAGGGATCTTATGTTATCCTGGGATAAAAAGTAGCCTATGTTCTTGTCCGTACCATAGGCTAACTGCATAACAAATTTCATCGCGATCGGTTCTGTGGTTTGAGCGTGAAAAGGTATCAAACAAACAAATAAACTCACTTTCGCATTTATAATATTAGTTAGGATAAGATAGGATTAGGATTTGTAAGATTTATGTCAAACACAAGCCTATACATAATAAATAGATATTATTCGTGTTTGTATTGTAATTCCCAATATAATACTATAAGGAGTTAAAAAAAAATATATATTGTTGTGAACACACGACGCGACATCGAGTGACGACGGTTGACAAGTGAATGGTGCCTAACCGGTGACATTTACCCTTGATTATTATTTATCGATAAATTTGTTTGTTATCTTGTTACGATTATTAGAAGCAAATATAGAGGTTACCTATTGGAAAATTACCATCGTTTTAAGGCCTCTTATATCTGCTTTCTATATCGGGATTTGGATATATCGAGATGGTATATTTTTGGAAGTTACTTTTGCTATGAGACTAACTCTGAAATCATGAAATGTTAAGTAAAAATAATAAAGTTCTAATGTGCGGTCGGGGGACCCCCCCCCCCTTTCCCCCGCAAGGAAAGAAGTTCAACAAAATCTTTTTTTTTTTCAATTCTTGAATAGGTGGTAGGTTCCTATTACAATATTGCAATAATCAGACAATGTTTGTAATTGTTTTAAGAGAAAGTCGCGTGGAGGGGGCATTTAACTGGTGACGTCATATCCGTAACGCTTTTTCGTTACGTGACCATTTCCGCCAGTCAACTCCTACTCCAAAGCGCGTAATGGAACTTTGTTCCAAAAATTGGGAAAAGCCACAGAGAAGCGTAGCCGGGTTTACTATAAAGGTAGTCAATATAAAGCTTTGTGTAAAGTTATACGTTTGTTGCAGGCTGGATACTTACACAAGCGAAGTTCAGATAACACCAAATGGCAGTTGAGATGGTTCATCCTCTATCAGGTAAGAAGCTTTTAAACTACGTTGGAAAAAACAAATGACAGTCCTCATTTGTTTTTTCACCTGATGATGTTTTCTAATAGAAATAAGCAAGATCTTTGAAAATTGGTGTAAGAACTCATATTTTATTTAACAGAATCTCCTGTTTTACTACGAATCTGAGAACAATACGCGACCAACTGGTGTACTTCTTCTCGAAGGGTCGTATTGCGAGCGACTAAGCAAGGCACCTATGGAACGCAACGCTTCGGTGAGTTTTATGATTTCGTAATCTATCTATCTATAATATAAAAACCGATGTTATGTTCTAACTCTAAAATGGCTGGAGCGATTTTGATGACATTTTCATCTTCATATTAGCCTAGCTGGTGATTCTGTAAAGTTTGGTAGCGATTGGATAAACAGATTCTTTGGTAATTGTGTAATAAAAACAATACAATGAATTTTCTGACTGCAAGCAAAGAACCTAAATATTAAATCTCAAATAAATAAATATTCTGGGACATTCCTCACACACGGCCATCTGACCCCAAACTAAGCAGAGCTTGTACTATGGAAGTCAGATAACTGATATACTACATATACTACTTTTCTTTTGTAAATACATACATAATCATCCTATAGAACTGGTTTTATAAAGCCCACTGGAGGCTTACGGCCAGTTTCACATAATGCTGATAAGTTCCTGATAACGTAGGTACCATTCAATAAAGACTGATGATCTAGGAGCAACATAAAATTATTGATGCAAAAATGTCTGAACCATATTTTCAAGTGGATGCTATAATGTGTAAGTATATATTCGATGGCGCGGGTTATACATGGTTTAAATTGTGATTTTCACCTGAAAAGGTTATCGTAATATGAAATAAAAAGGTTAAACGCTTTAAATAAATTAAATAACCTGGGATATTCTTCACACACAGCCATCTCACCCCAAAATAAGCTAAAGCTTATCTATTGACACTAAGTAAACTACATAACTAAATGTAAATAATTACACAAATAGTGATATTTATACTCAGACTCAGAAAGAGCACACATTATATATGTTAATCCTGGATGGCAATCGAACCCACGATTATCAGGGTAACTACCCTCCACGCCAACAGGTCCTTCTTCATTTTGTATGGTATCTCTCACTAATCTAGTATTTTAAAATAAAAATATACTTTACCACCCGATGGCGTAAAAATATTTGTATTGCACATGCTTTCTGTATTTATTGGAATTAAAAAGAGATACTTAGCCGGTGTAAGGTGTAACGTTCTCCTTAAAGGATATATCTGGGTTTTAATTGTGGAGCTAAACTTTCAGGATTGAATTTGAAAGTAGGTACTCAATAACACGAACAACTATGAGACCAAATCTGAAAACACAAAAAAATGCTGTTCCATTTATTTTGGCTGAGTAGGTGCTTATTGCACTTTTGTATCATTTATCTAATATTAAAACCTGTAACAAGCCTGTACCTTCGTTTTTTTTTACAAAATTCAAAAGGGCACTGAACAAAAGTCGTTCAGTTTGAGATGACCAACTTTCCGATTTTATACCTTTATAAAAATCCTTGTACAGATTTGATTATAAATTGTTATTTTGTTACAGTTCTGTTTCACAATATCATATCGTCGCGAGAGTCAGCGGCAGTACGAACTGCGGGCAGCTTCGGAAGTCGACTGCGTACACTGGGTCGACTCCATCCGGGAGGCAAGGTTAGTCTATGTCTATTGATAAATAGCTTTTGTCTTTGGGTGTCAACTTTTGTTTTGTTAGGAATGCATTGTAGACTCGAATGTTCTTGGATTAATAAAATTCCGTACCAAGTACAAGTAAGGTTAATTCAGTAAGAGCATTTTGTTACTGTATCTATATTATATAATACTATTGACAAAAAAAAAAACTTAAAAGCTTCTTTAGCTTACATAAAATAATCTAAATTAAAAAAGTCGCTATCAGAAGGCAGCGTACCCAGAATGCTGGCGGCATTGGCACGTTGGATGGCAATGCTGATTCTCTGATCAAGATATAAGCCAAAGATAATAATATAATATAAGATATATTACCTACTATTATTCTCTTTTTTATTTTTCTTTTGACACAAATAACTGATGTTATACTTAACACTGCATTACTGGAAGTTTGGGACTTACAGGTATAGTTTTAATTATTTTGATTTTTCAGGGTTGAATGTACATTTTGACTGTGTAGGTATTGAACTTTTGTATTTAATCTATGTAAGGTTTAAGTGTAAGTCTGTGTTTGACGATAATTTCATCATGGTATGTTATGATGATAGTGAAGGTAATGCTTGGTGACCAATTTTCAATTCGAGGGTAGTGGCACAGTCTATGTAACTCTTACAGTCGGCCAACGGACACGTCTAGACAGAGCAATCGTGCGGGGCTTGCGGGGTGAGAGAGGGGCGGTAGCAAGCCCAAGCTGCCATACACTCGCTTGGGACACAATTACGAATGCCTAAAGCGGCATTTCACTTGACTTCAAACGCGATAGAGCACTGTATGTAATTACGTTGTGGTAGTGGTAGCTAGCTAGCCACGCGAGTACTACAAAGTATCCAACCACTGTCCTAGTTTCCTCACGATTTTTTCTTTTAACGAAAGCAAAGAGTTTTTTAGGTCCTCGACGTGCTGGCATGACAAAGCATTTTTTTTTAAATAAAATGGGCGTTTAGCCCCTGACCCACCTATAAATTAAGATGTCGAAGAATAACGATTACCCAGAAGAAACCACTCCACCATTCTATACTCGAATGACCCTAAAAAAGCTATTATCTGAAATGTAACACCTTATCTTTCAAGTTTTGTAATAAGTCCTTCTATTTTGAATAAAATCCTCCAATATCCGAATGTATATCAGATATCAGATTTGCTTATATCCTTCACAAATCCAGAATCAAATAGTAAAAATCCCGGCCGCTATTCGAAATCATTGCAATAAAAGCGCGGTGTACGATAAAAAGGGCGTAAAAACGGAAGCACATGCGTGGTATGAAATATTGAATGTTTTGTCTGTTACAGTTGTTACACACGCAATACGAACATTTGTGACCAGTTGTGACATCCTCACTGACTAGGGCCACCATAAGGCATGTCTCTGTCGGGAAATTAGGAAAGGCAGACAACATGTTTGACCTTTGCCTATTTTCAGTTAGAGAAAATCCTATACCAGTAAACACTTTCGGGACAACGCTTTGTGTTGTACTATCTTCCGCCCCGCGGTTTCACTCGCGTTCCCGAGGGATCTTATGTTTTCCCGGGATAAAAAGTATCCTATGTGTTAATCCAGGGGACACTCTAAAAAAAAAAGTACCAAATTTGGTCTAAATTGGTCCACCCGTTTGAGCGTGAAGTAACAAACATACACAAACTTTCGCATTTATAATATTAGTGTTACTATCTATACTAATATTATAAAGAGAAAAGGTTTGTATGTTTGCAACGAATAAACTCAAAACTACTGGACCGATTTCAAATTCCGATTCCATTAGAAAGCTACATTATCCCTTAGTAACATGGGTTATATTTTATCCCGGGAACGCGGGTGAAACCGCGCGGAAATGCTAGTACTAACGTTGTAAATACTAACTGTAGCTATGACATAGAAAATTTCTGCGATTTTCTTTGTTTACTAGAATTTTTCAATCTATCTCGAAGATTTTGTTCACGCAAACGTTTGTTTTTGTAAAATAAAATACTCAGTTGAATTGACAGTCACGGAAGCAAGCGTCTTGATGTCTCCAACTTTGGGTAGTAACTTAGTAAACCAATTCACGAAGAAAAATAATCTTCAAAAACTATGGCCACTGCATTTAATATACTCACATAATTATTTAAACATTTTCAAAACACTGAAACGACAATCATTAGGTATACCTAAATATATATAACCAATGTCAAGTAGATCATAAAAGATCGATAGGTACCTACTTACTAGACTTATAACAGTTCTATTTTCTTTTTGTGCCGACGAATTGTTTCTTTAATAATGCACGCTCGAGGATTACCACTGCATGTATTCAACGGATGACCTTGGCCTCTTCGTTGTACTGTGTAGTAAGGGGATGATTCTGTATAGGTATTATCCAAAATTGGTGTTCTTAAGAGATGGTCCGCGGAAACCGACTGGCTGATCAATGCACAACACAAACCGGTGGCAATAGAAACTTGAAAGTTTGTTTCTTAAATAATGTGGGCATCGACTAAGAAAGGGTTTCTCAAAATTCAACCCCTAATGGGGTGATAAAGGGGACTGTGGTTGAAACCTCAGGGCAGGTAAGTTAATAGTACTTAACTTATATAACATACAATCGGAAAAAGAAAGAAAAACTGGTCTAAAATTACCAATTTTACTTCATCCGTGATAATTGAGAATGGTTTGCATAATACAGAATGTCGGTGAGTGAAGCTTATCAACTACAGACAGGTACATGGAAAAATGAATGATCAACCTACCTTACAAGTAATCATTCATTTAATAGTAGATTATACAACAAGTGAAAAAAAAAGGGAATTTAATTCGAGGCACTAAGTCGGATCCCGAAAGCAGCGAAGGATTCTAGAATAGAATCCCGAGCGTAGCGAGGTATTCTAGATTTGAATTTGATACGCAAATATTTTTTTTGACAGATTTTTTTTGAAGCGCTCGTGGCATAGCTTTCTTAGCCGTTCTTAACCGATCGGCAAAGTTAAGCAACGTCCAGTCTGGCCGGCACCTGGATGGGTGACCGCCTAGTGGTATTTCATCTTGAGCGTTTCCGTGCTTCGGAAGGCACGTAAAGCCGTTGGTCCCGGTTATCACTTAATTGTGATAGTCCTTAAGCTAGTTGGAGACCTCCTAGGTGGCCTGACAACTCCAACAGTAGGTTGACCACTAGCCTACCTCCACCAATCCGCAGTGGGCACGCGTGGTGGAGTATTTGCCCATTCGCCTTTCACCCTTATTCGTGAAAGGAGGCCTGTGCTCAGCAGTGGGCAGATATAGGCTGTAATTTTTTTTTTTTTCCAATCCACTCGAATAAGGGCATTTTATTCATCGATAACAGTGAATAAAACATTATTTTAGCCACTGAGTGAATAAAAACATTTTGAATTTGGACCAAGCACGAATATACGAATTATGTACAAAAATAAATAAAACGTGCTGAAAGTACGTACTGGTTGACTGGCTTTATGGAGCTATTCCATAGAGCTATAATATTAATTAATTAAAAATAAAATGTTCTCTTATTACCGATTATAAAATAAAATGTGATAAATACTATACTACTATTTATTTTCTCGCAGTCAATGGTAAAAAGAAGATTACACAACTCGTGAAAAAAATAATTCATCTCGGTCCTTATATCCCTCGCTCCACTCAGGATACAAATCTAGAATATAGTCCCTCGAATTAAATTCCCTTTTTTTTCAATTGTTGTATAATCTATGCCCTTTTTCGAGTGGCAATGGTAAAAAAAAATATTTCCGTATCAAATACCGTCAAAACTATTTATAGGGAGATACGAATATTTGTAACTCTGTCGTAAATACCGACTGGATTTAACTAAAAACAGACAAAAAAAATAGATATCAAATATTTTTATCCCGAAACATTAGGACTTTTTGGAAAGTGGCTGTAAAAGTGCGACCTGAAAGCTGTAGTAAAATAAAAAAAGAACTACACAAAATCCTATGACAATATCCTTGTATACCTTGTTGCTCATTAACCCTCAGATAGCTCAAGGCGCTCAACTCTTATAACGTCAAATATTTAATGAGTCCCTTTGACTTAGTCCTTCACTATGCAATCAAGTAATTTGTCGCCTTTGTGCTTGTACAAATAATGCCGAAGAAGTACTTTATGAGTTCCATACCTAAATAATCCGAGCAGAACCCTATTGCTCTGTCCATCCGTCTGTTTGTATTTACTTATGGGCTCCATTCGCCTTCCGATATCTGCCCCTTGACTCTAAAACTGTAATATAAAAAAATATCCAGCAAATGCGATTCAAGTTTCAAGGCATCGAATACTTATAAGCGCTTTGTAAAATTTAGGATGATTACACATTATCCGATTTTATCTGATCCTAATTATTGGAAATCCATTAATGGGAGGGTGTGGCCACCCCTTTACTACGCTGTACGTAACATACGTTTACGTAGTGAAACTATTTCATCAATATAAGAATTAATCAATCGATAGTCGTCTATATGTAGGTATTTTCAATCGTTTTAAAATAGTTTTGTTTTAATATTCTGTTTCTCTTTGTTCGTGCGAAATGAAAACAAAATTATTTTTAATTTGTAATCCCTCTTGTAATGTGTTGAATATAATATATACATATATGTTATATATAGATCATCATATGAGAATTCCTTATAATTCCCGGAATTCCATTCCAAGTGCAAAATGTATCACATGAATATTGCTCTCCCGGTTGCCATGGATACGTCCATAGGGATTAAGGTCATACTGACCCTGACCCGCTCCCACTACGCACCGGGAGAGTTGCGCTTCGTCTGAGGGTTAAAATTTATTTACGCTCATATTAAATTAACCTCGCTTTTAAGTAACTTCTCAAGAACATTTTCAACTGGGTTTTTAATAATAAACTTTGTTACGGTATACTTAGGTATGTATGATATTGTTAGAATTAAAATACCTACCAAATAATTTTGCGAGGACCTGCCAAGATTTTTACAGGTGGAGAGTTTTCGAACTGCTGGATAATAAATAAATAAATAATAGTTGTCTTTTACAAGACAGTGTCGTATTGCCGAGAAATCCATGCTCGTGTAGGCAAATGCCTAAGTATATAAAAAAAACAGATGTTTGTGTTCATCTACTTATGCTCTAACTAAGGTGTTCACCGACTTCAAACTTCAAACTCATTTATTCAGTTTAGGCCCTAATAAAGCACTTATGAACGTTACAGTCAGTACAATAAAATTGATTCTACCACCGGTTCGGAATACACTTCGACTGAGAAGACTCCGGCAAGAAACTCAGCAAGGCATATTTTATAGTTTTTTTTTTAAGTAATATAATTTAATTACTAATTACAATGTTTATAAAGTAATAAAATAGCTTGTTGAGCGAACATTTCATTCAAATGCATTCTTGTCTTCCACAAAATCAGAAATTTTATAGTACCCTTTCTTACATAACTTTTGTTTAATTAGCTTTTTGATTTTTCTACTTACACAGTCAGATTAGAAATTGTTATTATATACTTTTTTGTGTAAACCCACTTTGAAGTCGTTATTTTTTAAAGTTTTTTTAGTATTCAGAGAGCAATATACAGTAGTATAATTATTTATGTGTCGCAACTACTTTTGTTTTAAGGTGGCATTGTGGTATTACGACGTTTGCTATTTCAGTTATAGGTTTGAATTTAATTTTACCACCTTCGGCCACATCGTCACTTGGTGAGTTTGTGATCAAGACAAGCCTTTGCAATGGAAAAAAAAGTACCTAGTCCATAAATCTATACCGTCTAAACACGCATGCAACTGCATTGAGCTCACAGAAAGGATTAGGGGCACCCGGCCCCGATCGGCTGCTTACAAGTACATATTTACTACTAGCTTCCGCCCCGCGGTTTCACCCGCGTTCCCTAGGGATCTTGTGTTTTCCCGGGATAAAAATTAGCCTATGTTCTTCTCCATACCATAGGCTACCTGAGTACCAACTTTCATCGCGATCAGTTCAGCGGTTTAAGCGTGAAAAGGTAACAAGCAAACAAACTCACTTTCGCATTTATAATACCTATATTAGTTAGGATTAGGTAGGATTAAATTAGGAAGTAGGATATATATTATAGTAGGATAATAATAGATCAAGGTATGTATATATAGACATAGTTTGTTATGTCTGTCTTTATAACTTTCAATAGCTATGTGTTACTTTAGAATTACAAGAGAAGTTCTTCTACATTTGATATTGTTTTGTATTTTTTTTAACCTGGGTTTTTTAAATATAGAACATTTATATTTTATTTAAATTAAAAAGAAGCAAAGAGCGGTTAATTGAAATACGAATTTTCACTGTATTATTTTATTCATAAAGATTGAAATCTCAGAACAAGACGCCCGGAGACTTGATTTTGATAGCGTTACTCAGCAAAATGGTATAAATTCATTTGTGAAATGGACTTGTGCGACCATGGAGTCGCCCACCTCTTGTTACTGTTGGGAGTCGACATTTTAATAAGTTGACTAGCGATTCTTGGAATTCTATTTTTTTGTAGACAGTTTTGGGACGCGCGTCCCATTCGCGAGCCAACCGATTAATAATTCAGTGTAGGAATAGGGAAGCTTTTTTTTTTAATTTCTTTCTAAATTGTAGATACATCTAGGCATCTAATATCGTTTCTTTAATACGGTTTTTATGAGTTCCTTATTAAAATTGTCTCGTGGATCGATTATTAAGATTTAGTCTAACATTTCAGTCATTCATAGAACTAGCATTAAAAAGTCAGTTTTTTTTTTACCAAAAATAGAGTATGTAACCTTTTTATATCTGACTTAAATAAGAATATATTCAAAGATCTCACATTCTTACATACGAACACACGTTCACCACATTTAATTTAACAAGAAATGCGCTTTCTATATTGGCGGGAAAACATGTAAAGTAAATTTTCCCAGCGAATAAGTGTAGACAGTCGAGCATAACGTGAGATGCGTAACAACGTAGCAAAATATCTAGATATGGCCTAAATAGATACTGTTGTCATGGTGACGAGGTCAATAGGAATTACATTTAGGTATGCATGTAATGTCAATACTTTGAGAGTTGGATTTAAATTATGTACTATGTAAGGACTGGCGTCCACTAGGGCGTCGAATAGAGCCGATTTAAATAGCAATAATTCGACTCCAGTGCTACCAACCTTTACCAAAAATATCCCGAAGTTTTTTCTGAATTTCCCTAAAAATCCCTAAATAGAATTTTAAATTATAGATATCGTATCGAAGTCACAATTAGTCACAACAAATCACATAAACTAACAAGAGTCTCTTGCTTGACTTGTCGACAACGACAAATATAAATAAAGGTCTGAGTGAATGAGGTGAGCTGAGTGAGTAACATAAATAAATGAATGCGGCAATGCGCCGCGCAGTTCACTCCTCTCATATCGTGCGTTCCTTTCTACGAACAAAACTGAAAACACATGCTTTGTTTTACATTTTGCAAGTTTTGTTTGAAATCCCTAAAAAATCCCCAAAATATTCCAGTCCCTAAAAATGACCCTTTCAACACTTCTAGCCCCTAAATTTAGGGACAAAATCCCTAAGTTGGGAACCGTGTTCGACTCCTATACTCCTGATTTTTTAGTCACTGGCAATACTTGCAGGGGTGGAAGTACTCATCAATGTGAACAACTTTTATTATAGGGCTAACTCTGATATCGCGTAAAATAATATGGTTGCTTCATACATTTTGGTCGAGTAAGTATACAGGATATAGGATTAAAGTTACTACTTGCGAATAAGAATATAATAATAATGCAGTCACGGTTCTTTTGTAAAACTTAATTTAAATACATAGCGGGCTAAGTATATTAAATTGCTGACGAGGTGGTTGACTTACAAACTAGGGATGTTACAAACCATAAACTGTTTATATTTATATATATTCCATAATATTTGTAATATTTTAAGCATCCTAATGACATCTTTTCGGACTGTCTACCGGAGCAGAGCTAGTAAAATTATAGGTTAACAAGCATGCAGACACCCAACCTGATGGTAAGTGGTCACCGCAGCTTATGGGCTTGCAATACCAGGGGGGTTGCCGATGTGTTGCCGACCTTGATGATTTTGTACGCCCCTTTTGAAGAATCCCATTTCGTAGCCATGAATATGAAAAGAAAGAGATATAGAACAGAGAGCTTTACATAAGTAACATTAAGTTATTCAATATTCATGGAAAACGAAGAAGATAAAAGCGATGATAGTTCAGTGGTAGTGATGTCGGATGCCACAGAAAAAAGTCTTGGGTTCGAATCCTAAGCTATGCTGGAGTATTCTGTAAAGGAAAACATTGGTGACTCAACGCAGTACGGTGGTAGGATACTTTATAGTAGCCGCCTAGCTAGCTACCACCCTCAAGATTCGATATTGTCAGAGGGAGAACGAAGTTCCATTTTATATACTGCGTAAAGCGGGATATAAGTATAAACGTTAGAATAATTCCATTAAATAAAATATCAAACGCGAACTGAAAATACCATTATAAATAATTAAATAAAATAGTCATGCGGATATTTTTCGTGGAAACCCAACCCTGGTACCAACGGTACCAAAGTACCAACCCTAGTTGTCACCATTATAAATTAACCATGCAATCTCCGTCCACCATCTTGTAAGCGTGATTAATTGTTTGTTAATTACCTGTTTGGACGAAATGCTATTTATTTCTTTACTACCTGTCCCCCGCGGTTGGTATTACCTGCGTTCTTAAGATAAACAGTGGCTATCTACCGCAAAATATCGGTGTCTTAATTTTATACAAATATCCCATACTTTCATTTTTTCCCGAATTTTCTTTTTTATAAGAACTTTCCTCAGACTTTAAAAATGTAATTTATAGGAGAGTATTTTAATAAATGGTATAATAATAATAAGAATGCATTGTGAACAGGCGCTGCATGTGGGGGCTGGTTTGCTATCTATTTATAATTTACTTATTTACAAAGTCATTCATAATTTTGTCCTTTTTCCGTTTTAATACACAAGTATTGTCAGTGAGACTAGATAAATATTTTTTAAGAATAAATCTGAGTTTGTTTTGAAAAGAGTAATTGCCGAGTTTCTTGCCGGCCCTTCTCAGCAAAAGCAACCTTCAGATCCGTGCGTTATACTTATGCGCCTCACGTCTCCACCCACGTTCCTGGGGTAATTCTTATAACTTACATGAAACTAACCGAAACATATTTAAATATTCAGAACACACGACAATAGAGAGCCGGTCGCTAAATAATTGACTTACGTTTGTATGTTCTACCGTTCTTGAATAATATAGGTACGCTGGTGTACATAACTCTGTTTCAAAACGGCTTTACTGTTCATTTATTAGATTTGCACATTTGCGTCTTGAGTGTTGTTTGTCGCAAAGGGGTATTCGAGGGATTCAAATCTCCTTGAGATTAGGCTTAAGAGTTGTTATAAATGTCTGCATTAGAGATATGCCTAGTTTAAATAATGTCGATAGTATTTTTGTTCATTGACTATTTTAGTGAAAATAATGCGAAAACTAGCGAATCTTTACCAGTTTTTAAGAGAGGTAGAGCATATAGTTTTTTCGCTCGAAGGACAGCTCGATTGGGGAAGTACCCGCCGCCTTATAGAATACAGAAGCAAAATAACTTAATGTTGTGTTCCTGCGCGTGAGTAAGGTCACCAGAGCTCATCGGTGAGGGCTGAAAGGGTCGGTATCGTTGTTGCAAGCATCCATAGGCTACGGTAACCGCTTACCATCAAGCGAGCCGTAAGCTTGTTTGCCGACTTCGTAGTATGAAAAAAATGAATAAATAGATTTAGGTTCTATAGTGTTAGTTCGTTCGGACCGCGGACCGAAACTCCCTGTACCTACTATTTTAGCATTTGTCGTTTCTGTCGTTTTTTTTTATAGTTTTGGTACTGATGGCTAGAAAAGTGTTATTATGAAATTATCATACTACTTCTCTAACTTCGTCGCAAGGTCTATGTTGTCTTTGGATCACAGAATTCTCGGCGTGAAAATATCCTATTTTAGGTTCAATTGGGTCCTTAATTAAATGGCAAATATGAAAATATAACTTAAAGGTATACAACAAGTGACGAGGGCTAGTTCTTACCTCGGTTAAAGGATAAGCCTTGCGATCCAACGAGGTAATGCTGCCAGCCATACCTCGCTTTATCCACGGGCAGCGACCGAAACACGATATTCTATTCATAATATTGAGTTGTTACAAATATATAAAGCAAGAGGAAATGTATTTTTTGAAGTGTAAACTTCTTTTAGCGCGGTATGCATATTTTTAGATGAGGTAAAACCTCTGGACTCGCGACACCGTTGAGACGCGACACCGTTATGATGAGACGCAGTTTGACGTTTAGTTTCTTTTTTTATTGAAGTGAAAACTTCTTTTAGCTCAGTATAGCAACATATATATAGATTGAGATTGCGATTGCGATTACATATTTTGCAACGCGTAGAGTCGTAACATTTAGAGCGTTGAATTTAAATATTTTTATTTTTGTATGAAAGTCTGATGAATTAAAATCTGGTGAATTATTAAATGTCATAGAACAAAAGTTGCTCTTTATGATGTTAGTAGGTATATTTCCTGAGAGGTTGTTTTAGAACCGAATGGCCTGTTTCGTGACGATGGTAAGAGACCCGACGGAATGACACTTATCCCTTGGAAGTTGGGACGGCCTTTGGTACACACGTGGCATTGTGTCGATACTTTGGCACCGTCTCATCTTCCAGAAACAATAAATAAGGCTGGCGGCGCTGCGTTATCAGCAGAGAACCTCAAGCGGCGTAAATATAGTAACATAGATACAAGCTATATATTTGAGCCGTTTGGGGTTGAAACTCTGGGTCCGTGGGGGTCGAGAGCTCACCATCTTTTTCGCGAAATATCCAAACGCCTGGTCGAAGCAACTTGTGACCAGAATGCTGGCTTATATCTTGGTCAGAGAATCAGCATTGCCATCCAACGTGGCAATGCCGCCAGCATTCTGGGTACGCTGCCTTCTGATAGCGACTTTTTTTAATTTAGACTATTTTATTTAAGTTTCTTAGTTTAGTAAGTTGGTCTTGAATTGTTTTCATATTATATAAGCCATATAATTATCTAATTTCTATATTTAATTCTGAACCGATTCGACATTATTCTTCAATGTTTTGTAACTGTGATGTCGCAGTTTCAACAAGCTACTTCTGCAAAAAGAAGAACTGGAACAGAAGCAGCTCCACCTCCTGCAGGTGGTGGAGAGTGAGAGGACCTCGCGGTGGCAGTACGCGCAGCAGTGCGACGAGCTTAGCGATGAAGTGAAGAAGTTGAGGACAGAGGTGAGGGACTAATGCTTGCTCTTTCTAATGTAGTATTCTGCATTAGTTTATTAGGTCGATGTATCAGGAAGACACTGGCAAAAAGTTCTGCTATTCAAGAAATATTAGATCGAATAATTATTTAAATTTGGAAGTAAGAACACATTTTCAAAATTCAAATATTTTCAACTCTGACGATTATTGAAGTTTGCAAATTACGTTTTCATTTTAAAACATAACGAAACTTCTTAAATCTTTTTTAGGAACTACCATCAAGTTCAATTAATTTTATGGTATTCATATGCTACTACTAGACATAAGTATGTATAGGCTTATGTTTGACCACAATCTCGCTTTGGTAAGTGATGATGTGGCCGAAGGTGGTAAGCACACAAAGCCTAGAACGGACTCTAAAGTGCAGCATCGAACACAACCGGTGTTTGGCGACAGATTTTCAACTTGATGCTACATGTCAGGCGGTTACTATACAGGGTGTTACAAAACTACCCGTAAAGCCGAAAGGAGGTTAAATGGGGCCTTATAACGAGTCCATTCCCAATATTTGAGAACCGTAGTAACGCTGTATAACATACCCCAAAAACATAAAAAAATATTATTTTCACTGATGTGCAAACCCTATTTCAGTAAAAATTAAAGAGTAAACTACGCAGAATGTACTTACATTTCTACCTAATTCGCGGAACGACAAAAAAAAAAATCGTAAATTGACAACATATATTTTTTTTCCAACTTAACATTTTTTGAAGCCAGTACTTGAGTATAATGACATCCTTGTATTGAGCAAACATTTATGAATGAAAAATGAAAAAACTATTAAAGTAGACAATTAATAGGTAAAATAGGTACGTAGGCCTTTCTGTTAAATAATCTCGTTCCCTGACATGACAGCTTACTAGGGTTGACAAAATTTTTGGCTTTGATAAATAACTATATTTTTACGGGGTATTTTGTAACACGTTGTATATAGGTGGATAATAAAAACTACTTTTTGTCTACCAGCTTTGCACATACAAGAAGGAGCACGAGCCAACAACTAGGGCAGAGTCCACTGCCAGCTCGTCTCCGAGTCACTCACCAGAAATAGATCCAGCCGAGCTGAGGAAGATCAAGAAAGTCCAGGTATGTTTTGTATCTAAACTAACAGTTGTATGAAAAGGACAAGTTAAATTAATTAAAAAGCCTTTTATTTTCGAGCAAAATTACTAGTGAACTTAAACCTACTAAGTATCTTATATATAAATCTGCACGAACCCCTCCACGGGTGAAGGCCTCCTCCAAAAAAGACCATTTATCTTGAGCTGTTTGTATCCAGTTTGTACCAGCCGTTTTGTTGACATCATCCGCTCATTCTTCCTCTGCAGTGATTCCCTCCTGGGCCTCTCCATAGTGTCACTCTGCAGGTCCATCGCTCGTCTTTTAGTAAAAAAAAATACTCAAAAGGACAAGTAAATCGTATTAACTAAATTAATTTTTATCAGAGCTTCTTCCGAGGCTGGCTTTGCAGACGACGGTGGAAGCAAATCGTCGATCAGTATATAAAGAGTCCACATGCAGAGAGTATGAGGAAAAGAAACAGGTACACACAAGTTCAAATTTAAGATCCATTTATTATGTGTAGGTCCTGATAAGGCACATATGAATGTTACAATTGACTCTACCAGGGTTTCTAATAAACTTTGAGAAGAATCCGGCAAGAAACTCAGCAAGGCATTATTGTTGTTTTTTTCTTTTGAATAAAGGAAATAAAAACAAGAACAAAAAGTACACATCTTAATTTAAAACTATTTGAATTGATGTATTTAATTATAAATCCTACTTATCAAAGTCAAAGCCATTTATTCAGTTTAGGCCCTATGAAGGCACAAATGAACGTCGAAACTACTGAAGTTACCACCGATTCGGAAGTCGCCTTCAACTAGAAGAACCGGCAAGAAATTCAGCAAGGTTACATTTTTAATATATCGTTTTTGGACAATCTGACAATGTTGGCTTTTTTCCATTAAATGTTTAACAATTTTTTAAGAAATGTTAGACACATAAACACAAAAAATAAAAATAACAAAAAATATCTTAAGTACTATCCTACTAATCCTACCTGCTACTAATGTTACTAACGCGAATGTTTGTGAATGTTTGTTACTCATTCACGGATAAACTAATGAGTGAATTTTAATGAAATTTGGCACGGAGATAGAATATATTCTGGATAAAAATAGTGTTATAAAATCATATTTACATAGCTTCGGGAGTGAATGCGTTCTTGTCTTCTACAAAAATTTGTAGCTTTTATTAGAATAATTAATTAATAAATTAATGTTTTCTAAAATTCTAAAGCTATTATTTTTTCAGTCTGGTATTCAAAATGGTGGAAGCTGAAGAAGAATATTTGGAACAAATGGAGATACTGGTGAGCTATGCTCTAATAGATTTACTCATTTGGTGGAGCTAGGAGTTTTTTTAGTATGCCATCTCTACACATACGCCGAGATAGTCGTGGAGCTACATGCTACTAAAAGTTCCTGAGCTATTTAAATAACCATAACGAATCGGTGTCTCATTATATGTGTAAAGCTGCCACAATATTCCTGGTGACTGATTTCTCGGTACCATATTATACCAGAACTATATGTAGTTAATCAATCATCCAGTTTCCATAGTACTTGAATTTACTA
This sequence comes from Tetheella fluctuosa, assembly GCA_951216915.1. Taxonomy (NCBI): domain Eukaryota; kingdom Metazoa; phylum Arthropoda; class Insecta; order Lepidoptera; family Drepanidae; genus Tetheella; species Tetheella fluctuosa. The sequence goes on along the minus strand of OX578229.1, from coordinate 10,411,022 downwards.
TCAGGGCCGTGTGTGAAGAATGTCCAAGGATATTTATTATTATTATTATACCCAGGGGCGTAGTTAACGCTGCATCAGCCGTGTCAATGATACGGGGCCCCCGGGCTACAGGGGCCCCCGGGCTACAGGGGCCCCGAAAGTGTGTAATAAAAAATCGTAAAATGCTATCCTCATCTTATTATCATACCATAATTAATGTATGGATTCATTCTCATACATACATTTCAAGCCCCCCCCCCCCCGCCCCAAAAATTTGATACAGGGCCCGTCTAAGGTAAGCTACGCCACTGATTATACTTATATTGATTCTGATGGTGATATTTACAAATTTAGCACTCTTCTCAAGCCAGTGCTTTTTAGGCTTTGTTTGCTTACCTTATTCGACCACATCATCACTTCAAGTTTTATTGATTTCCCAAGGTAACCTGCTTCCTACGGCCATTCAAAATGGCGGCCAGCTCTAAGAAGCCTCCGTGTACGCATGAAGACGTGAACTCGATATTCCTGAACAGCGAGACGGTGCTGTTCCTCCATCAGATATTTTTCAAAGGCCTCACGTCTAGGATGGAGTCGTGGCCTACGCTCGTATTAGGTGAGTTTCTTTTCTGATAATGTTATATACTCGTATATAGAAAGTAAGGAGTCTTTATTAGACATTAATGAAACGTAAAAGAAAAACTATATTATATACCAAAACTATACTAAAAACCCATCTTTTGTTCTTTCTTGAAGATGCGTCACGCCAAAATAACAGGTGGTACCAGTGCCGTAACTAGGGTGGTGCCAGAGATGCCCGCAGGCACAGGGTGTAATCCTGGAGGGGCAAGTTAGTTAGTTAGAAGCAGATAGAGAAGCTCGCATCGGGCGCATAAATGGCTAGACGGCACTGGGTGGCACCACACATACTTAAATCTAATTTATAATTATTCGTTTTTGATTTGAACAACTTTCTCGCAGTCTAAACATGCACTCTAGTTGAATCTGTAGTTTTAGCAGTAAAAATCCATACATCATTTTCTTTCCTAACAAGCCATTTCAGATTTTAGACCCAAATTGTGATTTTATGATGCAATAAAGTGGCACTCTCCTCATATACTTAGTGGGTACCCTGCATACAGGAGACCTATTCGACATGCTGCTCCCAATGCTCACGATCTACCAGGAGTACGTGCGCAACCACCACTACTCGCTGCAGGTCCTCACGGAGTGCAAGCAGTCGCAGCCGTTCGCGCAGCTCCTGGCGAGGCTGGAGACCAAGTCCGCTCTCCAGGGACGCTCGCTGGAGACCTTCCTTACGTATCCTATGCACCAGGTTGGGGAGCTCTTATTTTGTTTATTGATAAATTGAATGTTTTTTTTTTTCATCCGTTCTTAGTCATTTGTGACGTAAAGATATACGGTGTTACAACGGTATGTATTAGACGTAAGGCGTCACCTAAAATGATTTTAGAATGAAGAATGGTAGTCAGGGTATCAAATCTACATGTATTCGAATATTAGCAACTGGAAACTATAACTCATAGGTGAAAACTTGTAATATAATAGGCTATTATTTAGATACTACTATTAAAATAATATGTTATAAATTGCTGTAAATAAATAAATATAAGGTTATTTAAGTACCAACCTACTTATAGCGAAGATAACATATTTAAATTGTAAATTAAAATGATGTCTGTTTATATTTGGTATGGGACTAACACAGATCCCGCGGTACATAATCACGCTGCACGAGCTGCTGGCGCACACGCCGCACGACCACGTGGAGCGCCGCTCGCTGCAGCACGCGCGCGCGCAGCTCGAGGAGCTGTCGCGGCAGATGCACGACGAGGTGACAAAAACAATAACAATGTGATTATAATACGACTTCCTCTTTTGTATCCCACTCATTTGCACCACTTCAATGGGCGATGGAACGGACTATGCTCCAAATTTCTCTAAATTACATCATGGTACGTAATAACGGTACTAGTTGAAGAACAAAAGTTGCAGAGAAAGATGAGGTAAAAAGGTTGAAATAGCTAATACAACTAATGGGAATGAATGGAAATCACAAGTGGCGTGGAAACCACTGAGCGAGATCCACTTGATAGAAACTCAAAAAGTTGTAGAAAGAAGAGAAATAAACCACCGTACTTAACCTAATTAATTATCATACCTACGAGTATATTTTACATATCCCTACACCTTGCAGGTGAGTGAAACTGAAAACCTCAGGAAGAATTTAGCGGTGGAGCGAATGATCATCGAAGGTTGTGATATTCTACTGGATGTCAACCAAGTCTTCATACGGCAAGGTACGTATATTCTGGCGTACCTGACTGGTGTTATTGATTGCTGAAATATATAAAGTTGTTGTTTGATTATATATGCGCCCTATACGAGCTTCTTTACTTCACTCTAGAATGCTATTTCTACGCATATTATTACTTTCTTTAAATAACTGTTACTTTAATTTGGAGGTAGCATGGGCTTATTTCTCATAGTCAACATTTTAGGTTTCCTTTCGGGGGATTAGAAGAATCCAATTTACAATTGTTAATTTCAAATTTCTTGCAAAATTCAAAAGTTACAATGGACTAAAATATGTTTTATTCCTATCTAGGCACTTTATCCCAAGTGGTCGGCAAAGGACGTCGAGCGTCATTACAATCTCGCCAAGCGTTCCTGTTCAGCAATCACCTCCTGTTAACTACCAGAGCTACTGGAGGAAGGCTACATCTTCCGCCGGCAGGAAGACTTCCGTTGCATGACGCGTTGTTGGTTGAAGACCCTTCCAATCATGATGATGATGGTAAGAGTAAACAGGAGATCCATAAAACATATTTTTATAATTATAAATTCTTCAGTTTTTCTATATCTTACATAATGATAATCTTTTAGATTCAACATCAGTGTGTACATCTCCTGGTGGTGATATCTACCAAGGCAAGGACTTCAAGATTCTGGTTGAAGTGAAGGGAGAACAGATTTGTGCACATTTGGGTAAGAACTTATAATAGTATGTTTTCGAATAATTAACTTAAGAAATGTCATAATGAAAAATCATGCTTATCAAAGAAAAGTTTAACATCATCAATGTTATCTAACTTGACTGACTAGTGTAGTATGGAAGAAATCTCATGATGCTTGTACGTACGCGTGTAGTCGGGACATGTCTATATAAAACTTTGCTTTATCCCTCAGTGGCAGCAACAGTAGAAGAGAAAGCAGCATGGACGAGCGAGTTGGCACAATGCATGGAAAGTGCTGCTCTAACAGAACTACTGCGAGCTTGTGGTGCGTGTGGAGCAGCGTCAGCGAGTCTACCGGCTTGTCGATCAGACAGAGCTCTATTTACTGACGATGTTGATATACGGTTCAGTCGCACGCTCAACTCTTGTAAAGTACCGCAGATAAGATCTGCTACACCGCAACGGTTGCTACAGAGATTGACCGGTAAGTACATTTTGATCGGAGATGAAGGAATAAATTACCTTTCATCTCAGCATTCTCTTCTTCATCCATCCATCTCTTCTTTGAGAATCATCTTTACCAAGGAAATAAGACATTTTTATTTCGTTCTAGATCTCCGCTTTCTGTCAGTGGACTTCTTAAACACTTTCCTGTTGACATACCGTGTGTTCACGGACGGAGTGACAGTATTGGAGGCGCTGAAGCAAGTTTTCTACGAGCAGTCGCAGCAAGAGATGGAACTAGCTCCACCTCCGGATGCCACCAGGAAGACAAGTGCCGCCAGTACCGTTTCTGGTTAGTTAAATACATGAATTTTCTTGCAGTCATTGTAAAATGTGATAGAGGCCCATCCTCTGTAAAATGTGATAGAGGATGGGGAGAAAGTGAGAAAGAAAATATACTACTATCCAAACATTGATTGATCTTCCAAACTTTTCCAATAATAAAAAAAACTTTTTATGAAGAATGATGATTCAAAATGTCTATAGGTTACGGCTCAGAATACAGCGACAGAGATTGGCAGTCACGATTCTGGAAAGCATCTAGAAAGAGTAAGTACAAACAATATTATAGAAGTAGATTTAATTGGTCTATTGCTTTTTAATATTTCCTATTTTTTAGGTGAGGAAGACGACAAACTGTCACCGTATTTAATGGCGCCATCTAGAAGAACATCATCTGTTAGTAAGGTAAGATGAAATTGATATCCTGTTTTATACGGATCATAATAAAAATGCAAAACCCATAAACATTATATCTTTATTCAATAATACATGCTTACCAAAGGCTGAGGAAGACAACAGTCACTTAACAATACCCAAAATAATGGCCACATCATCTAGCAATGAAACATTAAAAGGTAATAATCAAAATATTATAGAGTTTGTTTAGAACTTATCATCATAAGCATTAGGTAGACTATTGAGACTACTGAGAGAGGAAAACTGTTTACTTTTATGCTTTACAAATATTTTTTTTTTTTTTACTTTGTATAGGCTTGTATTTGACCACAATCTCACTATGGTAAGTGATGATGTGGCCGAAGGTGGTAAGCATACAAAGCCTAGAAGGAACTGGCTCTCAATTGCAGCTGCCGGAACACACCAATAGGTGTTTGGCGACAGATTTTTAACTTGAGGGTGGTAGCGAGCCAGACGGGTACTACAAAGTACCCTACCACCGCGCTATGGTTTCCTCGCAATGTTTTCCTTCACCGAAAGCTCAAGCTCATTGTAGGATTCGAACCCACGACCTTCGCCGCGGCATCCGACGTCACTACCACTGAGCTATCATCGCCTTAATTCTCATAGCGGAAACTCAATTTGTAACCATTAATAACTTACTTACGTGCAAAGGAACATCGCCATCTTCTCCCGGAGCAATAAGTTCAGTAACACTAGTAGGGAGTCCAAAGAAGGTCAGTTCAGGTGATCCAACTAAACCAGAACGCAAATCCCCAACAAAAGACAATGACGCAGCTGCTGGCATCACTAAAGATGAGAGCATAGAAATGGTGGACCAGAGCGATGAAGATATAAAATATAAAGAAGAGGAACCGGAGAAAAGTAAAATCAAGAAGGACGACAAGTTTAAAATATCCCAGAGGTTTTCGGAGGTATGTAATGTAAGTGTATCAGACTATTCTTATTCTTCTTCTTTATCTCTTGGTCGCCTGGTTTTTGTGGTCGGAGTTTGGTTTCTCATATAAATTTGGCAATCTCTTTTTTTTGTGTGCAACTAATTGATACAGTTAAATAGACTACTTTTATGTTTTATAAGAAGAGTTATGGATTGTGATTTAAACGTCTGATATTATTCAGCTTTTTATAAAAACAAATGCTCTTCCTTCAACTTATTATTAGTTCAAACAAGTAGCTTCAAGTAATCATTATTTAGCCTTAGCTTTCATCAGAAATAATAATTCACAGCGAGTTCGCACCATGTCGGAAAGTCCACGACGCTTACAGCCATCAGCTGCAGCAGCTGCATCTGAAGCCAGGAGACGATCTGAAAGCGCTAGAGAAGCAGCACATGCAGCTGAAGAACAACGCAGGGCTTCGGACTCGGGACGATATGCACCGAGAAGATCTGTTAGGTATTATATTTGGACTCTCATTAGTTAATATGTACTTATCAGAACTTGGAACGAGATTAAATGCAAATGAAGAATCAGTAGTCAGTTGTTAAAGTAGGTACGAAAAAAAGAAAAAGATAGGGCTTCTGTTCAGGCCAGAACGAGTCAAGATCTATCAAGTTTTATATTATTAAGCTGGGTATCATGTTCCGACAGTCCTCGGCTGATCAGAACTTTGTAGACTTGTCAATAACGATGACTTTCCTTTACATGAAAATTTGGGAATTCAGAATAAGATAAACAACTAATGTGACTGTATGTTGCACAGTGAACGACGCTACACGAATTCATCAATCAACAGCGAGCGGCGTCGGTATTGGGGTGGTTCAGAACCAAGGTCTTCGGTCACCTCTCAAGTGTCACAAGTGGCTCAAGTAAGATAAAATTAAATATTTCATCAATTTTAATAGATGTTCAGACGACTTTATACATGTCTCTTTGATTGTCACTGTTGATTTGATCTCTTGTATCATTATCAATCAGAGCTACAATATCACCTCACTAGCTTCTGTACCGCGGTTTCATGCACGTTCCAGAGGTATCGTATATTTTCCCGGGATAAAAAGTAGCCTATAGCTTTCCTTGACTCGAACCAGTAGTTCCTGAGATTAGAGCATTCAACCAAATACACGAACAAACTCTTCAGCTTTATAATATTAACAATTGAATTTAATCCATCTTTATGATACAGAACTACCGCCGTGAGACCAGCCAACCTAAAGCTGGCGTCGTTATCACATCTTTCAGACAATCACATAGAAGGTAAGACCCATTCTTAATAGTATATTATATCTAAATCATCCTCTCTCTTATTCGTGACACCAATGAAATTCATGACTAATTTAATAACTGTGTGTAGCACAAAATGGGAATTCACAATTCTCAATGTTGTGGCATGAACTCACCTTTTATCATATTCTAAAATTCTCTGATGGTTCTTCGACCGTTTGGTCTATGCACGATGAATTTGTAATCATTTTGATTTTGAATCAAATCTTCTAGTTTCAGTTTTGTTGGTTTCATTTCTATTAACATTTTGATAATATAATAATTCATATTCATTTAACAGCTTTGGAAAAGACCTGTTGTGGTGAGTGATCGGTGGAGGTAATGGTAGCGAACAGACAGTAGAGATGCAGTAGAGGAGTATTTTTCGAAATTTTGCTTTACCTTAGAGTATTCTGTTTTATGACCCTTCTATAAGAATTTTATGTACAATCCATCAAGAATGTAGATGAATAGATGCCCAATAACATGACACCACAACAAAAACACCTTTATATTTGACATATTTAACATATTTTAACTTTGTAATACTTTTGGAATATCAATGAAGCACTTACGTTACCCTACACCGAATTTATGGAATTTTGGATTTTCTATTTCAATATCTTTGAATTCCTCATATCATCAATTACATCATCGTTATCATCTTGAACACTAAACATTTTCATCTACAATATATATTATTATCGTGATTAGTTTTATTTTAATGCTTTTGATAGTATTTTCAAAATTTTAGAATTTCGCACTATTTGATTATTTTTTGGTATTAGCTGGTAAAAAGTAATTGGCACAAAGATTTAAAGTAAAATAATATATTTTTGTTTACCGTTGTCATAAATGTATCATATAAATTATTTATAGCAGACACTTATGTCCATAGACATATTAAATGATACATAAATAAATGTTCTTATTAAACCTATGCATGCTCACTAAAATAATACTTAATACTAACTAACATTCTAAAACATCATTAACTCTAATATAAATCTACACTTTCAACTTGCCTGTCTTTTAAACTCTAAACTTCACCTAGATTCTTTGCATGATCACTATTACTGTCTTCCACATACTATATCAACTATCCTACTGTTTATTTTGAATTATCTACAATACTTACCTAGTTTCATAATCTGTCACTTATTACCAATGTAGCATATCCAAAAGTCCTTTTAAATCTGCAATGTCAAAAGCACCTCCTACGGTATGGTTGCCTAATGTTACATGTTGGTTTAGGAGCAGTACATCTACAGCAGCAGTAGCTTTCGCTGTGGCTACTTCAGCATCATCGAACCCAAGGTCTCCGCCACCTACCTCACCACCAGCAACCAGACGTGATTCAGTCATATCTACAGCAGCTACAATGAGAGTTTTAAATGTTTTGAGGTTAGTTTCCATGAGAAATAAAAATAATCTATTTAAATGCAAATTATTATCCATTGGCGAATTAATTTATATTGTTACCTATACCTTTTTATGTAATTTCTCGAAAATATTTTTTTATTCACAGACACTGGATCTCCAAGCACTCCACGGACTTTTGGTCCAACGAGCGCCTCCGAGGCTTAACTATGGACTTCCTCAAGGAGATAGAAGGCAGTCCAGGTTTGCTTCCAGCTGAACATAAGGCTGCAGCACAATTGCTTCGTCTGCTTGAACGAGCTCCTGATAGACTTGTGGATTTGCAGACTTTGTTCGATCCGCCAGGAGTGAGTTACTGTGATAGACATACAAAAATCTTCCTTAAAAATGTCTGCTATAATAGGGTTTGCCATATTTTTCAACTATTGGCTCTGTGGTTTTACTCGCGCTATAGAGTTGTTTTAGTTTAAGGTATAGTCAATATATGTGGTAAGTTTGATCCAAATCCGTTCAGCAATTACGATGTGATTGAGTAATAAAAACCTACTATGTTTATGATGGATTATCGCTTCTTCGTCTATTTCGATTGCAATTGTTTTACACTAAGTAGATGCTGATAAGTAAGGCATTCGGTACACTCAACATTCCTGTATCTCTAAAATATAATGATCATCATCATTAAAAACCAGTAATATTATGTGTGTATGATACCAAGGTATGCGTATTTCAGGTACCAACAAAAGAAAGTGTCGAAACGTTATCAGCTCTAGAAATTGCTGAGCAAATGACTTATTTGGACTATCAGATATTCAGAAACATCCACAGCGAGTGAGTAACGAATTGACTTTGACGATCGAATATTTTTCTGGAACATTCTAATAATTGCTATTTAATGTTCTTTAGGGAATTTCTAGGCCAAGCATGGACGAAGGCAGATAAAGCTGAGAGAGCACCGCATATTTTGATGATGACTGCACATTTCAATCACATCTCAAATCTCGTTATATCTGAGATTCTCAAGAAATACACTTTGGCTGGTAAGACGAATTTATCGTCATTATTTTCTTTTATTATATTTTGGGGATAATAAATTTTAATAATTCATCTCTGTCATTGGTCTGCCTAAAATCTAAACTTGAGGTCATTATTAAAATTAATCACTTTTCTAATCTAAGGTCGAGTGGCAACAATCGAGAAATGGGCCGCAGTAGCAGATATAGCGCGGTGTCTTCATAATTTCAACGGAGTGCTCCAAGTTTGTGCAGCATTGTCCAACACCTCAGTGTATCGTCTAAAAAAGACTTGGGAGAAGGTATCGAAGACTGTAAGTATAAATTGTAGCTAGTATATTCTAAAATAATAGATGCAATTAAATATCCCTATAATGTGGTTTAAATAATAATTCGTTTATTAGTTTGTAAATCTGGGAGAAGTTTACTAAGAATATTTATCAACTTTTAAATTACAGAGCAAGCAAACCATAGAGCGAATGCAGACTATAATATCATCAGAATGTAGGTTCAGAATATTGAGAGACGCTTTACACAGATGTGATCCACCTTGCATTCCTTACTTGGGAATGTATTTGTCAGATCTCTCCTTCATCGAAGAAGGAACGTCGAACTACACACCTGATGGTCTACTTAACTTTTCTAAGATGAGAATGGTAAGTTTATAAAGAGCCACGTGAAAATAATAATTTTTGCCTTATTTAATGATTATCTAATAAAATTTCAGATTGCGCACGTGATTCGAGAAATAAGGAACTTTCAACAAACTCCATACAAAATTGATCATATACCAAAGGTAGGGTTTATTTCCCAATTTATATGTTAAGGTAGATGGATTTACGGGAAAAGGAAGATCAGAAAAGGATTATATGAATAGGAAAGGAGTGAATACTGATAGATAGAAGGGGTGAATGAAAGAGGCGTTCATATTGCGCTGACTTCAAATAATAGAGATTTGAGTAGGGATGGAGGATATGATCTTGATTATTATCCGTGACTTCCTCCTGGAACTTCTAGGAAGATTAGTACACTTTATTTCCAAAGCTAGAGGTCATGTTTCTCGATCGGCGATAACTAAGGGTAGGTACCCGTGATTAGTAGAGCCTAACGTCATTCTCCAAATCGGCATCTTACTTCCATCTCGAATTAAATTTGCGAATTTCTACGGGTCTTCTCCGAAAAACGACACACGATAGTCCGATCACTGACACACTGACACAAGACGTAAATTTCGTGCAATTCTATCGGTTAATATTTGAAAACGGCGATCGGACCGTCTCGTATCGTTTTTCGGCGTAGTCCTTCAGTGCGGTAGCATAATTAGAAGACTACTTAATATAAAATTTGATATAATGATGAAATTAACTCTATGGAGAAGCAAATCAATAACAAATTTTAGAGTCAGCCATTTTGGAGTTGACAATGATCGTTATGGGGTCAGGTGTGCGAGTTCCTCTTGGACCGGTCGCTGGTGATAGCGGAGGAGCGGCAGTACACGCTATCGCTGGAGCTGGAGCCGCGGGTGGCGCGCGGCTCGTCGGCGGGGCTGGTGGGGCTGGCGGGGCACGCGGGGCTCGCGGGGCACGCGGGGCACGCACACTCGCACAGCGCCGCGCCCGCCTCGCCCGCCTCCTAGCGCCGGCGCCGCGCCTCCCTGGCTGCGCTCGCGCCGCTGCGCCCCGAGCGCTAAGGGAGACGCGTTATTACACTAGACACTCGGACGTTATTTTAATTATTCAGTTTCAGATTTTTTTTCCTCGCCCGGAGCGCTATGTCCTCGAGAAACGCATTATGTTATGCTAATTTGCATGCTGTAGAAATGTGGTATGTGAATTTTGAGGATTCTTTAGGGAATTTTTTGTTACATTTTTTGTGCTGTTTAGCAGTCTTCTATTGGATCCGGTATTCTGGACGGGGAGATGGTTTTTTTTGTTAATTAGTAGTAATTCTGGAATTTAACACACTGACTTAACTCGTACCTAATCTAACGCAACCAAACTGCAGAGTCGATGGTTTGTAGCAGTATGATGTCTAAAAAGTGTAGTCTATGTTGCTTATTAAACTGACATCCCAATTTGCTGACAAGTGTGCTTATTTTCTACAAATTGCGAAAAAAATATGTTATCAAAACCCAGTAGTATTACTAACTCTACGTTTATTAAATTATTGGCGTGTCTTTAGAAATAATACCCGAAGATGACAATTTACTTAAGGAGTAGGTATGTAATTGCAAATGTTCTACATACAAAGAATACAAACTTAATTCTCAAAACGACGCTTATTACTTGTTGTGATAACTCTAGCAATAAAATCAGTGGTTTGTATTGATTGTCTATTAATATGCAATTATACATAATATAAATGAATATAGTTTCAATACACTTTGGTTGGGCAATTAGGTCATATCACGCCCGTCAATGATCTTACGGTATGTTACAAAGTTTATAAAGGGTTTTTCAATAGGTGCGGGTAGATTTTGGCGGCCCGTGGCGGCCATTTTGTTTTGGTGACATCTGTCAAATCTGTTTTTTATTATTACACGCAAATTACACTTTTACATATGAAGTACGCTTTATATTTTACGACAATACAAAAAAAAAGTATAAAAGTATTAAAAATAAGGAATATATAAAAATCTACAAATATATTAAATTACATACATTTTCCTTTGTGGATATTAAAAAATAATTTTATTATTATGGTTGTTAGCATTTATGTGTGTATAATAAAAAAAAACAAATGAAATGATATTCTATTAATTGTAAAACTTGCATCAAAAATATATATTGAAAACTATACTTATATGAAATATACCTATATATTTATCTAAGCAAATAAATACATTAACCACCTATCTAAAGGTACTCTATTTTTGTAAATTAGGTTTGATTGTCAATTAGGAATTTAGTGGAAAAATAACATTGAAACATATCATTTATTCATTGTGACCTAAATACATGAATTTTCTTAAATGATAATTCAAGTAATATTATCAAATTTGAGCTTCTGTATACATTTTCTTAATTCGGAATATCCTTTAAAAATTAAAACGTTTTAGGAATATTCAAATGAACTACTTGATGTCAAATAGAATTATCGACGGAAAATCTTTATTGGTAATGCAAAATGCTAAAATACTCCTTGTATTTTAGCATTTTTGAATGTTAAAAATCAGGCTCAAACTTGAATCCTTTGTAAAAAAAAAATTAGAAATTAGAAATAATGTTTCAAGATTCGTGTGAAAGTGGTTGTTAAATTTTACTTGTGGTTGTTATCGTCATTTCGACTGCTTTTATACAATTGTCTTTTACATTCCCGTTGTTCTCTCGTGCTTATTAGGTATATAATAGTGAAAAATTATTAGGGTCACCCAGGGAGCTACTCTTAGGCCCCATTTATTGAACTCATATATTTCTGATACAAAGTTCGTTTGATGTTATTTATTTAAAGATATTATTAAAATACAGTATTTTTTTTAATTTAATGATCGTTACTATCATATATTAAATAATAATAAGGTGTGAATTAAATGTGATCCTTCCTCAAAACTATAAATGTAAATGAGGGTATCGTCTTAATGTCTGATGTAACCTAAAGTGATTTCAAGTGAGAATAGTTACGCCTATAAGTCTTTTCTACGTCTTTTTCTAAATCATGTAATGTTAGTGTTAATTTAGATGGGTTTTTAAGTACACAACAGTAGCTGGCTATTAGATGTATTTCGGTTCGTTATAAAATGCATCTACTGCTTATAGAATAGCTTTATCTACACTGTTGTGTACTGGTTTTAGGTACTTAAGATAGTATAATGTGAGATGTTATAAGACATTATGGCTGTTTAAAATAATGAAAAAAAAAAAAGTATTTTTGGTGATTTCCCACTTACCTATTTTATAATGCACAATTTTAAAAGTATTATCACTATGAAAGGCTGTTATGAAATTTAAATAAAATCTAGTATCACTTCTATTAAAATAATAAATATTTTAAAGTAGGTACCTTTTTTTTCAAAATGTTTGGTCTTCTTCGTTATCTGATAGAATATTGTAGTTTTAGAACAAACATGACATACTTATATTGTAACTCTAAAATAATGATTGAAATATATCATTGTAAAATACTTATGAATAAATATAAATACGCTTCGATTTTAAACTCTTATGATTGGTTAATGAGAATTTTTTAATGAATACGTAAATTATTATGATACAAATTATGGTCGTAACCTACGGAACTACCTCTTCAAGTTCTAAATAAATATAGATAAATATATTATTATAAAATGTTAAATCTTTACATCGCTCATTATGTTTTTTTTTTATTATTATTGTAAACGATTATATTATCGAGAAAAATATCATCAATAATTAATAATATCTTGTGTATAATCTATGGCTTGGAGTATTTTATTCTCAATAATTAAAGAGGACTGTATTTTTTCTATGTAAAAAAATGTATGACCTTTTCCGTTGTATTATTGTTAAATTTACTAATATTTACTCAATTATATTACAAATATTTAATAATTGATTTACCACCATTATTTAATTGTAGGTAGAAAATGATTTATTAATTAAATTATATTGATAGAAAAAAAATAATTGTACACTAACCATATTGAATTTAGTTTTTACCTCGCTGATTTTAGTGATAGGTATTTATTTACTAATCTACATACCAATTTGTATCTTACGCCCTTATTGATTAAGTATCTAATTTATTTAATGATTAATAGTTATTTTTTCTGTGAAATTAGTTTTAATATAGTAAAACTTAATATTACGTCCTATTATCCAATTTACTGTTTAATTGAATCCATAATAATAATAACATGATAGTACAAAAATATACTATTACATTACACAAGATAATAGTAAAAAAAAAAAAAATGTTAACAAACTGTTATTAGTTTATAAAGTGTTTAAATACCTAAGTACCTACGTGCTGCCATACAAAAGACAAACATAAACGCGCTATTTTATCTATACTAATATTATAAAGCTGAAGAGTTTGTTTGTTTGGTTGAACGCACTAATCTCAGGTACTACTGGTTCGAATTGAAAAAATATTTTATTGTTGAATATGGGCTATCCAACTACTGCTACTGTAGATGAACCATATGTAATGCTTGTGTCTCATACAAAATGTGAACTTGTAACAACTGATGTTGATAGGTTATACGCAGTTCTGTCTTTACCATAGATAGCTATCTGCGTACCAAATTTCATCACGATCGGTTCTGGCGTGAAATTACTGTAATTCTACTTACTTGAACGGCCCCTTTGCAGAAGAATGACACAATTACATATTGAGTCTTTGACATCACATATTCCTGGAGTTCTCAAGTGTCATTCATATACTCACAAGTTCTGCAATATTCTCCATAATCCTCATTGTATAAATCTATCTCCACATATTGCTCGAGACTCGAGACACAAGCAATGTTGTTGTTGACTTAACCTCATGATATTGTTGTACCCTTCATTATAAAGTTGTCATTGTAAAGTTTTAAAACCGTTGTTTTATTTTCCTTTATACATCAAAGTCAAAGTCAAAGCCATTTATTCAGTTTAGGCCCTAGGAGGGCACTTATGAAGGTCGAATTTACTGAAGCTACCACCGATTCGGAAATCAGCCTTCAACTGAGAAGAACCGGCAAGAAACTCAGCAAGGTTACATTTTTTATATATATATATTTTTTTTTTTTTATAATCTGACTATTGGCTATATTTTTTCAATAACAGCAAAATTTACAATACAATATACAATTAAATCAAAAAGAAAAATACTAATACCAAGTAAATAATAAAATGTAACGCAAACAAGTTCTTATTGAACTTACATGGTTACTTACCTAAAGGTAATCATAGATGGCGCCACCGAAATACAACGTAAATGTGTCCAATGGCGTCGTGACATTAGTTTCGTCTTGTCATTGCTGCATTGTACAAATCGAGTCATTTACGTTATAACACAGTGGCGCCTCTAGCGGGGCATATTGGAAGTAAGGTTCTCTGTTGAAACAAAATTCGAAAACATTGATAGCTCATTGGTACGTCGAAGGTCGATTCGTGTTTTAGAATGATAAATTTCGGTGATGAAAAAAATTGAGAGGAAACCATACCATGGTGGTAGGATACTTTGTAGTACCCGTCTAGCGCCAACAACCCTCAAGTTGAAAATCTGTCGCCAAACAACTACCGGTGTGTTCCGGCCATATATTTGAAAGTCAGTTGTTTTCTGCTTTGTAAATTATGTCGATTAAAACATTGGCTGCAAATTTCCATTAGCATTTTACTAATCTACATAAGTAATAGAGGTCCATACCACCAAGAGGACCGTTTGTCAGCTTTCTGCTGACATAAAAGATATAGTTAAAATCGTAAAGGTACAAATGAATGTTAAATATTACTTACCTATACCTTATTCTTAAAAAGATTGATCCAGAATTTCAAATTCTTTCGCTGACTTCAAAACGGTTCTAATATCGTAATATACTTAACGAAAAAAGAATCATCAAAATCGATTCATACATTGGCGGAGTAATCGCGTAACAAACATAAAAAAAAAACATTACAGTTGAATTAGAACTTTTTCTTTTTTTTGAAGTCGGTTAAAAATGAAACAAGTTCGATTAATAAATTGCTATAAAATAAAATAATTAAATCCTAATTTGCTGTCAAAAGCTGACCTGACACTCGCTTTAGCTCATGCACCTTAACGTTTAGGAGTTAAGTAGGTAGCTACAGTCACGGTAATGATTATCGTGCTACAGTATTTCATCACCTGTCATAATTCAACCGTAATATATTTTGACTAACAATTTACCAAGTACACAAACTCGGACGGTTTTAGTTCTTACACAAACAAACAAGACGTCATTGAGATTGGCGTTATTTGTATAAACGAATATAGCTCACAAGTTGTTTGAGCTACTTATAATATAGGTGCACCCGGTATATAATAGATTAGATAATATTTACTTAAATTATTATTATAAGTATGTGGTAAAATTGATATTCTGTCACAAATATACAGATATTCAGGTGACTAGAAAATATGAACAACAAATTAAACTGTACTCCATGACAAGGCCCTAAAATGATTTGTAAAGTTAGGTTATCTCGTCGGGTTGTATTCCTACTTTCCTAGGTTCATTAATATTGTAACAGCTTTCCCCTAGTAATTTTGCACCATCTGTATCTGGTGTGGAGTGGAGTGGAGAGGAGTTTGGTGATCAGATTTCGACCTCTTTGCCGTTGTGGCCATTATTCCTATGTCATAGAGCTCAAGTATTCTACGGAGATGTATATGGTTACCTTACCTAGAAGTCTAGTACTTTTGAATACATTAAAATACAACATTTGATCAATACTTTTCATTGCAAAACAAATTTTATTTACATATATATAAGCGATACATTCACACAGCAACGGCACCGTTCTCGGTCTTCTCCGCTTCCTCAGCTTCTTTGAGAAGCTGCGCAGTGCCACACATTCGAACGTCTTTCGTGTACGCGATGACTGCGATGAAGAGTCCAGAGATGACCAGCCAGACGCCACCCATGTAGAAGGTCAGGTCCCAAGTGCCGGTCAAGTCGTAGAGCATACCTGCAGAATATGTAAATCAATTAATATCCTGAGATATTCATCACTCACAGCGATCCCAAAATAAGCAGAGCTCGTACTGTGGAAACCAAGTAGCTGATATAGTACATATACCTACATTAGATATTATTAAATAAAAATCTAAATACTTTCATTAAAATAAATTGAAAACCCAACGTCACTTTAAAAGATCCCGCCAAAAAGTCTTATGTGTGCTTGGTTAGTCAGTTAGTACAGCCGGCATAAAATGGCGGTATTAATAGAACGTAATTAGGGTCATGCATTCGCAGTTGAAATTGTTCTAGTAATATATTTTATTTTACAATTATTATTATATCACAATGATTAATTCGACCCATTTTCTTATCTACTCCACCGTAAACTGTATAGTAATGATTGTATAAAGCATCGTCCTCACCGCGAGCATTCGTTCGCGAGCAATCGCAATCGAATCCAACGCTCGGTTCAAGATCCTCATCTACTGAATATTCTTTGAATGCTAATTATAGGCGAATGCTCACGGTGAGGATAGTCCTTAATGATAATGTTCACTCTATCAGTGCATGTTTAGGTGGTAGGTAACTATAAAACCTAACATTTCATTTCATTTCATTGACGGGCCGGTTGGCATGGTTGGTAAGATACGCTATCTATCACGCCGCAGGTCGTGGGTTCGAATCCCACTCAGGACAAACATTTGTGTGCATGAACATGTCTGTTTGTCCTGTGTCTGGGTGTAATTATCTATATATGTATGTATTCACAAAAGAAAAGTAGTATATGTAGTATATCAGTTATCTGGCTCCCATAGCACAAGCTCTGCTTAGTTTGGGGTCAGATGGCCGTGTTTGAGGAATAATGTCCCAGAATATTTATTTATTTCAGTAAAAGAATTAGTTCCCTTTAGATACCGAGTGAAACCGCAGGCTGGAAGTATAATTGTAAGTTTTACCTCCAATTGGCGGTCCAACTAGATGTCCAATTCCTTGACTCAGCAGTATCAGTCCGTAAGCCACAGTAAAGCGGTCAATAGGCATCAGTTCCATCAATATAGCTGGCGTATAAGAGTATGAGCTGGCGAAAGACAGCCCGAATACTGCGGAGATGATGGCCAGGACCCAATAGTTGGTGATGAAGAGAGGGTAGATGGCGACTGACAGGCCGCAGATGACGAGGCAAATGGCGTAGGTTTTGGTGACGTTAATCCAGGGCTGGTCTCCTGCCCAACCGAGAACAACCTGGACAAAGAAAATAGAAGATGATACGAATATGATTCTAGAGTTCTGATTGTATATTCCTTGCATTATAGACAAGTATTTGTTTTAATTAATCTATAATTAATTTCATCAATTGTTACTGAGGTATTTTGTGTCTGCAGTGAGAATTTAGTTTTAGAATCAAACATTTGGATGCCAGCCACATCCACTACATTGCACTCGAACTCTATCTGCAATTCAATCGTTATCTGTTCCTGATTATTTTGATAGTGCTTTCATTCCATAACTGTATCATCATGACCACAATTCAAATGGCAATAGTTGAATTCATTTAATTTTGCATGGCGAGTGGGTGTGTCACATTATTTACTATCAATTGTCTAATTTAGATCACGAACTTTCTCTTACAAAATAGAACTGTTTATAAAATACTATCCACAAATTTGGTACGCATAAAATAGTCACGCGATGTCAGTGTTTTCAGTAATTTAGTAATAAAAATAAGAATATAGTTATTACATAATAAAGCACGTACTGCAGATTCCAAGCAATTATATTAAATTCAACTTACAATACCAATACTGCTGGCAACACCAATGATACTGATCATCATAGCACCTCCATCTACGCCACGAGCTGTCATGTAGGATTTGAGGAAGAAGTAGGGCACTATGAACCATACAGACAGAATGAGAGAGGACATGTTGAACATGAGGAAGTGGAATTCCGTGAACATTCTAAAGTCGAAGGAGTTCTTGAGTATCTGCCAAAGACGGTGGTACCATTTCTGTGAAGATATAAACAAGTTGTGGTTTTTTTTCATGTAATTAGGTATATTTATATATTATCGAGATTTTTTAAGATAAATCGGTTATTCCCCATGTATTAAATTCAAAGAAATAAATCATGCATTCAGTTACAAGCTACAAAAAAGTCAAAATTTTTCAAAATATTATAAAAAATATTACTTAGAATAATGATTGTTGATTACTATTTTATTCGTTATAAAAAGGGTAAAATAACTAAACCACTTCATGCATAGTGTACGTGAATATAAATAGCATAGATCTTTATCACAATTGGCATAATGTCAATGGACATAAATTCTTCCGAGATGAACAAATGTATTAATTATGATTAAATTCTCATATAATTACCATTTCATCATCAGATTCCGAATCAAGTGACCAAGAAGAATTCCTATAAATATCCGGTAATGACGACACTCTTAGTTTATATCGAGGTATTGACATCATTGCTCCACGGTGCATTAAAGAGTTTTTATATAGAGGCATATCTTTCAAACAATGATGGTCTGTGGATATTTGTCTGAACCAACTTTGTTGCGCAGGAGTCTTTGTGTTTCTATTAGCAGATGCAGATGGTTTCGGTTTTATTTGACTAGAATTTGCTGTGGTATTAGATTTAGTTGTTGTTACTGGATTCTTAGTTCCATTCTCTGGTTCTTTCTTTGCATCTAGCAATTTTACTTCAGTTTGATTTGTTGTTTCTGATTCTGATATCTTTTTAGCTTTCTTCACCTTGATTTGGACAGGTAATTTGGCCGGTTCATTCAGTGCATCAGCTGTCTCTACGTTTAGATTAACTTCTGAACGTCTTCTTGTAACCAATTCAGGGTAATTTTGTAATATAATATTGTAGAGACGTTTATTTGCCATCAGTTTTTCTATCACTTCCGCTGGGACCTGGAAAAATATATGCAAAATTATTAATTACAAACTAAAATTCATTACATTAGCTTATTTAATTTGCGCAAATTCAAAACATACCTGTTCATTTTGGCTTACGAAAGTTGGTAAATGAATTGCTGAATGCATTCTCTTATAATTTTGTTCTGCATTCATTTGTGTGGTCGCTTCCAACTCTTCCGCTTCAGCAATACTACTTGCCAATGTCGCTAAAATATATTCAGGACTTTGGCCACTTTCAACTAAAGATTTTAATTCTTCAGCTGTAAGGAATGTAGATTCTTCACCGATAGATCTCGAAGTAATGGAACCCGCACTAGAAGACTTTCTAGATCTAGATTTAGACAATCTTCGATCTCTTTTCATTTTCATCTCTAGCCATTCAGGATTTCTCATCAATGCTCCACACACGCACATATTTAATAGAGTCCCAGCTAATAAAACTACAGTGTTTCTCCAATCATAAATCTCCAGAAAGTAATGCGTCATTGGTGAATATATTAATGTCCCAAATCCTATTCCACAGGAAGCTAAGGATACAGCTAGATTTCGTCTCTTATCAAACCAGAATGCAACAGATACAACTGCAGTTACGTATAAGATTCCCATTGATAACCCGCTGAAGAAACCGAAAGTTAAACATAACATTTCGACAGAATTACTTACAGAAGCTAATAAGAACCCAATGGTGGACCACACACCAGCTATTATTGTCATCGTTCTGCAACCGTATCTATCAACTAGGGCGCTCATTACAGGTCCAGCTAATAAAGGAGTAGCTATAAAGAGACTTCCAATCAATGATGTCTTTGATTGAGTAGTTTCAAAATATTGTGTAAATTCTTCATGTAGTAAACCGAATGAAAATGCTAGTCCGTCAGCACAGGCTGAGACCATAAATGCTGCAATTACAACCACCCATCCCCAACCACCGTCAGGAATAGGAGGTAGTTTTTCATCATCAGAATCATCAGAGCATATACTGTCTTTATCGTCTAATCCTTCAAATTTGACACGTTCTATAGGAAATTCTGGATCATCTTTTGTGTAATGGGCTACGATATCGGTTTTTCCATCTTCTGATTTGATTGAATTGATTGTGTTGATGTCTTCTTTGCTTCCATCTTTTTTACTAACATTGTGTGGAGAGTTTCCTTTAGAGTCATCTGTGTCATTTGTAAAACCCATTATAACCCGATTATTTTTATGGCATCACAGACTTATATTTGAGGCCTGTAAATAAAATATAATTTTGTTATTACTTATTGAAATTCTTCTTAAATTTTACTCTTCAACAACTGATTCATTAACCGACTCAATGACATCCTCTTGCCATTTAAACTATCATGGGAACAAATGACTCATTAAAAATACTTCTATTGTTTGATCACAACTAGCCTGCCTAATAACAGCGATGTTACGTATATAAATTTTACAATATTTTTTTTTGATGTAGATAGGTAAGTATGTAAAGGAAGCAAAGCTCTACATATATTCTTCCACTCTTTCTCTCTTAATATATAACTAGCGCACAAAGCTTAGATGGATACTGGCTCTCAAGTGCAGCTGTTGGAATATACCGATATGCGCTTGGTGACAAATTTTGAGGACGCTCTAGAGTAGTGAGTCTTTTAGTGATAAGGGGCCAATTTAACAAAAATTCTGTCTTGCCATGGCCCACCAACTGTTTGGAGTTATATATCTATATCCCATATTAATGCAGCTGTTTATTTTTTACGATAAGAATTAATTCATTGAAACGATGTGTAGATTAGTAATTGTATATGGTATGAACAAGCACGCGATCGCGACACAAGGACCTGCAGATTCTGCTGTGAGGCAAATGAAACACCATTTGTATGAGTGCTATCCAATTATGCCTAAACGAAATACTCACCTGGGGAAAATTACACCCAGATGGAGTAAAATCAATTCCTGTCAAGAATATACTATATAGTTTATTATAGCTGCAAGTTTTGGCAGTGAAATCCTTTGATACAAGCTCTGGAAAGACTTGAAACAACCGCCTAACCCAAATAATTATATAATTTAGGTACTAAATGTATAGAAGAATTCCAGATGTTTAATGTTCAATTAATTGAACCGTAGTCGCCTACGCCATCAATTTATTTTCATTGTTGCGGACAGGATATACAATTACATTTAATTGTTAGTTTCATGTACTTGTGGCGTCTAGCCACAGTTCACATGGCAGGAAAAAGTGTTGCAATGGCAACCCTAACAGACATGCGCAGAAGGGGAATTACAATATGTCGAGATTGATGCGCGCACTTGTTTGTTTGGGCAATTCAAACTTTGTCTTTTGTGTTATCTACTTGTTATCATTGTGAACACGCAATATACTATTATAAATGAAAGAGACTGGACGTTTGATTTTGATCTTCAAACCTCTTCAGTGGTGACCCCGTTCGCTGTAAAGTGTAGTTTGCAAACTCTTGTGTGCGATGCAAGTACTACCTGTTGCCGCCATAACGGAAAAATAAAACTTTTCTTTTGCGCGGTGAAAACAATGTTTTACCAAAAACTACGCATTTGCTGTGTTTAACATCTTCGAACCTCTCGATATTGGAACATTGTATAGTTTTGTACAGTTTCTTGCAAGTTTCATGCACAGCATCATGTACCTACCTACCTACTGGTGCAAGCAGTAGTTTATCAGATCCTACTGGTGCTCACATACACCTCTCTATGCCGCAACATCTCTACATACCTATGAGAATATATGGGTGTAATTGCTGCTGCTGCCCCATTCCTGGAGGGCATACCTGGCGAGATACCACAACGAGTTCTCCCTTATCCTGCCACTGCAGGCCATTGCCTGCCATGCGAATACCATCTGGAGATTCAGGCCTTTACTAGTGAGGTATATGTTCTTCGGATGCTCGGTGAGAAATTTAAGTTTTTTTTTATAATTTTGTGGTGAAAGTGCACGGTTTGAAAACTAACTATACACTCAACATTAGCATCATAACTTTGTTGTAGTGTTATAACAATCTTGCAAACTTTATTATCTTATTGAAGTTATGGTTTTAAAATTTACCTAATGACATTCCTCATTGATTTTTTATTTTATTTTGTTTAATTCTACTATAACTATGTACTAACACTAGTACTTGTTAATTATAATTTACCATTTTGAGTTTCCTGTGTACTTAAATTGTTGATTTCTTCTGCATTTACATTATTAAAATAGAAACAGAAGTACAACTTACTTACCAATTGGAAGCTTAAGTGTAAATTTTAAAATATAGTAAATTACTTGATTGTCAGTCAGGTATAGTGTCAAGTTTGATATTGTCTCTATAACTTAGTTTTATCTCTGAATAATGCAACTATTACTTGCATGTTTTCATCTACTTGTATTTAAATTTATTAATACCATATAAATACTTAACATAATGCACTTGCACTATTATACTAATACTATTTTGTCATTAGTGCACCTATAAGACTTGTTTTGATTTTATTAGCTTAATCTGGATTTTGAGCCTATTATCACCATTTTATAACTGCATAGGGTAAATACTTACTTTCCTTGCCCAGTTATAATATTAAGCTTTATCGGTTATAGGATTTTTATTCCTTTTTTTCAACATATTATGTGCATTTGACATTAAACCTGTTTATTGTGCATGAGAACTATTGTTTAAGGTTTTTTTTTTAGGATTATAATTTTATTGTATATACCTATTGTGTGTCCTCATCTATTTTTGCTTGATTTTATTTCCCCAACTACTATTGTTTGGTACTTGGTGACTGTTTTCTTTAAATTATTAACATGTCTGTGGAATAGGAACTACAACAGCAGGTCAGGGAACTGCAGAGGCAATTAACACTTTTGTCTCCCACACATCCCTTGCCCTCAAATGTTAGTGGTGTAGCCATTAAATTAAGTAAATTTTGGGAGGACAAACCAAATTTATGGTTCGCACAGGCCGAAGCTCAATTCGAGATAGGTGGAATCACTCAGGATTCCACTAAATATGGCCACATTTTATCTGTTCTGGATGCTCGAGTGGCTGATGAGGTGGAGGATGTTATCGCAAATCCGCCGAAAACCGACAAATACGAGCACCTCAAAAAGGAGCTCATTCGCCGTTTGTCATCTTCGAAAGAGCAGCGTGTTAGGAAGCTATTGAGCGAAGAACAACTTGGGGACAGGAAACCGTCTGCTTTCCTCCGCCACCTTCGCTCGCTGGCTGGAACGGCTGTTGGAGATGAAGGCATATTGCGCGAACTGTGGATGCGCCGCCTGCCGCAAGAGGTTCAAAGGATCCTTATGGCTCAACTCGATTTGCCACTAGATAAGGTAGCTCAAATTGCTGACGCTATTGTCGAGACCCCTTCGACCTCAACGTCAACGGCAGTGCACGCGGCGTCTGCACCTTCACATATCGAACTCGACAGTATAAAAAATTGTCTGCTCGAGCTGTCGAAAAAGGTCGACGCCCTTACCGCCGGGCGCTCATCTCGACGTACCAGGTCCAACTCGCGTTCGCGTTCGAATTCTAGATCTTCATCTCAGTCCGCGCGCCTCTGTTGGTATCACAAAAAGTTTGCTACGAAAGCACAGAAGTGCATACGACCTTGTAGCTGGAAGCCTGACCAGCAGGGAAACATCAACAGCAGTCAGTAGTGGCGGCATCTGACTGTGATGATCATTGCAGCCGTCGTTTATTTGTTGTAGACTCTGGGTCCAACATTCGATACTTGATCGACACGGGTTCAGATATTTGCTGTTACCCACGTCAACTCCTTAAGGGTCGTTACAACCCTACTGAATTTGACGTCCGCGCGGCCAACGGAAGTGCTATAAAAACTTACGGCGCCATTTCTCTTCAATTGAATCTCGGATTGCGCCGCGTTTTTAGATGGAACTTCATCATCGCAGACGTGGGCACACCTATAATTGGTTCAGATTTTTTGGCTCATTACCACCTTTTACCAGACTGCCGTAACAGGAAGCTGATAGATGGCACCACGAGCCTCTCCACGCGTGCTACCATTGCACAAGTTACACAGGCCAGTGTAAAGACAATCGTTGCTGGAGATTCGCCATTTATAAAAATCTTGGAGGAGTTCCCGGATATAACGCGACCTCCTGGTGTCCACCGGATAATCAAACACTCGACGGTGCACCATATTATCACCACAGATGGCCCACCGGTTGCATGTCGCCCACGCCGCCTCGCTTCTCAAAAACTGCAGGCAGCCAAGAAGGAGTTCCAAGACATGGTCACTTCTGGGACGGCGCGACCTTCGAACAGTCCATGGTCCTCGCCATTACACATGGCAAGGAAGGGCCAAGACGGCTGGCGCCCCTGTGGGGATTACCGCGCCTTAAACGCACGCACGATCCCCGATCGTTATCCCGTGCGTCATATAGGGGACTTTAGCCAGGACTTGGCTGGATCTACGGTTTTTTCTACGGTAGACCTGGTCAAGGCTTATCAACAAATACCGGTTAGCCCCGAGGATATAGCCAAGACCGCAATAATCACGCCGTTCGGATTATATGAATTCCCTTATATGACGTTCGGGCTACGAAATGCGGGTCAAACCTTTCAAAGGTTTATGGACGAGGTAGTACGTGGCCTCGATTATTGTTTTCCCTATGTGGACGATATCTTGGTGTTCTCTCGCTCTATCGAGGAGCACACGCAGCATCTCCGTGCCCTCTTTCAACGTCTGTCCAAATATGGCGTCGTAGTTAATTCCTCGAAGTGTGTCTTCGGCGCCGAGGAAGTAACTTTCTTAGGCCACCGGATTACCAAAGATGGCACTAGTCCACCACAGGAACGTATCGAGGCCCTAAAGAATTACCCCTTGCCTAAGACAGTGGAGGGGTTGCGCAGATTTTTAGGCATGATAAACTTTTATCGCCGATTTCTGCCTAACGCGGCTGAGCTTCAAGCTCCCCTCATAGATATGCTGGCTTCTACTCAACTTAAGGGCGCAAAACCCGTTCCTTGGACGCCGAACTTGGAATTGGCTTTCCAAACATGCAAGGAGCACTTGGCCAATACTACCGTTTTGGCCCATCCAAATACTACTGCAGCTCTGGGACTTTTCACAGATGCTTCTTCCACCCATGTTGGAGCATGCCTCCAACAGCGTGTCGAAGATGATTGGCAGCCTCTTGCATTCTTTAGTAAAAAGCTTACCACCAAGCAATCCACCTGGCCGGCCTATTACCGAGAATTACTCGCCGTTTACGAGGCTGTTCAACATTTTCGACACGTTTTGGAGGCCCAACATGTGAGGATATACACTGATCATAAACCCCTGGTTTATGCGTTCTCACAGCATCGTGAAAAGTTACCTCCATCCCAACTCAACCAGTTATCGTTCATCTCACAATTTACGACTGATATCGTCCATATCAGTGGGAAGGACAACGTAGTCGCGGACACTATGTCTCGCATCGAAACCATAAGCCTCGAAGATAACTTTGTTGCACTCGCCGAAGATCAGGTGGAAAATGAAGAACTACGCAACATGATGAGTGACTCGTCCCTCAAACTAAACAAAGTTAACATTCCTGGGACAGATATCGTACTATATTGCGACACATCTACCGGAAAATCCCGACCGTTCGTCACACCAAAATTCCGTCGCACGGTGTTCGATAAGATTCACAATCTTAGCCACCCAAGCGCTCGAATTTCTGCAAAATTAGTATCGCAACGTTTTGTGTGGCCTAATATCCAAAGGGATTGCCGCAACTGGGCTCGAGTTTGCCTTGCTTGCCAACGTAGCAAGATTACTAGGCACACTAACTCGCCCCTTGGAACATTTGCCACACCCAGTAAGCGTTTCCGTCACGTGCACCTAGACATCATTGGCCCACTTCCATACAGCAAAGGTTACCATTACTGTTTAACAGCTGTGGACAGATTTTCTCGGTGGCCTGAAGCTTGGCCAATGGTGGGTATCACGGCGGAGGAAGTAGCTGAAACATTTTTCAGTGGCTGGATCGCACGATTTGGTGTCCCGTCCTTGGTCACGACAGATCAGGGCCGGCAATTTGAGTCCGCACTCTTTCAGGCTCTTATGCAGCTTTGTTCGGCCAAGCGCGTTCGTACCACGAGTTACCACCCTTGTGCGAATGGCTTGGTCGAGCGCATGCATCGCCAACTGAAAGCGGCTCTGATGTGTCACCAAGAAACGTGGTACAAAGCCTTGCCGGTGGTGCTTCTTGGCATGCGCGCCTCTCTTAAAGAGGATTTACAATCTTCGCCTGCCGAGCTTGTATACGGAGAACCTCTGTGCCTGCCCGGCGAGTTTATTACACCTTCTAGTTCCAACACTGACGTGTCAGGTTTCATTACTCAGTTGAGAAGTTTCATGTCCCAACTACAGCCTACTCCTACATCACGTCATGGAACGAAGGCTCATTTTATTCATAAAGATTTGGCAACGACAAGTCACGTTTTCCTGCGTGATGACACTATCAGGCCATCACTAAAACCTCCTTATACGGGTCCCTATAAGGTTGTATCTAGGAGGGACAAAACCATGACAATCGCCATTGGCGACAAGAACGTGCAGGTCAGTATTGACCGCGTTAAGCCGGCATATATCAACGGGTACGACGAGTTCTCCAACTCACCAGTCTCTCGGGTTCCAGATACGGCTCCTACTACAACTACCGCAGCCCCTGTTATGCCCGTTAATCCTGTTCCTACTGACCCTTCACTTACAGTTTCCACTCCTACTGCTAGTCCAGCTCCCTCACAACCTAAATACACCACGCGTTCGGGTCGTAACGTACGATTTAAAATGCCTTTTAACCTGTGACTGAGCTGTTGTATTTCCTTTTTCTTACTGAGATATCATTATTATTTTTATTTTGTATTCTGCATATTTTATTTTTCTCCGTGGGGGGGTGGTGTGGCGTCTAGCCACAGTTCACATGGCAGGAAAAAGTGTTGCAATGGCAACCCTAACAGACATGCGCAGAAGGGGAATTACAATATGTCGAGATTGATGCGCGCACTTGTTTGTTTGGGCAATTCAAACTTTGTCTTTTGTGTTATCTACTTGTTATCATTGTGAACACGCAATATACTATTATAAATGAAAGAGACTGGACGTTTGATTTTGATCTTCAAACCTCTTCATACTAATCTATATTTTTGGGTCTCACAAATAATGTTATGGATAAGTAATATAAGATATAAAGTCCTAATAAATGAAGTGGTACCTACGTTCCTTTTGAGGAATGATAGTAGGTCGTAAGTATTCCGAAAATAATAAAATAAAAATATTCAAAGAAACCTGAAATTGTACTTCATAAATAAAAGTAATAAATAAATAAAATAAAAGTAGGTTAATGTATTTTTAAATGATTTTTTATTTTTTTAATAATATCTAAATTTTACACCTGATTATGCTGTTAATGGTTTTAATTAATGCTTAGTAGTGATGAAGTACAATTTCAGGTTTTTTATTTTCATTAAAATTACGATCGAATATTTTTATTTAATCATTTTCGGAATACTTTTTGACCTGTACTATCATCCCTCAAAAGGAGCGTACTTCATTTATTAATACAAAACTAACTTGTATAATATAAAAAGTAAACATTAAGAAAAAAAATATCAATTCGACATTCGAAATAACTGTCAGATGTTCTCCGAGACATTAAACATACACATACACATACTTAATGGAATAATAATCCTTTAAAAAAAGCAAAATAATGATGTCATAATCATATGTTATTAAAATATATACTAACAATAGAACTGTAATATACCAAAAGCGAGACCTTGAAATATTGTTTCGTAATTTATGCTAAGCTCTAATATAAACTCTTCAACAACCACAAAACAATTTTAGTGAGTCGGTAAGGTTCATTTAAATATGGAACATGAATCGAAGGTTAAATTATGAGAAAGGAATAGTTACCTAGAACACCTGTCTCTCTCTATCTACTAAGATTGGAACTGTAGAAGGAAAACTAAACTAATATAGTAACTTACTTTCAACTTTTTTGTGTCAATAAGAAAATCTGGTAGAGATAAAATTTTCCAGTTTCATGAATTCCTGAAGGTAAAATTAATCACCGGTCACCGCCGCATATAGAATTTTGCATACATAGGTACCTATATGCAAATGCCTATATGCTCACATAGAAGAGCTCTTTTCATATTACGTAATCACTATATTATGTATCCTAAAGTGACTGAAATAAATTTAAATCGTTAGATATAGGTAATAGTGAAAGATATCGATATATTTATTATATTAAGTAAGTATAACCATTTAGGAAAATACTTAGATTATTATTATTATGTTAAAGTACCTGAATGACTACAGCCTACACAGACTACAGCCTTGAAGATTCTGCCTCTTTACTTATATCTATCTATACCTACTAACAAGTCTTTACTTAGGTAACCTATAAATACAAATAAAAAATTTGTTACGTTAGATTGTTGGTACAGACAGCAACAGATTCAAAACAAACTATACTTACCTATATATCAAGCCGCGTAAAGGAATATCGTTCTAAAGATATCCTAGGAGACTTTTACACACGGCTAGATTGTGAAATTAGCAGAGTTTGTTCAATGAAAACCAGATAACTGTAACTACATAAGTATATTTTTATTTCCAAATATATAATATTAGTTAATTACACCCAGACTCAGGACAAACAGACATGTTCATGCACACAAATATCTGTCCTGGGTAATAGGAATCTAACCCACGCACGACCTATAGTGTGATAGGTGGAATTTCTTACCAATCACGCTACCGGCTCGTCTATGGTCCAATTTTTACCCCAGTATAATCAAAGTCAAAGTCATTTATTCAGTTTAGGCTCTAGAAGGGCACTTATGAACGTCGAAGCTACTGAAGTTACCACCGGTAGGGAAATTAATAAATCACAATTCACATAATATTCACAATAAATAATGTTGGTAAATGCGGTTGGAAACGAAGTCATGGGCAGGCACGGATGGCTGGTCGTAAAACGGATATGCAGACCCATTCGGTTGCCATTCCGATCGGAAAGGGCGATTTTATTTCGTTAAATTTAGGCTGATGCTGTGTTAGTCGCAAAACTATTTTGCCGCGATTGTGTACCGATCGAATGCCTCATTCCAAATTGAAGTCTGAAATGAGAAAATAGGAGCCATCCTATTCAGTAGAGTACTTAATCGGTTCGTCTACCGAATCTGGACCGAAAGGGGATGGTTAATGTCACGCTACCAGCATATTAAACCATGTTAACTAAGTAGTTTTCGACAACATTCACATCTGTCTGACTGAACGTGATGTAATGTATGTCCGCACTGTCTTTCGATTTGATAAGGTTAGTTTGACAATGTTGTAATTTATCCTACCTACTAGTGACTTTTCATGGGCTTTAAAAAAAAAACCATTTGAGCTACTTGCTTCCGCCCTACTTGCTACAGTCCAGAATATATTCTATCTGTTCAAATTTCATAGCCTTTACGGAGTTAATTAAGTGGTAACAAACATTCACATTATACACACATAATATATTAAGTAGTAGGATTTTATTAATTCCACTTTATTATCAGTTTCATTGATGATAATGACCTAAATACCTACATGAGTACATTGACCTTTGATCTACAATAAATATTACTCATAAAAGGAAATATAATATTCCTCTAATATTTGTACGATGGTGATTACATCACTGGCGCCAACTTTTTGATTATGGACTCTATTAGGCTACGGAATAAGCGTCTGAAGAGCCAACTCAGTTTTTAAACGACTTCAAAAAAGTAGGAGGTTCTAAATGTTTCACTGTAAGTATATTTTTTTTAAAGTTTTTTTTTCATAAAAATTCTAAGCCTTAGGTCAATACAATTAATGTAACAAAGCTCTAAGTTTGCTTTTCATTTTATTTTTTGATAATTTTTATGGCCATTTCATTCATTCTATTTACTCTAACAAAACTAAAACTGAACTCTCTTGTTCTTCTTGAAAGGATCAATTGATTTTTGAATTCTTTATTTTTTTAAGTTGTTTTAAAACGATCTATATTTACTTAGAGTATTTACTTTCATCTCGCGTTTTTACTTGTTTTTTTTTGGAATTGCCACAACACATTGGCAACAACAATTTACAATTGCAACAGGTCGGTGACACCTAGCCTCAGTTATGTTTGCCTGCTTATCAACTAATGGACATTAAAAAAAAAGTAGCGTCGAACGCTGTCGCTACCGGTTCACTCAAAGCGTGTTCCGTGGCCTCGATCTTATTCACACAGTGACAGATGGCAGTCACTAGGTTATCAAACGTACATTATTTAACAATGTCTTTTTATTGTCATAAACCGAAATATAATCTAGTGTTAAGACAAATTATGTAATGGTATACATATTTAGTTATGAATTACCTACTGATATTTCGTAAATGTATTTTAATGAGTGGGTAATTAGATACTTAGAGTACGACCACTTATAAATTTTTAAACATACATTATTATTTAATACATATATTAATCGGTACCTAAGTATATTCAAAACATGAGTCAGTTATAACAACGAAAAGGGGTGCCAGCCAAGTGGGTGTGCAATGGAGTGAAATTTCGACATTAAATAAATTTTAAATTGGTCAAGTGCGTATCGGACACGCATTGTAAACACATCCCGTCTGAAGTATGTCCGTCGAATTACCAATGAGGATATTTAATCACTGCATACTAACTAGGTACTTATATTTTAGAATAAACTTAGAAGCGAGTGAGTTTTATTTCGTGTTCACCAGCTTGTCAATTCAAATTTGAATTATAAACGTCTTCGACAGAGATGGAAAAAAAAGCATAAGTACATAGTAAGTTAGTATAAACAGTACCAATCTGATATGTTCAGAATTGTATATCTATTATTTACGATAAGCATTGAAATAAATGAAATATACTTATTCCATTAATTAAATAATAATCATGGGAATTTTAATTATCACTTAGTTAGTAGTGTTAGTAGGTACATAATAGCTAACTATACAACTGGTATAATTTATTTTATCACTAACCTGCCTCTCAACAAAGTTAAAATAAACTTTTAAAACACTTACTAACAAAAATCACTTCACAGATAAAATGCATCTAAATAAGTTAACATCACTGTTTCATTTATTTCTGTCCGAGATAAGTTAGAGGGAGCTAAAAATAGATTCAAGCGACATGCTCGTCGCTTGGACGCGTCTACACTGACAGAGAAGGCTTGGCATTTTGAAGACCTGTTTTGTGATTCATAATAGGGCATTGAACGATAAATCGGAAATAAGCATTGCATTTGATTTTACATACAGACAGACAGACGGTGTGGCTATAGGTACTTATATATTGTATTGCAGCTAAGTTTTATCCATAAAATTTTTCATCATTTTTGTCTGGGTGTAATTATCTATATATGTATGTATTTACAAAAGAAAAGTAGTATATGTAGTATATCAGTTATCTGGCTTCCATAGTACAAGCTCTGCTTAGTTTGGGGTCAGATGGCCGTGTGTGAGGAATGTCCCAGAATATTTATTTATTTATTTTAAATATTTATCTACTTAGGGTTGTGGTCGTGGTTATGCTAATGCCGACATGGTTTTACCACATTCATTATAGATGACCACACGCGGTTATGGCACTATTCTATTTATAGAAACTCTAATCTAACTAAATCGGAATCTAACTACGATTATGTACACTTCTGATTTCCTAATTAGAGTTTCTACAAATAGGATAGTGTAATAACTGCTTTAGTTATGTTCTTATTTGTACTATTATTTATTCTGTGCTATTAATAGTATTGTTTGAGTTAAGAACACGAAACTACCTACTTAGATTATAATAAGTAGGTACCTATCTATGTAGGTTTATGAATGGAATACAATAGGTGCATTGTATGTACCTGATGGGTACCTACCATTTTATGTAGGTACTTATTTTAATGTAATTGAAATGATAGCGATAGCCAATTTTTCAATGTAATTGACATTGAAAAAATTGGCAAGGTTCTTGATTTTTAGCATACCTAGGTACCTACTAAGGTTTTAAAAAGAATGTGTCTTGTGTCTCGCCAGATCGGCGCCCACCAGAGTAACTTTATCGATCTGAAGTTAGGAATACGATATTTTTATAGCATAGCTTAGTTCAGTAGCTTAGATTGCATCTAACCACCGTGCCATTGTATTGTCATAGGCGTTTAACTTTTAAGTTTATGCACTGTTTTAAATTCAAGAAGCCTTGCTCTCAAGCTCATTATAAAATTCAAGTCTTTATCCTCATCTCTACATATCACGCCTTTTGTCTAAATACAAATGATATCATATTATTTTAAGTATTTTAATAAACTGCGATTTAAAAATATCTACGAAAGATAATTATTAAAACCTACTACACTGAATGAATACTATAAGGTAGGATAGAAGTTAATTATTTGGCAACATTTTTCATAAACGTCATTTTACGTTTGTCAATGAAAATAAATATCGAAATAAAGCAGCGCTCTTTTTCATTTCGGTCAAATCAAAATAAAATAATAACAAATCTTGAAAAATGGCTGAGAAACCGCCAGAAGATGGTTATATATCTGTCGTAGATGAAGAGCCAGAGATATTTGAGCTGCTGAAGTGGGATAACTCTCATACCCAGAAAGCCCAGGAGCCCAGACCTGTGGAGAAAGCAAAAAGTCCGGACAAAAGAGTTTCCAAGCCGCCAGATTTGGATCCATTCGACCTAAATGAGCCATCCTTCATAGAAACCTACAGGTTATCTAAGGATTTGACACGAAGCCTATGTGAGGAAATAACACCTGTGATGCCAGAATCCACAAAATCCATCGAATTCTCTGTTGAAAGTAAGGTAAGCTATATGCGGTTACATTGGCCGCGTTGACATGCGAAAACATTTTTGTATACTTAATTTTTTATTACTATAACTCCTCATAATTATTGAACTCATTAGGGTATTTGTCTGTATTCAAAATAAATTATCCAACACTAACCAATGTATAAAACATCTAAAAACAACGGGAAGCCACGATTATTTTATTAAATTTATCCTTATTATGATTTTAAAAATCTAACCATAAAGAGTATGCTATATAATTATGACGTCACATGCTTGTATTTCATACAAAACTCCATATAAACCTATCGTTTTGACATTTCATAAAAAGTGGCTGATTTGAATGTCACTCAAATACCCTATTTAGGCTTAATTCTTTGGCATACCTTAAATTCCACATGAAGTTACGTATTTTCGTAAGGAGTGAAACCATAGTGTGACCAAGCAATTGCTATACAAATTTTACCATACCACCCAGGAAATAGTCATTCAATAGTGTGCCATTGAACTCAACCAGCTAATGTTCCAGGTACTGGCAGCTTTATCATTCTATGCGACAGGTAAATACCAGAAATCAATACATGGTAAGACAGATCCCAACATAACTCAGTACTTTGTGAACACGGCAGTGATGCAGGTGACTGAGGCTATGAATCATCCTAGTATTGTTAAGAAATACATACACTTCCCTCACTTGAGGGGTGAGAGGGATATCATAAAAGCTAGGTGAGTTATAGAAATGCTATGCACTTTATTAGCATACAAACTCAAAACTTATATAAATATGGCTGTGTTAAGGCACTTCTGAATGTTTTAAATTGTCTATTATTGGTTCCTATTACACTTAATGTACACATAACAAGCCATATTTAATTTATCATTTCATTGTCTATAACAAGCGGTTTCACCCGTGACAAATTACCCTTTAACCAATAAAAGTAACCTAAGTTATTCCTTATAACATCAGCTATCTGCCAGAGAATGTCCCATCAAATTCGTCCAGCCGTTTGAGAGTAGCTGGAACAGATAGACAGACAAAAATTTTAAAAATTGTTCTTTTATTATAAGAACTGTACATATTTCATAAGCATTTAGTAAAAAGCTGTTATTTTGATGTTACAAACGGACACTTCAATTTTATTTGTTTGTAGAGATATTATATAATAACTATATTATTTAGTGAAAATTATAATTGCAATTTATGTATTTTTAATTGTATGTTGTAATTTCATGGGTAACTTTGTTTTGTCATTAATAAGCCAGCAGCCAATCCTGCCTTCATTAATAACTTTTTCAGATTTTACATGAAGTATGGCATCCCAAATGTGGTGGGTAGCGTGGATTGCACGCACGTACCAATTGCACGCCCTGATGAGGACCAGAAGAGTCACTTCAATAAATCATATCATTCCAAGAAAGTTCAGATTGTGAGTAACAACATTTTGAACTTTTTAAAACCCTAACTGTCAATTTTCATTACAATAACAGTTGGTAACAAAAACAAATAAAAACCGACCAAGTGCGAGTCGGACTCGCGCACCGAGGGTTGCGTACAAACTTCGTCCATCAAGGGAAATGCACAATTTTATTTTTTACCTTATTTGAGGTTGGTGCCAATTAAGCTAGATCTCTAAATTGTATGAGCGCCCATACAACTCAGAGGTCTTTATTAATTGGCGTAACTATGTATGTATGGGGACACCCTTTAATTTTCAACTTTTTTATTTTTTAGAATTTTTCCTTTATTTGTGCTGTAAGACCTTGCTTTTTGCCATTTTTTTTTATATTTGAGTTGATTGAATGAAAGCGGTTTACGATTTATGACGTATTAAAAAAAAACTACTTACTAGATCTCGTTCAAACCAATTTTCGGTGGAAGTTTGCATGGTAATGTACATCATATATATTTTTTAGTTTTATCATTCTCTTATTTTAGAAGTTACAGGGGGGGGACCAACATTTTACCATTTTGGAGTGTCTCTCGCGCAAACTATTCAGTTTAGAAAAAAATGATATTAGAAACCTCAATATCATTTTTGAAGACCTATCCATAGATACCCCACACTTATGGGTTTGACGAAAAAAAAAATTTTGAGTTTCAGTTCTAAGTATGGGGAACCCCCAAAATTTATTGTTTTTTTTCTATTTTTGTGTAAAAATCTTGATGCGGTTCACAGAATACATCTGCTTACCAAGTTTCGACAGTATAGCTCTTATAGTTTCGGAAAAAAGTGACTGTGACATACGGACGGACAGACAGACAGACATGACGAATCTATAAGGGTTCCGTTTTTTGCCATTTGGCTACGTAACCCTAAAAACAGAAAATGAAAAGGGTGGCTCCATAACTGCTCAGTGGTAGTGAAGTCTGGCTTTGTAATACCCGCATGCCTGGCTACCACCCTTAAGTTGAAAATCTATCGCCAATCACCTATTGGTGTGTTCCGGCAGCTGTATTTGAGAGCCTGTTACTTGCCACATCATTACTTACCAATGTGGTCAAACACAAACCTATACATAGTAATTTACTTAGCAGCTTTAACTTCACATACATTTAATATCACAGTATTTTACATCTGAATGACTATAAATTATAATTGCAGATCTGCGACAGTGATTTAACGATAATAAGCGTGGACGCGACGGCGGGAGGGAGCTACTCGCACGACGCGATCCTGGGCCGGCACCCCGTCACCGTCGACCTGCGCAGCCTCAACCTCGCCGGGGAGCCCTGCTGGCTGCTCGGTGA
Source organism: Tetheella fluctuosa (assembly GCA_951216915.1). Lineage (NCBI taxonomy): Eukaryota > Metazoa > Arthropoda > Insecta > Lepidoptera > Drepanidae > Tetheella > Tetheella fluctuosa. The sequence continues at coordinate 10,375,137 of OX578229.1, read as the reverse complement.
GTACTGGGACCTGGGTGGGGTGGGGTGGTCTGTGTGGGTAGTTTGACAATGGCAAATGATGAAAGCTCTATTGATGAAAGATGAGATTGCTTTGCATATCCTATTAATTTATATGCGACTTTTTGTTTGTTGTTTTGCTCAAACTTATAATGGCTGATGAATTTGAATTTTATATATCCAGGTGATTTTTTTATCACTGGCAATACTTGCAGGGGTGGAAGTACTCATCAATGTGAATTCTAATATCGCGTAAAATCATATGATTGCTTCATACATTTTGGTCGAGTAGGTATTAAACTTTTGTATGGAACAGCTGATAATTTTTTCAACAGTTAGTCCCATAATAAAAATTGTTCATATTGATGAGTACTTCAACCCCTGCAAGTATTGCCAGTGACTAAAAAGTCACTGGCTGTCAAATTGTCTTAAGCACAGTGATTGAATTCCAGGTGGCCCACATTACACCCAGAAAGTCTACATGATGACACCAATACCCAAGATAACAAAGAAATCCCCCGTCTCACCGGAAAAGTATTACACGACCATTCACAGTCAAACACACTCCGCTGTAATAGATACTATCAAACAGCTGAAAAGCAGATGGAAATGCTTACAAGCAACATGTAACAAACAGTTTGATCCGTCGACTGTTGCTCAAATAATTGTTGCATGCTGTGTGCTAAATAATATCTGTAACAGGAGAGGGTTGCCTCTAGTACAGATGACGCAGACAGAAGAAAGGTTAGAAGCTATGAAGCAGAAGGTAGCTAATAGCCCGATACCAAGAAAGCAAGTTGAGGATCAGAACGGTGTGCAAACTAGAGCAAGGTTAGTCGAGAGGCTTTGGAACGAACGGAGAGTGGCTCCGGAGTGTAATGCTCCTAAGAAACGTATGTCTAAGAAAGATAGGATATTGGAAAGTCATCATTCTCAACAAACTCAGAGTAATCATAATCTGAATCAGAGCCAGAATCAGAATCAAAGTCAGCAGTTGCACCAAGTACATCATGAGGATATGAGTAAGAGGCCTAGGATTATAACAATGAATAATCCGACGACATATTCTATAGGTATGCCTCCTGGTTGGGGTCACTATCCTCAACATTAAATGTATATAGGTACATATTTATATTGCGGCGAAATGGAATCGTGTACATTGAATTTTGAACTTTATCTTGATTGTATAAAGTACAAATTTGGGATCTAGAAACACTTCTCGCGCAGAGAAAACTTATTTAAAGTAATTTGGACCTTATACTATATAGAGATGAAGTTCAAAATGCAATGTACAAATTATCTTTGCAAAATTTGCAGTTTCCATTTCTCTGTATTGTAATTTGAACCTTATTGAATCTCGAATTGTGAAAATAATTGTATTTGCAAGGTTTTTATTGTATAGAACTATACTATAAGATAATATTAAGGACCTGTTCCACAGGGTGCTGATAAGTTCCTAACTTATCTGATAGATAGTGAACAGAATGAGGCGGTCTGCACAGAGAAGCTATCAGGAACTTATGCGACGGCCCTAAACCTTATAATTTGAGCTAAGAATAATGTTTGCAAAATCGTTGTATTTTTTATAATCTTATGAATGTATTTGAATGATAAGTTCTTTTTAATTTATAAGTGTTTATTTGAATGTTTCATGCAATAAATATATTGTTTATTCCCCAAATGAAGTAAAATAAAACACATTTATTGTGTACTAACACAATAAATGTTACACTACATTGTTTTTTTTTTTAATTAATAGTACATTATTAAAAGTTTATAATCTCTATACATGCAGTCTTATGAATAACATATTTTTAACATCATCTCTTTATTTTAGACCCTGAGTTCTTTAATTGGTGTGGAAATCTCAAAATAAGGACTAAAGTTTCAGAATTTAATTTTAAAAGTTTTCTAACTAGTTAATTTTAAGGTGACGCCGCGTTAAGCTTAAAAACCTGAAATTCAACGTGCTGCGTCCCGCTCCCTACTATAGCGACCTCTCATAGAAAACCCGCGTAAACGGAAAGGGCGTATGCGACAAAATGGTTTTTATTTTTTATTTTAAAAACTACAGATATATTTCATAAAACCTAAGTACAATTTATAGTATCAGTTTCAATGAATATATGTAGAAATTTTGGAACCTCAAATCGATCCTCAATGTCGGTAAAATTGGAATCTCTTATTTTAAAGAGGTCTTTTTGATTAATTATTTTGTGTTATAAAAGTTAACCAATCGTGTTATGCAATGGACAAAACATAGTCAAAGACACGATGAATTCTTACAGTAAATTTAATTTCGTTCGCTTTAGTCATTGTTGAGAAAAATCGGTATCCTTGCAACAAAAATCTTCAAGGCGTCGCCTTAAAGTGACGATATACGCGAATAACTCTGTCCCGCACTGAAGTAACGGGCGAGAGAGAGAAGGAACAATGGCTATTTCCTGGTAAAAACGACGTTTAAATTACCTACATAAAAAAAAAACATAAATTTTTTACAATGCAGCATAGCACAGCTCTGGTGGAAAGGCAGCCTTAAGATTTGAAACTAACTAATTTACTTAGCCATATAATTGATATTACGTACACTAATTGTATCGAATAATAGACACTTAAATTAATTAATATAATATTTTAAGATATGAGTGGAATAAAGGTGATCGCACATTATGTCAACACCGTACGCGCCGCATTGAGAATTCGTCGTATAAAATTATATCAAAGCTCGCACATTTCACCCGCACTGTATGCGCCGAATTTCATAAAATGCGATAGGTAGTTGCGGCTATGTGCGATCACCTTATGTTGGTTTATTATTTTACATTTTATAAACTTCAGTATTATGCAAAAAAAGAAATACATCTCGACCTTGTGCCAGAAAGAGACAAACAGTGGAACTGAGACAAAACAATCGCAAAATAAGCCTCTTATGTTAGATTACTTAGCGGTAGATTTTTTTTTTCGGGTCGGTTGGTATTATAAACGAATTTCATGTCTTCAAAATACATTAAAATATTCAAACTTTGTTCATTATGTACACAAATCCATTTCAGATTATTGAAACAAATTATAAAGGCAAGATAAAATTACCTATTTATCAAGTTTGACGCATTCCATACTCTTGGTGCGGTGGAGTACCTACATCGGCGGGTCCATTGAGTGCGTCGGAAATACAATAAACATTAAAAAAAAAACGAAAATGACTTGAAATAGCACCTGCAGGATGTTTTTTTTTATCACTGGCAATACTTGCAGGAATGGAAGTACTCATCAATATGAACAACTTTTATTATGGGGCTAACTCTGATATCGCGTAAAATAAAACGGTTGCTTCATACATTTTGATCGAGTAGGTATTGAACTTTTGTATGGAACAGCTGATAATTTTTTCATGATTTCACAGTTAGTCCCATAATAAAAGTTGTTCATTTTGATTGATGAAAACTTCCACCCCTGCAAGTATTGCGGGGGTGACTAAAAAATCACCCAGTATTTCATAATATGTTCGTTACATCATATTTTTTTTAATAGACTATGGAATTTTGTTAAGTGTATCTTATAACTTTAAACGAGCAATTCTATAAATATACATTTTATATCAATTTATTTCGTGTATTTCGGAAACGGCTCTAACAATTTTGATCAAATTTTGTATTTAGATGTTTTGCTTTTTAGGCGTATAACCAGAAAAAACGCGATTTTACAAAAAAAAAGAACGCCGAACATTCTCGGTCGCCCAGGTACTATATATATTTATGCTCTTAACTGTACCACCTTACCACCTTCGGCCACATCCGTACACTATACAATCTACAGAACTGTAGGACATAACAGACGGATAGTTCTTAACTGTCATCTCAATGAACAAGAGATGAAAAACTGCGAGACTTTAGTATTTGTCAAACGTTTGCGCCACATCGTTGGCGAGAAGCGACGCCACCGCCATGTTGGCGCAGTTGACTGTCACTAGAGTTGAATCTGGTAAGAGTTTAACTGATAGAAGAACTAGGTCTTGGGAGGACATCATTCTGCCGGCAAACCTGGAATAAAAATAAATATTCTGGGACATTATTCCTCACACACGGCCATCTGACCCCAAACTAAGCAGAGCTTGTACTATGGAAGCCAGATAACTGATATACTACACATACTACTTTTATTTTGTAAATATATAATTATATAGATAATTACACCCTGACTCAGGCCAAACAGACAGGTTCATTCGCACAAATGTTTGTCCTGAGTGGAAATCGAATCCACGACCTGCGGCGTGATAGATAGGGTATCTTGCCAACCACGTATATTTAATAAATAAATAATATTTAATTGAATCTTACTAGCTAAACCCGGCTACGCTGTGACTTAATTAAAAACTCGCATAACGCTTAGAATATCCCGTTCCTGTGGGAACTTGTGGATAAAAAGTATATAAAAATAAGAAAAAAATATCTTATATAGAAATGTAACGTTGTGTAAAAATATCAAGTTAATGTATCAACTACTTTTCAAATAAACACGGAAACTGAATTTCGTATAAAGATTAAATTCTTCGACATTTCAAAAAGTAACAATTGACAGGAGCCTATTTCACACAATTTTCTTTAGAACCTCATGACACCCCAATATTCATATTTTATCCTTTACCCTAGAAATAGCTCACACACTCCACAGCAACAGCTTTTCTTTCTTTATATCCTAACCGTTGGACTCTTTGTAAAACTATACATTAGACAATTTGTCCTAGAAAATATTTTAGGTCTACAACTTCAAGAACAGTGTTGCCAACAATAAAAATAAGCAAATGTCATACCTAAAGAAATCACCAGAAGTTGTGATACCGCCCACGTTTGCGGTTTCGTACACTAGTCTACAGATCAGCTGGTCATCGTCTAAACTTGATGATTTTTTATCGCACTGAAAGCAAATAATGTGAATTACAATACACGAAATGTAAATTAATAAATAATAATAATAAATAAAAAAAAATTGCAACTGTGCAATGCGTGAATGTTTCTGGGAGCCAATTTCGGACCGGCCAACATTTCTTGGTAATTTTCAATTTTTTTTTTTTTATACAACACTATATTCCACCCCGCGGTTTCACCCGCCTTCCCCAGGGATTTTAAAATTTTCCGTGATAAAAAGCAGCCTATGTTCTTCTCCGTACCATAGACTATATGCATACCAAATTTCATCGCGATCGGTTCAGCGGTTTAGGCGTGAAAAGGTAACAAACAAACAAACTCACTTTCGCATTTATAATATTATAAGACCGTAGTCTACGCTTGCAACACCAGACGTATCACTCGCGCGTTGCCGACCCTCCCCCCTCCCCGATGAGCTCTGGCGACCTTACTCACGCGCAGGAACACAACTATCAGTTATTTGGCTGCGGTATTCTGTAAGGTACTTCCCCTGTAATTATGCTATACAATTTTACCTCAGTCATTCCCCTCAGTTTCTTATGTTCAGCATCCCACCTTGCCTCGGACATAGTGACAGCTCGCATCAGCTCCCCCACTAGAGGTGTGATCGATACTGGCACTTCACCTGTACATTATAAGGTTTAAATTTAATTCCAGTATCCTACACTAGAAGGCCTAACCTTCTTAATGTTCCCTTTACCAAGTGCAATTACAGGCAAAACGAATTTATTATAAGAGCAAGCAGATGTTATAATAACTTAAGTAAAAGCAACACTTTTAAATTTTTAATACCTCGGCACTTCGCCTTAAGCGATTACTAAGTGACTTTAACGGTTGAACTCATAGTCAATGTATGTATCTACCGAGTGTACTTATATTATAAGTAAAGCGTGTGTGTGCACCAAACCTATGTCTAAATTCCCATAATATCTGTGGAAACTTCTAATTAGCTTTCATTTAGATATTGTATCTGCTACTTAAGGCGCTGACAACAGCTAAATGGCCTTGAGAAATTGAAATTTTAGCCACGCCCCTCTACATCCCCAATATATATAGCACGTATAGCACAGCATAGCGCCACACACGAAGACGCGGTAAAACGGTGCACTTTTTCGGCCATCATCCAAACAATAAACAAGTACAAATATATCTATGAAACTAACACAACTAGATGGCGCTATTATTGATAGTATAAATATGTAATTACAACTAGCTATAAAGAAATAGTAATAACCGAGTTCTCAATATATTTTAACCTAGTTTTGTAACTTTTCTATTTTATTTCCATCTTTCACACCATTATTTACAATAGTATGTACCTACTAATTTTAATGAATTCGCTTCTCTTATCATTTTATATTCGCGTCGCCCGTGTGGATGTATAAATGTTTTTTAATAAGAAATATGAATGAAGAAAATAATGTACAAAATTCAAAATATATAGCTAGGTTTCATTTTTAGAAAACGTCGTTTTACCGTGTTTTCAATCAATGAGAAACTGCTACAATTTCATTAGAATACGAAAGTAAATTTCGCCTCTATCTATAAGTAATTAATAGCTCAGGTGGGAGATCGTGCGATCCTTGATCTAGATGTCCACGGATCGAGTCCTGATGACGACTGCAGTTTGATTACTTTGATCGATATTATTTATTCTACTTTTGTAACTTTTTCATCTTTCACACCATTATTTACAATAGTACCACAGCGTAACAAGTCATACAGTGGTTTATCGCGTTTGAAGTCACGCGAAATGCCGCTTTTGTGTAGACATTCGTCATTATTCGTAGTATGTGTATGTAGAGTACCAGGAATAAAATGAAAAAATATAGAAGCTATGTTAGTAGAACTAATACCTAACATATTTTTTATTGTTTATGACCTTTTAATAATATAATAGGATACCAAAATAAAAAAAATGAGAGAGAGAAATACTGAGATACTTATTCTTTTAAAAACTACAAATGCGAAACTGAAAGGTATTTTCAACATTTGGATTTACTAATTTTCAGATTGCGATTGTTGAATTTGACGATGTAGTCAATTCTCATACGTAGAAATAATTTTAATAAAAATTCAGACGGGAAGCAGGACCATGGTCTTGTATTAAAATTAATGTTCTTTAGCTGTTGATATAATTGACTTCTAATATTATTTCCAACAAACGTTGTAAAAGTTGTCTGTAAAGTGTCTTCTAATTTTTGGCAGTACGTTAAAATACTAATACATAATAGTTTGCTAGTAGTTAAATTAGGTCGCGCAGAGATATCACTACTCCATATTCGTAATCGGCACCCCTGAAAACCATGAAAACGATATCCATATTGATTTTATTTAAAAATTCACGTCCGCCATCTTGAATCTCGAAATATGTTATATATTCGTAATTGGCACCCCCGAAAACCATGGAAACGATACCCATATACATAGATGTTATTTAATAATTCGCGTCCGCCATCTTGAATCACGAAATATGTTATATATTCGTAATCGGCACCTCCGAAAACCATGGAAACGATACCCATATTGATTTTTTTTTTTAATTCGCGTCCACCATCTTGGATCTCGAAATATGTTATATATTCGTAATAAGCACCCCCGAAAACCATGGAAACGATACCCATATAGATTTTACTTAATAATTCGCCTCATAATTGTACAAAATTCAAAATATATAGCTAGGTTTCATTTTGTCGTTTTACCGTGTTTTCAATCAATGAGAAACTGCTACATTTTCATTAGAATACGAAAGTAAATTTCGCCACCATCTATAAGTAATTAATAGCTCAGGCGGGAGATCTTGCGATCCTTAAATCAGATGTCCGCGGTTCGAATCCAGATGATGTCACCAATTTCATTTAATAATTTCCTCTTTTTCAAGTTCCTTCTTTTGTTTACCAAAATAAAAAGTATTATATATCAGCACAACTCAATCATCTGTACTTTACATTCATTATAAAACATGGTGTCATCACATGGATTTGAACACACACATCCAAGAAGTTATAGGTTCTTGACCTATAACCAGGACCGCTGAGCTAACAATGACATGACTTATTTGATGAAAATAAGAATCTTTCTCGGTCAGTGATGCGGCACGACAAATTTTATTCCCAATGCGTGCATGAAAGATTATAAAATTAATCAGTTATTATGCCCTTTTTGTGGTAAGTAAATCTTTAGTTTGAATACTTTTTTATGCGAAATAATACGACGAGATCATATTGTAAAAGTTATGTAATGCAATTCATTTTCCCTCCAAATATTGTCATTTAATTTGATAAAAAATTCAATAAAAAGATATAATGTGAATAGGCTGAATACATTCATAAATTACACTGCTATCTAGCGGCAGTGATATGACGCTTTGACAATCACAAGTATTTGTTTACTATTATCATTGTCAATCACTGTGAAATAAATTGCTTACTACCTTACTTTATTCATCAGGCATTGCACATTTTTTTTAAAAGATATTTTACCCATTTATGGATGATAATGTTGAAACCGCGCGCTCGGAAAAAAACTGGTATAAGTCCGTCTAGCAACGCGGATCGCCGCGGAATGCGAGTGAGGGCAAAGCAAAATACGCAAGTAACGTGACAGAAGAGTGTGGCATAATGTTGACTCCTCCCCCTAACTGCTCCGAATTAATAACGTAAGCGACATTTATAAAAATAATTAATTATGTACAAATAAATTCCTTATTCCAAAAACTAACGAAATAAATCATTTTCTAATTATTCGAACAATATTAATGTAAAATATCACATCGAAAAATACATTCATGTATAGGATAAATTTGGGAATTCCTTGATTTTCAGAGTTGTGTTTGGCAATTTTTTTTATCGAGTCAATGAAATGAAATCGTGTTTTGAGATTAATAAATTTGTCATTTATATCCTTGAGTATCGTGTATTTAAATTTCAATACCGTACATTTAGTAGGATTAATATAGGTTGGGTTGCAATAGAGAGACTTTAGCTGTTGTCAGCGCCTTAAGGACCTAGTTGTTAGTTTCCCTTTGAAAATAAAATAAAATAAAATTCATAACGTCATGCGTCAGAATGAGAGATCGAAATTTAAGAAAAATAAAGGTTCTTTAGCCTATACGGGGGTAGGTAGTCGAAAGTAAAAAAAAATAGTAATTTGAAGTATACATACCAAATGAGCATATAAGTGTGAACTCTATGGGCTGGATGGAGTCGGCGAAGTCGACACCTAAAATAACAGCCACTGAGGAGTTGGAAGCCAGGGTTGGTATCGTCGCGAACTCGTGGATAGACCGGGAGCCTGTTAACGTCTGGGAAGAAAGATTTGAAAATTATAAATAATATGTTTTAATTGTTGCTGCCACAGCCCACGTGGCTCGTGTTGTGTAGATAGACAACTCACACACACTAAAACATCTAGGGTATGTTCCGATATACACTGGGAGCACTGTTCAGTGCTCTTACTGGGGAGAAATACGTTCCTTTATGGACTGACAGTATACTGCCGCAGTATCCTAGGGAAACATAATGACGTCATTAACGCCGCCATTTGTGTACTGTGAGCACTGGCGTTTTTGAGGTAAGGTGCTCTCAGTGCTTTGATCACGTGATCTACAGCGTCCAGAATGACAGTAAGATATAGGATGACAGACAGTATACTGGGTTGTGTTCCGTTTTAAACAGTACCCAGTATAGCTAACTATAAAGGAACGGCTTCTTAGTATACTAAATTGACGTCACACCTTACAGTGCTAGCAGTGTATATCGGAACATACCCATAGTACCTAAGTGAGTATAAGGGAAAAAATCTTTTAGGTGGTGTGGGAGTGGTTAAAATTATTCAAGTGTTTAGGTATTTTTATGTACCCAGAAACTATATCCGTAGTTATACCGGGTGGATATTTCGAGATGGTAAATCTTTTAAACCATACAAAAACCAATTCGAAAATAATATGGGGTGGAGTATTCAAAGCATCTGTATATGTCGTTAACAAAGATATTGAAAAGGACAGGGCCGAGATGGGAGCCTTGTGGAACTCCTGAGTTGATAGCATGCGTCTCCGACTGGTGTCTACTTGCTACTGTGTAAAATGATCGATTGGATAAATTTGACCCTAACCAATCAAAAGTTTGTAAATCAGTATACCATGTGGCACTTTGTCGAAGGCTGTAGTGAAGTCTATAGTGTCAACTTATTTTTGCGCATTTACGGGCTCCATTATTGACTTGAATAACTTTTACCAGAGACCAATATTGAAAGTAAAAAAAACAGCTGTTCCATACAAAAGTTCAATACCTACTCAATCAAAATGTATGGATCAATTGTTTATTTTCTCGCTTTTAGAGTCTGTCTCATAGTAAAAGTTGATCGTATTAATGAGTATCTACTTTCGACCCTAAAAGTTGTCATTTAACAATTAAAAATATCCCTGTACGTGAAAGATTTCTTAAAAACAATCCCACGTACCTTCTTATTAACCCTAAGGCCGTTGAGTTCCCGTGAGCTGTGGTTGTGGCAGGTGAGGTCGACGGTGCACATCTTGTGGGAGGCGAGGTGCGGCACGCGCGGGAAGCGCCGCCACACGGTCAGGCCGCCGCACGACACGCGCGACACCACCTCCACCGGCAGCATCGGCACCGGCGCCGAGCCCGTCTCCATTATACTGTCTGAAATGAGGTGGGACATGGACATGGACATGGTGGAGACTAATATTAGAAATGCTAAAGTTTGGGGGAATGGATGGATTTGTTACTCTCACGCAAAAACTACCGAATTTGGGTGAAATTTGACATACACATAGAATATATTCTAAATAAACATATAGGATACTTTTTTTTTTATACCGGAACGACATAAGATGGGATTCCCGTGGGGGGAACGCGGGTGAAACCTGCTGGTCGGAAGCTAGTTTTTGTCATTCGATTGCGTCATTTGTTTACGTTATAGCAGAGGCGCCTCTAGCGGGAGAAATTGGCAGTGCGATTCCCTAGTCAGAATTTTTCACGCAAGTACCAACTATACAAAGTTTCTATTCAATCGGAGAAATAATGCGCGATCGCATAAAATACGAACCCAACATTTAATTTTATGTGCGAGGAGGGTGATGGCTGCCCAACGCGTCATACTTGTGAACAGGTGCTGCTTGTGGGGGCTGATCTTTTTTTTTTGTTTTTACTTTGTATAGGCTTGTGTTTGACCACAATCTCACTATGGTGAGTGATGATGTGGCCGAAGGTGGTAGGCACACAAAGGCTCTCAAGTGCAGCTGCCGGAACACACCAATAGGTGTTTGGCGACAGATTTTCAACTTGAGGGTGGTAGCCAGCCAGGCGGGTACTACAAAGTACACTACCACCGTGCTATGGTTTCCTCACGATGTTTTCCTTCACCGAAAGCTCAAGCTCATTGTAGGATTCGAACCCACGACCTTCGCCGCAGTGTCCGACATCACTACCACTAAGCTATCATCGCCTGATCTATGAGAGTTTGCTCTCTATTTATTTACTAAGTCACTCGTCATTTTCTTTTTATCCGCCACAAAAAGCAAATATTGTCAGTGAGACTAGATTAATAATCTAAGTTGGTTTTGAAAAGAGTAATTGCTGAGTTTATTTCTGACCCTACTCAGCAAAAGTAACCTTCCGAAGCGTGCGTTAGAGTCAGATCATTCAGTACTTACAAAACATAAGTCATACATAGGGTATTTGCCTGTATTCAAAATAAATTATCCAACACTAACTAATGTATAAAACATCTAAAAAAAGGGGAAACCACGATTATTTTATTAAATTTATTCTTATTATGATTTTTAATGACCAATCTAACCATAAAGAGTATGCTATATAATTATGACGTCACATACTTGTATTTCATACAAAACTCCATATAAAACTCTTGTTTTGACATTTCATAAAAAGTTGCTGATTTGCTGATTGACAACAACTGTAAGATATTATGTAAGATACCTCAACTAGATTCAGACAAACAAATAATTTATTATTCCAGGACTTAAAATACCAAATTTCATGAAAATCCGTTCAGCCGGTACAGAGCTAGTAAGAAGCACACACAAACATTAGTAGGATTTCTCTAGAGTCGATACCGATATAGGAATGGCAACCAAGAAATAATTAATGAATAAATTAATTATTAAACTGTACATGGGCGGTATTATTGCGAAGAAGCGATCTCTTCTAGACAACCTTTGGATGGAGAGAAATTTACTGTAATAGAAGGAGTTGTATTTTTTAAATAAAATAAAATAAATACAATAAAAGTCTTTATATAAATATAATTGTCAATATACAAAGAAATGTAATAAATATTATTCAAGTTCCTAATAAAGTATGTAAGGTGCTTTTGAGCGATGAGCAATAGATCGTAGGTATTATAAACAAATATTAAGAAAATTATTTCATCGTATGGTTAATGAGAAAAAAAAATCGAAAACTGAACTTAACACAGCACCATTAACTAAAATAGTAATCAGTGGTACAATTATTTAATAAAAACATATATATCGACTAGGTAGGTAGGTAGTCGGCTGTGCGCGCGCGACGCGCTGTCCGCCCGAGGTCATTCACACTGCATAGTAGGTATACGCAGTGTTGCAATACCACAGTATATAATATTTCTTTTATATTTTATTATAAATACCTATGACCTATATTTTCATCCCTCAAAATGACTGTACTAAATATAGTAGGACTTTTATATACGCACAAAATATCTAATATATAAAATTCTCGTGTCACAGTGTTTGTTTGCAAACTCCTCCGAAACTCGACCGATTTTTATGATTTTTTTGTTTATATTTGGTAGGTCTGATAATCGGTCGTAAAGTATATTTCATACCGCTAAGCGGGTGAAACCGCGGGGGACAGCTAGTAATAAATAAAAATATTGAATACTCTGCTTGCGCAGTATACATATTTTGATATTTGTTTGAGCTTCTACAACATTCTTATGTTGACTTTTTATGTTGACTCAAACGTTTTGGTTGTAACTGTAACTTTGTACCTATCAACTGAAATAAAATAAATAAATAATAATAAATATTCTGAGACATTATTCCTCACACACGGCCATCTGACCCCAAACTAAGCAGGGCTTGTAGTATTGAAGCCAGATAACTGATATTAGTAACATCCCATTCACTAAAAGTCATCCACTTTTGCTGCCTCAATATGACTCAATACAACTGTAAATACATACTTATATAGATAATTACACCCAGACTCAGGACAAACAGACATATTCTATGTTCATACACACAAACGTCTGTCCTGAGTGGGAATCGAACCGCTAGGTAGCTTTTCGCTCACGGCTTTGTTCGCGCAGACTTTATAATATATATCTATGCTTATATTATAAAGCTGAAGAGTTTGTTTGAGCGCGCTAATCTCAGGAACTACTGGTTCGAATTGAAAAAGATATTTTTGTGTTGGATAGCCCATTTATCGAGGGAGGCTATAGGCTACTTTTTATCCCGGGAAAACATAAGATCCCTCAGAAACGCGGGTGAAACCTCGGGTCGGAAGCTAGTAATATATATTTTTTCTTCCCTTTACCCGATTTCAATGAAATAAAGCCTATTCGAAGCGCCAAGCTAAACCGCATTAACATATTGTGAGAACTTCATGATAATCTGTTCCGTTGAATTAGCGTATTTAAACAGATAGACAGAAAGAAAAAAAAACAAATAATGTACAGAATGTGGTTGTTTGTTTGAAAGCGCTAATCACTGGAACTACCAACTACTACCATATTTATGCATTTGATAACCATACTCGTGAGGAAGGAAACCGCGCGGAAATACTAGTATATATAACATATCAAGTGTTTTTTCTTGTTGTACTTCGTTCCTGGCGGGGGTCCCCCGAGCGCACATTACTTTTTTTTATATGCACATAGATATAGTCTTACCATCTCCAACGGTGGGTTGTGCCGTAGGGGTCGGGGACAGGAGACCTCCACATGTGGGGGTCATGGTGGGCAGCGAGCTGGCAACTTCATCCAGTTCTAGAAGCAGCTCTAGGTTGGATTTCTCATTATTTTTCTGATCTGCTTTCGATTCAGACGAATGTTTTGTCTGGAAAAAGTATATTTTAGATTAAATAATATTGTACTATTGATTATTACTTTTGTTAAATGTATGTGATAAGTTCAGTTTCAGAATTTTTGTATCCTCTAATTAACAAAACGGTGTTTTTTAGGGTTCCGTGCCTCAAAAGGTAAAAAAAAGGAACCCTTATAAGATGTCCATCTGTCCGTGTGTCACCACCGATTTTCTCAGGAACGGGTGAACCTAGCCAGTTGAAATTTATACCAGATACTGAGGTCTATAGTCCCTATTAGGTGTATAAAAATCAAGGTCCTGAGTCAACACGATAAAAAGATTAGGGCAAATTTAGATTTTCGCAAAAACTTGTAAGTACCTAAATTTACCTTAATTTTTAACTTTTTTTGTTTTTCGGAATTTTTCCTTTACTTGTGCTGTAAGACCTTGTTTTTAACCAAAATTGACAATTCTAGTTCAACCGGGACTACCCTATAGGTTTTGGGCCGAAAACCTATATGGTTGTTCCCGTTGACCTAGAATCACGAAATTTGGCAAAAAGCAAGGTCTTACAGAACAAATAAAAGAAAAAATCCAAAAAATAAAAAAGTTGAAAATTAAAGGGAGAAACCCTTTAATTTTCATACATAGTTGACGCCAATTAAGATAGACCTCTAACTTGTATGGGCGCTGATACAATTTAGAGGTCTAGCTTAATTGGCACCAACCTCAAATAAGATAAATAAATTAAATTGAGCTATTGTGTGAAAGAAAATAAAAGATAATGGGTAAGTTGTAGGTAGGTAGGAACCCTCGGCAAACGAGTTCGACTCGTACATGACCGGTTTTATTTAATATATGTTTACTAGCTGTTGCCCGCGGTTTCACCCGCGTACTCGGGATAAAAAGTAGCCTATAACCTTCCTCAAAAAAAATATCAATCCCGACTGGTAAGTTCTTGATGTTAAAAACAAACAAACTCTTCAGCTTTATGATATTAGTATAGATTATAGATGAATATTTATGACTTATATAATATATTCATTGCTCAAAAGCACCGTTCATAATTGAGTAAACTAGGGCCATCTAGGCCACTTTTGACAAGAGGTTGTCTCGCCTTGCCGCACTATGTTTATCTCTTTTTGGCACATGGATAAATATGGACTGTTTTTATTTTATGTCAGTAGGTTGTCAAGCTGGCAGACGGCCCACCTGGTGGTAAGTGGTCACCGACGCCTATGAACATTTGCAATACCAGGGGTATTGCCGATGTGTGGTGCGCTGAAGGAAAACCGTAATGGGGAGCTCATTCCACATCCCAATGGTCCGTAGGTCAGTAGGAACGTCCGACTGAATCGTCAATTGGGACTATTTAAAATGACACCATATTAGGACGTTGTGGGGACCTTGGGGGGGTATTGAGACTCGGAAAGTATGAACCCAAATATATCTTTGAAACAAATAGAACAATGTATACGTTTCTATAACAAAATACCCAAAGAAATTCAAGAACTATCTGTGTATAGATTTAAAAAATTAGTTTAACAGAAGTTATGTAAAAAAGGGTACTATAAAGTTTCTGATTTTGTAGAAGACAAGAATGCATTTAAATGAAATGTTCGCTACACAAACTATTTCATTATAATTTTATAAACTTTGTTATTTGTAATTAAATAGTTACATAAATTAAATAAAAAAGAACCAAGATCTATAAAAAAATGTCCCTTGCTGAGTTTCTTTCCGGAGTCTTCTCAGTCCAAGTGTATTCCGAACCGGTGGTAGAATCAATTATTACGTTCATAAGTGCCTTATTAGGGCCTAAACTGAATAAATGATTTTTTAATTTGAATTTAGATACCTTTTTAACTTCCTTAGAATTTGTTTTATCTTCTCTATGACGAGTTTTCTCGGGTTCTTCATCACTGGAGTCTTCGGAACCTTCCGATTCACTCTCCGATCCTGAAGTACTATCGCTATCCGTGTTACTATCCGACGTTGTGGAGTTAGAAGACCTGGTAAAAAAATCATCATGATAAGTGATGATGTACCCGAGGGTGATAAGAAGGGTCTTAAATGCACCTGCTGGAACTCACGGGTACTTGACTAAAATAACCCATTTATCGATGGTAAAATACCAAAATCAAACTTTGTTTGTAATGACAGCTGTCAGAACGTCGAAATACTTGCCTGTATCATACGAATGGGGGCTATCGTTTTTGTGCTCACCAGATGGCGCCACTGTCGAGTAAGGTTCCATAAAAGTTTGTTATTACGGACATGAAAAACATGTTTACATTTAAATCACATTTAATGCCTTAAACCGCACCGTAAAAATATCGAGCATGCCTCAGTTTTACGTAGTTCGTACGTCTTGTTCGAAAAAACAGTTTCCGAAAGAAAAAACTGCCTCAAAGCACTGCCATTAATTGACCCGTAACTCATATTCGCCATAATTAATCTCAGGTATTGCAAAATATTCACAACATCATTCTAATTAGAAATAAACCCGCGTAGCCCACCCACAAACAGTGAAGTTTGACATTCCGAAGACCTCACGCTACACTAGGGCCTCTAGCGAAAAATTCCCACGCGATAGCCCCCATTGGAGTTTCCAACATGGATCTATGGCATTCAGCTATGGGGGAATATAATTACAAACATCGCAATATTGCAAAGGGCGCAGAACGCAATATTAAGAACAATAACGCATGTGCCGTTTATTACCAACTCAGAAATCCACGCACATTTAAATATGACCACTGTGAGAGAGAAAAATCCAGGCTTCAACAGAAAAATATAAAAATCTGTTGGAAAGCCACCCGAACTTACTTGCGGCGAGTTAAAGCACGCGCAGCTACTGAAAACGTCTCAAGAGAAAATACATAATAGAGTGAAATACCACTCTATAAATACAATGAGTAGCTGTCCTCTATGGAGGGCGCACTCGACATGACAATACCCAAACACAATCAAACAATCTGCTTATAGTATACATGCGTAATCAGTGGATTACAGATCAGCACAAAAAAAGGTCCTCGAACTCACTTGTAATTGTTGGTCTCTTTCGGTATCTCTGATTTCTTGTCATCATTGTTACTTTCCTCTCTAAAACAGGGAAAATTACATTTATTATGTAATATTTGAGAAGGGCCGGTAAGCGTGGGTTTGATGAACTGCCCAGGACAAACAATTGTGCATAAATATATACTCAACAATCTTTTTGATACTTGATTTTCTCTGAAAGTACTCATTGAAATTTTATGATGTTACGAACATAGTATTATCGAACCAATACTATTATAATATAGGTGTTATCTCAAAGTTGCTATGGAAATTTCTCAAAAAATACGCTTTAGAATTTTACAAAGTGTATACATATTTATGCTCGTGACTGTACACGAAGTTATCTGTTTCTTCTGAGTATATTTACAAGTAGTTTAACTGTTAACGGGTTCACACAAGCTCTGCTTAGTTTGGGATCCGACAGCCGTTTGTAAAGATTGTCCCAGGATACCTTTCCGATGTAACATATAGTTAATACATACTCATCAGATGATTCCTCAGAGCTGCTGGTGTCTGCAGACGAGGACCCGGAGCCTGACCCGCTGCTCTCCGGCTCAGAATAGAAGCTTTTGTTCTTCTACATAAAATTATATAATATATTATCTAGGTGTGAGTTACTATGATACTTTTTAGGGTTCCGTACCTCAAAAAGTAAAAAAAGGAACCCTCATAAGATCACTTTCTTGTCCGTCTGTCCGTCCGTTCGTCTGTCCGTCTGTCCGTGTGTTACCACCGATTTTCTCAGGAACGGGTGGACCTAACAAGTTGAAATTTATAACAGATATTGAGGTCTATAGTTCCTATAAGGTGTATAAAAATCAAGATCCTGAGTCATCTCGATAAAAAGATATGGGCAATAATTTAGATTTTCGCGATAACTTGTAAGTACCAAAATTTACCTTAATTTTCATTCTTTTTTATTTTTCGGAATTTTTCCTTTACTTGTTCTGTAAGACCTTGCTTTTAGCTAAAATTGACAATTTTAGGTCAACCGGAAGTGCCCTATAGGTTTTGGGTCGAAAACCTATATGGTAGTTCCCGTTGACCTAGAATCACGAAATTTGGCGAAAAGCAAGGTCTTACAGCACAAATAAAGGAAAAATTCCGAAAAATAAAAAAGAATGAAAATTAAATACAACACAAATAATGGCAAAATTAAAAAGTTAAAAATTAAAGGGTGTCCCCATACATACATAGTTGACGCCAATTAAGATAGGCCTCTGAGTTGTATGGGCGCTCATACAATTTAGAGGTCTAGCTTAATGGGCACCAAACTCAAATAAGATGAATAAATAAAATATTTTGGCCGTATAATGGGTAAGTACGGAACCCTCGGCGCACGAGTTCGACTCGTACTTGACCGGTTTTTTTGATGTTAGAAGAAACCTTCACGGGCATGCTGAAAAGTTGGCGCGTACGATAGATTCGGTCCATGGAAATAAAGACACGAACGATCGGTCCGAATGCAGGTTTATTACCGAGTGAGTTGCGTATAAGTATAGATAGGTAGCCAGTCGCTATACACATCATATACACAACCGGTCGCAATCGGCGTACGGCGCAACGCATACGTTACAAGCTTGAGGATACTTTTAATCATAGATCCCTTTGGAGCTTTAAACAATAGGGGGTGAGACTAAAAAAATCTATTTAGTCCGTCAGTTAGATTAACAAAAAATATTGGACACGTATTTTTTATTTAGTTCCGAATACAAAAAAATACGACGATACAGTGCGTTGAAATTTCGCGGGACGTCACATGTATGTAAAAATTGTACATACACGTGACGTCACAAGCCCCCACTCCTGAACTTTGGTGCAACATAACTTTGTAATTTATAATTAATTCGATAAACAAAAAATTACGATAGATATAATGTTAGAACTGACCGGCGCATCTTCAAGGCGGCTTCCCTTAGTCCCTCTCGTATCGTCATGCGCGAGTGTCGCTGCGCTCTTGGCGGCCGCGTCGAGCGGGTCCCGCAGCGAGGCGGGCGCGGCCTGCGCGGGCGCCGGGGGCAGCGGCCGGTACCCGGCGGCCGCCGAGCCGATGTACTGGGACAGCGTGCCCACCGTGTACTGCTGCCGATCTGACGCAACACGCCGCCGGAACATATTGGATAAGTCAATTGTGGAAATATGTGATGGGGCAACGAGAGCAACCTTGGAGTTACAAACGTTCTGACTTCGTAGCGCCCTTCTGCCGCCCGTCCCTACCGCCGTTGCCGAAGCCCGACCGGTCCCCAGCCATAACGCCGGGGGCGAGGTTTCACTTTTACATTATCGAGTCGGTGAGTGTTTAGTAAAATGGTGAGCGAGTAAAATAAGTTCTAGTGAAGTTGTACAAAAACTTGTGCCGGACTTTTTGAGAGAACCTGAAATATTACGATACATGCATTCATTTCATTTCACTTCACTAGCGGACTTGGATTTTTCTGAATTGGAAAAATGCCATCAAAATACAAGAATAATGCAAAGGCACTTTGAATGTTCCAGCGCAAAAATTCTCACTCCATCTTTCCATCGACCAGCTCGATCTCCATGGTATGTATTACCGTATCAGCCAAAACTAATTTCGACAGATCTATCGAGTTAAAAGCAGAAATTGCCGCTAGAAAACAAAATTCTCTCCAATTTTACTGGAGTACTGCTGCCAACTCTTGGGAACGATCCGTCAATTACTAGCTGGAGGCGCTTCACTCGATAGACCAACGTAGCAGGAGTCTCGTTGTCGATGACATATTGGTAAAGGCAAAGCTCACAAGCCTGGCTTATCCGCAAAGGTTGCTTGCATGTCAGTCGTTTACAGAAAATTTTTATGATTCCAATTTTTTTTCTGTCGAACCGCACCGAAAGGCGCCGGGAGAATTTTCACCCGTAAGTTATCGACAAAATTGCAATACGACTTTGAAGATGACATCAGAAGACGATGTGAAATCACAAGATCTGCAGTAGAAAGACTAGAAAAGATTTGGTGGGACAGAAGGATGATCAGGAAAACAAAGGTTCGACTTATGAGATGCATACGTATTTCTAATCTTTCTCTATGGAGCTAAAACTTGGTTCAAGATCGTCGGAAAATCGATGCATTGGAGATGTGGTGATGAAGACTCCTCCTGAATATGCCATGGACGGATTTTCGTACTAATTATTAAATCTTCAAAGAGCTTCGAATAATGGATAGACTTTCGTCGACTGTGCAGCTGCGAATATTCAAGTTCTCTGGTAACCTCTCCAGATACGAATACAAGATGGAGCGGCTTGTTGTCCAAGGTCAGGTTGTAGGCAAACGAACACGTAGCTGACCACCCACTCATTGGACGGAACTCATAAAAACTGCAACTTAATCCACCAAGGTACAGTGTACTCGCAACGCTAGAAACCGCCAAAAATTTAGACGTATCGCGAAAACAATAACATTAACCATGGAGAACATTGTTGAAGATACACTGTATACACCATCTAACTAACCACAATCACTTTGACAAGAGTGCTCGACTGAGAAGACGTTGTCGACATCCCGAAAATTCGGACGCAGCGTTTTGCTTCTTCATTTATCATGCGTACATTAGAGGAGTGGAATACACTTACGTCGTCTGCGTTTCACGACACCTATAAATTGGACACCTTCAAGGCTACGGTGAATAGGAATCTTCCGAGCAAGCGTGACAGAAAAAACTATCAAAACGAGACTCGTATGCATAGCCGGGCGTATGCCCACATTTTATTAAAAGTTACCTATCAAAACATGAAAAAAGCAAGCAAATGAATCAACATATGTGATTTAAAAACAAACTGAGTCACCTTTAAAGCTGCTCTGGACGGTAGGCTTCGGTTTATCAGGTCGGAAGATGTCGGCGGCGTAGAGCGGCAGCCGGCCGCCCTCCCGGGGCTGCAGGAACGGCCGCAGCAGGCGCGCCCGGTCGCGCACGTCGTAGCTCGCGTCGTAGCGCGCCAGCGCCAGCACGTAGCGGCACACCGCGCCCGTCGCCGGCTGCGACAGCGACAGCTTCACCGCCAGCGACACCAGCTGCAGCTTCACCAGCTCCTCCTGACGTTATAATACGAGTATGTTTACTGTTTACTGTTTACTGTGTACTGTGTAGGTGTACCCGACCCGATCGTTACTTACTTTTTCTCGTGAAATAATCATTGTATCTTTGAGATTGACGGGCCGGTTGGCGTGGTTGGTAAGATACCCTATCTATCACGCCGCAGGTCGTGGGCTCGATTTCCACTTAGGGCAGACTATGGGTGCATGAATATGTCTGTTTGTCCCGAGTCTGGGTGTAATTATCTATATAATATTTATTTATTATTTGAGATAATATACTAGTTGTTCGAAAATACTGTTTATAATACTAAAAAAATAGTTAAGACTTTTGAATGTTGCTAAGCTATATCGGGTGGATATTTTGAACATTTTTGTTTCCTTCTCGGCAGCTGCAGAGTCGGATGCTCACCATCGTCGGCTACATCATCACCCACCATGGTAAGATTGAAGTCAAAAAGAAGACATAATAAAACTGGTACAGATAAAAATGTGAAAATATCCCTGAAATAAAAAATAATAATAAATAGATAGGTGTTACCTGGTCAGCAAAGTTCCGTGCCATGTGCGCCAGTATGGCGGCGGCTCGCGGGTGGTGGGCGCCGTGCTCCGCCACCAGCCACACGGCCGCGGCACGCGCGTTGCCCGCTAACCTGTTATATATTGACATATAACCGGGATTTTTATACCCTAGGCTAGGATGATTACGCAGTGGGGATTCAATATTTTACGGGCTCTTCGTTTCACATAACGTGTTAGACAGAGAAATGGAGGCAGCGCGAGGATCATATTACGGTTTACTCGGGTCATTGTCCAACCTACAATACCATACCCTAGTGAATTTGTTACATGATAAAACGAAAATTAATTACTGTGACTAAACTACTTGATGGAATTCAATGATTTTTTGTATACGGTTTAACAACAACCTGATAAAGCTCTGGTTTCATTTAATGATCGACCGTTTTTTCCACCTTGTATGTTTAGGAAAACAAATGAAGCATTTTTTTTTATTGATAACTAAGGTTGACATGTGATGTAATGTCTGTTTTGTTTATTTTTTTGTCAGAAATATTCGAAATTGGATGAATGTTATAAGTAATTTATACAGTACATACAAACAGACAAATTATTTAAACTAAAATATTTTCCAACATACCTATCAGCTCTAAGCAGTTTGGCGGCACGCGCGACGGCTGCCCTGGCCGAGGCAGCGCCGCCGCCCACCACTCGCTTCACCACAACTACTGCTTCGCACACCACCCACTCTGTATACCACAATACTGAATACTGAATATACAAATATTTAGTTCAATTATGATATTATACAAATTGTTACTTAAGGCGAGAGAAATAATCGGATCCTGGAGGTAAAATACTTTAAGCGAATAACCCTGTCCCGCACTAAACTAACGGATGAAAAAGAGAGGGAACAAAGGCTATTTCCTAGTAAAAATAAGTTTAAATTTTATTAAAAAAGAACGTTTTTTTTTTTAAAAGTAACAAAATAGTTCCCTTTGTATTAGATCTTAGAATGTCTGTTAATATCTTCAAGTTATTTGGATGGTTAAAATAGGAGAAAAATCCATTTTCAATTTTAAAAAGACACATATTCTCTATCTATTCTCAATTATTTAAAAATAGTTCCCTGGCATAAATCCTCTAGTTTAACATATATTTTTTACAAATCTCTTACATTAAATCTTTCTAGCAAAAATCGTCAATGGGTCCATAGATTGTCCTGACCTGCTCTCAAAGATTCAATTTAATGTTCCGTCTAAACGTCTTCGGAAAAGCCCACTTTTCCATGTCCACTCAGTGTCCACCAACTATAGGCAAAACTTTTTTCTATGTCGGACTAGCAATGCATACAACACTACCTCAAAATATGTGGGAATCGATATATTTAATATGAGTATCGTACCGCTGAGGCGACGGCTTAGTGAGCAATTTTTCTCAAACAACTGGTTTTATCCAGGGTTTACTCATTATATTTTACATAATATACTTTTTGTCTGTAATTTTAAGTATCAGTATAACAGTATTATTGTTTATTTTCATACGTTAAGTTTGTTCTTACTTAGACGTTACAACTCACTTAATTCTTGTTTTTCTATTTCTATTGGTGAGGACCTCTAAATGGCTCACACATTTTGTAAATCATTACTAAACTGATGTACAAGCTGTTGGTCATCCAATTAAATAAATAAATTAAAGAATACAGAGAAAAACTTAATTTAGAATCATCATTTTGCGTATATCGTCGCCTTAAATATAAATAGTTAATAGGCTTTTACAAGGCCTCTGGTCACAATCTCACCATAATAAGTGATGATGTAACCGAAGGTGAACACGAAGCCTAGAAGGACAGCTATTTTATTCACCTAACATATGCACTTTTATAAAATACTACCTTCTGTCCTTCGGTTTTACCCGCAGTTTTATGCTATTCTAGAGTATGATCTACGTACCAAGTTTCACATTCACATCAATACTAATATAATAAAGGAGAAGAGTTTTTTTGTTTGTTTGAAGGCGTTAATCTCTGGAACTACCAGTCGGATTAGAAAAATTATTGTTGCATTGCCCAATTATTGAGGAAGGTTATAGGTTTATCCCGGGAATGCGAGTGAAACCGCGGCGAACAGCTAGTACTAAACTAGTACACTACACAATAAACTGACCATCTTTACTGGACAAGAGATGCAGTAACCCGTTGAGACAGGTCTCAGTCTCGCTCTGGATGGCGAGGGCGAGCCTGCCGATGGCCTGGATGGTGGCGCCGGCGCACGCCTTGTCGCTCGACGTCACGTACGTCTGGAACTCGCGCAGCACTACAGGCGCGCTCGCTTCTGTCGACAAGTTCGTCAGGATCTCCAGCTTGAGCAGCTTTATGTGGCTCGGGTCTGAGTTGCGCACGAAGAATGATTTTAGAAACGGTTCGAAGAGAGACTGTGGAGGAACAAGTAAAAACTCTTAATTTATAATCAGATGGCCGTGTGTGAAGAACGTTTCGGCATATTATTATTATTGAATTTTGTGGGAAAAAACTATCTTAATATATAAAATTCCCGTGTCACGACGTTGGTCCGCGATGAACTCCAAAACAACTTAACCGATGTTAGTGTTTTTTTTAATTTGTGATTTGTTTCAACTTAAAGATTTTTATCCTGATTATTTCCTTTCTTTATACCGGGAACGCGGGTGAAACCGTCGTAAACAGCTAGTAAAAGTTTATTTAATTGTTGAACTCACCCTCTTACTAACAGTTAGTGAAGCAATAGAGCTGAGCACGACGCTCTGCACTTCTAGAGGCGCTCTCAACAACCGCACCATTGCCTTAGCTATTGGCGGTAACTCTTGAACTGAAACAAAAAAGTTACATAATGTAATGATAGATACCACCAAAAAGACACACACATATACAAGGTGGAGAAAACGGTCGATCATTAAATGAAACCAGAGTTTTATTACGTTGTTTTTAAACTGTATACAAAAAATCTTTGAAATCCAGCGAGTAGTTTAGCCACAAAAATTAATTTTCGTATAATCAATTTTACTCATTACCTAGATGCCTAACAAATTCACTAGGCTAAAGTAGCACAGATAAAGACCCGGCCATACCATATTATGATCCTCGCGCTGCCTCCATTTCTGTCTAACACGTTATGTGAGACGCAGAAAGCGTATCGCCTGCACCACGTCCAAGGTCACGCCTCTTAAAGGTCAGTGACGATGTAACTATAAATAGTGTTGTGTTTTATTTACGTTCCGAAGGTATAACTTTCTTTGAAAATTTTGTATTTTTTTTATTTTGTTCTAAAATCGTTTTCGACTGTACTATAGTGCAATAATGCACTTTTAACTGTAGCGTTTAAATTTAATGATCGACCGTCATATCCACCTTGTATACTATATATATCTCAGTTCCCACGGGAACGAGAAATTTCAAACATTTCGCGAGCCACAGCAAAACGTGTCCGAATTTAGCTAGTTATTGTCTACTGACCAGGTGCACAGTGATAGAAGAGTTGGGCGACGGCCATGACGACCCCAGAGTTGCGGCTCTGCAGCAGCGGCTTGGCGGCCCGCAGCAGCAGCCGGTGGTCCGCGTCCAGGCTGGGGGACTGAGACGGACGCTTGCGGGGAGTGTTGTCGTCACTCTCCGACTCGTAGAACGGTTTCTCAGTGTCACTGTCGCTCGAGTACTCCTGTTTGGATGGAGAAGTCATTTATGCCGTTGTTCAGTATTGGTATTTCATTATAATTAATGATGAATTTGTCGCATGATATTAAGTTTTCATTAATCTCACCATGGGCAGTGATGATGTAGCCGAAGGTGGTAAGCACACAAAGTCTAGAAGGAACTGACTCTCAAGTGCAGCTGCCGGAACACACCAATAGATGTTTGCGGCGGATTTTCAACTTGAGGGTGGCCAGCCAGGCGGGTAATACAAAGTACCTTACCACCATGCTATAGTTTCCTCACGATATTTTCCTTCAACGAAAGCTCAAGTTCATTGTAGGATTCGAACCCACCTTCGTCACGGCTTTCGACTTCACTACCACTGAGCTATTGCACAAAACATATATTTAGAACGAAACAGCTCTCAAATGCTTATCAAAGAAACATATTTTTTTCATTATAACATGTTCAAAAGAAACAGTTTTAGACCTTATATCAAAGCCATAAAGTGGAAAAATTGTTTGCTATTAGCAAAACTTTATTTTAAACTATACTTTAATAATAATATCTGATGAACAACTTACCTCGGTGTTAGGGTCTGGGAAACAAGTCTTAGCGTACACTGTCAGCACGTTGAGTAGAGCCAGTTGTCCCCACTCGTCCACGTCGGCCAGGAGACCGCATAATTTCCTACGAAATATACAAGTTTAATATGTAAAGAGAAAAGCGCTTTAATTCACGTCAGTAAGGTTGATATCAGCTCACCTATAACTCCTGTGTATAAGACTCATTCGATCCCCGCATACTTCAGTAAAGGCCATGGCCGCCGAGCCCACCACTAGGGGTGCCTTGTCCGACAGCAGCTTGTCTATTATAGCCACTAGCTCTTCTTTCTGATCTGGGTCTAAACTGTTGGACAAAATATTTATTAGTCAAACTTAAAGATCATCGAAGCTACTGAAGTTACCATCGGTTCGGAAGTCAGCCTTCAATTGAGGAGAACCAGCAAGGTAACATTTTTTTTTTTTATAAATTACAATATTTACATTAGGTATCTAACTACTACAGTAGGTATATCCAAATCCTTCAACACGGGTCTTAATCCATCAAAAGCGGTACAATACAAACTACACTCAGTCCATCCGTTTATTTGATTTTTGACGTTTAAAAATATCACTGAATTCTTAACTTTATTACTTTAAAATAAGATCCACAGAACTTATACATTTAACCATAGAATAATAATTATTTATCTATTTATTCTATGGTTAAATGTATAAGTTAATTGTATGATATTTTTAAAAGTCAAAAATCAAATAAACTGATGGACAGAGTATTAGAAGGTGTTGGTAGAGTTTGTTGGTTGATTTAATAATTTTAATTTAATTTTAGATTTTTTCAATTGATTTATCATTATTATAAAAATAATTAATAGACGATCGTAAGGGGCCATACAAAATATTAGTATTAGGACAGTAGGTAGAGTAGAACCGACCTGTACAGTTTAGGTATGGCGTGGGCGGCGGTTTTGCGCACGTAGGGGCTCATGTCGGCGGCGGAGTCCCGGATGGCGAGCATCACGATGGGCACGATCATGCCCACGCGCACTGATGACAGCACGCGCAGCGCGCTCGCGCGGATCAACTGGTTCGGGTCCTACATACACATACACATCACGATGAGCACGATCATGCCCACGCGCACTGACGACAGCACGCGCAGCGCGCTTGCGCGGTTCAACTGGTTCGGGTCCTACATACACATACACATCACGATGAGCACGATCATGCCCACGCGCACTGACGACAGCACGCGCAGCGCGCTTGCGCGGTTCAACTGGTTCGGATCCTACATACACATACACATCACGATGGACACAATCAAGCCCACGCGCACCGACGAAGATAATTACGCACGCGGAAGATATATTAGCTTTACTGTTTTTTTTTAAGTCACATCTTTCATACATTCTTCTGCTGACAAAATCCGTCATTCTATCAATGCTGACAACACTATTTGATGACAAAGTTTAAACCTGACTCATCATTAGTTGTATGAGAGAGAATGCTATTACACCGCGAGAGGAAAGGTCAATGAGTGGGGCAATATAAAAAAGTATACAATTACTAAACAAAGCAAACAATTGCTACACTAACCTTCAAAGCCCTCTGGAATGTGCTGATGGATAATAATGCCAAGTCCTGCTGCTCCTCAGCATACCTCACCAGGTAGACATACACTAACTTCTTCACTTCTATATTCTTTGATACTACATTCTTCACGACAGCTGGAAACCTTATTTAAAATTACTTATTTAATAATTTGTTCTTTTGTGAATAAAACACCATGACAAATGTATTGATTACAATTAATGTATTTTATGTCAGAAGGCTAACAAGCAGACGCTTCACCTAAAGGTAAGTAGCTACTATCACTTATGGACATAAGCAATACCAGGGGGATTGCCAATGTGTTGCCTACCTATATAAAGCCTACAAGGCAACTGGCTCTCAAAATATTATGTATATAATAATATTTCAGTTCAATTTATAATTTTAGTAAATGTCGAATTCCATTAAATAATCTATTTGATGGGTAGGTCTCTATTCTATAGCTAATAAAGGGCATCACATAGCAAAGATACTATAATATTTTATCTTAAGATCAATGAGACAGCATCCTGCAAAAGTGAGTTTGTTTGTTTGTTACCTTTTCACGCTTAAACCGCTGAACCGTTCGCTATGAAATTTGGTATGCACATAGTCTATGGTATGGAGAAGAACATAGGCTACTTTTTATCCCGGGAAAACATAAGGTCCCTCGGGAATGCGGGTGAAACCTAAATTATACTATGAAAAGAGAAGCAACTACCTACCTTCACTTTCCTTCTCTTTCACTGGTATAGCACTGTCTCATATATCTTAAGATAAAATATTATCTTATCTTCACAGTGTGTGACACCCTTAAGAGGTAAAGATGTGTTATTTGTATTAATCAAATTACTTACAAATCTGACGCATCTCTTCCTTTTGCTATCATCCCAATAATTCTTTTCATAGCTTCCAGCTTGAGAGAGTCTTTAGATCCATCCAGCATCAATTTCAAGTCATCATTTCTGTAAAAAATCATAAATGTTTAACAAAAACTTTTTTATATTACCTTATCAATAACCTATTATGAAGATAGAAACATTATATAAAGCTGCAAATGTCGTAAAATAATTACAATGTTGGGCCAGATATTGCAGGTCTTCCATATGAATTAGCAAAACTGATGGTCTCTAGTAGCTTGTAGTTACCAGGAATCCTAACCGGACTATCAGTCCATCTGCTGGAACACTCTGTTATGAGGGGCATAAATACAGGAGGCAATATTCTCCCATTGAACAAAATCCTGGATGAGTGTGAGATAAATAAAAGTGTGCAGTATTAAATCTGATATAGCAGAACCAGTAACATATAACTAGAAAGTAAGTCAATATAACATTGTAGTCCATTACGGCGATTGTTTCTATGCGGAAGAACTTTCCAAATTCTATTCAAAACGACGGAAAAGACATTAAAAAACTCATTTTTTAAATTTATTTATTTATTAGATACCTCACCTCGTACATGGCTATCAGATAATATTTTTTAGTTTTATAGAATTTTACTTTTTAAAATCCGGTTGGAAGAACGCTCCTGATGCGGGATCATTGGCCGGGTACTCCACCTCGCCGGTGACCACTGTAACGTTATTATACGACGTAGTGCCCGACATTTTGCATTAACTGAATAATCACTATTATATAGGACTATTGATTCATAACACTGGAAGAGAAATCGCTTCCAAAAATCCAAAATGCGAATCAATTTCTTCAAGACTAATTTTTGTTGACGTTGAACAAGCAATGTTCCTTCACTGTCAAATACTGTCAATGTCAAAAGTGCGTTTCGTTTTTGCATCTAAAAAATCACGATGACATCTGATGAGAGAATAAATGTTATGGATCCTCTCCTGAGGATATTATGGATCCTCTCCTGAGGATCCATAACATTTATTTCAACATAAAAATAAAGAGTTGTGATTATCCAATGTTGAAATTACCTACAATCCAACATTTTAAAAGCTAATTTGGTACCTACGGTATATGATTTTGCAATTCATGTTAAATAAAGTGCCTGAAGTAAGTTCAATTTTATGTTCTTGTAGGCGAGTATGCTCCCTAATAATTTTCCTAATAATTTTCCATTTGAAGAAAACAGAACTCTCAGAATCGCTCTGAGAATATTTAAATTAGCCTAAAAAGTCAGTAAGACAATATTAGCTTTGCGACCTTCAAGACTCTAACATAATTTGCTTTTATGAGGAATAATGTCCCAGAATATTTATTTATTTTATAGTCAAACTTAAATATTCTAACGCTAACTTAACGTAAACTGACTAAAGTTCGAATTGAATCTATTTGAATGAATGTAGGATAAAAAGCTTGTAAATGCATATTTTTTTAATGTTCAAA
This sequence comes from Tetheella fluctuosa, assembly GCA_951216915.1. Taxonomy (NCBI): domain Eukaryota; kingdom Metazoa; phylum Arthropoda; class Insecta; order Lepidoptera; family Drepanidae; genus Tetheella; species Tetheella fluctuosa. The sequence goes on along the minus strand of OX578229.1, from coordinate 10,345,365 downwards.
GGCGAAAAGCAGACCACCTGATGGTAAGTTGCTGTCGTTGCCTGTGGACATTAGCAATACCAGAGCAGGGGGATTTCCAATGTCCTATTATAATATATTATAGGTTATGTTTCGACGTATCGCTGAGCAGCACCCTTGTGGAGCGTTTTCCCTCATCTGGGTCTGGCGATGGATGAACAAAAGCTTATGGAGTGTGTCGGGGCCTACAACAAATAAATATAATCAAGAGTTCTTGGTTCAGGCTCCCTAATCATGGTTCAGGTATTCATGGTATGGTTCAGGTGCAGAACCAGCTTTTAGATAATAAGAGTTGGTTGCGCAGAGATATTTTCACGAAATTTTAGTCATTTGAAACTTAGGAGTGATGTGTAATTATTTTTTACACATGGAAGAGGGGCCCCCAGAGGCGCGGGGTCACAGTATCGGTATAGTTCTGTGCGCAGGGCCTTTAGCATTTGCTACTCCTGCTATATGGCTAATCCAGCATGGATTGACGGATTTCATGAGGTTTTTTTATGATATTATATACGAGATAATTCATCAACTGGAAAATGGATGTCCTAGGCTATGTATATTATTGGGTCGATCAAGGTAGGTACTATATAGACGTTTCTTTGTTTAGAAATTATTATATAATCTGGGATTGGTTTGTCTTCTGGAATAATGAACGAGGCAATATGTATTTTTATTTTTGAATGGTTCGATTTACCAATTTTTTTCTCTGAAAATAAAATTCGCAGGGACTTACTACTTTTAAGGCGATGATAGCTCAGTGGTAGTGACGTCGGACGCCGTGGCGAAGGTCGTGGGTTCGCATCCTACAATGAGCTTGAGCTTTCGGTGAAGGAAAACATCGTGAGGAAACCATAGCACGGTGACTTGGCTAGTTTTCATATACGTTTTATATTATAGCCTTCGTTTAAAACCTGTTACTTAGTTCTAAACCTGTTACTTGTCGGTTCTTATTTTATTATACCGAAAATTTGGCTTGCTGGTAGAAACTATCCATCGAACATAATAATTCGTATATGAGAACTAGCCAAGTCAGACCTTTGGCTACAATATATTATCCTAAGTTATAAGAAGAAATGATATTTTATGTTGTTATAAATAAATTTCAGGACTGACCATTGAAATTGGCACCCATTTAGATCTCACTTCTTTTGTCGTTGAAGTCAACAACCAAGGCATATATCATAATATTGAACATGGCTCTCATTTCACATTTATGTTTTTGATGGGATTATTTATTTCGGCCCTGGTTTTACTATGGATGCTACAGGATTTTTGACGTTCCCGAGATTCCCGGGTTTAAATTAGATCGTAAATCGAATGTGTGTCCGTGATAAAAAATAGGTAATGTTAAAATCCAGAGTATAGTCTAAAATGTGCTTAGTTCTGTTCAGCCATTACAGTAGGTATGTTAGAGTAACAAACATCTACTCAAACACACAAAAACTTAAAATGCAATAAAAGGATCTTATATTTTTCTCTGGTGTTCCAGTTAAACCCCTCTACCAATTTTCATCAAAACCGGTATGGTTTCGCCGTGAATAGACAGGCATACTCACTTTCTCCCAAGGATCTTATGTTTTCCCGGGATAAAAAATAGCCTATGTTCTTCTCGATACCATAGGCTATCTGCATACCAAATTTCATCGCGATTAGTTCAGCGGTTTAAGCGTGAAAAGGTAACAAACGTTCTATAATAATACCACAGCGTAATTACATACAGGGGTCTATCGCATTTGAAGTCACGCGAAATGCCGCTTTGTATAGGCATTCATATTGTGTCCCAAGCGAACTTCAACTGAGAAGAACCGGCAAGAAACTCAGCAAGGTTACATTTTTTATATATATTTTTAATTTTTTTTATAATCTGACTATTGGCTATATTTTTTTCAATAACAGCAAAATGTACAATACAATATACAATTAAATCAAAACGAAAAATACCAATAAAAAGTATTTGTTGTTATTTGTTCTGAGTTTCTTGCCGGCTCTTCTCAGTAAAAGCAACATTCCGAACCGTGCGTTAGAGTCTGACTATTCACAAGTGCCTGTGAAGGCCTATTTGAATGAATAAACTATTTCATTTCATTTCATATAGCGGCAACAGAAATACATCATCTGTGAAAATTTCAACTGTCTAACTTTAACGGTTCATGAGATACAGCCGTCTGTCACCAAGACGGACAGACAGACGGACGGACGGACAGCGGAGTCTTAGTAATAGTGTCCCGTTTTCCCCTTGGGGTACGGAACGCTAAAAACGACAAATTCAACTTCAACATAGGATGTTAATATTGATGGGCAAATAATGGCAGTATCGAAACGGAAAAGTAATGCTTGTTGAAAAGTTAACTCGATGTTTTGTATTGACAAAACGCAATTATTAGAAGGAAAATTGCTTTTATGAATAACAATAGAAGGAGGTAAACATGGTGCCAGGCGTTATTAATTTCCCATTCAGTCAATAATACTTTTACACGAGTAAAAGAAAACCTCCATCATTTTAGGGTCTGCTCGTTGGGTATCAAAGTGCTGATTTAAAAGGAGGTCTTTGGTGTCTTAAGTGGATCATTGACCTCATTATAATTATAAATACATATATTATATTAATACATGAAGCAAAAACTTTGGTATACCTTTTTACGAAAATTATGCGAATTATTTATTATAATAATATAAAAAAAATCTTAAATCAGTAAATTCCAATCATTAAAAATGTTTATATTTAGAAACAAAAAATATATTCCCAAAAAGGGAACGCTGCCAGCCTGCTGGGAACCATGCCTATTGACAGCAGCGAGGGCTTCGAGGATGTTTTCTATACTGGGTGATTTTGTTATCACTAATATTTTTTATATAATATTCATAAGAAATTTAGTTATTTTATAAGGGAAATCAACAGATTTTATAAAAGTACAAGAACAATATTATTATAAGTGTTACTTAATGCAAAGCCAATTACAGATTTCCACAAAAAAAGACAAAAAGTAACGCTTGTTATTAAGAACAGTACAAGTGTTACCTACCCGCAAAAGTAATAAATTAAATTAATTAGTAATTGAATTTGATGTGTAACCTATAAAGCAATTTCAAAATAAAACAAAATCTCTAATTAAACAAAGAGGAAGAGATAAAAATTACAATTACCTACAGAAAAAAGAAAAGTTAACAAAAACCATTGTTAATTAAACAATACAACAATAAATTATTTGGAGCCTGTGTGTAATAGTGCCAAGTGTAATAGCTCCAGTCTCCCTAAAATCAGTGTTCTTGCGAAACCATTACTTAGTAATAGAAAAAAATATACGTTGCAAGGGTCCAATTCAGAAATTTATAACTTTTTAAAGCAGTTTAAATAAGAAATTGAGACGATTTTGAAAAAAGTAACTAGATAAGATTATTGTAGAGGATTTGCCGACAAATGTAATCTGAATACATTTCTTGTTTTTGTTATATTTTTTTCGTGGCGTGTGCATGAATGAGACCCTCTACGCGTGGAACGTAAATAGAGGTATAAAGCCTCACAAAGCTAATAAAAGTGGCGTCAAATTCAAAAATAAAATATGTATTGGAAACTTCAAATCTCACACTTTAAAATAACGTAAAATATATTTCATTTATTGCTTTTCTGATGACTAAAAAACAATATTTCTTTTCTGATAAATTCCGCAAGAACACTAATTTTAGGGAGACTGTTAAAAATTTAATGGAAAAAAAGCCAACATTGTCAGATTGTCCAAAAAAAAAAAAACAAAATATATAAAAAATGTAACCTTGCTGAGTTTCTTGCCGGTTCTTCTCAGTTGAAGGCGACTTCCGAATCGGTGGTAACTTCAGTAGTTTCGACGTTCATAAGTGCCCTCTTAGGGCCTAAACTGAATAAATGGCTTTGACTTTGACTTTGACTGGAGCCTTAATGTTTCTGTTAAAATTGGTGTGAATATTGTGTGAAATGAAGGGGGGTAAGGGCGACGCCGCGTGATTAGATCCAAGCAAGAGTAAAGGTGTCCCAACAATTAAAAATAATAATAAAAATATATGTTATTTCATTAAGATGGACTAAAAGTTAGTTCTGCCTGAAACTTTGCTTTTGATAGAATAAAGGGGTCAATTATGTTAAATAAATCATTGTATGTTTGAGCTAGACGCGTAACTGCATTATTTTTACCGTAAATGATGATGATGATGAAATTAAATTAATAAAACAAAATACGTGAGGCACTCGGGGTTGTACATTTTTTCTCATATGGAGTAAAATACCCTATTATGAAAAAGTGTCAATCAATAACTTATACTTTGGGTATTGATACGTAAGTAGGTATAGAACTACCTTATAAAAAAATAGAGCCATCCAAGATGGCAAACTAGTGCTGACTGACACATATAACCGTTGCTGGGCAACACGTGTTTGTGCAAACCGCTGAACCGATCGCGATGAAAATTTCAGACTATCTTCATTGTGATCTTCATATTAGCCCCGCGGGTAATCCTGTAAGGTTTGGTGGCGGTCGGAGCACTCGGGACCGCGGGTGAAACCGCGGGGCGAAAGCTATTACTTATATATGGAAGATTCATATCCTATCCTATTCTATCCTACTAAAATTATATTATGTTATGGATGGATATATTATGTTTGTTACTCTTTCACGTAAACACTATACTGAATGGATTTTAATGAAATTTGGCATACCTACTCATATAAAACATTCTAAGTTAACATAATAGGCTACTTTTTATTCCGGAATAACATAAGATCCCTTGGGAACGCGGGTGAAACCGCGGGGCGGAAGTTAATATAAATATGTTTATATCAAATAGTTAATTAAGTTTATTGCAAATAGAATGCCACTTAATATTGAAGGAGACTATTTACTTTTATCTAACAATAAATAATAAAATAACCTTAATATATACCTACTGAAATAAAATTAAAATTAAAAACTAAAAACTACTTTCTTATAAATCAAAAATTTGCCCCGAATCGCTGCCGAGCAGAAGTGTGCCAAAGGCTGGCAGCATTGCCACGCTGAATGGCAATGCCAATTCTTTGGGCAAAATATACGCCAGCCCTCTTGTCACGGGAAGCCTCAATTTGTCGAAAAGAGACCTCATTAATGAGGTCTCTTTTCGACAAGGTCTCTCAAGCGATGAGTCCCCGAGGTCCCCAAGGCCCTAGAGTTTCAACCCCAAACGCCGAAAATATGTTAGTCCTCTGTAGACTAGCATACTTGCGACGCTTGAGACACTCTTGTTGTGCAGCAGCAGTGCCGGCAGCTACAGACGTGTCTGGAAGGTGGGATGGTGCGAGGGTGTCGACGCAAGTAGCGTCCCACACCAGGGGCCTACCCATCTTCCAGGGCACCAATGATAATAATAATAATACTTTAACACCTCAAGAGGCTCGCGCTAGGCGGCTGGATCAAGAGTGAATTTGGCCCTTGGAAGGCAGTGCTCCTAGAGACGGCACGCATAGTTAGGAAGTTCCTCTCTCTGGAGCCTTGACCACCGGTAACTAGGACCCTGTTCCCGATACCGGTGGGGTACTGTTTTTTATATTTTTAAATGTATGTTTTTTATAACTTATATTTAAAAATGTAATTTATAGGAGTGTATATTAATAAATGGAATAATAATACTTAATATTTAAATTTAAAATGATTTATTTCCAAATACTACATTTTAAATACAGTGATTACATAAAGAAGAGTTTTTTTTTCATTTTAAGTACTACATAATGTCTTTGTCGATATGCCAATAATAAAATTGAAGTTTGTCTGTGATATTTATTTATTTATTTATTTATTTATGGTTTGCCAACAGGTTTACATTATAATACTTAATATATAGTAATAAATAAATATCATGCTGGAATGTAGACAAAATTAATGCGTATATAGTGAAAACTGCTATTTAGATGAACTCTCATAAATGTCTGAAAGTTTGTCTCAAATAGACTCCGTAATGCTTCAACGGATTTCAATGAAAACCTAGGGATTGAAATAAGAATTTTAACTAAAATTTCAGAAGATATATATGAATATCCAACTAATTTATTCATGAGTACCCACTAACTTTGCCTATTTTTCTTGTAAGCGTATGTTTATACTATACTAATACTAGCTTTTTGCCCGCGGCTTCGCTCGCGCAGACTTTATAAAATGTCTATAACTTTTTCCCCGTTAGCCAATTTCGACGAAACAAAGCCTATTTATTCACTGAAAAATGTTTCAATTTGACAGCACAATCCCCAGTAGCAAAATGATCCACCATTTATTGTTACAAAAAATGTAATAAATGAAGAACCGCTCGACCGATTTTGTGCAAACTTCACATAAACCATCTACTAAATAGTTCAAACAAAGCCGAAAAATTTGGTTTGGATAGGTGAGCCCGTTCTTGAGTTATAAAATTACAACGAAAAGTGGCATTGATTTTTATATATATATATAATAAACTCAAAAACTACTGGACAAGATTTCAAAAATTCTTTCACCATTAGAATGCTACATTATCCCTGAGTAATATGGGCTATATTTTATCCCGAGAACGCGGGTGAAACCGCGCGGAAAAGCTAGTTTATTTATAAAAAAGTCAAAGTCCTCACTGACATTCAGTGACTCATAGGTAATTATCCCATCAAACTGATAGGGTAGATACTTTAAATTTTATGGAGGGATTTCTCGAAATTCAACCCCTAAGGGAAGAAGGGGGTTAGCAAAGTATGTATGGGAAATATTTTTCTGGTCAAATTTGAAGTTTAAAATAAAGAGGTTACCATAGATAAGTGTTTAAAAAAATAAATGTGTCTTGTGGCCCCAAACTAAGCAAGCTTGACTCATGGGTACCAACTACAGAAATGAAAGAATTAATTGATGAGAACAAATTAAATTTTTACTTAATTCTAGATTTCAAATACGTCCTTTTTACTTGAACTTTCGAGAATTTGTTTACTAAGGTTATCAAAAAAGAAATTTAATTTTTTTCTTTGAGCTTTGTACAAGTGTTTTGAAAAATGTTAAGTCCCACTGTACCTACTTCTTAACGTTAATAAAGGTGCTTATTATATTTTTAAAGAACATTCAGCCAACTTTCATTGATAAATACTTTATACTGATGAGGTGGGTTTTACTACCATATTAACTGAAGTTTTTAACTGACAGTTTAATGTTTAATCTACAAATCAAATTATTCTTAAATTTGTTTTCTACTTGCTTAATTTGCTAGCGTTATTTTAAGCCAACAATGGAGCATTTACGATTTATTTTCGCTTGTTTAAATAAGTTTTCAATAACAAAAACTTGTAAATTTACTCTTAAAACTATATAAAAATGGAAATCCTTAATAAAGTCTTATCTACTTAATCAATATGTAATGAACAAATGTACCTATTTGATTCGCGATATCATAGTAAAATTGGTTCAGTTTGACTGACATGTTTAAAAACCTAGTTAATCAAAGTTTAAAACCAAAAGTAAAATATATACTAATATTATAAAGCTGAAGAGTTTGTTTGTTTGTTTGAACGCGCTAATCTCAGGAACTACTAGTTCGAATTGAAAAATTCTTTTAGTGTTGGATAGTCCATTTATCTAGGAAGGCTACTTTTTATCCCAGAAAAACATAAGGTCCCTGGGAAACACTACCTAGGTTTTTAGCTGGAAAGTATTACTAAACTCCCGCTAAACTAAATCGTGCAATCAACAAAACTTCTTGTTGATAAGCTTTACTAAGCAAATAGCGCAAGATTGACTTTGCTATCGTCTTTTAAATGCTATGGCCCGAGGGCTGGTGTTAGAGAAATATTGTCATTACAAAGTACGAACCTATTTATAATTTATAAAATGATTGAGAATAGTGCGACTTTACAAATAATCCGAAATTAAACCTGACTCAGATTCTTATTCGAATTGATTTCTAATCTCGAAATAATATAAAACAAAGTCGCCATCTGCTTCTGTCTGTTTCTCCGCTCACTTCTTTTAAACCACGCAACCGTTTTTTATATGGTTTTTATAATAGAATGAGCGATAAATGAGGAAGGTTTGTGTATATGTTACAGTCATAACTCATAACCGGTCAAAACCACTTTTGACTAGTCAAAACTCTTATAGGTTATAGGTTTTTTTTAATGTACCAAGAAAGAGTATTGTCTGAGCTAGTTTCATTCAAAAGTGGTTTTGACCGGTTATGAGTTTTGACTGTAACATATATAAATTGCACCCGAGGGAGGCCGGGGCGGATCACTATTTTAATCCATACTAATCCTAACTATCCTAATCCTAACTAATATTATAAATGCGAAAGTGAGTTTGTTTGTTACCTTTTCACGCCTAAGCCGCTGAACCGATTGCGATGAAATTTGGTAAGTAGGTAGCCTATAGTATGGAAAAGAACATAGGCTACTTTTTATCCCGGGAAAACACAAGGTCCCTCGGGAACGCGGGTGAAACCGCGGGGCCGAATCTAGTAATATTATAAATGCGAAAGTGAGGTTGTTTGTTTGTTTCCTTTTCACGCCTAAACCACTGAACCAATCGCAATGAAATTTGGTACGCAGATAGCCTATGGTATGGAGAAGGACATGGGTTACTTTTTTTTGTGGGGACGCGGGTAAACCGCGGGGGACAGCTAGTCCTTACATATTTGTAACTGATCAGATTCAATTGACACGGATTTACCCGTGTTCTAAAGTAATTGAATATTTTTCCCGGATAAAATGCATCCTGTTTTAAAGTATGTCTAAACACTTATCCACTTTATTCCTAAACGAAATACTCATCTACCAATTACATCAGATTAAGTAAAATCAATTCCTGTCAAGAATATAGTGCAATTTATTATAGCTAGGTAAAGGTCTTAACAGTGAAATAATCTATACTACTAATATTATAAAGCTGAAGACTTTGTTTGTTTGATTGAACGCGCTAATCTCAGGAACTACTGGTTCGATTTGAAAAATTCTTTCAGTATTGGATAGCCCATTTATCGAAAAAAGCTATAGGTTACTTTTTATCCCGAAAAAACACAAGATCCCCCGGGAACGCGGGTGAAACCGCGCGCAAAAGCTAGTGATAAATAAATTTATGTGGCGATCACAATAGAACTAATCTGGTCCCAGTGATACAAGCTCTGGAAAGACTTGAAACAGCAATCTAAGCATCAAATAATAATGAATCTAAAAAGGGTTTCTAGCGTGGGTGCAAACTGCCGGGGGCGGAGGAAAATTTCGCCGCCCCCTTATTTAGGAATTTCAATTTAAAAGACTACTACAGTAAAAACATATATAATTATTGACACATTACGCCATTGGGTTTCGGTACAAGTCCACAAAGTCTACCATCACCGTGTAAGCGATACACTTTCATTAATATGAAAGTGGCGTGTCAGTTGCATATCTATACTATAATATAATAAAGGAGAAGAGTTTTAACGAGATAGAACGCGACAAACTCGTGAAAACAATCGCTCGGGAGTATTCTTTTGTAAATGGTATATACAAAGATAAACCACGCGAAGCCTGGTTGGGTAGCCTAGTTAAGGTAAACTTATACCTTCGTAGGTATGAAAAAAGGTTGGTTTTAATTTTTTTTTTTAAAGTTAATGTGATAATCTTATAAGGGACATGTTCCAGAATCTCAAATTGTTTCCCTGACTTCAAAACGAATTCTAATATCGTTATTTTGTACTTTTTAGTGCAAACCCATTTTGATGTTGGTTTTACTTTTTGTTTAAAGTTAATTTTATTTTTTTCATTTTTAGTTTCCTATGTGTATTCAATACCTATCAAGACTTATCACTGATCGATGATATCTATATCAATAATAATTGTCGACAATATTGAATGGGATATTTCAATCGCGATATTCGTGCTCCTTTTCGTTGAGGAATTCCGTCATATCTTCAAATTCCATGATCAGATCAAGTATGACCTATCAAATAAATAAAGAATCATCAAAATCAATTCATAATTGGCGGAGCAATCACGTAACAAACATAAAAAAGCATACAGTCGAATTTAGAACCTACTATTTTTTTTGAAGTCTGTTAAAAAGGAACACCAATCTTTAATCAACAAGATTAAAGTAAGGTTCCTTTGACATTTAAACTGGGCGTTCAATAAAAGAAAAATACTTGAAAAAGTATATTACCTATACAACAGTAGGTAGGTGCCGTTGCCTGACTGTCAGACAATATAAAGCCTAAACCAGTGTTCCTACAGATTTGTTTGGAGTACATATTCCTCGAATGCGTTAGGAGTTTATGAAGGAAGAGGTTTTTCAAAATTAAATCCTAATATATGCTACTAATCCTCGGTATATATAAAAGGAAAACGTGACTGACTGACTGATCTCTCAAAACATAGCTCAAACCACTGGACGGATCGCGCTAAAATTTGGTATACAGATAGCTATTATGATGTAGGCATCCGCTATGAAAGGATATTTGAAAATTTCACCCCTAAGGGGGTAAAATAGGGGCTTGCGGGTGAAACTGCGGGGCGGTAAGCTAGTTTACTAATATTATAAATGTGAAAGTTTGTATGTTTGGATGTTTGTCACTCAATTACGCATCGGCTGAAAGGATTTGGATGAAACTTGGCATATAGATGGATCATACCCTGGAATAACATATAGGATACTTGTTATCTCGGGAAACCGCGGGGCAGTAGCTATTATTCATTAAGATTCTATTCAATTCGCGTTCCCGAAGATACTTATGATTTTTTTAATTTATCGATTGCTTTAACTTAATTAACTATACCATCGAATTAAAAACCTTATAAAATAACTAGATTCCGCCCCGTGGTTTCACCCGCGTTCAAAGTCAAGTCAAAGTCAAAGCCATTTATTCAGTTTAGGCCCTAGGAGGGCACTTATGAAGGTCGAATTTACTGAAGCTACCAGCTTCCCTAGGGACCTTGTGTTTTCCTGGGATAAAAAGTAGCCTATGTTCTTCTCCATACTATAGGCTATCTGCATACCAAATTTCATTGCGATCGGTTCTGCGGTTTAAGCTTGAAAAGGTAACAAACAAACTCACTTTCGCATTTATAGTATTATATAATATACTAGATTCCGCCCCGCGATTTCACCCGCGTTCCCTGGGGATCTTATGTTTTCCCAGAATAAAAAGTAGCCTATTTTCTTTTCCGTACCATATCTCCATACCAAATTTCATCGCGATCGGTTCAGCGGTTTTAGCGTGAAAAGGTAACAAACAAACAAACAAGTTAGGTTAGGATGTTAGGATTAGAATTTAATATAAACCTTCTAACACGTGGACTGAAATTCCATAAGTTCAAAAACAGTGGAAGCTAAACTAATTTAAAGTTCAACCGCGACTTATTTCGTAACTCCCTACGCTGTAGCACTTTCGTAGTCAGTAAGTGCTACGGAGCCGCGTAGACAGCACGCGTTCTACGCCGTAGTATCCGGACAAAGTGACTTGTGACGTGCGTAAAAATAATTATTATACTTTGTTTGAAAAATAAATTTATAATTTTAATTAATTAATAATTGATACCTAAAAGGGTGTAAAATGTGAAATGTGTGTGTTTTTTTTTTATGTAAAATAATAATACTCGTGACTGAATTTGTTCGAAGTTTTGTAAACTTTTAAGTCGTTTAATTAATTCTGTTTAGTAAATTAAAATGTAAGTTTATCAAAAATGAATAAATTACTAACAAACTATGAATGCGAAGAAGACAGCACATCGGAAATTGATAAGAAATTCTGGGATTATTTTGACGTCGCGACAACGTCAGTGTACAATGCCACGAGCATGGAAACTTTGCCAAGAGACCAGGGAGCTGTTCTGGCAACGTATGGCATTTTACTGGCAGTGGGTGGCATTGGCAACGTGGCAGTGCTATTTACTCTGGCAAAATCTAGGCGCAGAAAATCAAGAGTGGATCTGTTAATGACGCATCTGGCAATAGCTGATGTTTGCGTCACCTGTGGAGTGATTCCTTTAGAGGTATGCTTATAATAACTTTAAGTTTAAAAAATAACTGTTTTTTATGTGATTTTATTATTATATTTACATAAAAAATAAACATTGAAAGACCTGTATATAGTGCAATATAATAATACAGTTTTCGTTTTCATCAAAATCGGGCTCAAGATTCCATTGAGAAATTTTCGTTATTTCTTTTAGTTTCGGATTTGGCCATCCACGCCAAAATGTTACGATTAACATCATTTATTTACAACAAGTATTTACAAACTATAATATATAGAAAATATCCTCAAAGCTCCCGCTGCTGTCGATGGGCAAGGTTCCCAACCATTCATACTCGTGTTGCTAAAAGCTTCGCGAAAAGGTATTGAAAGCTTTCCCGGAAGAGCTTTTCACATGACACTTTCGGTACACTCCCAATAAGTGACAGGATTTGAGCGATGGTATATTCGTATTACTTGAGCGTTTATCAAAATGTGTAGATATTATGAAAGTAGGTATTTACAATAACATACCTTTTTGTATGTTTATTTATTTATTTATAAGATAAAACGGACAATGTCTATACAGGAACATAACAGAGTACAGTATTATAAAGACACAGATCTTGTACGACATCTATTACAGGTGTAATCAACTTTGGTTGTTTACAATGACGGTGGTATTGTGAAAATCCAAGTAGGTTTAACTTAAGTAGGTGAATAAACTAGCTGTTACCTTCGGTTTCACCCACGTTACCGGTGTATTTTTTTTTCATACAAACATCCTGACAATAACGTACACATAAAAGAAAGATTTATCCAATTTGGTGCAGTTGTTCGGAAGTTATGCGCGTACAAACATTTCGGCGATCCATTTTTATATATATAATATATGTGAATTTTGTGCTATTGTTGGGCCTTAGGCCCACTTGCAGAGGATACCGGGTTAAATTCTTAAACGCAGAGTTAATTAACTCAGAGTTAATATGTTACAAATTTAACACAAAGATTGTGTTGCGATGATGAAAACTGGCTCGGAGTTAGCTAACCCTTTTCTTTTTTTTTCGTGTGGAAATCCTCATAGGATACCCGACCGCCCCGGGGGGAGTAGTCGAGTTATGCCAGACTTGTACCGGCTAAAACCCCACGGTGGTCGCCATCTGCGCTGTAGAGGGGCTCGGGTTCTCGTACAGAACGCATACACGAGCCCCTCCAAGCGCGGCGCTTGATAGCCCGTCCCGGGGGAAGTGTGATACCTCTCCCAAGCACCCTCGCGGTGCTATCGCACGATGAGTCGTGTCCACGACGACCCATCGTCCTCCTCGGGGTCGCTTCAGGACGCTCGGGGCCCCCGACCCTTTGCTAACCTGACAACCATACTTTTTTGCTAGCCACTTTTATTGTCAATCTCGCGCTATGACGTTCTTTTTTTACCCGACCAAATATGGATAAGCGAACGAATGAATGACAATGTTTACCCATATCTTTTACTCTACTGCAATTGACACATAAGACTATCTCACGTATTTCAGTTTTAGAATTTTGTTGATTGACATTCCGTTTGGATCGCTTAATATTTGAGTTATCGATCGATAGATTTGACGCCGTTTTCCGTGTTATTTATTTTGGTGCTCAGATTATTGGAGTTGCTAAACTAGATTAGTTATTGGAGATTTCCTAGATTGTACCTACCCTGATTTACCAATTTAACGTAAAATGTAAAAAAACACGTTTACACCTACAAAAAAAACCTAATTCATCTATCATTGTTTAATTACACAAAATTATTGGAGGTACAGGCATATTGTTTCTCAACATCAATGAATTTTGACATTACTGATGGAGAGTTAGTGACTTAACCCTTCAAGTTTGGTGGGTTAAATATTTAAAGGGTTAACTCAAGGTTTGTTACTACTTTTTACTTTGTATTGGCTTGTGTTTGACCATAATCTCACAATGGTAATGATGTAATGATGTGGCCGAAGGTAGTAAAGACACAAAGCCTAGAAGGTGCAACTGCCGGATCACATCGGTAGGTATTGGCGACATATTTTCAAAAAAATATTTTAGCATAGGTAATATTTTAATTTTCATCGAGCCGTTCAGTAGCCGTATCATACATACATACTCTCGAAAAACATAACCCTCCATATGGCGCAGTCGGGTAAAAACTATAGAATATTAATAGAACATAAACCAGTGATTTTTTTAAAATTATTTTTTGTCTTGATATAAATAAGTTATAAAGTCTGTGTAATTTCACAATATTAGCGTGGTTTAATTAAGCTTTTACTAATATTGTGATTGCGAAAATGTATTCATATTTTCGTTGCATATTAATCAATTTAGTTGACAAAAAAGTTATAAGCCAAGATTTATCAGAATATATAAATATCTTTAATCTCTTTGTAGTAAAAATATCAAAAAAATATGGCTGAAAATTTTGCTTTTTTAAATAAAATTAATCTTACAATGTTTTATTACAAAACAGAAGGCTCAGAGGTTTGGGGTTGATTTCTGGTAAAAGCTTATCTCAAGTAAAAAGAAACTAATAAAAATTGTGTTCTAGAGCTTATCAAATCAAGCTCATTTTTTTTTTTTTTTAGTTAAAAGATTATTTTATTTACATATTTACAATTAAAGTAAAAAATACAAACTATGACAATATATAGTATACAAAATATACAAAACATCCTTAAAGCCCTCGCTGCTGTCGATAGGCAAGGTTCACAACAGGCTGGCAGCGTTCCCTTTTTGGATGGCCAAGCTTATGCGTTGGCGGAATAAGCTCCCAGCCCGTCGGTCAACCGAAGCCTCGATGAGCTTGGATAATAAAATCCGAGCAAATCGGCGAGCCTCGAACCCCCATGGACCCATGGTTTCAACTGCGAATGGCATGAACGAAAAATTAGAACCAAGACAAGCGTATTTTTTAAATTTGGATTTTTCAGCACCGGTCGCAGCCGCCCCAGCGACTTTACAAGTCGCCAGTAAGTGGGAAGGTACAAGTGTATCTACACACGTGGCATCCCACACCAGCGGCTTGCCAACACTCCACGGGATCAAATTACATTTTTTTTATTCAATTACAATTTGGATTTTTTCTTCACTAGATCCATTTACCAAAGTCAAAGTCAACGCCATTTATTCAGTTTAAGCCCTAGGAGGGCACTTATGAAGGTCGAATTTACTGAAGTTACCACCGGTTCGGAAATCAGCCTTCAACTGAGAAGAACCGGCAAGAAACTCAGCAAGGTTACATTTTTTTATATATATTTCTTTTTTATAATCTGACTATTGGCTATATTTTTTTTTCAATAATAGCAAATGTACAATATACATTCTGGGTACGCTGTCTTCGGATAGCGACTTTTTTAATTTAGACTATTTTATGTAACAAAGTGATTATTGTATTTATAGTTTTAGTTTAAGGTATTAAATGATTCTTTGGAGTAACTAAATCAATAAATAGGTATCATTCTCCTTTATATACAATTAAAATAAAACGAATACCGCTAAAACAACTTTACAATTTCGCCGGAGTGTCAATCAATTGGTAAAAGTTTACCAATTAATATCAATCAACTGGTTTATTAAGTGTCTAAGTACATAAATACTTTTTCATTTCGGCTATTTCCAATCTCATTACGACACTTGAAATGTAATATCCTACTTAATATCTTGATAAAAATATAGAGTCGCCAGAGCTCATCGGGGAGGGGGAAGGGTCGGCATCGCGAGATTGATACCCCTGGTGTTTCAAGCGTTCGTAGGATACGGTAACCGCTTACTATCAGGCGGGCCGTATGCTTGTTTGCCGACTATGTTGCATAAAACACCGTTCCCCACGGTTTTACCTCGTTCTCGAGGAAAAAAAGTAGCCTATGTCCCTCTCCATTGTGAAAACCTACCGTATAATTCTGACAGTATACCAATATATACCTAAACTAATTGTGCAAGCAAATAGCCAATGAATAACTTAATTAAGTTACACGCAATTAGCAAGTTAGGTGTGGCGGTGTTAAATATTCAACGAGGATGATTTTTTTTATGTATTTTGTACAAATCCAATTAGGAAATAGACGGAAGAATATTCGGTGAAGGAAAACATCGTGAGGAATCCATAGCACAGTGGTAGGGTACTTTGTAGTACCCACCTAGGACCCTCAAGTTGAAAATCTGTCGCCAAACACCTATTGGTGTGTTCCGGCAGCTGCACTTGCCAGCCATTTCTTTCTAGGCTTTGTGTGCTTTGGCCACATACAAGCCTATACAAAGTAAAAAAAATGTATAATATTATCTGGTTTTTATAAGTAGTACAAGTTTTACTTACTTTTAGATCAGATGGCCGTGTGCGAGTAATATTACTGCATAGCTGATTTTGCATGAATGCTTTTGTTAATCAAAATTCCATTTTCATTCCATAAGTTTCATAAGCTCTCAAGAAACATTTCGTAAACTTAAGATTATGTAAACAGATTTGCAAAGCCTTGTTTGAGCTTTTTAAAATCCGCATGACAGCCGGGCAGCCGCGAGTAAAATATGTCTTAACTTAAACCTTGCAGAATTTATCATAACCCAATTTTATATTCCAAATCAATCAAAGACTTAAGTTGTAGGCAAGGGGTCACCAGTAGCTTAAAATATGATAGACGATGGGAGCAATAGAATAGAATATTATTTACTAGCTGTCCCCCGCGGTTTCACCCGCGTTCCCGACGAAAAATGTAGCCTATGTCCTTCTACTCTCCTCGGCGCCCTGGTATGCTCTCAACTCGGAAATTCATGAGTACCTGGAAATCCCAACCATTTTGGACGAAGCAAAACGATACTCAGCCAACTACAAAGACCGCTTGACAACCCACCCAAACCCGTTATCCAGTATGCTCCTGCAGCCAAATCCAATTAGAAGACTCAAGAGAGCCGATGTGCTGCCTTACTAAGGGGAGATGGAGCAGTGGCTCTACCTCTCCAAACTATAACCTCTTGCAACACACCTGATTATAGTCTAGGCGACTGATCGCAGGTCTAAAATATAGGAAAAAAAAAAAAAAAATGTCTTGTCATGATTATATTCTGTATTGTGTGCTAGAAAAATAAATAAATAAATTAGAATTTAACATCTACATACATAACTACACAAAGAAAATTTAGATTAAGTAAATAAAATTAAGATAGTACATACGATTTACAGCGGTTTTTTTGGGGTCCCATGAAAAAAAAATAGAATGAATGAATGAAATATTCTTGTAATCTCCATACAGGAAAAGTATAGACATATAAAATTAAGAAAGAGAATACAATTTAGGCGGCCTTATTGCTTAAGCAATCTCTTCCAGGCAACCTTTGGGTAATAGGAAATAAATAAAATTGTGGCAGGTATCAACCTATAAATTCTACATAAACTAAACTATACCATACTAAATAAATTATAATAATAAATAACATAGGCACTAAAACTAAATAATGTCATATATAAAAACAAAGATCAAAGAGAGTGATAGTAGGAGAATATCTGCGACATAAAGGATTCAATAGTCCGAGCTTGTCTAATGACTAAGAAATGGCTAAGCTTAAAGCATAAATATTGTGTTTAACCACAATCTCATTATGGTAAGTGATGATGCCGAAGGTGATACACGCAGAGCCTAGAAGGAGCTCTCATGTGCAGCGGAATGTCCTTACTCTGTGGCGGAACACACCGGTACGTGTTTGGCGACAGATATTTAACTTTAGGGTAGTAGCCAGTCAGGCGGGTAGGTAACTACTTATATTAAGTATCCAATTTAACCGAGACCCAACGGAATGACACTTATCCTTTGGAAATTGGGACGGCATTTGGTATGAGATGCCACGTGTGTCGATACCGTCCCACCTTCCAGAAACAATAAATAAGGTTGGCGGCGCTGCGTTATCAGCAGAGAGCCTCAAGCGGCGCAAATATAGTAACATAGATACAAGCTATATATTTGAGCCGTTTGGGGTTGAAACTCTGGGTCCGTGGGGGTCGAGAGCTCACCATCTTTATCGCGAAATATCCAAACGCCTGGTCAAAGCAACTTGTGACCAGAATGCTGGCTTATATCTTGGTCAGAGAATCAGCATTGCCATCCAACGTGCCAATGCCGCCAGCATTCTGGGTACGCTGCCTTCTGACAGCGACTTTTTTAATTTAGATTATTTTATATAAGCTTCTTACTTTTAACATTTTCTTTTTGTCAACT
This sequence comes from Tetheella fluctuosa, assembly GCA_951216915.1. Classification (NCBI taxonomy): domain Eukaryota; kingdom Metazoa; phylum Arthropoda; class Insecta; order Lepidoptera; family Drepanidae; genus Tetheella; species Tetheella fluctuosa. The sequence goes on along the minus strand of OX578229.1, from coordinate 10,327,189 downwards.
TAAATAATGTTATAAAAAAAATAGATAAGATTCTTTATTTATTTAACCATTCATGCACATAATAAAAATAATATTATTATAGTACAAAAAAACACCCTGAATGCTAAATTTAATTTAATTAAAAATAAAATTTTATATACCCTCATACGAATACACAGGTACGCATTGTTTGCTTCACTCTAACGAGGTCTCTAATAACGTGCAGTATCTATAAGTGTCTCCTCGTTTAGAACTTAACGATGTAAATTGAATAATGTAACATATATTTAGATGAACAGAAAATAAAAAACCGGCCAAGTGCGAGTCGGACTCGCGCACGAAGGGCTCCGTATCGTCTGTTGTAATGGAGCTCCTCTTAAATATTTGTTTTATTTTAATTTAATTATTTATTTTTAAAGTGAATATATAACCAAATATTCTGTGAATATTTCAAGCATCTACCTGTTGCGGTTATCAATATCGAGCAAAAAAATCACGTTTGTTGTATGGGAGCCCCCTTAAATATTTATTTTATTCTGTTTAGTATTTGTTGTTATAGCGGCCTATCATCTATAAAATTTCCATTGTCTAACTATCGCGGTTCATGAGATACAGCCTGGTGAAAGACGGACAGACGGACAGCGGAGTCTTAGTAATAGGGTCCCGTTTTACGCTTTGGATTTGGAACCCTAAAAAGAGATAATTAATGATAATATTTTTAACTAAGAGGCCTTCACTTTATGAATAGTTTGATTCTAACGTACGGTTCGGAAGGTTCCTTTTGTTGAGAAGAGTCAACAATAAACTTAGCAATTACTCAGGTCCATGGAGATAATAAGTACTAGTAGTTACGTAGTATGTAATTATTTTCTTGCTCAGTACCCCGAGTGTAAACAATTGACGTTAGAAAATGCTTACTATCACGTTAGCGTTTACGACATTTTTCTATAGGAATCGGCACAGCGCCTCTCGCGGAATACTCATGGAACTAATTTCTTCCATACAATTTTTTTGTAAACGCAAACGTGATAGTAAGCGTTTATTTACGCAAATTCTTTACACTCAGGGTACAGGTCTCATTGACAATATTTACGTGTTGTGGCGGGTAAATAAATACTTATATAGGAAACTCAAACAAACCTTGAGTTTTCGCTACCCAGAAGCGAGGCAAGAAGGTTGGCAATCTATGACTTTTATTACTTTTCTCTATGGTCACGTAAATAACGTGACATTATTAAAAAAAAATGAAAATTACAGAAAGGTGATCATGGTTTTTTCTAACCATGCCACTGGCAGCATTGGCATATTTCGTCCGTGACTGACAGAGTCATCGGACTTTTTGGCGGGATCTTGCGAAGTGACGTTGCGTTATCATTTTATTTTCATGAAATCGGTGTATTTTGAGTTTTATTTAATGATATTGGTGGCGTTTTGTCCAATAAAGATCAATACAAGTGCACAAGTGAAGTGAAATTAAATGAATGCGTGTATCGTGACTTTTCATGTTGTCTCAAATAGTCCACGAAAAGTTTTAGTAAAACAGCCACCAATTTACTAAAACCTGACTGACTTGACTTGACTTGACTATGTACTGGATTTGTGATATAGGTACTTTGAGGTGATATAACACGACTAGAAATTAATATTATAACTCGACACTGGCAAATATAAATCCTAATAAAAAGGATTTGGTTGCCATATTGAAAAATAAGAAGAAGAAGAAGACAGAGTCATCGCTGGCACGATGGAGCCATAAACAATAAATTGGAATTGGATAAATATGTAACTGTGTTTCAGTTGGTTTTAGTCAAATAGATATGATTATGGATCTAATCTATATACTTCTTGAATCCTTCAATTTATGGGGACTTTCAAGGCCAGAGTGAATAGGTTTCTTCTGGGCAAGCGTGCTCCATTTTACGCTTGGTCTTCATCTTTTGATGGCATAACTCAATTCCATTTACTTAATATTTAAAAAGATATATCGTTACTGATCGTCTCACGGCTATGCCATTTAGAGGGAAGGTACTTTAAATATTGAAGACTAGCTTCCACCCCGCGGTTTCACCCGCGTTCCCGAGGGATCTTATGTTTTGCTGGGCTAAAAAGTAGCCTATGTGTTAATCCAGGGTGTCAGCTACTTCCATACCAAATTTCATCAAAATCCGTTCCGTAGTTTTTGCGTGAAAGAAAATAAAAAACATCCATACATACAAACTTTCTCGTTTATAAATATTAGTAAGGATGTAATAAAAATAATAATGTGAAAATGTCGACAAACAGACATTATTTTATATTCAAATGAGATCTCGGAAAATTATTACTTTAAATTATAGATATTAAGCCCCACGTGACTGACGTCTACCTTTCGTCGTTAGGAGAGCGTAGTGCCTCAGCTGCGAGGATATGATATACTATTTTAATACACTTGCTCGTAAAGTGTCCATAGTTTTTAGGGCCATAAACCGAACTAGAGCACACGCGTATGTAATAATATTACCGCACACGTGCGTAATAGAATTATTCCTACAAAGTTAAATTAGTACCTTACTACATGTTATGTGCACTATATGCGAGTATTTTCAATTTAACCAGGTAATACAGTTTTTTTTTAGTAACAACAAAGAGATTTTATGCCGCTGAAAATCCATATACATTTTTGGAATAAATAAATGTGTACGTATTTAATTAAGTCATACAAACATTTATTCAAAATATTCATAATTTACATTTGCATTTTATCACATAAAATTATAATTTTGAAGTAGGCTGTATGTTCATTGACCATCCATTTGGCGCGGGGGGAAAAAAGAAACTTGCTCGCCATTTCCCATAATTTTGATAATATTTTGTTTTCTCCCCTTTTGCCCCTAATTTCGCATATTTTGGCTTGAAATTAAATACCACGTTCGTGTGTGCCAATAAACCTTCAAAACCTTTTACGGGATATGGAGCTGAACCGGCAGACAAAACTAGACTAACACTTACTAAAACTGTTATGAATAAGTTTATAAAATCAAATAAATGATTTATTAAATCATCAGACATGCGCCACTAACATCGAAGGAAAACTCTTTTTGCAAGACTTGCTGTAGGTATATATAATGCTTTTTTTTACGGGACAAGAAGGATACAATACAGGATTATTTATACAAACTAAACATTCAAGGTTGATACAAACAACTTTCATTCTGGGACAAATTACAAAATCGCTTAAAAATCTCATCTGTTTCATTCAAAAGTTCAATACCAACTCTACCAAAATGTTTGGAACAGCTGATTTTTATTTTGCCTTTTCTAGTTGGTCTGATAGTAAAAGTTGTAATGACTACTTTAAGCCCTGAAGTTTTACTTAACAATCCAAAAACTGCCCTGTATATAGTAACACTAACATCCACCCCGCGGTTTCACCCGCGTTCCCGAGGGATCTTATGTTTTTCTGAGATTTTTTTTTTCAATTTGAACCAGTAGTTCCTGAAATTAACGCGTTCAACCAAACAAAAAAACTCTTCAGCTGTATAATATTAGTATAGATAGGTATACAAGGAGTGCTCTCTCAAAGTATTAGCACAGTTTATGCGTATCTTTGTTACGCTGTGGTATTAGATAGAGAAGCGGACTAAAGGTTGTTTTAATAATTAAAAACCCGTCATACCTCGATAAATATGCAAGAGGAAACTGTTTATGAAGCGTTGCCTTGTGATATATTGTCAACCAGATATTGTCATCTTAAATTGTTCTCATAAATTAAAGTTTTCTACTCCAAGTTATTATCTATATATACCAATATGTATAAAATTTTATTGAACCGATTTGAATATGTTTGAATGTTTTGTTTGCCTTAATAATGGGGTCATGGGGTATGGTTAAGGAAAAAAGAAAATTAGAAAATCCAAAGGAACAGCCAAAGAGAGATATTGTAACTCAAACCGTACACGATGCGGTCTATATTATCGATCTCACGTGGTACGAAGAGCACCGGGTCATCTACTTATGTATAGAGCTATTCTAGTAAACTATTGTCATGTAATCAAGTTATTTCTTTTATACCGGACGGATATTTCAAGATGGCTTATTTTCAAAACCAATGCTAGATTCGTCATTCTGAGCAAATTTTACTGCGATTTCATAAAAACAAAAGAAAACGCAACGTCACTACGCAGGTTCCCGCGCCGCGTGATAAGGTGGTGTTTATTTTCTATAGATTTCCAGTTGAGAATTGAGTTCATTGTTCCAATTGTATCAAGTCACGTTCTTGCATTACGTAATTCACGTTGAATTCCGATTCCGTTTCCAATATTATTGATGAAACAAAGGAAGGAGTAATTTGCATTATTTTGGCGAGGACCGTCGCGACGTCCCTCTCAGCCTCGTCCCGTTTAAGCGGCCCGAGCTGCATGTATTAGCAATCTGACCATTCGCCAAATAATAATTATTTCCTCCCCTATTCCCCAGGCAACGTCCTGAGTCGAGGTTGAAACCACAGAGGCAGAGGCACCCTCAGGCTACCGTTGCCCTAAATTTATTTGCAGTTTTAAGTCACGGTTGAGAGCCCTCAGCGCTCGCCGTATTATCCGCGTAAGGGTGGAAGATTGTCCCCTGGACCCACCATCTTCTAGTCCTCTACAAAATAAAAAAGCATTATTTTGGCTGTAATACTATAATGCAAATACTCTTTTGTTACAGCGCGTAATAATGAATTTCCCATGTAGATATAACTTCAGTCCGTTCATCATAGCTTGTCCCCTCGTTTAAAAGTTAATAGCCCTGTTATTCCATTATATTGTTGTCAATCAATAGTGCCAACATAAAGGCAAAGGGTATGATGAACGGACTGTACTTGATAAGCATCTCTACTAATCTGTGGTGGGCGAGAGAGCGAATATGTCCGCAATCTCAGTGAGCGTGAGGGATATTTTCTCAGCGAAAATTACATTTTACATTTATTTTACAATTTAAATTGGGATTATCAAAACTGAAATCAATTTTCTAAATATGCAAGCTCATGAATATGAAAGTATTGCAATTTGATTAGCAATTTGGATATAATAAAGCTCTTTGATATTGATAATAATCTCAAATATTTACTATTCATGATATATAAAAACCTCAATGCAAATTAATATAGTGAAAATAGTTTAATATTATCTAGAATTATGTTTAAATTGATTCGGCGGTTTTGCTATTATTTATTACTAGCTTCCGCCCCGCAGTTTCACCCGCATTCCCGAGGGATCTTATATTTTCTCGGGATAAAAAGTAGCCTATAGCCTTTCTCAATAAATGGACTATCCAACACTATAAGAATGTTTCAATTCGAACCATTAGTTCCCGAGATTACCGCCTACAACCTCACAAACTCACAAACTTTACCTCTTTATAATATTAGTATTAGATAAGGCTTCTTTCTTCATATTTTTGGTATTTTTCCAATAAATGATAGATGAGTGAATTTCAACAAGTCTATTAAAATCTTCATTTCCATGGATTTTTTTATCTTAAATTTTATTTAAAAAAAAAACGCGTTTATTAAAGTTTTTGATAATGTATGTATTCTTGCTTAACTAGCAGATAACTAAAAAAACTAACGAGATATATAAGATTAAAAATTATGTGCCACGGCGATGAAACATGCGTGCACGGCAATGAAACATGCGTCCACGGCAATAAAAAAACTGTGCCAAGGGAATGAAATTTATTGTTTGTGGCTCCATCGTGCCAACGATGTCTCGACGAATGTATGGTTAATAATGTAATCCGTTGTTGTTATGTCTATCTTATTATTGTTTTTCTGTATTGATGTGTGTCATTTCATGCTGTCAAAAATTTCATGATGTCACAAAGGGTTCGACTGAAAATCAGTCCTAAAGTACGTGGGAAAACACCACATATCTTGGGGTATGCTGAGTCGAATCCTTTTCGGCATCACACAATATTACAGCAGCCTTTTTATTTTTTATAATTTTTATTTTATTTTGTAATCTGTTTATTGTTATATTTAATTTTACTTGCGTATTATATTTCTTTAACAATTGTAAACCATTTAATGAAAAAAAAAGCCAACATTGTCAGATTGTCCAAAAAAAAACTAAATACATAAAAAATGTAACCTTGCTGAGTTTCTTGCCGGTTCTTCTCAGTTGAAGGCGACTTCCGAATTGGTGGTAACTTCAGTAGTTTCGACGTTCATAAGTGCCCTGATAGGGCCTAAACTGAATAAATGGCTTTGACTTTGACTTTTTCTGTAATGTTGTGTGAATGTCCAAATAACTGTTTCTTTCTTTCTTTTAAATTCTTTGCCTAATCATACCACGGCGATGAAAACATAAGTCACGGAAATTAAACACCTGGCCACGGCAATGAAACTAAATTGTTTTAAAAGACATGGCAATTAATCTTTTTTCATTGCTGTCTTTTTTTTCATTGCCATAGCAAATTTTTACCATGGAAATCACGGCAATGAAAACACGGTGATGAAAATCAAGACAAAAATATAAAATAACAAAAAAACTATTTAACTATTCGAAGTAATAAACACTTCACAAATAAACTAGAGAAATGGCGTTCTATCAAATATTAAGTCAATAGTAGAAACTTATTCAAATAAAAGTTATACCTATCCACGGCGATGAAAAAAAAATGTCCAGTAACAAAAAAATGGAATACTTTCATTTATGGCGCCTAAACGCAGTCACGTGTGTACACCCTTCCACGTCGAGCAGTTAGGCGGCACTAATATGCAACGTTTAGCACATAGGAGGGAAGATGCAAGTCGTTAGATAAAACAATATTCTTAAACATGTTTAGGACACGGCGATGAAAGGTAACTCTGGGACAAATGATTTTTTATTAGCCATTCGTTGTATTGTTTAAATATTTGAATAAATGTATTTCATAACAATACTTTAACTATTCACGTATCAAATAAAACTAGGTTTTAATATACAGATCCAAACGATTTTTATCAATGAGGTATCACGACACAATAGGTGACACGTGGACAAACACGGCAATGAAAGATTTCGAGGTTTAACTATTTTTTTTTTGGAGTACCTATACTCCTATTTAATAATATACATATTTAGTGCTACACATATATTACTATTTCACCTAACCAGAAAAAAATGTTAGAGCATTATAACTATGATTTTTAGTACCGATTTCATCGAAGCCACGCAATTCTTGGTCCCAGGATATTCACCCAGATATTACACTTACCTCTTAGACATAGAATTTAATTTACTATTTTTCATTTATCGTGAATTCTGAATCCATTTTCATTTTGATTGAATTCTCAACTCCCAATGCATTGATATTTATAACTCAAGCTAAATTAAATTACATGCAGAATTGAATAACGCATTTGATCTTAATGTATCAAAGATTTCATAGATTTTTAACCAACTTCGAAATAAAAAAAATGAAGTTATATTCGAAGTTTTTGTTTTTTTCTAATCTCGTTTATGAATCGTGTAATATCCAAGGTAATTTTTTTTTGGATGTTACAGAAAATATGGAATTTAAATTTACTAACTATCACACAACATATCGTGGGTTCGATTCCCACTCAGGACAGACACTTATGTGCATGAACATGTCTGTTTGTCCTGAGTCTGGGTGTAATTATATATATTTATATAAAAGATTTTTTTTTTTTGGCAGGAATAGAAGGTAGTGGGTCCAGGGGACCTTCTTCCACCCTTACGCGGACTTTGCGGCGAGCGCTGAGGGCTCTCAACCGCTACTTAAAACTAAAATAAATTTAGGGCAACGGTTATTATTTGGGGAAAGGTCGGATTGCTAATGATATGCAGCTCGGGCCGCTTAAACGGGACGAGACTGAGAGGGACGTCGCGACGGTCCTCGCCGGCGAGGACGAAATCTTGGTTGACGGTTGCGCATCTGTATCTGTTTTCGGGCTTCGTCAGCCTCGATTTGTGCTAGAGTGGTGGCATCGTCTGGTTCGCTGAGGGCGAACCTAGGCCTACGGATGCGGGAGATAAGGGACGGGGTGTAGGTGATGGTTTGAATAATTAAAGGATTCGCGTGATGTGCTGCGGTTTCAAAATATCTGCGTGAGGCGCGTTTCATAAATTGTTTGATTGTAGGGAGACCTAAGTCAAGGTGGAGGTTTTCATTGCGCATGTACCACGGGGCGCCCGTGGCTTTGCGCATGAATCTGTTCTGAACCACCTGAAGGGTGTGGATATATAAAAGAAAAGTAGCATATGTAGTATATCAGTTATCTGGCTTCCATAATATAAGCTCTGTTTAGTTTGCGGTCAGATGACCGTGTGCAAGGAATAATGTCTCAGGATATATATTTTATTTTGATTTTATTTATTTATTAATTTGCACAAAGTATCCCTTTATGAATTAGACAAGGAATACGGATAACTTTTGGAAATTCAACCCCTAAGGGAGTAAACTAGAAGTCACACTAGTTGCTAGTCAGTCACGCGGGTACTGCTACGAAGTAACCTACAACCGTGCAAACACCATGAACTCAAGATTATAAACTCTGTTTAAAAAAAGCCGGTTTTTATTTTTAATCAATAGTCTCCAACGAACTTTTCCAATTTTCTGTAAGTATTTTAAGGTTTTCCTTATACTGTCCTAATTCAATAAAATTCGTATAATGTGCATATATAATCTGTATCTCCTAAAAAAATATCCATTTAAATGGTCCGGAAAAACCACAGAGTTCAAACGCGCACAATCAATGTATCTCGCTCTAACAAACGAAATTTGGGAACAAAAAGGGATAGATAGAGGAAAATTTGTTTTTGGAACACTTCATCTACCTATACAAATAATAATAATATTTATTTTTTTTCACCGAAAATGGAGTGTGTTATGTAGGAAGAGTAATTGAAAGTAAAGAGATTTTAATCTTCATTTCGAAATAAGGAAGAAATTATATAGATATTTTTTCCTTAATAGGCATTTCTTTGTTCTTCATAACTTCACGAAGTGAAATTTCCAAGAATTAAATTATCTTATTTTTATTGTTTTTGCGTGCAATTTTCTGTAGATATTATTTACACTGAATATATTTAAGGTATATATTCTAGTGGCATATTATTTAAGTACTTTTTAGGGTTCCGTAGCCAAATGGCAAAAAACGGAACCCTTATAGATTCGTCATGTCTGTCTGTCTGTCCGTCCGTATGTCACAGCCACTTTTTTCCGAAACTATAAGAGCTATACTGTTGAAACTTGGTAAGTAGATGTATTCTGTGAACCGCATTAAGATTTTTACACAAAAATAGAAAAAAAACAATAAATTTAGGGGGTTCCCCATACTTAGAACTGAAACTCATTTTTTTTTTTTCGTCAAACCCATAAGTTTGGGGTATCTATGGATAGGTCTTCAAAAATGATATTGAGGTTTCTAATATAATTTTTTTGTAAACTGAATAGTTTGCGCGAGAGACACTTCCAAAGTGGTAAAATGTTGGTCCCCCCCCCCTGTAACTTCTAAAATAAGAGAATGATAAAACTAAAAAAAATATATGATGTACATTACCATGCAAACTTCCACCGAAAATTGGTTTGAACGAGATCTAGTTAGTCGTTTTTTTTTTAATACGTCATAAATCGTCAACCGCAATTTGCCTTTCAATCAATCAACTCAAATATAAAAAAAATGGCAAAAAGCAAGGTCTTACAGCACAAATAAAAGAAAAATTCTAAATAATAAAAAAGTTGAAAATTAAAGGTGTCCCCATACATACGTAGACGCCAATTAATAAAGACCTCTGAGTTGTATGGGCGCTCATACAATTTAGAGGTCTAGCTTAATTGGCACTAACCTCAAATACAGTAAATAAATAAAATTGTGCATTTCCCGTGATGGACGAACCATGGACGAAGTTTGTACGGAACCCTTGGTGCGCGAGTCCGACTCGCACTTGGCCAGTTTTATTATGTTGAGAACGCAGTTGAAACCGCGGGGGACAGATAGTTGTCCAATAAAAACAGTATTTTCGATACTTTGTACATGTAGTAGCATTCGTGTTGGCATTTTTGAAGTGACAATTTGTGGTTATAGTGGTGGTAAAAAAAAAAAAAGATATATCTAACGCCCGGTGATTTCCGATGTATATGGTATACACCTCTTAACTGGTTTTTATTTGAACCCTTTTCAAAACCTCGAATAGCAGAGCTCCTACAGTGAGGAGCTCTATCAAAGCTCTCCTACGAGTGAACGATTCGCCAATAGCACTTGGAATCAACTGAGAGCAAATCACGTGTATTTGAAATTGCAGTACAGTTCTTGAGCAATAATAAAGTCTTTTATCAATGCAGCAAGTCAGCTACTTTAATTAATCGATGTAAAAGAATCTTTGAAATATATCACATACTATCCATACATATATATTATATAATATGTATTTTGTGAAAAATATTAACCTTTCTTAAGAAATATAGCCTAAAAACTATTTTTGCATAACAACAAAAGAGCTTCAAGATTTTGTTGACTTTAAAACCTACGTTAAACGTGAAAATAGTTTACGAAATGAAATCGAACACGTAAGAATCAAGTTTACCGTTGTAGTTGTGTTCGTAGACGCCTACGTTTCGTAGCGTCTATTTAATTTCGTAGAATTACTTGTTAGCTTTCAATTTGGTACTTTAGAATACCCACCTGCTGGCTACCACCCTCATGTTAAAAATCAGTCGCCAAGTACCTAATAGTGTTTCATCAGCTTCACTAGTTTTGTTTCGGCCGTATCATTAGGTACCGTATTAAAATTGAGGTCAAACAAAAGCCTATTCATAATAAACAAAAGTGTCTGTCTGTCAGCTCCTACGCACGTCTGGAGTGTACTACTTAGGTACGATTGTTTTTGAATATGCAATAGGCAAATAGGGTAAATAAATCATTAGAGCAGTTTCCTAGATAGGTACACGAAAAAGAAACACTTTTCGTGGGTCATAATAACTGGTGACGTCACGTCCGTCTTTTATATAATTCACATACACTCGTATAATAGAAAGTCGCGTGGAGGGAGCAAATTTATCCTTATTATGATTTTTAATGACCAATCTAACCATAAAAAGTATGCTATATAATTATGACGTCACATGCTTGTATTTCATACAAAACTCCATATAAACCTATCGTTTTGACGTTTCATAAAAATTTGCTGATTTGAATGTCAGTCAAATACCCTATTCAAGAAATCGGGTAATTTTTTTACCTTTTTTTATTTGTTGGCAAATAGTTCTATTTATTTTGAATACAGGCAAATACCCTATTAGACCATCCATGTTACCTAACAGATAACTTGTCGTAGGAATTAGTTCACGCATATTACACGCCAGAAATAATATTAAGCTACGATTCAATAATATAATATATATAATATCTTATGGATATTTTGGTGCAAATTCGTGGGTAGCCAGACGGACCTCAATATAATGAATTTAAGTACCTACTCTATAGTAATATTTTTGACAGTTGAAATGTCACGTACATTTTATATTTTTATTAATAACAGATATGTATATTTAATTATTTTTATTATCATTGCAAAATTGAGGTGGATTAAGTTAAGAGACTTAATTTTGTGATTTACTCCTGAAGCATATGGCAATAGGTTTAAGTTATAATTCATTTTGATTCAAAACTTTATAGAACTATTATACATTGGTTCCTTAATTACAAATTATTTTTGATAAAGAACTAACGTATGATTTTAACTAGTTTTAAATCGTGACGAATAAATACAATAATCCATTCCATGACATACTTGATATACTAATAATATGCGCGAATCACAAAATTGCCTACATCCCATAAGCGCTTGAAATTGGCTTAATAATTTAAAACGCGTAAAAAAACCTTAAGAAAACAAAATACGAACCATTCACCTTAAGGTTTTTAATATAACTGGCTAAAGCCAGCGATGCTTCGCTGTGGCTTTCCCAATTTTTTTTATTGATAAGTCTAAAGCTCGCCTGTATGAAAAGTTATATTTTTTTTTCGTGATTTCAGAGTTGGTCCCATAGTAAAAGTTGTTCATATTGATGAGTACTTCCACCTTCTAAAGCACTGCCGGTGTTTTAAAAATAGCCCTGTATAGATGATATTGTAATTACATATTTATTTTTTTCATTTCACATGTCTAAAAAGTCTACTATGACGAATGTTTACATAATAGGTACTTATTTTCATCTTATTTAAAACTAGAAACTACTAAACTTATTTAAAACTATCCACCGCGGTTTCACCCGTGTTCCCGAGAGAATATGTTGCCTATCCATACCATAGGCTATCTGCGTACCAAACATCGCGATAGGTTCAACGGTTTAGGCGTGAAAATGTAACAAACAGAGTTACTATCGCATTTATAATATTAAGTATGATTTTAAACCAACCTTTAGTAAAAATAAATTGACTTATATTACCTAACACTCGTGCTATCCTGATTTAATAAAAACAGTATCCATTTTTTAAAAGGCCATGTTATTTTATTCTAATCTGATCTGATTTTTTAATGATCGGCACCAAAACCACAAACAAAACGCTATAGTTTTTTGTTCGATTTGACAGTGGGACAAGGCGAAAACGTGGGACATTTCCATTATATTTCAGTGGCGCCATCTACGATTACCTTTGTGTAAGTAACCCGAAAATACAAAATGCAAAACGATTATACTAAGGTCGAGAGAGAATACCTAACTTTACCAATTTTCACAATACAAAATAATATATTTCTGAAGTATTGTGCCGTTAATATCAAATTGGATTTATAAAGTCGTAGAGATTACTCTGGGGAATCTTTCAAGTAGAATAGACGAGTTTCAAGGCAATTTTCTACAGCGGTACACTCAATAAATTCACATAAGGTCTAAATCTTGGCAGATTTCAGGCGCACAGTGGTGGTGTCGTAGGTACGTAATGTAAGTAAGTTTAGTAAGCCTTGGGTTAGTTTCTCACAATGAGCTTGAGCTTTTTGGTGTTGAAAAACATGTTGAGGAAACCATAAGATTACTTTTTAGTACCTAAATTGAAAATCTGTCGCCAAACACCGGTATGCGACTTCAAAATGTAAAATTGCGTTTTGTATTTACAAATAACTTAGCAGAGCTGTCCCCCGCAGTTTCACCCGCGTTCCTAGAATAATAAGTAACCTATGTCCAAGCAAATATTACTTAAATCCAAGCAATACAAAATAACCCTAGGTAATATAGGTTGAATATTTCGAGATAGAATATTTTCGAAACCTAAGTTAAGTTTAATCTTTCAACTTTGGAATCGCGAAAAAAACAAAATATAATATGAAAAAAAAACTCGATTTCAGTGTTGGTCCCATAGTAGATAAATGTTATAAGCATGATAAACCTCGCATAGGTTTCGAAAATATTCCATCTAGAAATATCCATCCTGTATCTATTACTAACAGAAAAGTCTATACCTACTTCAAGTTCAATGAATTTACTTTGTCACTTAAGTTCTCATGCCTTTATCGCATTTCGCTTTGTTCACATTGCATTCACAGACTTCCTTCGAACTTTAAACTAAGTTCAAGTTAAGGCCAAAACTATATTCTATAATTAACTAGCAGTTCCCCGCGGTTTCACCCGCGTTCTCGGTATAAAAAAATAATCGATGTTATAATAGTTATTCTGCTATTCGGGGCGGAGACAAATCCAACAAATCAATGATCATAAATAATAATTGTCATGAATTATCTAGGTATATTAAGGTTTGTATTTTGCATTGTAAATATAACCTAAAGATGTACTTAATAGGTAATATACAAAACTTTCTCATTAAATTTTTGTCCCCAGATTGGGTGGAAGTACACCAATGCGTGGCTTGTGGGGAACCTCCTGTGCAAGCTATTGTCAGTACTGCGTGCTTTCGGCCTGTACTTATCGTCAAACGTGCTCGTCTGTATATCTGTTGATAGGTGAGTGCTCAGTAGCTTTTTGTAGTCCACTGTTAGACATAACCAAGGGCGGATCCAGGATTTATTTTCTGGGAGGGGCAAAAAGCGCAGACGGGCAAAAATAATCAACAATAACTGTTAAAAATAAACTTAAAGGCAGTTTTCTTTTATGTTTCCTGCTATAGTTGTCCAGCTCTTCATTAGCGTTATTTTTTTTTGTAATGTCTTGATGGATATGCATTAAAACCAGTCCATTCAAACGCTCTCCTGTCATCCTGCTGAGAAAGAACTCTAATAATTTGATTTGCCTATAAGTATGTACTGTGATGGAAACTCCACAACTGTCTAGATCACCACATCCTAGAAAGTACCTACTGGCCCTTGAGGGTGGTAGCCAGCCAGGATACTACAACCACCGTGCTAAAATGTGTGTGAGTGTGTGTGTCTATCTGTGGCATCCTAGCTCCCGAACGGATGAACCGATTTTTATAATTATTTTTTGTTTGAAAGGTGAATGAGCTATTTTTTATGAAAATCGGTCCAAGATGGCCGCCGCCACAAAATGGCGGATTACATATTTTTTCACAGCTCCCTCAATGTGGGTGGGATCATGAAAGGGCTTGACTAGTAGAATACTATACGCTATGATAAATTTCAAATCCAAGATGGCCGGCATCACAAAATGGCGAATTAGGTACATGTTTTTCGATTACAAAGTTTACAACCGTCAGGTGTTTTTCCATTTTTTTTAATTTTGTTTGATTGAAAAGCGATACTCAACTCGCTGCTGTACCTAATACGCCCTACAAAAACTTATCGATCTCGGTTACCTATTGTGTAACATACAAATTCACATTTGCAAGAAACAATGATTTAGAATTCAAAGCTTTGGAGTTTTTATAATGCTTTTATTTGCAGGTTTTTCGCAGTAATATACCCGCTGAGACTGCCAGTGGCCAGGAAACGAAGTAAGCAGATGCTTTACTGCGCGTGGGCAGTCGCTCTTGCTTGCAGTTTACCACAGGTATGGTGATTTACCTTTTATTTTTTTACTTTCTATAGGCTTGTTTTTGACCACAATCTCACTATGGTAGGTGATGATGTGGCCGAAGGTGGTAAGCACACAAAGCCTAGAAGGAACTGGCTCTCAAGTGAAGCTTCACTTCCGGAACACACCAATAGGTGTTTGGCGACAGAATTTCAACTTGAGTTTTTACATATAGGTATTTATGTCATATATATACAAATAAATAAAATTGAAGTGTCTATTTGTAATGTCAAAATAAAAGCTTTTTACAAAAAAGCTTGCCAAGGGTTACCACAGACACTAAGTTATAAAGATATTACTTCATCCGACGGGCTTACTATTTGCAATCTATTTAACAATTACTTTAGCTCAGTTTTCATACAGCCTGATATAATTTCATCTTCTTTTAGTAATAATTGTTCACAATCAAATACAGCCGTTGATATAAATACTATTAACATTAATGAAAACATCGTGCAAAAAGAATTACGATCTATTAATATTAACAAAGGCTCTGGGTTTGATGGAGTACATCCTTTGCTGATTTCAAAATGTGCCAAAGAGTTACTCTTTCCTATAACTTATATTTTTAAAAAATCAATTAATACCGGAAGTTTCCCTGAATTATGGAAAAGATCTATTATAACTCCAATACCAAAAAATGATAAGAAATATGATATCACGCAATATAGACCCATCTCAAAATTATGTATATTAGGCAAAATTTTAGAAAAAATTGTCACTAATCAACTATCATTTGCTCTCCGTAATTTTATAACACCCTACCAGCACGGATTCTTCCGAGGCAGATCAGTAGATACTAATTTAGTATCCTTCAGTAACTTTCTCTTTGATGCCATGGACAATAAATTACAAATAGACGTCATGTACTCCGACTTCTCCAAGGCATTCGACAAAATAAGTCACAACCTTCTTTTAGAGAAGCTATGGGCAGCCGGAGTGCATGGTGATCTATTCCGATGGATAAAGTCCTACATAAGTAATCGGTCCCAGGCTGCCTCAATCAGAGGTTTCATTTCTGACTTTCTAGGTGTGCCTTCCGGGGTACCACAAGGATCCCATTTAGGACCTTTATTATTTACTCTCTATATAAATGATATTTGCACCTGTATCAGAAGTTGTAATGTACTTTTAT
Source organism: Tetheella fluctuosa (assembly GCA_951216915.1). Taxonomy (NCBI): domain Eukaryota; kingdom Metazoa; phylum Arthropoda; class Insecta; order Lepidoptera; family Drepanidae; genus Tetheella; species Tetheella fluctuosa. The sequence goes on along the minus strand of OX578229.1, from coordinate 10,311,123 downwards.
ACGCTGACGATACCAAATTTTACAAAATAATTCACAATGAGCTAGATTGTATGTCTCTTCAGCGAGATATAACAGCTGTGGTCGAATTCTGCAATAAAAATCAATTATTCTTAAATTTTAATAAATGTTTTATTATTATCAGTTACACACGTAAAAAGGTTCCCATTAGATACGACTACAGTCTTCAAAATCGCAACCTGACTCGAGTCTCCCAAATTCGTGATCTGGGTATTATATTGGATGAAAAACTGACATTCAAAGCTCATTATGACCACATCGTTCAAAAAGCGTTAAAACAGCTAGGTTTCCTATTGCGCACTTGTAAACCGTTCAAAAAAAGTATTACTTATAAAATACTTTACTTTAGTTTGGTCCGTTCAATATTGGATTTCGGTTCTGTAGTCTGGAATCCCTTCTATGCATGTCATATAAATCGTATTGAAAGAATCCAAAAAATCTTCTTAAAGACTCTCGACCGCAGAACTGGGTCCGATTATCTAAGTTACGCAGATTCACTCAATAAACATAAAATGATATCGTTGGACCTCCGACGTAAACAATCAGACTTAATGTTTTTGTATAAAACTATTAATGGCTACATCGATTCCCCCTATCTTCTTGAAAATATTAAACTTAAAACTCCTTGCAAAAGCGTTCGCAGAAAGACAAATTTGTTCGCTGTTCCTATGTCTAGATCAAACTATACCTCAAATTCATACTTTCCCCGTTGTTTGAAATTGTATAATAACCAAATATCAGAATTAGATCCTTTTTGTACAAATATTGTAAAATTTAAAAAAAATATCTTAGACCAGTTAATGCTAGAAACATAAGACTTGAAATGTAAAAGTAGCATAAGTAGCATATTGAGTGGTAAATCAAACCAAATCAATTATTTAGTTTTTATATAATGTTTAGCGTGAACAAGATTGTCTCTTATCTATTACAGGTGAATGAACTGATGTTTTTTGTAAATTCTAGTTTATATAGATAAATTGTTGGCACTCAAGGTCAAGAATTTGTACCTATCTTTTTCCTCTAACTATTATCTTGTATAAGACTGTTTGTTGCCATAATAAATAAAAAAAAAAAAAATGTATATGAAAGTATAAACGGTACTTATAACAAAGGAACAATTATTAAAATGTTTGTCTGGCTGTTTGTTCCGGCTAATCTCCGAAACGGCTGGACCGATTTTGACGGGACTTTCACTGGCAAATCGCTGATGTTTTAAGGAGTAACTTATTCTACTTTTATTAGTTACATATGTTGGCTAATTTTTAAGTTTTAACTAAATCTGGTGTAGGCCCGAGCTCACCGATGTAGAAACTTGGCAATATTGACGCGACTTATTGACGCGTGCAATACCAGGGGTTGAAATTAAATTAAATTATTAATCGTCGTCGTTGGACAACTCAAAGTCCCTAAAAATCTAAATGGAATAAAGGCAAAAGTACCAAACTAAATGTAAGTACTTAGTGTCAACTTCAACTCAAGAATTTCCATCAAAGCCTGGATTCCACTTTAGAATGTTGAACATTTTTCAACGAAGAGTTAGCAAAAATCTTGACCTTTTGATCCAGTCTAGTTCAGTTTAGTAATAACAGTTAATTCTGGGGTTGGTTAACTAGTTATGTAACCACAATTGTTCTCGACAAAGCTACTATCCTACAAATATTATAATCTAGCTGCCGCCCCGCGGTTTCACTCGCATTCCCAAGGGATCTTATGTTTTCTCGGGATAAAAAGTAGCCTATAGCCTTCCTCGATAAATGGGCTATCCAAACTTAAATAATTTTTCAATTCAAACCAGTAGTTCCTGAGATTAGCGCGTTCAAACAAAGAAACAAACTCTTTAGCTTTATAATATTAGTATAGACTAGCTTTTCCGCGTGGTTTCACCCGCGTTCATTAGGGATCTTGTGTTTTACCGGGATAAAAAGTAGCCTATAGTCTTCCTCGATAATTGGGCTATCAAACACTGAAATAATTTTTCATATCGAACCAGTAGATCCTGAGATTAGCGCGTTCAAACAAACAAACTCTTCAGCTTTATAATATTAGTATAGACTAGTATAGATGTCAAAGTTTGGATGTATGGATGTTTGTTTGTCACTCAATCATGCCAGAACGGGTGAACGGATTTGGATTAAAGGCACAAAGATAGATTATAGTATAGAAATAGCATACTTAAAATATAAGTACCCTCGGGAACGTGGGTGGGAATCCGCGGGAGGCCCATGGGACTAGTTTGACATTGGGCCTAGTTGCCCAAGAACGGGGTCTTCACATCACAATAATGCGAAAGTTTGTGAGTGTGTGTGTTTGTATGTTATCTACTTCTTCACGCCCAAACGGTTGGACCAATTTTGATGAGGTAGCTGACACCCTGGATTAACACATAGACTACTTTTTATCCCGGGAAAACATAACAACCCTCGGGACGGCGGGTGATACCGCGGGGGACAGCTAGTCCTAAATATTATTAGAAACGCAAATGTGAGTTTGTTTGTAATTTAAATAATTCTACAATATTCAAATCTGCTATTTATCGAGGAATTTTAAAGCGGAGCATTAATCCACGTAAAATTAATATGAAAATAACATCATCGGAAACATGTTATACGTATATATTTGTTGAATAGCTCATTTATCGAGGAAGGCTATAGGGCTATTTTTTATTCCGGGAAAACACAAGATCCCTCGGGAACGCGGGTGAAACCGCTATATAATATAATCTACAATGATTGTAAATACTTGTTGTAAATAAATATTTATTAAATCATATAGTCTACTATTGTAATAGAGGACACCTCAAGAGGCTCGCGCTAGGCGGCTGGATCAAGGGCCAAATTCAGAAAGCAGTGCTCCTGGAGGCGGCACGCATAGTTAGGATGTTCCTCTCTCTGGAGCCTTGACCACCGGTAACTAGGACCCTGTTCCCGATACCGGTGGGGTACTGTTTTTAAAAATGTAATTTATAGGAGTGTATGTTAATAAATGGAATAATAATAAATCATTTATTTCCATTAAAAATTAATTCCTACAATAAGTTCGAGCGGTCCCTGCACTAAGCACAGCTTGTATCGCAGGAGACCAACAAACGGTTATCAAACGTAGTTTATAATCGTACAGTTCGATGAACATATTTGAAATAAAATAAAAGGTTAAAAATACGTACTTATTCTACAAAGTTATATAAGGATTTTTTTTTTTTTTACTTTGTATAGGCTTGTGTTTGACCACAATCTCACTATGGTGGTGATGATGTGGCCGAAGGTGGTAAGCACACAAAGCCTAGAAGGACCTGGCTCTCAAGTGCAGCTGCCAGAACACACCAATAGGTGTTTGGCGACAGATTTTCAACTTGAGGGTGGTAGCCAGCCAGGCGGGTACTACAAAGTACCCTACCACCGTGCTATGGTTTCCTCACGATGTTTTCCTTGTTTATTTATTGTGTGTGAGTATATGTTTGTGTGGGAGTGTGGCGTAGAGAGTGTATGTGTGTATGTTGGGAGTTGTATGTGTGTAAATGGTGGGTGTGAGTATAACTGAAGGTTTAAGTTTATGTACCTGTCGAAAAGATATTTTCAGTTTGAAGATAATCTAATTTCAGTAACCAGTGCTCAATTTCGTGTTTAACCTTTAGTCTTGTGAGTTTGTGTAAGTTAGGAATATTACAGCACGCGATGTTGTACGTAAACGGATGTAGGAATTTAGGAAGACGTTTGGCAAAGGCAGTGCGGACCATGGGGACAGGTATTCTAAAGACTCTGCGTTTGGTAAGATAGTCAAAGTCTTGGGAGGTTATAAAGGTTTTGTGCATGTTCAAGGAAGTTCTCAATATGAAGAAATATCATTACTATTCTGTGGACAGTATTATTCTATTTTCACCGCGGGATCTTGTGTTTTCCCGGTATGTGCTGTCTGTGTGTAGTACCCCGTGTCCTTCTTTATACCATAGGCCAGGGCTTCCCAAACTTATTTGTACCGTACCGCCCGGGCGCCCTTGAGAATTTGCCATTTTTTTACGACGCCCCAAGTCTATTTGGACCTTTATAATTTTTATTAGAAAATAAGAACAAAACCAAAACAAAAGCAGAAAGAGATATTAATTTTACTGTTGGCTGGCAGCTAATGATAAAGGATGTGCTTGCTTTTCTGAACATAGCTTCTCAAAACGGAGCTGCAGTTTGGAACTGGAGCACTTGCCACTCTCATTTCTTTCTCTACATATATTTTTGACCTGTACTTGTTCTTTATTACTGCAACTGACACAAGACGCCCCTGGGACAATGCTGCGCATCCCCGGGGCGTCACGACGCACAGTTTGGGAATCACTGCCATAGGCTATCTGTAAAAAAAAGTGTCATATTTCAATTAAGGCCATCATAATGTGAACGATATCTGAGAAGTGTAGAATTAATTTGAGATTATAGTAATAGGATATAAGATAGATTATGCAAGAATTTAAGGCGTCATTTTTCTTTTTTAATTAAAAAAAGGTATCTTAATTCTAAGTATACATACCTATATACTACTCGCCAAACTAACATGTTAATTGGCGAGACTCGCTTAAATATTCCCATATAACTTACCCACCACCAGCAGCCTGAATTTTTGGAGGGGGTCACTAATAATAAAATATGTCAAGTAAATTAGACTTCATTGCACAATACACAATTTCATTGTACACAAATTACGTAGGTAGAAATATTGTAAGCAATCTTTATTACAACGACGCATTTTTATTTTGTATTTTTTTAGAAGATTTTTCAATTTGACGTGTACGATTTTGGGGGGTAATGTCCCCTGTGACCCTTCGGACCGCGCCTGCCCACCACCATATGCGTTATAATTTATTATACTTATAATCTTCGTATCATATTGTACCTGTATAACATAGCTCTCGTTAAAATGAATCTATCTGTATCCAAATTGCTGCGTCGGATAAATGCTGACTTATTCCCTAGTAATAGTATTAATTAACCAGCCTAATTATTTGTAGGTACATTACTACATTTAAAAGTAAATGTAGTCTATCATTAATTTAGTTTTCATAGTACCAAGCTCTGCTTAGTTTCATCAGATGCCAGCATGTGATGAAAGCCCCAGGATACTAGTACGATATCGATACGAAATACATTGAATACCATGCTACATTCTCCAATACATGAAACATTAATGTAGGAGCGAGTCTCGTTCGCGTAATCGAATGTAGTACCTAGTTGGTGGAATGCAAAGCCTCCCTGATCAAAGGCTTTAATCAGTGTAGCTGTTTCATGGATGTCACCCTACTATTAGGTATATAATGTTATGGAATACTTCAGTTGAGAAACTATTAAAATCTTAAACGTATTATAAAATGAATCTACACTAATATTATAAAGAGGAAAGACTTTTATTTTTGTATGTTTGTCAAAACTACTGGACCGATTTCAAAAATTCTTTCACCACCAGAATGCTACATTATCCCTGAGTAACATAGGCTATATTTTATCCCAGGAACGCGGGTGAAACCGCGTGGAAAAGTTAGTTGAAATAAAATGAAAATATTTTTTATTCAAATAGCCCTTCACAAGCACTTATGAATAGTCTTACTCTATCGCACGGTTCGGAAGGTTGCTTTTACTGAGAAGAGTCGCCAAGAAACTCAGCAATTACTCCTTTCAAAACCAACTAAGATTTATTACATTAAATTATTTATCTAGCCTCACTGACAATATAATATGTGTTATAACAAAAAAAGAAAAGAAACAAAATGATGAGTGACTTAGGTAATAAATAGATAGTAAATTTAAGCAGACCATTTTTATATTAACCTATAGCTTTGCGCCCGCGCGAGTAAGCGCAGGCTTCATAAAATGTAGGATACACTATTTTCACGTCAGCCGATTTTGATGAATGAATGGCCACGCATTTCACAAGACGTTTCCATTGATTTTTAGAAACAGACTATCACTATTACACTTGCTCAGTAAGTAAAGGCGACATTTTTGAGGAGGTTTGGAGGAGGTTCTATGTTCCACTGTATATTTTTTCCTATACTTTATTTGTTGTTCTTGGTCATATTTGATATTATTTTCAATTTTTGATATTTGGAACCTTGTTTTCAAACATCAGTCATTCTTGACTTATTCATTACTTGGAGAGATATCAAGCTATACCTAATTTTTTTAAACCTATTAATAAATACTATACCAACAGTTCTTAATTCTTTATTTATTTATTCATTCATTCATTCATTCATTCATTCACTCACTCACTCACTCACTCACTCACTCACTCACTCACTCACTCACTCACTCACTCACTCACTCACTCACTCACTCACTCACTCACTCACTCACTCACTCACTCACTCACTCACTCACTCACTCACTCACTCACTCACTCACTCACTCACTCACTCATTTTCACTAGGTTTTTAATCGATCGATAGATAACGATGCGACCTCTTTTTAACCGACTTCAATAAAGGAGGAGGTTCTATGTTCCACTGTATAATTTTTCCTATACTTTATTTGTTGTTATTGGTCATATTTTATAGTATTTTCAAATTTTGATATATGGAACCTTGTTTTCAAACATCAGTCATTCTTGAGTTATTCATTACTTGGAGAGATATCAAGCTATACCTAATTTTTTTAAACCTATTAATAGATAAAATACTAATATTTTGGAATGTAATAATGCTGAAAGTATACCAACAGTTCTTAATTCATTCATTCATTAATTCATTCATTCATTCATCCATTCATTCATTCATTCATTCACTCACTCACTCACTCACTCACTCACTCACTCACTCACTCACTCACTCACTCTCACTCACTCACTGACTCACTCACTCACTCACTCACTCACTCACTCACACACTCACTCACTCACTCACTCACTCACTCACTCACTCACTCACTCACTCACTCACTCACTGACTCACTCACTCACTCACTCACTCACTCACTCACACACTCACTCACTCACTCACTCACTCACTCACTCACTCACTCACTCACTCACTCACTCACTGACTCACACACTGAGTTCATTCACAATTATAATATTAGTAGAATTTAAACGAGTCTTACGCTTGGACCCATCTGATAGATTGAGGGATATAATTCCATATACGGAGAGCTTAGAGAGTGAAAGATTGAGAGTGAGAAATATGAGAGGGAGTTTTGAGATTAAGTTTAGTGGATCTGCGTAGAAGACAAAAGGAGTGGAATTCATGTTCAGTTTTAGGTTTAAGGTGACGCCGCGTTAAGCTTAAAAATCTGAAATTCAACGTGCTGCGTCCCGCTCCCTACTATAGCGACCTCTCATAGAAAACCCGCGTAAACGGAACGGGCGTATGCGACAAAATGGTTTTATTGTTTTATTTAAAATCTACAAATATATTTAATAAAACCTAAGTACAATTTATGGTATCAGTTTCAATTAATATATGTAGAAAATTTTGGAACCACAAATCGATCCTCAATGCCGGTAAAATTGGAATCTCTTATTTTAAAGAGGTCTTTTTGATTAATTATTTTGTGTTATAAAAGTTAACCAATCGTGTTATGCAACGTACAAAATAAAGTCAAAGACATGATGAATTCTTACAATAAATTTCAGTTCGTTCGCTTCAGTCATTGTTGAGAAAAATCGGTGTCCTTGCAACCAAAATCTTCAAGGCGTCGCCTTAAAGACTGTACCACATAATATTGACTAGGTACGGAACTCTAACCTCCGCGTGTTCCAACACGTACTTGCCTGCTTTTCTCTCTCTTGTGTAATTTACTAATTGCCTCACGTTATTCCAAAGGATCAAGTAAAGGCATTTAAATTTCGTGTAAATTTTATATTTGCCTGTCGCGTTTGACAGTTGAGTTTTAATAACAAAAATACTCGAACCAAAACCGCAAAACCAAAAGTAGTAGGGCCTGGATAAGTGCCAGAATTATCTAAGTGGGAACTCTATTAGTAAAACTAATTGCCGTCTCGTTTTTTGCACGAGAAACCTCCGTTAGTGACCTTTGAAAAGATAGACGTTTGGCCTAATTGTTTTGGGGTAGTGGCGTTTTTCTGGAATTTGATCTTATTTAAGAATAGAGTGTAAATATTTACTATTCCGAATACATAATGTTAGGATGGCGGTCATTAAGTCTTTTTTTAAATAACTTTTAACAAAAAGCAAAACCGATTTCAAAGTCGGTTTGTTATTTTATATTTTTTAGTGCAAACCCACTTTAAGGTCGGTTTTGCTTTTTGTTTGTAACATTATGTAAGTTAATTTAATTATTAGATCGAGGATATGCATATCAATAATTGTCAACAATATTTAATAATTTTTTTAATTAATTTTTAGTGTTCATTAGTGTTCTGTAGCATCGCCGAAATAATTTGAAAGAATAAAAACTAGCGGTCTAGTATATATATTTGTTTCCGCGTCGGAGGACCGCTCTTTACCTATAAAAACACCTACCTAAATAAAATTATATCAAAACAAGAGTAACCATCGCCTTTTAGCACATATTCATAGCAATCTATACAGACATTATAAAGTGTTTTTTTTTTCACTCTTTGGCGGGAACTTAACAATATAACGTTGCGTTTTATATCTAGAGATAAGCTCTAGGTAGGTATTAGGACATCATACATTCCTTACCGTAAATCATATTTCTTAAGTCCTCTATGTTCCTTGCTGTTGTAGCGGGATCTTCTCCGCAAATCATAAAAGCTTATTCTTCGGACTCGGGATCGTTGTGACGATCCATCTCCGCTTTGTAAGCTATCTCTTGAAACGACAGCATTTTTATGTTATCCTGGTAAATTATATTTTTGTTTTCTTCAATTAAAACATTTAATTTAATTTACTATAATACTACCTGTCCCCCGCGGTTTCATCTGCGTTCTCAAGTAAAAAAGTAGCCAACCTTCCTCAATAAACTGGCTATCTAACGCAAAAAAATCGGTATCTTGAGTTCATACAAAAATCCCATACATTCAGTTTTTCCCGAATTTTCCAGGCAACTTTTCCAATTTTTCTCTTCATAAGAACCTTCTTCGGACTTCAACGAATATAAAAAAATAACTTATCAGAATTGATCCACCCGTTCTCGAGTTTTGCGCTTAGCAACACATTTTGCCATTCATTTTTATTTATATAGATTACAACGAAAACGTTAAAGTAACTATTAAGAATTACAAGATATTCTGGGACATGCCTCACACACGGCCATCTAGGCATCTGACCCCAAACTAAGCAGAGCTTGTACTATGGAAGCCAGATAACTGATATACTACATATACTACTTTTCTTTTGTAAATACATACATATTATAGATAAATGCAAATAAATAAACAAAGCAAAGCTATCTTCTATATTTAGACCAAAATATCACAGTACTAACGAAATAAATGGATTGAGGACTTAGAAAAATCTTCGTATGTACTTTAACAAATAGCGCGGTCCCCCGATGCGACAACATTTAATCAAAAAAATTCATACGTATGTACGTACTAAATTTCATACGTAGGGTCAAAATTTCAAGGTTATTTTTTTCTTTTTATAGGGTTTCTTAAATTAGCTGAAATATGTAACGTATACAACTGAATTATATAATGTTAATTATATTTACATAAACAAATGCCAATTGGAAAGTTAAATTGCTATGGAGTGGAGTGGGCCCGTTGGAGAGTTGTAAACCGCTATTCAAATCACTTCACATACTTATATATATATGAAATCTGTATCCTTGTAAAGAAGCAGCCAAATATATTTAAAACAAATGAGCAAGTACTTGCAAGAAGTGGCAGAAATAAAAGTAAATTATATGTCCCAGATCAAAGACTGCATATATATAAAACTAACGTGTACTGTATGGCTATACGAATATATAATAAGCTACCTGACAGCCTAAAAAATCTGCCCCAGACCCCATTTCAGGGAAAGCTGTTTGATTTCCTGATAAATAAAATGTATTACTCAGTTAAAGAATATTTAGAATAAAATCAATAATTTATAATATTTTTTCAAGAATTTTGTAACTGGGACATTTTTTAATTAACAATTCACGATTTTTATATTTGGTATTCGACATGTAATGAAATAGATGATGTAATTTTCAATTTATTTAATCTTATTTAACATTTTTAGACATTCAATTTTAATTTACTATTTTTATTATACTTAATATTTTGTGTCCATTCATTATAATTTAATACAAATTACATAATCTATAGTCAATGAATTAAAAATATTAAAATGTTTAGTTACACTTACTAATAATTTTGCACACTGGTTCCCGGTAAAACATGTCTGTACTAACCAAACCCATGTATCTGCGTATTATGACACATGTTTATGCAAATAAAATAATTCTATTCTATTCTATGAAAAAGAATATTCTCTTTAGGTAGGTATTTATGTATTTATTCAAACTCTAGAAATTACTTGGAAGCAATTATAATTGAATATTAATTAATAAACTAAGTAAAGATGGATAATTGCTTACAAGAGTTATATGAGGGCTTATTTTGCTTGCCGGGGGGGTTCGTCGAATGGCGGATCGCTCACTTCCTTATAAGTATTTGATGGGCGTTGACTGCCACACGCGTCATACTTGTGGACAGGGCTGCTTTGTACGAGTTTGCTATGTATCTATTTACTAAGTCACTCATCATTTTGTATTTTTTCCGCCGTAACAGGCTTTTGTCAGTAATAATAATAGATAAATAATTTTATGTAATAAATCAGAGTAGGTTAATTTTGATATATTTTTAATTTCTTGCCGGCTCTTCACAGCAATAGCAAACTTCCGAACCGAGCATTAGAGTCAGACTATTCATAATTGCTTGTTAAGACCTATTTGATTTTATTAAAATAGATTTACATTAAAAATATTTGCGACTGCATAAGTAATTTTGTGGTAGGTACCTACATTTATTTTCTAGTAGCCTGGCTGACCAAACTCAAGTTAGAAACCTACCACCAACCACCTCCGGTACCAAATTCTCCGTTTGAGAGCTTGCCTTCAAAGCCAGCTAAGTAAAGATTGGCATTAGGTAGGTACATAAGCAATTCAATCAGTTTTACTAATGCCCATAGACATAAAAGGAAAAGTTTGTTATACGGTCGTTGTTTATATAACGATAGGTCAGTGGTAGTGACGACGAATACCGCTCCGAAGGTACTGGGTAGCTAGTTTCTCTCCTAGGTGTTGTGTGCTTACCACTTTTGGTCACATTAACTAGTAATCAGATTGTGGTCATACACAAACATATTCTTAGTATAAGTTATAAAATATCTATCTTTTGCCACTGAACCTTGGGTTTTTTCTAAATTATATTATTTATAATACAAATAATGTGTCTTTAGTTTTTTCGGGTCACTTTCTGTTCGGACCGCCGGCCTTTGTTATCGCTTAATTATTTAAAGAATCGGTTCAAAGATAAAAGTTGCGATAGAGCGATTTTTTTATAATGTCATACGAATAAATGTTCAATTTATATTTTTTATTTATAAGTTATCTTCAATTCTTGTGTTAAATTTCGTTAATTACAACGTTAAATTCCGTACCTTGAATTTTGTTTTATTGTTAAAGGAAAAAGACTACAGCATTTAAATTAATTTTAGTCAAACATTTTGTGCCATTAATTTGCTGAGTTCCATTAATTTCTCTTGTAATTTCCAATATTTGCAGAATTTCCCGTTTTATATAGAAATAAGTTTCAAGATGCTCTCGCTTACCTTTAAGTTTTTAGGGTTCCGATTATCCGATTAAATGAAAATATTTTTAAATCAAATAGGCCTTCACAAGCACTTATGAATAGTCTGACTCTAACGCTCGGTTCGGAAATTTACTTCTGCTGAGATGAGCCGGCAAGAAAATCAGCAATTACTCTTTTCAAAACCAACTCTAGTCTCATTGACTATATATGTAATTTATGTAATATATGTAATAATGTACATATGTTATAACGGGATGAAAAAAAAAAATAAAAGATGAACATGAATCTACCCGTATATATCTTTAAGTTCTATTTTCAACGACTTTTGTCGGACTGATTAGTCGGCTGTCTGCATTAGCTATTTAGCCAAAGAAAATAATAACACAGCGTAAAAAACATACAGTGGTCTATCGCGTTTCAAATCACGCGAAATGTCGCTTTGTATAGGCATTCGTCATTGCTCCACTGTGTCCCAAACGAGTGTATGGCAGCTTGGGCTCGCTACCGCCCCTCTCTCACCCCGCAAACCCCACACGATTGCTCTGGCTAGACGTGTCCGTTGGCCGACTGTAAGAGTTACATAGACTGTGATATTACCGTGACGCCGCCGCAATAAAATGAAAAACGGAACCCTTATAGGATCACTCTTGTTTCTGTCTGTCTCTCTGTCCGTCTGTCACAGCTTATTTGACAAAACAAATAAATTTGCCACATAATATAGAGTTAGATAACCCAATCACGGTCGTTAAGCGTAAATAAATGAATTCGGATTTTGTAGGGCAAATTAGAAAAAATCTAGAAAATACTCCCATCCTTAAATATAATCCCATGTCTAAATGTCTCTCGGAAAATGGAAAAAATCCATGAATAAAACCTCATTATATAGGTACCTACGCAGTATAAATAATAAGTATGCTTAATTTCACCAAGGACTAACTAACTATTCAGTTCAATTGGTCTATAATGTTACTGGATGGTTACTGTGATAACTGCTTGGTTACTAACCAACAGATACGAAACAGTCGGCTTCAATACCAAAATAAGTATTGGCAATAAGTTATTTATAGTATATCATTGAATTATTACCTAAAGAAACCAAGTAGGTACGGGCGTCAACGTACCATTTTTTTAGGCCGGAATCTAACCCTAATCCGTATACATGCACACTATTATTGCGTCTATGTGTATGGCACAGTTGCGCACACATAGCGAGCATAAGTGTTGTTTGAAAACCTATTTTGTGTAGGTAATAATTCGATAGTAATATACATAAAATTTTGAACAAAGCAAATAAAATAAAAAAAGTAATGTGGGGTCGGGGGACCCCCACCAGGAACGAAATTCAATTTATACTAATATTATTTCTTTTATTCAGATATATCATTTTTATTTACAACAAGTATTTACAATCAATGTATAAAATACAAACTATGATTTATAGAAAACATCCTCAAAGCCCTCGTTGCTGTCGATAGGCAAGGTTCCCAACAGGCTGGCAGCGTTCCCTTTTTGGATGGCCAAGCTTATGCGTTGGCGGAAAAGGCTTTATTTTATAGGTGAAATTTTATTATAAATATAAAAGACAGACGCGTGTGCGTGTAATTCACACACACATGTATATAACGTTTTTTCGTTACGGTTCCCTTCAAGCTCTGTAAAGTAACTTCGTTCCAATAGGTCGGATTACCTCACGCATGGCATATCTGCGAATTCCAACCGTATGGAATAGCCCAGCCCCAATACTGACAAAACAATTAAGTATTCTCAAAGCACACCTACACGTCCGCATACAATGAACCCTCGTAATAACTGACATACGTAGGTGTACATCACAGGTCTGGGTTTGACCGCAATTTCACTATGGAGTGATGATGTAGCCGAAGGTAAGCGCACACATCCTAGAAGGCTCTCAAGTGCAGCTGCTGGAACACACCGGTAGGTACTTGGAGACAGATTTTTAACTTGACGGGTAATACAAAGTACCCAACTACCGTGCTATATGCAAATAGCCTATAGTATTTTATTCCGAGAATACGGGTGAAACTGGTGCTTCTTTTTATTATTTAAATGCAATACTTTAAAAGTTTTTTTTTCTAACTTCTAACTCCTCTCCATCCAAAGGTTGTCTGGTAGAGATCACTTTTAGTGATAAGGCCGCCCATTGTAACACATTCACTGTAAGTTAAGTTTTACTACTCCGATCATTTGTGGTGTAACAATAAATTGTTATCTATCTATCTACTTTGTGGATGTTTATTTCTCAATCAACATAACATAAGTAGTGGCTGAACGTACTTTGATAAATCTTAGCACAAAGATTTATGAAACATATCACGGAATAGATAGATTCTTCTATGAAGCGCTTATCACTAACTATGAGGCAGAAGCTGTAAAAAAAAACCTACCAATATTATAAATGTGAAAGTTTGGATATTTTGATGTTTGTTACCACACAACTTCGTAACGGCTACACAGATTTGGACGAAATTTAGCACACAGATAGAATATATTCTCAATTAACACATAAAAAAGTATCCCGAGAAAATATAAGATCCCTCGGGAATTCGGGTGATACTGCGGGGCGGAAGCTAGTTAGATAATAATAAAAACCCTTCCTTGGCAGTCGGGTAATAAATTAGTCGAAGAATAAGTGCTACAATGGCCAATTTTATGACGAACACTTTTTGATTCTACTCTTTACCTCAACAACATGAAGTTAGCAAATATATTACTTTCAATAGACTTTAAACTAAGTACCTATGTATCGTATTTTAACAAACATTACATTTCTAATTATGTTGAATGTAGGTATGTTAGAAACCAACTTTTTGTTAGGGTGAATTTGTTATTACCTTACTAAGAAAATAACAAAGTAGCCGTAAGCTTGTATGCCACCTAGTAGTATAAAAAAAATATATATATAACAAAGTTTGTGTGACTTCAAAACAGTAAGTAGGTACAGTCAGCAACTTCAAAACAATAAGTAGCTGAACAGATACAAATTTACAAAGAACTTGTACACTATAATTATCCATACTATGGAAAAATAAAGTAAAGTGGTGTTTTAAAAATGTATGTCTTCAAAAACCATAAATTTATACAGTCATACTATAAATGTATACATAATGGATAGATTTAGTGTATAGATGTTTTGTAAATTTGTATCTGTTCAGCTACTTATGTTGCTGACCGTACCTACATTAGTAATTAGAGTTTCTATTATATTATTATTATATATTCTTTACGCAAATCTCGAAAACAAGAGTTGGTTTAATATTTTGTCATCTAGGGAACAAGCTCGGCAGTCGTTAAAATCTATTCGTGGTTAAAATCGTGGGACAGAAACTAAACTAATTCAAAATTAAAAGCAATAAATATAACGAGTGATCCAATTTCATTGGGGAGTTGTGTATTAAACTGTCAATTTGGGTATTAATTAAATATCTTGATGTGTACCCGCTACATGCTACATTCTAATTATAAAGCTGAAAAGTTTGTTTGGTTTTCGAATTGAAAAATTATTTTAGTGTTGGATAGTCCATTTATGGAGGAAGGCTACTTTTTATCTCAGGAAAACATAAAATCCATGGGGAACGCGCGTGAAACCGCGGGACGGACGCTAGTTTTAATTTATTTTTGCTGTAAGTAAATAAAAACTTTCAAGTGTTACCTTAAAATCAGCATAGGTATAAGTAGATAGGTAGTATCGCCGTACAACGGAATATTTTTCATATATTTTGTTTACTAAACTACTTCTAAACTCTACAGCTTTATAATATTAGTATAGATAAAGCATTGTTAATTAAGTAAGTAGGTTCTTATAATATTTGTTCTTCTGTGAATTCAAGATACACCATTGAGCAATATTGCTAGAGTGGCCACCTTTTGTCCGCGCGTGTCCACTTAGAATCGCTTTACAATAGGTACAATACTCTTGCTATATTGTTAGCGGATTCACTTTGATTCGGACGAATGTAAGCATTTAAATTAATGAATCAATCACATTTGATATATTTTTTGTTTATGTACATTTATTTATTTACAATAATTATATAATATGTCTAAAAAAATTATGCGACAGTGTTTTTTTTTTATACTACTTAGGTGGCAAACAAGCTTACGGCCCACCTGATGGTTAGCGGTTACCGTAGCCTATAGACGCTCATAACACCATGGGCAAAGAAAATACAATATTATATTTTCCCTGCCAGGGGTATCACTCACGCGTTGCCAACCTTGAGACATGAAGTTGTTAAGTCTTCTGTGCCTGTAATTTCACCGGCTCCCATACCCTCCTAACCAAAACACAGTAATACAAGTGCACTACTATTTCACGGCGGAATTAGATATGGTGGTAGTACTTCCCCGGGCGAACTCTGCACTAAGAGTTCTAATACCTTCCTTTGTTTGTTGGTTGGTCCTTCTACGAGCATCATATAGAAATGATTGATTTGTTGCATAAATAGTTTATGGACCGGAGAGTGTCATAGACTTGTATATTTATTGGAAACGTGGGCGAAAGGTAATACTCTTTACTTAAGAGTATGGTATCGCAAAAATAAACTTTGCCAAGCTCACCTCTTACCGACAGCTCAGTATTGGCTCCAACTTGGCAAGTTCAGTCAGCCATAAAGCTATTATAAAGTAAACTTATGACCAAGTTCCGGGGATTGAAGTTTTTGGTAAACCAAAAATGCACAACAACCTATCAATACTGCACCTATTTCGCACAAGCGACCCGCCCCGGCTTCGCACGATTGTTCAACCATTTTATACAAATTATATGAAGGTTTAAGCATGTATAACATATGGCGATGACAGCTAAGTCGTAGTGACGTCGAACGCCGCGATGAAGGAAAGTCAGCGAAAGGGAAGCACATGTTCCAGAAGTCAAAGTCAAAGCCATTTATTCAGTTTAGGCCCTAAGACGGCACTTATGAACGTCGAAACTACTGAAGCTGATTCGGAAGTTGCCTTCAACTGAGAAGAACCGGCAAGTAACTCAGCAAAGTTACAATTTTTATATATTTAATATATATTTTTTTGGACATTCTGACAATGTTGGCTTTTTTCCATTAAATGTTTTAGGAAGGAAGGAATCTCAAATTCTTTCGCTGAATTCAAAACGAGTTCTAACATCGTTATTTTATATTTTTTAGTTCAAACCCACTTTGAAGTCGGTTTTGCGTTAATTTTTAATTTGTCTTTAGCGCTGTGACAACCCTACCTACGCGCTATTTATTCAACATTTCAAAATACAAACTTTTTTGGCAGTCTTCTTTAACTTCAAAGGAATTTCACTTTACGAAAGTTTTTTTTTTCTTATGGGATAAGTTAGTCAGCGTGCCGGCTGGCTCTTTGTCAACAACCGGTAAACATCAAAGTACTATTTTCTTTGTATCACACCATGCCACTTCGGTAACAGAGCCAACCCTAGCCCTTGATCAGGGTAGAGCGAAATTGTTTTTCCGCTTTTTGGTCGAGGCTTTCACACCATATAAATTGTAGGTATTTCAGTTTAGTTAAACTAGCATTTCACCCACGGCTTCTCTCGCGCAGACTTTATATCTCATCTTCTTTATATTACTTAATATCTAGTATCATTTCTTTTTTTCACCCGATTTCGATGAAATAAAGCCTATTCGATACGCCAAACCAAGGAATAACCAATGCAAACTTCGTATTTGATTTTGACCGTAGCTTATACAAAACGAATTGTTGTACTACAGTTCTAATGGAAGCCATATAATGTGGTTTACCGCAGCTTTACCTAGAAGGGATTAAATTGAATGGTTACCATGGTTACTGACGCATTTCAGAAGCAGCACTTATAGGCTTTATAAATCCTACAAGGGAATTGCCTATAGTATGAAATTATGGTTAAATTATTAAATGCCTTAGAGAATCTTGGTTAAACAACGGTCAACTTGACATTGTCATACATTGATTATGTCACCAAGGACATATCTTGATTAAAGCGTTAATTAAATGTTGATGAACTGACCTTACTTGTTGTCCATACTCCATTTAATCCGCGGACCTAAACTCCCGTGCTCTTTTTACAAAAATTATCATGTTTTGTTTAGAAAGAAAGAAAGAATCCCCGCGGTTTTACTCGCGTAGCGGTTTAGAAAATAAATGTTGGCCGATTCTCAGACCTACCCGATATGCACACAAAATTTCATAAAAATCGGTCGAGCCGTTTCGAAGAAGTATGGTAACTAACATTGTGACACGAGAATGTTATATATTAGATTATATTATATGTCTCTTTCTTTCTCTCAAAATACAAGTCAAATGGACTTTAGTTAGTTAAGTTAGTACCTACTTAAAACTAAAAATAAACTGTTGTTCACAGAGCATAGTATTCCGGGTACTGCCTCACCCGCACGTGGCTGGCTTCGAGCAGTGCGTGTCGTTCGACGCCTTCAGCACGGACCGGCAAGAAGTCGCTTATACAGTGTTCTGTATGTGCGCAATGTACTTCCTCCCGCTGGTCGTAATCACTGTGTGCTACGTGTGCATCTTCTGTGAGATACGGAGGAGCAGTAAGGAGTTAGATGGTGAGTTATTCCACGTGTTCGAAATTCAAATTAAAATATTTTGCCTTTTTTTAAATGGCTGTAGGTACTGCGGTGCCGAAGCCTCTATTTTTTATTGGCGGCACATAGCTCGCTTTTATATAACAAAAACTTTATTTTCTTTATAATCAAATAAGAGATTTATATTGGTTCTCTTGGACATAGTGTTCCAGGACTGTGTTTATTTATCCAGTTCCCAATGTAGCACAATGTACGGGCAGCAACATATGAATAAGACATTAATTGTTGGACACACAAATTCACACAGAACAAAATAGTTGAACAGATTTAAATTTACAATATACTTGTGCACTAAAAATATCCATATATAATATGGAAATATAAAGTTAACAGTCGTTTTGTAAATGTTTTTATAACACATTTGCTCGTAAAGGGTCTCTTATTTCACCAATTTCAATAATAATCTCTATTGTATCTCATTACGTACTTGTGCGTTATTGTAATGTAAAACGCACGGTTTATCAAGATGCTCCGTCTAAAACGAACGGTACTTTTTTAATTCTTAACAAACAGTTTTTCAGAAAAGTGGTCAATTTTATGAATTAAATTAACTTTGGGAGATAAAATGTAATAAATAAACTTTTAATACCTTAATTTAATTAATTTTGACCATAAATTACAACCATTTATCTTTAACAAAACACAAAAATATTAATTAACTTGATTAGTTAATACTGTTTTTGTGCCTTTGCCTTAAAAAAAAGCGCTGATGCGCGCGCATCGCTAATTTGTGAACAGGTAAAAATTATTCCGCGCGCTTTTTGTTTTCGCTGTATTGTTTTTATTTGAAAATGTCGTCAAGTAATGATGAATTAAAGATTTATTCGTTTAAGAAAGTCCAAGTTGTATTTGTTTCCTCGCAAATATGTTATAAAACGTCGTATGACATACGTGTGCTTTGATAATTACAGCAATATCGCCTCGGCTGTAATTTTCAACTTACCGCACTTATATCATAATGTACTATTATGTATAAAACCTAAACCCATATTGTAATTTTTTACATCATGGACAGTTTTAGCACAAATAGTTACATAGACTGTGGTTTTAGTGTATAGGTGTTTTGTAAAGAACCTTTTCAGCTACTTATGTTGCTGACTGTACCCAAATAAAATCTCAAACCCTAATCAAAGAGGATCGGAGCAAAATATTTGTTCTAACACCGATTCAAAAAACGATCATAAGGTACCGGCTAGTAACTCAATTTTTATTTTATTTTATTTTTATACTTAGGCACGTTTATATTTTCATTATTGTATAGTATTTATTATACGTAATATATACATATTTATTTATTTTACAAACCAATACAAAAATATAAAATGAGCTCACAAAACCAGTATTTATGGTTTGTCGGTGGGACAGCCCAGTTCGATCAAATAATTTGTAACTTACTTGCCTATTCTTACTTATAATACACATGTTACAACTGCGTGCATAAATTATTACATTACATGATAATTATGATTAAAAAATATGGTGAGCAGCGCGAAGAAAGCACCACTCCACAATAATGTATTGTAATTATTTAGTTTTTTTTTACAAGTGACTTTATAAGAAACTTTTTTTAATTTCCACCGGTAACTCATTGTAAAGATTTGGAATTCTTATATGTACTCATTGTTCTACTACCAAAATAATTGTTAATAAATGACACGTGATAACTTCCCCACACTACCCCCCTCGTACCAATGGAATGTTGGAGTGGAATTTTAAACATGCATGCATGCCCGCCCCCGGCTTCGCACGGCTGTCAAACGATAGGTCCGCTACGAATGCCATCTACCGAAAGTAATCCGAAGTGGTTTTTATTTTCCTGAACCACCCCAGTATTGAAACGAACCGAACGAAAAAAAAAACAAATCAGTCAAGTCAATCCATTTTCGGATTTTTGCGAGACTAACGCACGGAAATTGATTTTTATATAATAACTAGCTGTCCCCCTCGGTTTCACCCACGTAGCGGTATAAAAAATAGTCTACGACCTATTCTCAGACCTACCAAATATACACAAAAATCATAAGAATCGGTCGAGCCGTTTCGGAGGAGTTTGCAGACAAACACTGTGACACGAGAATTTTATGTATTAGATACTAGCTGTCCCCTGCGGTTTCACCCGCGTAGCGGTATAAAAAAAATAGCCTACGACCGATTCTCAGACCTACCGAATATACACAAAAAAAATCATAAGAATCGGTCGAGCCGTTTCGGAGGAGTTTGCAGACAAACAATATGAGACTTTCATATATTAATTAGATTAGTAAAAAATGAGAAATTTATCCATTTGTGTTTTAAACTTGCTGGCAACGGGTCGACGGATTAAATGAAATTGATATTTTTTTTGTTTATTGCTTATATTTGTGCTAAATAAACCACTCGGGCAAGAATGTGAAATGTGAATAGTAGGTACTCATGGATCGTGAGAACGGGCAATATAGGAATGCAATGCGCTTGGATATTTTAAATTTAGGGTCTGCATCGACACAAGTACCTATCTAAAATTCTTTTTTATTAAATGATACGATCCCTTGCAAAGAAAATGTCGAATAGAGACGAATCCATTAATCTATTCTGTAAAAAAAAACTTGAATAATTTCGTAGCAACGTAAAATTTATAAATAAAACTTAAATGACAAAAGGTGTTTCTCTTAAACTGTATTTAATATTTAAATATAGCTAAATAACCCGCGGTTTCACCCGCGTTCCCAGTTTATTTTTTTCCATCAAAATTTTTCTATCATAAAAACTTGTCCTGACAATTACAAACACAGCAAAAAAAGAATTACCCAAATAGGTGCAGCCGTTCGGAAGTTATGCGCGTACATACATTTCGGCGATTCATTTTTATTTATTAAAAAAAAGAATAGCTTCCGCCTCGCGATTTCGCCCGCTTTCCCGAGGGATCTTATGTTTTCCCGGGATAAAAGCCTATAGCCTTCCTCGATAAATGAACTATCCAACACTAAAAGAATTCTTCAATTCGAACCAAACAAACAAACAAACAATACCCTGAGTGTAAAGAATTTACATAATAATCTCTTACTATCACGTTAGCGTATACGATATACGTATACTCAGGGTACAGAAGAGAAAATGGCACAAAACTATTTTCTATCTTTGCCTATTTATACAGGGTGTAGCAGAAAGGGGGTTGCAAGCCGAAAAGGGATTGTTGGGGACATCATTTTGAATAATTTTCACTATGGGACCGACTTGATCAGAGCAACTTTATTTTTCACTCCACCATACAAATCAGCTGAGCGCTCGGCCCAAAATGTACTGAGATGAGAAATATAAAGTTGCTCTTTTTTTTAACTTTGTATAGGCTTGTGTTTGACCACAATATCACTATGGTAAGATGTGGCCGAAGGTGGTAAGCACACAAAGCCTAGAAAGAACTGGCTCTCAAGTCCAGCTGCCGGAACACACCAATAGGTGTTTGGCGACAGATTTTTAACTTGAGGGTGGTAGCCAGCCAGGTGGGTACTACAAAGTACACTACCACCGTGCTATAGTTTCCTCACGATGTTTTCCTTCACCGAAAGCTCAAGCTCATTGTAGGATTCGAACCCACGACCTTCGCCGCAGCGTCCGACGTCACTGCTACTGAGCTATCATCGCCTTAAAATTGATCAAGTTAGTACCATGGTTAAAGTTGTGTCCCTAACAACCCACTTTCGACTTGTAACCCTGTATATATAGATTCTGCTGAAATTCAACATATAAAGTACAATGTAAAGTGATCAATAAACAAATTGAAAGGTATTCAAATGGACGGATATATCAGGTGGACCGTCTGCCTGCTTGTCAACCTACTGATAAAAAAAAAAATACATCGCTTCATTAAACTGTTAATCATTATCAAACAAATCACGTATTTTCCAACCAACTGAAACAAACTAGATTGAATAGAACATCATATTCCCGTATTAAAGCCCGTAATAAATATTTCCATTAATTAATGATTCCATTGTGTGTGGTATGGGAATGGCACGAGGTAATTATGAGTTATGTTTCGATTTGTTTGTATTATTACACTTTAACAGGCCTGTATTACTGTTTTGTTTGTGTTTAATTTGATTATATATGTATAAGTACAACTGGAGACCCGCCCCGGCTTCGCATGGGTACCTATCAGAGCGTACGCCTAAATTTTTTTTATTAAGGCGACGCCTTGAAGATTTTGGTTGCAAGGATTCGGATTTTTCTCAACAATGACTGAAGCGAACGAACTGAAATTTATTGTAAGAATTCATCATGTCTTTGACTTTATTTTGTACGTTGCATAACACGATTGGTTAACTTTCATAACACAAAATAATTAATCAAAAAGATCTCTTTAAAATAAGAGATTCCAATTTTACCGGAATTGAGGATCGATTTGAGGTTCCAAAATTTCTACATATATTAATTTAAACTGATACTATAAATTGTACTTAGGTTTTATGAAATATATTTGTAGTTTTTAAATTAAACAATAAAAACCATTTTGTCGCATACGCCCGTTCCGTTTACGCGGGTTTTCTATGAAAGGTCGCTATAGTAGGGAGCGGGACGCAGCACGTTGAATTTCAGATTTTTAAGCTTAACGCGGCGTCACCTTAAGCATTGTTGGTATATATGTAACTCTATTTGTTTACGCAACCCACGCCAGTACAGCTTACAGTCGGCTTGATTTTTTTCCGAAATCTTCAACAACAGGTCACAACATACATAAAGACAGACAGACGCGGCGGGGGACTTTGTTTTTTTTATAATATACTATCTTCCGCGGGATCTTGTGTTTTTCTGTCAAGCCTATAGCCTTCCTCGATAAATGGGCTATCCAATACTGAAAGAATTTTTCAAATCGAACCAGTAGTTCCTGAGATTAGCGCGTTCAAACAAACTCTTCAGCTTTATAATATTAGTATAGATAGTTCGTTCATGCCATTCGCAGTTGAAACCATGGGTCCATGGGGGTTCGAGGCTCGCCAATTTGCTCGGATTTTATCATCCAAGCTCATCGAGGCTTCGGGAGACCGACGGGCTGGGAGCTTTTTCCGCCAACGCATAAGCTTGGCCATCCAAAAAGGTAACGCTGCCAGCCTGTTGGGAACCTTGCCTATCGACAGCAGCGAGGGCTTTGAGGATGTTTTCTATATATCATAGTTTGTATTTTTTACTTTAATTGTAAATATGTATATAAATTGTATATATAGATAGTGACAAAAATACAATCTATAATGTATAAAAAAATCTCAAAACATCCGCCGCTGCCCATAGGCAAGGTACCTAGCAGGCAGGCAGCGTTCTCTCTTTGTTTGTGATATGTATATTGTACTAGTTATCCCCCGCGGTTTCACCCACATTCACAAAAAAAAAGTAGCCTATGTCCTTCTCTATACCATAGGCTATCTTGCGTACAAAATTTAATTGCGAGGTAACACGATAGTCTGATCATATCAAATATGAACAAAGGGTATTTTTTATTTTTTTTATACTACTAGGTGGCAAACAAGCTTACGGCCCACCTGATGGTGACGGTTACCGTAGCCTATAGACGCTCATAACACCACCAGCAAACAAAACACAATATTATATTTTCCCTGCCAGGGGTATCACTCACGCGTTGCCAACCTTGAGACATGAAGTTGTTAAGTCTCCTGTGCCTGTAATTTCACCGGCTCCCATACCCTCCTAACCGAAACACAGTAATACAAGTGCACTACTATTTCAAGGCGGAATCAGATATGGTGTTAGTACTTCCCCGGGCGAACTCTGCACTAAGAGTTCTACTGCTTATAAATTGCAGCAGAATCGATAATACGCGAATAACGTGTACCTATCCTTTTTTGGAGTAGATCCTCAGACAGACAGACTTATAGTATGGAATTCATGGTTTACTGATGTATAATGGAATTGGAAACAAAAGGGTTTCCTTATGATTGTCATAAAATCTATATATCCTTTTTTTCCATCAACCGATTTAAAAAAAATAGCTTATAATAAAGTTGCACCTAAGCTGAACTTAATTTACTTGTGAAAATCTCATGAAAATCCATCCAACAGCGTTGAAGATAAGAGTATTCAAACAAACTAGACAAAAAGGTTTAAAAGGTTTCTGTTTATTTACTTTACCCACATCACCGACAATTAGTTTTTGGTAAATACATTCAATGTGTAAACATGCTGGTTAGACAGTTTATATACAATAGTACAATAGTTGTATACCTACTAGCTGTTCCTCGCGGTTTCATTCGCGTTCCCGGTATAATTTATTCTGCTATTCGGGACGACAACAAAACCAACAAATCAAAGACCATTAAAATCGGTCCAGCCGTTCTTTTTATAAATGGTGTAAATAACACGACATTGTTTAATATAGAATCTTTATTAAGTATAATATATAACATACATACCTACCTATATGTAGGTACATTATTTAGATTTTATTATTGACAGCTTTTTTTTTTTCTACTAGACACACAAAGTCAAGACTAGAAGGAATATACACTTCTGGACACATCTATTGGCCCACCTTGTATTTTCAGTTTCGTTTGGTCCTAGCTAAAATTTTATATTAGGTCGAGCAAAAAGTTTTTATGCAGTTTTGAACCTGGCACATTCACAATTTCATTCAATAGTCTTTTTTTGAATTTCGAACACAGAATTTAAAGAAACAAAAGACAATTTGGAGCCTGTTTGTTGATATCAAACAATCGAATACTAAGAAAACTTGGTTTCATTGGTTTACTTGGATTTAATTCTTGAAAAAGTGATTGATATCTTTGGTTTTGCAACAAACATTACTTATTCTTAACATTAAGGTGAGGTTCTATCAATAATCTATGGATACTTCACCTGAAGTCGCCGCCCAAGCTGTGGCACTTATTCAGGCCGGACACAGCCAAAGAAACGTGAGTGCTCAACTTAATTTAAGTCGATCTGCGGTCCGAAATGTTTATCGGAGGTACCTAGAGACTGGCGGCTTTGTTCGTCGCCAAGGAAGGCCACGAACAAAGATAATTGTGTTTTAACTTTTTTTAACTAACCACTTACCATAAGGCGGGCCGTATGCTTGTTTGTTGATAATGTGGTATAAAAAAAACAATCTCAAAATACCACATACGAGAAATAAGACTGAAAATGATAGATCAGTGGTAAAGTCGTTGGATGCTACGGCATTATGCAATGAGCTTGCGCTTTCAGTGAAGGAAAACCATATCACGGTGGTAGAGTAGGTACTTTGTAGTACAACTATCTACACAACTTTCACCATGGCACCAACTTGATCAATTTTAAGGCGATGATAGCTCAGTGGCAGTGACGTCGGACGCTGCGGCGAAGTTCGTGGGTTCGAATCCTACAATGAGCTTGAGCTTTCGGTGAAGGAAAACATCGTGAGGAAACTATAGCACGGTGGTAGTGTACTTTGTAGTACCCGCCTGGCTGGCTACCACCCTCAAGTTGAAAATCCATCACCAAACACCTGCTGGTGTGTTCCGGCAGCTGCACTTGAGAGCCAGATGCCTTCATGGCTTTAAAAAGGTCGGCAACACATTGGAAATCCCCCTGGTATTGCTAAAAAAAACATACATATCGTATTTTGTTATTGATAAAATTATTGAGCAAATAAGCACCCTTATATTTACCTGTTTAGTAAAAAAATCATTTTAAGATTTTCTTTGGTGATGAAGACCCGTATTTACCCAACTAATATAAATGTCATTGCACTTAACTTAACACTTAACTCTTCAAAGAAATAATTTATTTACCATCAAAACCATTCATATTGAAATATTAAATAAAAACAAGTCATTAAGTTTATTGGAAATGACAGCTCTGTGGGAATGACGTCGAATGCCGTGGCGAAGGTCATAGGTTCAAAGCCTACACTGAGCTTAACCTTCGTGAGGAAACCATACCAAGCATTTTTTTTTTAATTATAGAGCTCAATTTGTTTACGTGGCGCACGCCAGTAAAGCTCCCATGATTCATAGAGTCGGCGTGATTTTTTACGATATCTTCAACAATCATCGTCATATTTTAGCCAATTTACATTTTTTTTTAAAATGAATCATAAACCTAAACCTTCCTCATGACTCACTCCGTCCATTGCTGGTAACCGTATGAAAATACGTGTGATAAAGTTGATAAAAAAAAAGAATATTTTTGATCATATAATTCATGCGATACGAATCAAAGGACGCCAAAAGAAGGGTTCACCTAAAAGAAAAAAGAAAATGTTTTATCATACACGCCATCCGACGCACACAGCTTAAACAAATATTTAAAATAAATACAGACACTTATGAATATAGGAATTTGCAAACAACAAAAATATTGTTAACTAATACCACAGCGCAATTACATACAGTGGTCTATCGCGTTTGAAGTCACACGAAATGCCGCTTTGTATAGGCATTCGTAATTGCTCCATTGTATCCCATGCGAGTGTATGGCAGCTTGGGCTCACTACCGCCCCTCTCTCACCCCGAAAGCCCCGCACTATTGCTCTGTCTAGACGTGTCCGTTGGCCGACTGTAAGAAAGAGTTACATAGACTGTGCTAATACCATACAATGTATGTAGACAATTTAATAGATTTCTATTATGTTCACCTCAGGGTAAAACCCTGGGGCTGAAAGGTAGTAAGCTAATATTGAAAAGTTAAGTTAAGCAACGTCCAGTCTGTTCGGTACCTGGATGGGTGACCGCCTAGTGGTATTTCATCGTTTCCGTGCTTCGGAAGGCACGTTAAGCCGTTGGTCCCGGTTATAACTTATTTGTGATAGTCGTTAAGCTAGTTGGAGGCCTCCTAGGTGGCTTGACAACTCCAACAGTAGGTTGACCACTAGCCTACCTCCACCAATCCGCAGTGGGCACGCGTGGTTGAGTATTTGCCCTTATTCGTGAAAGGAGGCCTCCTTTTACGCCTATTATTATTATGTAGTATAATTGTAAAGATATGCATACCTAGCTATGTAATGTAATATGATTGTAAGTAGATAATATTAAAAATTAATTAATATTAAAGAAAATAGTATAATCCATACTTCGAACTAATATTATAAATACGAAAGAAGTAACTCTATTTTTTACCTTTTCACGCCTAAACCTCTGAACCGATCGCGATTATCTATTAGCGAAACCCGTTTCAACATCAGTTGCGTGCTTGAGGAAATAAGCGAAGAAACAGACAGACAGACAGAGCTACTTTGTTTTATATACTAATTAGAGATGAGGTAAACTATACAGGTGATTTTTTAGTCACTGGCAATACTTGCAGGGGTGGAAGTACTCATCAAGATCAACTTTTACTATGGAACCAACTCTGATATCGCGTAAAATAAAACGGTTGCTTCATACATTTTGGTCAAGTAGGTATTTTACTATTGTATGGAGCAGCTGATATTTTTTTCGTGATTTCACAGTCAGTCACATAATAAAAGTTGTTCATATTTATGAGTACTTCCATCCCTGCAAGTATTGCCAGTGACTAAAAAGTCACCCTGTATATAAATAATATATACTAATATATTACCTATTACTTAACTATTTTGTCTTTGCATATTTATATATAAAAAAAAAACATACAGTCGAATTGAGAACCCTTTCCTTTTTTGAAGTCGGTTAACATAAAATTAATTTAAAGTTTAAAAGGTACTTTGAAAGATTTGGAAAGCTTTGGAAAGCTTTCAAAGAACAAACTTAACATTTTAGTAATCGTATTGTAATACTCGTAAGATTGGTAAATTTCCGTTGTTACCAAAATGGGAAACATCTCGTTAAAGTAAAATGGATTACCGCAAGTTATTCATCCTACATTATTATATTTATAACTAGTTTCCGACCCACTTTTACATTTATAATATTAGTTGGAGGTAGGATAACTGGCTTTCGCCCTACGGTTTCACCCGCATTTCCAAGAGATCTTATGTTTTCCCAGGATAGAAGTACCCTATATGTTAATCCAGAATATATCGAGCCGTTCGCACCGACTTATCTAAACATTATAGTTTGTATTTTTGTTATATGTAGTAAATAAATACTGTTATAATAAATCTAACTAACTATATAATCTAATAACTGTGTCTGGGTGTAATTATCTATATATGTATGTATTTACAAAAGAAAAGTAGTATATGTAGTATATCAGTTATCTGGCTTCCATAGTACAAGCTCCGCTTAGTTTGGGGTCAGATGGCCGTGTGTGAGGAATAATGTCCCAGAATATTTATTTATTTTATTTATTTATTAATGAACATCAACAACCTTCGATATTGAGTAATAAACATTCAAACAAACGCACACAATTTCGCATGTATATTATTCGTAAGTAGAATAGCTCCAAGTGAACAAAATTTTAATTGCACAATATCATTTTTATTTCTTAAGATCTAGAAGTTCTTATGATTTCCAACATGGTCGCTAAAGAAAACGTTGGTCGGCTTCGTTTTCTGATCGTTATAACTTCTTAGTCAAGTTTAATTTTGCTGCAAATTACTTTACACTGTCGCCCGTACTATTTTATTGCTATCGTTTTTTCATTATGCAACCTCTTTGATTCACTGGCTGTCTCTTTCAAAGAGAGTGCAAAAAGTCGGCCCCCGTTGAAAGCAATAAATTGTATGCTACAAGTAAATTAACTTTTCAATATAACTTACTATCTTTCAGCTCCAGGGTACCCTGAGGTGATCAAGCTACGCCATGAGCGCTTCTATATTTAGACATACCTACTACATAATAATATTTATATTACATTTCTTTGTAAAATCGTAAATCTTTACTCAGTTGGTTGTATTTTTTAGTACAAAACTTTGAATAAAAAATTTAATAAAAAAATTAAAAAACCCCCGACACAAAATAATAACGTGAAACCCTATAAAAAGAAAAAAAATAACCTTGAAATTATGATTTGTCGCATCGGGGGACCGCTCTAATTAATTAGCCTAACGTTTTGTTAACGTACATACGTAACATATGAAGTTATTTCCTAAATCCTAATTCCATTTATTTCTTTAGTGCTGTCATATTTATGTCTAAATATAGAAGATTGCTTTGCTTTGTTTCAACATTTACCTGGATAGTTTAGTTGTGTATTCAGTTTTTAAGTAGGTTCACTTGTAATTATTAATACTTACATTAACATTTTCGTTGTAATTTTAATATCATTTTATTTAGGTAGGTATTTTTATAGGCAAAGAGCGCGTCCCCCGACGCGACAAAATTTAATCAAAAAATTTAATCCGTACTTACGTAGGGTCATAATTTTATTATTATTTTGTATAGGAGATTTTTTAAATTTAAATTTAATTTTTATTTCATGCTTTTTGTAGGGAGTGGGGACTCCTTATTTTTTTTATTTCATTTTTGAGGGAGCTGTGAAAAAAATGTACTTCGCCATTTATTGTGAACCTAACAAATAAATTGTACCTACTAAAGTAACCTAACATTCTTTACCTTTGTTACTTTAAAAGTTGGCAACACAGTCTCAGTAAATATAGCTCTTTCAGTAATTTACATGACCATTTAATCAGTTAGCTACATTTTATAAGTATGGCTGTAAATAAATAAAGTACAAATTCAAGTGAAACTATATATTAAATTTATTAATTAAAATGTGAAGGAAAATTGTTATACGAAAGTATTTATTTCAGAAATTAAAAAACTGTAAAGTAAATTTAGGTTAATGCTGGAACATTTTAATCAAAGGGCTGGAAAAATAAACAGATGTCTGAGATACCGACGATGTTTTATTTTATTATCAATATATATAAAAGGAAAAGGTGACTGACTGATCTATCAACGCACAGCTCAAACCACTGGACGGATCGGGCTAAAATTTAGCATATAGATAGCTATTATGATGTAGGCATCTGCTAAGAAAGGATTTATGAAAATTCCACGCCTAAGGGGGTAAAATAGGGGCTTGCGGGTTTAACCGCGGGGCAGTAAGCCAATTTTTACATGTATATATTTCTTTGTTGAATCCTGAACCTTCGAACTCCCCTTAACTCTCCCCTAAATTTACTTTTGAACATCCATTTTTCATCACCAAAGAATTACCACAATTTTTTGGTACTTACTATAATAATTGGGTCTGTTCGCGCACAAATTATTATCGATCAATTTAATTCGATTGAAACGAAATACGTACGACATACTCTGAAATCAATTTTTCTCGAATTTTATCTAATAAATTTCTCCATCTTACACAGAAAGATGCGAGGAACGCAACGGTATAGGCCACGTGCGCCTGCGCCGCTCCGACCAGCGCGTGCTGGAGCGCGCTCGGCGACGCACGCTGCGCATGACCGTCACTATCGTCACCGTGTTCGCGCTTTGCTGGCTTCCGTACGCCACCATGGCCATGTGGTAACTATTAACTACATTTTTTAAGAAAGAAAGAAAGAAAAAAAAACTGCTTATTGACCCATAAGGACGCAACACATGTGAATGTCTAAAAATTAATAGGTACCTACATAAATACTAGAACTAAGCTAATGAGTGTGCGTTGCGCGGGGTCAAAAGGTCCCTACCTCAGCATAAAGATACACGTTTAGCTCTAATGTCTTGATTACACCTAACGAGTACAGTAGCGAGTGGACTCTCGGCCTTGTAAACATGTCGTAGTTCGAGTGACTCTCTCGCCACTCACTCTATCACTCGTCATACGAACCGAGTACTCGGTCGAGAGCACTGTCTCTACACTGTACCCGTTAGGTGTAATCAACCCATAATGCAGATGACCGATTCATTCCCGACTACATGCCCACTACGGTTGAGTTGACGACTCCACTCGTATGTTTTGTTTAATCCTCAACTTACCGCCGACAAAAAACGGATTAGGTCGGTGGTTGTCGATCATAGGTACTGCTTCTCATTTTTGTGGGACGTCTGTAATACTGAGTAGATATTTAAGGATGGCATATTTTCGAAAAAACTTTTACTATGGGATCAAATCTGAAATTGTGAAAATAATTTCAAACTTTTCTCACAAACGGCTCAAGCCTGCTGTATAATGAATAAGTTTTTGTTAAAAAAATCATTTTTATTACAAGCTTTTTTGGTGACAGTACTCGCATTGTCTTCCAATATATTAATTTATACCATATATCAAGTCAATCCGACTGGAAGTGGATGAAATTCCAAGATTCCACCGTAACAAACATAGTTACATACATTGCAAGTTAAATAAAAGCATGTAATTTTTTTTTTGCGATTATAAAGTTGGTCCCATAGTCCTCTCGAAAATAACCTAACATAGGTTTTGAATTTCGAACCCGTATATATCTTTAAATTTTATTTTCAACGACTTTTGTCGGACCGATTCGTCGGCCGTGTGCATAAGCTTTAGTCAAAGAGAATAATTATTTGTGTCTCTAGTATAAAATTATAAACTACCTCTCGGTGGTAGTCACTTTTGAAAATGTCAAAGTTAAATTTGCTTCAGTCTATAATAGTCTTTCAAATATCTAGAAATATATAGTGAAGATAATTATATATTGGATTCTGTAAGCGTAACCCAGTTTCCTATTTTTTGATGCAATTCGATATATAAATAAGAAAATTAAGTTTCAGAGAATGCGTAACGGAAAAATATATATTGTTTTATTTTAACTGTTACAAATCAAACAAATGTCAGATTATTCAATTTTGTTGTTTACCCACTAGTGTAGTATTAAACATCGGCTCAAAAAAAACAGATAAAGTAAATATGGGACTGCATTTTAACGAGCACAGAGCTCATGTTGTATATAGAATTTTTTAATTTTTTTTGTTTATGTCGATAGGTTGACAAGCAGGCACTGATGGTAAATGGTACCCGTCTATGAACACTTGCAATACCAGGGGGATTACCGATGTGTTGCCTATCTTGAAGAACATTTTTACGCCCTTTTTGAAAAGCCGAAAACTTAGCGCTGAGGGAAATCCGTAATGGGGAGCTCATTGCACATCCCAATGGTACGCAGTACTCCGCAGTAGGACTGAATCGTTATGTGAACGATCGAGGTTACATTTCACATAATATGTTTAGAGTTATCAACAATATTCCTGTAACATTACATACCTATCTATACAAATATAATAAAGAAGTAGAGTTTTTTGTTGTTGTTTGTTTAATGGCGCTAATCTCTGGAACTACCGGTTGGATTTGAAAAAATCTTTTTACATTTGATAGCACATTTCTTGAGGAAGGTTATAGACTATTTTTTACTCCGGGAATGCGGGCGAAACCGCGGTGAACAGGTAGTTTTATTATAAAAGGCAAGATCTCTCCGTCTGCCCGTTAATGTTACCAATATTATAAATAGCAAAGTTTATTACCACTCAACTCCGTAACGACTGAATGGATATGGATGAAATTTGGTACACAAATAGGACATGTTATGGATTATACGTTAACCGGTGGTAGAATCAATTGTAACGTTCATAAGTGCCTTACTAGGGCCTAAACTGAATTCATGAGTTTGAATTTGAATTAACAAATAGGAATATTTTTATCCCGGGAAAATATCAGATCTTCAGGAACGCGGGTGAATCCGCGGGGCGAAAGTAGTTAGCTTATAATTCGAATAACATAACACGGTAAACCACGGTTTGATACTGGCGGCCTTAATTCTGGCGGCCCTGGGATCTTGGACTATAAATAATTGAATGAATCGGCGATGGCGATGTCGTTGTTAAGAGCTAAATGAGATCCTCTAAAAACCGGTAAATTTATTCAAAACCTATATGATTTCGCTCTTAAAGAAAACCGGTTTTTTTAAGGTTAAGGTAGAGCCAAACCTAAATACAACGCTCCTAATGTACTTGACACTGATTTAGGTTTGAAAATTAACCGGTAAACAAGCCCTGCGGCAAACTCAAATTCAAAACTTATTTATTGAGATTGGACCCTGGTGAAGCACTTAAGAAAGTTACCCTCTACCACGGTTTTGTAACACAAACTGAGAAGACAAACAAAAACTGTTACACGCGGGTGGAGCCGCCGGCAAAATATAGGCATCATAGCTCAGTTAAGTAGTTTACACGCCAATTATTTAGTAATAAAATATTAACAACCTTATATATATTCCCTTAGTTCCCTTTTTGAATGGCCAAACTAATGCGTTAGCGGAACTATAATGTAATGTAATGTAATGTAATGTAATGTAATATGCAATTTATATGGTCACGTAAATGTCGTCACATTGTTTGACATAGACAGGGTGCTCTTTAAATATGTGACTACTTGAACAGTGTTTTAAATAAACAGTTTCTATAAGAAAGAGTACAATTACTTATCTAATATATATTGATATAAAAGTTAGCGAATACTAAAAAGAGAATTCAGGCAAATATTGTGGCTTCATAGACAGCAAATAAAAAAAAAACTACGTTCGATGTTTTAATAGCAAAAGTTTGTTTTTCACGTTTGCCATTCTGCCATTCGTATAAAAGTACTTTGTAGCGTTCGGCTGGCTTGTGTTTGCCGTTCTATTTTTAAACGATAAAAAAAGGATATTCTCAACGCGATTCGCGTACATTTTAAGGTTCCGTACCCAAAGGGTAAAAACGGGACCCTATTAGTAAGACTTCGCTGTCTGTCCGTCTGTCCGTCCGTCTGTCTATCTGTAGGCTGTATCGCAAGAACCGCGATAGCTAGACACTATAACAACAAATACTAAAAACAAAATAAAATTAATGTAATTATGTATGGAGCCCCCATACAACAAACGCGATTTGTGCCCGAGTCCGACTCGCACTTGGCCGATTTTTTAATGTTTATTTTACATAAAAAATATATTGAAAGATAATATTATGCATGTATATTGAATAGAGAATAACATGTAAAAGTATAGAATTTACGCAATTCTGAATTTGAATAAATAAATAATCTATTGCTTTTATTTTGTACATATAGGCTTGTGTGACCACAATCTTACTATGGTAAATAATGATGTGGCCGAAGGTGGTAAGCACATAAAGCCAAGAAGGAACTGGCGTCTAGCAACTTCAACTAGAGAGGGTGCGTAGCCAGCCAGGCGGGTACTACAAATTAGGTACCCTACTACCGTATGTAGTCCTAGTACAGGATTTTAATTCCTTCATTACTTGGTGATTAATTTACTGTAGTAGGCTTAGTTCTGTAGCTTATAAAGTGAGGAAAATTTGTTCCGACAGACGTTTGTTACGGCAAGATTAGTTTATTTAAGTCTCGATGTCTTACGGTATTCTCTTCGGGAGTAGAGGTGCTGACATCAATATATATTTTATTCATCAGAAGTTGGATATTCGCGCAATTTATAATATAAGTCCTAGAGATTTACTTATAGATAAGTACAAATTATAATGACCTTGGATGAAATATTAAGATACATAATCCAAGATAATGACAGTGTCGTCATAGACTAAATGATCGATATTTTCGAAAACCACAGATTATGTTAGAGTCATAGAATCGTTTTGTAATATTATTTTTTGTGGTTTCGTGTTTGCATGTTTTTTTTTTACTTTGTATAGGCTTGTGTTTGACCACAATCTCACTATGGTAAGTGATGATATAGCCGAAGGTGGTAAGCACACAAAGCCTAGAAGGAACTGGCTCTCAACTACAGCTGCCGGAACACACCAATAGGTGTTTGGCGGCAGATTTTCAACTTAAGGGTGGTAGCTAGCCAGGCGGGTACTACAAAGTACCTTACCACCGTGCTATGGTTTCCTCACGATGTTTTCCTTCAACGAAAGCTCAAGCCATTGTAGGACTCGAACCCACGACCTTCGCCGCGGCGACCGACGTCACTACCACTGAGCTATCATCGCCTACGTGAACACAATAAGACAGTGGGTAGCTTATGTCTTGGAAAATATTAGCTACAGATTCATTTTATTTATATTTAAAAACCTTTGTGACCAGGTACATGATAGACAGGGAGTCAGCCACTCAAGTGTCACATCGCATCCAGGACCTGTTGTTCGCAATGGCTGTCTCGAACTCCTGCATGAACCCGCTGGTCTATGGATCCTACACTCTGGACCTCAAGGGCGCCATGCAAAGGTTCTTTAAGAACACCTGCTGTACATCTTCAGCTACTTCTGATACTATTGGTTTGTGCTTTGGTTATTAGTGCTTAAGCTGCCGGAACACACCAATAGGTGTTTGGCGACAGATTTTCCACAAGAGGAAACCAGGTACCATAAAGTACCCTACCGATGTTTTCCTTCACCGAAAGCTCAAGCTCAGTGTAGAATTCGAACCCACGACTCTCGTCACGGCATTTGACGTAACCATCGCTGAATTAATTATCGTCTATATTCTTCACACACGTCACATGTTGTGGGTTTGATTCCCATCCAGAACAAATATTTGTGGGAATAAACAAGTATGTTTGTAGTTTGTCCTGTATAACCCATTATACAGGATGGCAAATGCGAAAGTGAGTTTGTTTATTTGTTTGTTTGTTACCTTTTCATGCCTAAACCGCTGAACCGATCGCGATGAAATTTGGTATGCAGGTAGCCTATGGAATGGAGAAGAACATATGCTACTTTCTATCCCGGGAAAACCCAAGGCCCCTCGGGAACGTGGGTGAAACCGCGGAGCGGAAGATAGTAAAATGATATAGTGATTTAAGAGGAAGGTTTTAATATACATATAATTTGTCAAGTTTTTTACATTGGCTAAAATATAATGATATTTGTTGGAGGTGTCGGACAAAATAAGCCGTCTGGGAGTTTTAAACGAAAACGATGCGCTGCCTAAACCCTTTGAGATATAAGTGACAAAATGTATGGTGGAATTGTGTATCTTATATAGGTCTACGGAAAAATCCGCGATGGCATATGTCTATCTCTTAAGGATAACATACTAAGTATATCTACTTAAAAAAATGGGCAATTATAAAGCGGTAATTGGAAAGCTATTTACACAAATACGGTATTAATCCATATCATTTTAAATAAGTTAGAGGCTTTAAGCATTTCATGCACATTATTCTACTCTTTTACACCATACAATTTAAATGAATATCTTAGGAGCTATCGTAAATTAAAAATTACGCGCGAGTAAATAAATTCAAGCGGTCTCGCACCAACGCGACACGACGACGGGTCTCGCTGATGCAGCCACCTCCGCCCGCGCTCCACTGCCCGCCTATTGCCTCGCAACAAGCTGATGCAAAAAATGTAGGCATAATATATTATGCTCTTCTACCCGTGCGAAGCCGGGGCGGGTCGCTAGTAAATACATAAAAAAAACAACAAAAAAAAAACGTGTGGCACTCGGGGACTGCCGCGGTAAAGCTATTATTGCATAGTATTTTTTATCAACTTATGCAATTATGCAATGCAAAATATATTTTTTTTCTTTTTTTTTCTTTGATATTAATAGATACTTATACACCTATATACTTTCTCACAAACAGCTGCATACGTATTCATCGGATTTCGGAGCAGCTAGTCTTAGGTTTTATTTTCGTTACAGAATTTCTTGATTCGGTCGCCGCGCTCAAAGCCTGCGATAAAAGCTATACAATAACTTAAAAACACAATACATACAAAGGCTTATAAATACATCTAGTTTTCTGATAAAATTTCTACAAAAGTGAAAGTATACTGGCTTTATTACTAATGTATTGCGAAGGAGTATCTTGTACTTTTCATGAGTTTTCTTCTTTCGCAGGTAACTCCGGTTCAAGTTCTTCGAAACACAAAAATGCAAATCTGGAGACACCCCTAGTAACACCAATGAAGGTAATTATAATGATAAACGTGTTAAAACACCATATTATTGTACAAATCAGAGACTTAAAAGGTACTGAGGGTAAATAAATTACTTTAGCAAACGCTTATGCAGATATCGTGTTTGTGTTTACGATATTTCTCAATAGGAATGTGCACAGCGCCTCACGCGAAATAATTTATGAAACTAATTTAACGGATGACTTCGAGTCAATTTAACACATTTGATTTTTGATCCATTAGTGATCCAGGGGTGCACTCAGAATGGATTTTGTAATGATTTTGTATATTTACGCTAATTAAATCTCCGGCCAACAAATTAGTCATGGTAATCAGCGTCGATGAGCACCGGCCTTAATCTATCACGTAGGTGAAACTAATAGAAGTAAAGTTGCATACGGTTTCAAGTGATAAGAACTAGTTGGCAAGTCGAGAGATTTGTTCAATTTTGCTCACATTTACTACATATTCCAACTGTGTAATGTTCGAACTGTGTTTCTTTGGCAAGCAATATAGAACAGTAAAATTTTACCATATATGAGACATATTATTTGCGATTTGTCACTCACGTGTTGGTCTGTACGTCTGTCCTACCTACATACGGCTGACTACCCAGATACGACCAGAAGTGGCCGAAACCGTTCTTAGCCGCTATTTGTATCAAATTACAATACATGCAATTTTTAAAACATAATATCTCTTGTCCCATCAGAACGGCCGCGTGAGAACTCGCCTCGGGGTTCGCTTTGCGGAAACGTCACTGACAGCGATACCAGATCGGCTAGAAGTGCCGCGTCCAGTCCGCGGGCCGGCCTGACACCCGCCCGCGCGCCTGCTGTGCGCTCAACACGAGCGCTGCCGAGTGCTGCACGAATATTACCGAGAGGCTCGAGAGCGCATCGCCCCGGTACAGATGTAAATGTGATGCAATTTATGTGTAAAAGAGAAGCATGATGGCCAGAACTAAGAATTTTTTGTATCAAGTGGCTCGCAATACCTACCTAAGTAGTTTGTCAATAGATAAAAATATTTAATAGTAATGTATTTAAAAATACAAATCAAAGTAGATAGATTTTTTAAATGTTTAATTTCATAGAAAGAATGCTACGTGTACGTAATCATTTACATAATATGTATACGACACGTCCATAAATAATAAAAATAAGTATATTTGAAATTTTCTTTCACGGCATAAAACGCACTCTCCGTGAGCCAACATTTCAGATGAAATTTGAGTGAAGTGAAGCTAGCGAATTAGGAGAACCGAGTCAAGTAGATGCTTGTACATCAAACAATCTCTACAGTGGATGTATTAGCAATACTAAATGCTAATAAGTGGACTGTAACGTAGTGTGGTTCCACGAACGTAACGTTCAAGTGAAGTGGTGCGTAAATGTATGGCACATGTTACAATGTTACAATATACTAATAATAAAAAGGTTATACCTTAATATATATTCCACTAAGGTCTACAATCACTTGATTGAAGTAAATGGAACTTTTAAACTATATCTGGGAATTAATTTCAAAATATTAGTCGTTTAGGTCTCAACTTGATGTGTATTATATAAATAACAGGTCCTGATTGATACCCCTGGTGTTGCAAGCGTTCATGGGCTACGGTAACCGCTTGCCATCAGGCGGGCCGTATGCATGTTTGCCGTGATGATGTGGCCGAAGGTGGAAAAGCCTAGAAGTAACTGGCTCTCAAGTGCAGCTGCCGGAACACATCGGTAGGTGCTTGTCGATAGGATTTCAACTATTTTTATTATTTTATACATTGAATAAACGTGTTTATTATAGTGTCGTAAGTCGTAGTAATTATGTCATATAATTAATTTAATGTGATTTAATTAATAATGTAGTCCATTAGAAATATTAAAGACACGTGTCGCAGCTTATTTTAGACACTAAAACTTAATTACACGTGTCACTGAAATACGAAATGTACGGTGCGAAATTGTAGTATACGATTTACAAAAGGTGTATTTATTTAACGTAATATTTATATTCTAAAATACTTATATATTAATTGTTTGTGTTTTCTTGTATGTATGTATTTTAATATTTGTCTCTTTTTTAGGGTTCTTTAGTAAATAAAAAACCCTTTGTGTAACTGCGGCACTAAAGATCTCGTGAAAATGTTATGAAATTGAGCTTTTGTAATTGAGATTTATGAAATAATTGTAATATATGGAAAGACTGAGTCATGCCCAGATATAAGGGTATATTTATATATGTATAGTATACATTATAATATGTTTATAGTAGATAGGTCCCCATTCTTAAGATGTGACTTTTTTTTTTCACGTTTTAATTAATCACGTTAATTTTAAGCGCTTATGGGACATATTTTTAGAGAGCCAGTTGCCTTCCAGGCTTTATAAAGGTCGCCAACATATTGACAATCCCCCTGGTATTGCATGTCCATAGGCGACGGTAGCCACTTACCATCAGTACCTGCCTGCTTGTCAGCCATCTGACATAAAAAAAAAAACAAACCTAAATTTGAGATTCTCAATTGTATGCATTAATAATTCAAAAATTATTTTAGTGTTGGATAACCCATTTATCGAGAAAGGCTATAGGCTACTTTTTATCCCGGGAAAACATAAGAACTATCGGGAACGCGTGTGAAAGCGCGGGATGGAAGCTAGTAAGTAAATAAGGGACATGTGTAATATGAAACCAATGTATAGTTCTATAACGTTTTGAATTTAAAATTACGGGTATGGCGTTCGTGTTTCTGAACGCACCAGTCTATTATCTGGTGCGTTCGAGGCAGCGGCGATAAATTGCTATTAGTCCATTGAAAAGTTACATTTTGGGTTGCGTTTTTTAGAGGACGCAATTTTATTTTTTTGATGTGTAGGGGGGGTCAGTGTAAAGCTAAAACCAAGTTTGTGGGGTCGCCACCCTTGTCCCACGGCCGCCATCTTGAAAATAGGGGTTGAAATGGTATTTACGATATATCTCTTAAACTATTTATTTTATAAAAAAAAATTGTCAACATTTTTTGTTGCAAATTAAATTCTCTACAACTTTGCTCCAGTAACTTTTTGTCGTAGAACTATAAATAAAAAAGTTATAAGCGAAAATCTTCAGAAATTTGCTAGGCGACAAATTCAACACAATGTTATGAGCTATTCTTACAATAACAGAGGTTTGGAATAATAATAACAATAGCAGGCAGCTGTTCTTTTATTCCCTCATGGTCACTTGGGTCTTTTCTACCTGATAGTATTCTCGGTAACGGCCATCAGATTTAAAATTATTTTAAAAATCAATAATTGTTAAATCCTGTTATGGAGTGAAAAAGAGTCAATAATTAATTATTAATAATATTGCAAAATTTGTAATTAAAAAACGTTATAATAATAAAGTAAAAACAAAGAAAAAAAAAACAAACAATAACTGATGACATATTATAGGTACACACGTATAATATAGGTATAGTTAAGAGTGCTGAAAAATAGTACTCGCTTCGGAGCGCTGTAAATCCTTAGCTATTGACTTAATGAAAAAATGATGCGAATAAAAGTTGTTCCTCAAAGAACGATGTACAAAAATGGTCAGATATCATTTTTCGTAAAATGATAAAAAAAAAAGTTACATCGAAAAATATAATTTTTTTTCTCAAATTTCTGAAGATTTTCGCTTATAACTTTTTTATTTATAGTTCTACGACAAAAAGTTACTGGAGCAAAGTTGTAGAGAATTTAATTTGCAACAAAAAATGTTGACAATTTTTTTTTATAAAATAAATAGTTTAAGAGATATATCGTAAATACCATTTCAACCCCTATTTTCAAGATGGCGGCCGTGGGACAAGGGTGGCGACCCCACAAACTTGGTTTTAGCTTTACACTGACCCCCCCTACACATCAAAAAAATAAAATTGCGTCCTCTAAAAAACGCAAGGTAAGGCCTAAAAAATGTAACATTTCAATGGACTATATTTGTTTTCCCGCAATAGGGTATTTGACTGACATTCAAATCAGCAACTTTTTATGAAATGTCAAAACGATAGGTATAGGTTTATAGGAGTTTTGTATGAAATACAAGTACTCTCTCTGGACGTCTCTTTATGGTTAGATTGGTCATTAAAAATCATAATAAGGATAAATTTAATAAAATAATCGTAGTTTCCCTTTTTTTTAGATGTTTTATACAT
This sequence comes from Tetheella fluctuosa, assembly GCA_951216915.1. NCBI lineage: Eukaryota > Metazoa > Arthropoda > Insecta > Lepidoptera > Drepanidae > Tetheella > Tetheella fluctuosa. The sequence goes on along the minus strand of OX578229.1, from coordinate 10,269,919 downwards.
TGGCTAGTGTTGGATAATTTGTTTTGAATACAGGCGAATACCCTATTCATGCCGTCAGGTTGAGAGTCTGTATTAGATTTTCTTTCGACGATATGTCGACATATTAATAATTCTAACATCATCATCTCAGCCGCAAGACGTCCACAGCTGGACATAGGCCTCCCCTAATGATCTCCAACAGGACCGGTCTTGGGCGGCCTGCATCCAGTAACAATTCTAACAACAACTATTAATTATAATGTAATTGCTTTTACCCACCTGCAGTCTGGAATTAAAAAAAATAACTTATGTATCACAACCAAAACTGATTGACATTAAAACATCGAATTTGATTAAAGTCTTGGACTTATTGGCAGGATCTTGTGTGACGATGCGTTTTCATTTTACCTACCGTGATTTAATGGAAGTTAGTAAACCTTCTGTTCTTCAAGTAAGGTAAGGATTATTATTTCCTCTGGCCGGCCTACTCTAACACGTACATAAATCTATTGCTATTATTTGCTATACGCTACAGACACAAATCACAAAGTTACGTCTCATAGGCTCTTGATATTGACGAAATAAATTTAAATGCAAGTAACATTCACTTTTCTACAAACTAGCTTTTCGCCCCGCGGTTTCACGCACCAATATTTTACTATAGGGATTGAATTTTCAAAAAGATCCTTCCTTAGTGAATGCCTACACCGTATCTATCTATGTGCAAAATTTGAAGTCTCTAGGTCCAGTGGTTTGGGCTGTGCGTTGATATATTACCCAGTTTACCATTTTATATATACCTACAGATAAGAAAAGAGAATAATTTATCATTTTGACTGAAACTTAAATATAATATCTACGATAGAGTAAACCCAGTTCTGCGAAACAAGCACTTTGATTCAGTGGCGGATTTACCAGCAGGCTGAGTTTTTGTTTTATGTTTTAAAAGTTCTTTATTATCAATAAAATAATACAAAAGCCCAGTGTACGTTTATCCTAGGCATATTGTGACACTATTTGAACGCTTATTACTAGGATAAAAACTATACCTATTTTTAAGCTTATGTCTATGCAAAATTTACATATTAACTACTAACAGTAGGTATATTTAATGGAGGTGAAATGAATCAACAAATTAATATATTATTATGTTCGCATTGCAAGCTCACATTTACATCATGACACAAAGAAAAAAAAACATTTTAATGTTTTGTATTAATTTGCATATTATATACATTTACATTTCTCATTTTAGAAGGTAGTTTATTTTGTGAACGATGAGTGCGATTCACAGCAAACAAAGCAGGTTTGTAAGGTAGGATTGACCGCCCGTGCCGGACGGCCGGCAAGTAGGTATGTACCTAGTTATTATCATAATGGTCAAGCACGTAGTGATGGGGCAAGCGATATCGATTATATCTATCAGCATATGGCAACATACTAAGACGAGTTTTCCCGATTCGTACTATAAGATTATTTGTATGGTTACAGTTCTTTTGCAAATAAAATGATTTGGTTATTTTGATTATAAAATCGAATAGTCGTAGTAAATTAATCATTTTATGAAATTTAAATAGATTGGTACGATATGGTAAGTTATAAGCTATTTTTACGGCTTTATTTTGGATGACTTGCAAGTAATTATAATTTGAGGTACATGTACTACTCCATACGGGACAAGCATAGGCAATACATGGGCGTACAAATGTAGTATAGATACTTAACTTAGTTTTATCGCTTAGGTTTGATTTACGATTCAGAATTGGGCTGAGTGCATTGAGGGCTTTAATGCCTTTGAGGCGTGTGATATTTACATGTTTAGTCCAGTTTAATTTTGTGTCTAAGTGAACTCCTAGGTACTTTACGGAGTTCCTCCATTGTATGTCATGACCTTCTATTTTCAATAATCGAGATGGAGGCGAGCGCTGCCTAGTGAATAATATAGCTTCTGTTTTTGTCTCGTTGATTTTTAGCTTCCATGTTTTAAAATACGAATAAAGTAAGTCTAATGATAGCTGCAGACGCCCAATGACTAGATCTATGTCGCGAGATGAGGAAAATGTAGCTGTGTCGTCAGCGAAACATGCTAAGTGAGTCCGAGGTTGGCAGGGTAAATCATTCAGGTAGACAATGAACATATAGGGACCCGGCTGAGTAAGATGGAGCCTAAGGCTGGAGCTAAAAATTGGGCCAAATTTTAATAACGGTTCAACCAAAGTTAGATTTCACACTTTCACCACTAAAAGACTATTTTAATAGATACTAAATAATTTGCGTAGTCGTATTTTGTTTGCGGCGCGGGGACGAATGAAACTTATATTGTTAAAGCGGGTGGAAAACTACGTCAAGAAAAGATAGAAAGCTGTAGCTCATTTGTGCATAGAGTCTGATGAACAAGATTTCGTACGACGATAATATAATACAGCGGCAAAATCTCAATAGCCTACTGGAGACAAATGTGTAAATCCGCCACTGCTTTGATTCAATAAACTTCACTATAAGTTGATACGACGCAACTACAACTATAGACCAAGCCTAAGGGTCCATTCACATAAACCAGCTCGGAGCGTTTCGCATTTCACGAGCATCCTCTTGTCACAAAAGATTTGAAACATAAAAATAAACCTTATATAAATTTCCTAAAACTGTATTTTAAATACGGTCAAAATTTGATCAGTTCTCCGAGCCGGTCTATGTGAACGGACCCTATGTAGGTACCCTAGAACTACGACATTCTGCTGAATGGAAGCCTTTTCAGCTCCTTTCAATTTAACTTAATATATAATTAATCGTTAATTAATATAATTTATGTTTTGAGGTGAATAAACGTTTTCTATTATATTTCTATATTATCGCATTACATAGATTTAAATCAGTTTGTATTCATTGGGTAATTAAATTAAGTTCTGTTAGAATTATTAATGAGAATTGTAAAGCAGATGCAATTCGCGACAAGCGGTTATATAACATCATGATACTATGATGATGAAATCCTGACTGGCTGATTGACAGGTATACAGTATATAATTAACCTATGCAGAGCCTAAACTGCTAGATAAATAGTCAGATAATTAAAAAAAAAAAAAAAATGTAACCTTGCTGAGTTTCTTGCCAGTTCTTCTCAGTTGAAGGCTGACTTCCGAACCGGTGGTAACTTCAGTAAATTCGACCTTCATAAGTGCCCTCCTAGGGCCCAAACTGAATAAATGGCTTTGACTTTGACTTTGTACTAAGAAATTCATCCCATAAGAGGGTAAAATAGGGGATAGCGCGTGAAACCACGTGCGGAAAGCTAATAAACTTATGATTCGTTATTTGACTTACAATGACTACTTAATTTGCTGAAATTGTGATCAAACAGCAAATCGATATATTTTTAAATTTATCAGTAATAACTTATTTTTCAGGATAATCACTAAAAGAAAGATTAAAGGGAGACTTTTACAACTTCTATTACATAAATAATGTACCTATTAAATCTCACAGTTTGATTCAAAAACTAATTAACTAAACAATTTATGAGTTTAGTTTGAAAGTAAATTATTATAGATTAAAAATATTTGACAAAACTTTTAAAGGATTTGGTGTGTGTATTTCAATGTGATATATTATAAAAAAATGTCTGTATATAGAATATAAGCATGTGTTTGTTTGTCTATTTTTAAAGGATCTGTCATTTATCAATGTTAATATTAACATAGTTAAGATAAATTCAATTTTTGTATCGAAAGAGGAATAAAGTTGTCGTTCGATAGCGTAGTTTTATTTGAGACACAGATATTTCAGAAAAAAAGCAATGAATAAGAGAGTAAAAAAATGTTATTTTATATAAATTAACATGAAAGATTGATAAAAAAAAAATAGAATCGAGAGAGTATTTTCTGTCTTAAGTTTTTTATAACTTACTTATTACTATTCTGGATGAATAGCGATTCCATTTGTATAGTGATTTTCGAAGCATTTTATTCAGATTTAAATTAAAAATTATTCGCAGAAATCTGGTACTTTGTATAAAAAAGAAAGATTATTAAAAGTAGGTAGGCATTCAAAAATTTATAAATGTAGTACACGTAACAGTTAACATAATATTAATTTAATTTAGATCAAAAGATAAGATAGATAAAAATACTGAAATGTTCCCAATTTTAAAAACCGGCCAAGTGCGAGTCAGACTCGCGCACCGAGGGTTCCGTACAAACTTCGTCCATCGTTCGTCCATCACGGGAAATGCATAATTTTATTTATTTACTGTATTTGAGGTTGGTGCCAATTAAGCTAGACCTCTAAATTGTATGAGCGCCCATACAACTCAGACGTCTTTATTAATTAGCGTAACTATGTATGTATGGGGACACCCTTTAATTTTCAACTTTTTTATTTTTTAGAATTTTTCCTTTATTTGTGCTATAAGACCTTGCTTTTTGCCATTTTTTTTATATTTGAGTTGATTCAATAAAAGGTAAATTGCGGTTTACGCTTTATGACGTATTAAAAAAAACTACTTACTAGATCTCGTTCAAACCAATTTTCGGTGGAAGTTTGCATGGTAATGTACATCATATATTTTTTTTAGTTTTATCACTCTTATTTTAGAAGTTACAGGGGGGGGGACCAACATTTTACCACTTTGGAAGTGTCTCTCGCGCAAACTGTTCAGTTTAGAAAAAAATTATATAAGAAACCTCAATATCATTTTTGAAGACCTATCCATAGATACTCCACACTTATGGGTTTGACGAAAAAAAAAATTTTGAGTTTCTGTTCTAAGTATGGGGAACCCCCTAAATTTATTGTTTTTTTTTCTATTTTTGTGTGAAAATCTTAATGCGGTTCACAGAATGCATCTACTTACCAAGTTTCAACAGTATAGCTCTTATAGTTTCTGAAAAAAGTGGCTGTGACATACGGACGGACAGACAGACAGACAGACAGACATGACGAATCTATAAGGGTTCCTTTTTTTGCCATTTGGCTACGGAACCCTAAAAATGACGATAATATAAATAAAATAAAATAACTAAATTAATGAATCACAATTTGTTGGTATTTTAGGTACTCGTACTACATGTGAAAAATTACAGAGGCTATAAAGGACTAGAAAAAATTATAACTCGACACTGGCAAAAATAAGTCCTAGTAAAAAGGATTTGGTTGCCACACTGCAAAATAAGAAAAAGAGGTATAAAAAGTTAATTAAAGAATACAGTAAATAAATATATAAGGGGGCTCCCATACAACAAACGTAATTTTTTGCTCGATATTGATAACGGCAATATGTAGACGCTTGAAATATTCAAGTTAAAAATAAATAATTAAATTAAAATAAAACAAATATTTAAGGGGGGCTCCCATACAAGAGACGTGATTTTTTTGCCGTTTTTATAGATAACTAGCTGTCCCCCGCGGTTTCACCTGCGTTCCCAAGTAAAAAAGTAGCCTATAACCTTCCTCAATAAACTAACGCAAAAATATCGGTATCTTGAGTTCATACAAAAATCCCATACATCCAGTTTTTCCCGAATTTTCCAATTTTCCAGGCAACTTTTCCAATTTTTCTCTACATAAAAACCTTCTTCGGACTTAAACGATTATTTAAAAAAAAAACTTACCGGAATTGGTCCACCCGTTCTCGAGTTTTGCGCTTAGCAACACATTTTGCCATTCATTTTTATTTATATAGATGGTACGGAACCCTTCGTGCGGGAGTCCGACTCGCACTAAGCCGGTTTTTTTTTCTGACATACCTACCTATAGTTAAATTTAGTCTGTCTATTGATCATCTATACTAATATTATAAAGAGGTAAAGTTTGTGTGGTTGTAAGGGGTAATCTCGGGAACTACTGGTTTGAATTGAAAAATTATTTAAGTGTTGGAAAGCCCATTTATCGAGGAAGGCTATAGGCAACTTTTTGAAAGGAGCAAGCTAATTGCGTTTAAATAAATAAATAGAAATAGCAAACAAATATTTTCAACTAGTTTAGCGACCTATTATAATTTTTATAAGGTGAGCCATTTCGCAGCGCCGTCTCAAGTGGCTGCCTAAATCCAAGACTACAACGTTGAGAGCGGTTTTGTATCTCGATAGCGATATTGACATCACGATATCAAATATTATTGATTTACTTTCAATCATATTTTAATTATTTATTTAAATAAATGTTTATAAATTTACAAGCCTTCCCGCGGTTCCACTCGCGTTTCAGGACAAACCAACAAACATATATTCGCATATTATAATCAGTATTAAAAATAATATAAATATTACTTATTACGGTGATGACATACAGCGGCGCGTGTCGGTAGCGTTAATTTTTAATTTTCATTATAAGCGTCTCTAATTTGAACTCATATATGACTGAGTCAATTCAATTTCAAAAGTTTCTTTATTAAATGAATTTTTAATCGTCACAATTTATACTATATGTATATTTCTATAATATACAATTCAAGACCAACTTATGACTAAAAGTAAGAAGCTTAAATAAAATAGTCTAAATTAAAAAAGTCGCTATCAGAAGGCAGCGTACCCAGAATGCTGGCGGCATTGCCACGTTGGATGGCAATGCTGATTCTCTGACTTCTATTTCTATTAAACTAGGTTAGGTACATAGTTCCAAGTAAAATATTGAAATTTTATGTTATAGCCTGCGGAGCGAACATAGGTACAAAATGTATTCTTGTCTTTCAACATTGAGGCGCTGTGAGAGCAAAAATGCGTTTCTTTGATTCAGTTGTATTTTAAAGAAAATGAAATAGTTTTAGTTCGGAAAAAATATATATAACAGTTCACAATATATCCTAACACTATGTTCCAGCGGGCTTCAAAATATGATTGAAATAATTTCGATGAAAAAAAAATTGCAAATTTACACCTTTTTCTTATTTTTATCGATTTGTATTGTTAAACAGTATTTTGAGAAGAAAAATATATTACAATGATAGTTATACTATAATCTATCACACCACGATTTTATTTTGTTTTTTTATTTCTTCACTTTAACACAAATACAAGATACCTTCAAAATGCGTGGACTCGCGGCCTCGCATTTTATAGGTGGACCCGCTCAGTCACGCTACAGCGCCTTACCTTAATTGGTTTCGTTTAGTTTTTGAATTATATTCTTGGATTTCATTATTATAAGTAGGTATTTATCTATTTATTCATTTTTTTATAACATTTATTTACGACAAGTATTTAGATTAATAGTATAAAATACAAACTATAATATATAGAAAACATCCTCAAAGCTCTCGCTGCTGTCGATAGGTAAGGTTCCCAACAGGCTGGCAGCGTTCCCTTTTTAGGGTTCCGTAGCCAAATGGCAAAAAACGGAACCCTTATAAATTCGTCATGTCTGTCTGTCTGTCCGTCCGTATGTCACAGCCACTTTTTTCTGAAACTATAAGAGCTATACTGTTGAAACTTGGTAAGTAGATGTATTCTGTGAACCGCATTAAGATTTTCACACAAAAATAGAAAAAAAAACAATAAATTTAGGGGGTTCCCCATACTTAGAACTGAAACTCAAATTTTTTTTTTTCGTCAAACCCATAAGTGTGGAGCATCTATGGATAGGTCTTCAAAAATGATATTGAGGTTTCTTATATCATTTTTTTCTAAACTGAACAGTTTGCGCGAGAGACACTTCCAAAGTGGTAAAATGTTGGTCCCCCCCCTGTAACTTCTAAAATAAGAGAATGATAAAACTAAAAAAAATATATGATGTACATTACCATGCAAACATCCACCGAAAATTGGTTTGAACGAGATCTAGTTAGTAGTTTTTTTTAATACGTCATAAATCGTAAACCACAATTCAATCAACTCAAATATAAAAAAAAATGCCAAAAAGCAAGGTCTTACAGCACAAATAAAAGAAAAAATCCAATAAAAGTTGAAAATTAAAGGGTGTCCCCATACATATATAGTTACGCCAATTAATAAAGACCTCTAAGTTGTATGGGCGCACATACAATTTAGAGGTCTAGCTTAATTGGCACCAACTTCAAATAAGGTAAATAAATAAAATTGTGCATTTCCCGTGATGGATGAACGATGGACGAAGTTTGTACGGAACTCTCGGTGCGCGAGTCCAACTCGCACTTGACCGGCTTTTCTATGGCCTAGCCGCCAAGCTAAGGCGCTGGCGGAAAAGCTCCCAGCCCGTCGTCGGTCCCCCTAAGCCTCGATGAGCTTGGATCATACAATAAAAGCCGATTTGCTCGGATTTATTCATTACATTATTACTATTTCACATAATTTTTAAACTTGATTTTGAAACGTGATGCTAGTCTAAACGTACCCGAAACCGTGCTCGCTTCATACACAGTTTTATCCGCGTTCCGGAGGGATCTAACGTTTTCACGGGTTTAGAAACCGTACTATATATTAATACGTGTGATGTATTTATGTAGGTACCAACAAAACCTTAAATACTTCTTCAAATTCCCCAATATAATTTGAACTTCGGTTGGTTGAGTGAATCTTTAATTTGAATTGCCCGTAAATTTAAACCATTTGCTAAATTAAATTCCATTTAATCACCTCAAGAATTGTATTTATTTAGGATTGTTTTTTTTTTATCAATTCACGGTACACCGAGATGCTAGGTGACAGATTTTCAACTTGAGGGTGCTAGCCAGTCAGGCGGGTACTACAAAGTACCCTACCACCGTAGGTACTATAATTTCTTCACGTTATTTTCCTGAATCGAAAACTCATCACTACCTGAGCTATCATCCTTAAATGATGGATATTTTAAACTACATCGTCACTAACTCTAGCAGAGCCATACTTCCATCTGATACTTTAGAAAGCACTTCACGAAGTAACGTAGTACTCGAAGCTTCAATAAATTGTCAAACAAACTTTTAAGTGGATCTGTAGTCGGTTCTACGGTGTATTTACTTGTTATTTCCATTTTGTATGCAATGATACATTTATTTTAAAAAGTATTATATTTATAAATAGTATTCCAGTTCGCTACGTGGGTTTTGCCACGCTACCGATACATTGCTTGTGAAGTAATGAGTACCGGCCATCTTAGTATGAACACTGAATTCACCCCATTAATCTGGGGAAGGCTGTCCCTTACATACTGTATACATATCGACGCTTGAAAGGCAATAATTACCAAGCTACATTTTGGGCTATATTGAGTTATATATACCATTGAAATCAGAAAAAAAACTGCGTCGATTAATCCTACTCTCATGCCGCTAGGACAAACTTTGTTGTCGCTTGGTAACTTAAAAAAAAACACATTTTCACAGTTTTCGGCGTCCATCGGTAAAATTATATTTTACCGATTTATGAATAACTTTCACTTAGTATGTATACGATTTTTACAGTTTACCCTTAGTATTTTTTGCCTAGACATTTGTTGTTTTAGAGACACTTAGTTACCGGTATTAATGATGGAGGTTTGTATGCCTGACGCGTGACATGGTGAATTCAGTCATTGCCCGCCAACCGTGATGCTCTCTCGCTCCATATCAGTATTTGTGTTCCTGATAAACTTGGCCGAAATACTGGAATGGCCTTTATACTGAAAGTTTTGCCGGTGTCTGTCGCACAGTTCATACTAGTAGAGACACCAACGTTAACTCTATCTTCTAAGCATGTTTCCTAATTTACAGTACAGTCCTTGTAGGTATTAAGATTGATTTATTTGTATTTGAAATTTTGTAATATTTAATAAATCTCTTTAAATCTCTCATTGGCCATGATATCTCAGTGTTCTTGGCGTCGTATGGCGTCGATGGTCGTGGGGAATTTTACATTGATCTTGAGTTTTCGGTGAAGGAAAACATTGTGAGTAAACCATTGTACGGTGGTGGTACTTTGTAGTAGTCGCCTGACAAGGCACCCTCAAATTGACAATCTATATACAAATTTATTTTTTAGTCGTTGGCAATACTTGCAGGGGTGGAAGTACTCATCATTATGAACAACTTTAACTATGGGACCAACTCTGATATCGCATAAAATAAAACAGTTGCTTCATACATTTTGGTTGAGTAGGTATTGAAGTTTTGTACGGAACAGCTGATATTTTTTTCGTGATTTCACAGTTGGTCCCATAGTAAAACTTGTTCATATTGATGAGTACTTCCACCCCTGCAAGTATTGCCAGCGACTAAAAAATCACTCTCATATCTCTAGGGTTATTTTTCCTCTCTAAAGATTGGCCAACCTACAAAAGTTAATGACAATTGTACGAATATGAAATCCTCATATTCGTACAATCTCGATGCACACCAGTCTTGCGCTTCTTTCAAGTCCTGCTGCAGTAAATGTGCATTATTTGTACATTATTATACGCTCGCTATCTAAACGAATTTCTGAAGGAAATTTATTCAACCAGGGCCGTACTCTCGTTAGGCTAATTGGGCAATCTATTGGTATATATAATATTACTAAAGTCCCACCCCCACCTTTGTTTGCCTGGGTAATGTTGCAAAATCATCTATATATATGAAAATGAATGTGTTTGTCTGTATGTCCTTTATAGAACCGCTGAACCGATCGCGATGAAATTTTCAGACAATCTTCATATTAGCCCCGCGGGTGTCCCTGTAAGGTTTGGTGGTGAACGGAGCACTCGGGACCGCGGGTGAATCCGTGGGGCGGAAGCTAGTACAATATAAATATTTCCCATAGCCGCAAAGGTTGGGAATTATTACGTTGTGTATTCAACATTGTTTTGAGAAACTTTCACGGAGATTGAACGTCAGATGGCCCGTATGCCTGTTTGCTACCTTAGTCATCATCACCATATTCAGTCTGAAGACGTCTACTGCTGAACACTGATTTCCTTAATGACATTAAAAAAATATCATTATTATTGCCCCTTTTTTTTACCTGACTACATCCCTGTAACAACTATCTTCTTTATGTGCGTTGCCCCACTGAAGCTGAAACAAATTGAATCCCATTCGTTTTATATTGTTGTTTGCTGATATGGAAATACCTAGTAGAGAAATAGAAATGTGATGTCAGTAGTCAATTTTATATTCAATTTTATAGCACTTTGCGGAATTGTGCTATTGGCTTCAGTCGCCATTCTATCAAGAAGAAGAAGCACTTTGACATTTCAAAAGAGATTTCTTCTCTATGATACTGCGTTATGGATTTTGTTGCAACTATAAAGTTTTAAAATTGGTTTTATCTCTTCGACTTGAATTCTTACGATTGATGTAAGTAAATAAAAATATGAAGATATACAAGTACCTAGACATCTTACTAATATTATAAATATAAAATTTTCTATGTTTTTGTAGATGATATCCAATCACAAAGGGTTTAATCTATTTGGTAACAATTTTGCATGAAGATAGATCATACATCATACCATAGAAATATACGTGTGATTTTAGAGTTAGTCATAGTAGAAGTTTATCCCTTTTTTAATTACTATTTTTAACCGACTTTAAGAAAAAAGGAGGAGTTTCTCAATTCGGTTGTATTTTTTTTATTTTATTTAAGAAAATTTATTTATTTTATTTATAAAAGGCATACAATACTATAACCCATATATTACTGAGTGCTAAATCATCAAAATTAATTCAATATTCCCCAAGTTTCTAAATAATTGCATATATGTAGATAATAATTGAATCACGTTGAATTTGCACAAAAGCCACACGATGTCTCTATAAATGGCACCTGCCTAAAACAGACGCCTCATCGATTTTTGGACGAAGCACGTTACCACTAACGAATGACTTACGGATTATCATTTACATATAAGGATAATGAAAAATGAATAGATTTTTTATTCAAATAGGCCTTCACAAGCACTTATGAAAAGTCTGACTCTAACGCTCGGTTCGGAAGGTTGCTTTTGGTGAGAAGAGCCGGCAAGAAACTCAGCAATTACTCTTTTCAAAACCAACTCAGATTTATTACATTAATTTTTTTATCTAGTCTCATTGACAATATAATAATAAATAAAAAACAAAATGATGAGTGAGAGGTTCGAAAACAGCTGGCACCCCGGCGGTGCCATGAGCCCAACGAACTATATCATTATTGCTGTCAGCCTTTTGGGCACTTTTCCTGTTGACAGTGATGCGGATGATTTTTTTGATGCCCTGTAGGCCCCCCTTTTTGTCTTTTCTCTTCCCCCTTTATTTACATTATTGTATTAAGTTATTAAGCTCAAGATTCTATATAAATAAATAAAAAATCGTTCTTAAATAAATACATAGCAAACTCAAGCAAACATTTGTTCTAAATTTAATTGCGAAAATTAATTATGCTAGAAAGTCATGATGTTTTTTTGAGAGATGCAGCGAGGTATACGTTTTAATCCGTCAACAATATCGCTTTATTAGACGCTTAGAAACTAGGTACTCGCACGAAATATAAGCCATATACTAGGACGGGCTGACAGTGCAGAGTTTATGTTATAGTCAGATAAATTGCACTTCACTACTTATTTAGGCGGCGGCACTTTTATTTTTATATCCACCATTGAAAAAAACGTTAAATATATCAGTAATGTAAACAAAGTATAAGTTAGATCTGCACCTTAAGAAGCCTATATATGTAATGTGTCTGCACTATATTTCGTATTCTACCACCAATTTCTGTTTCTCATCTTATTCATCACTACCCTTTTTTCTATTCTCTATCGTAGGGGTCAGTGATTAGGTTTATTAGGGGTCCGTTTAAAAAATATAAAATATTATCGCGGTCCGGTCGGTAGATGATGAGTAGCGACCAAGGTTAGGTACTTTCCTTGGATGTGCGTGGACATTAGATATAATAACCATGTGTATATTTATGTTTCTCAAAGTTTGGTCCGCATAATATAGGTTAGGCGGTCCGCATCCGAACCGCTGTCCGCCATTTGGTGACCACTGCTCTATCGTGTTCATTCGAAACTCGCCCATACCGAGCATCTCGGCTTGCACGCACTTTTCGACTTTTCATACGATGAACAGTCAATATCAAAAGCATTAACAACTTGTTCGGATACATATGTCTATGGACCGATTTATTAATCGCTGAATAAACCACGGTTATGCTATTCATTCGATAAGATTATACAAAAACTGTTCTGAATTTAAATTAAAAGCATTATTTATCTAGCCATTGGAAATTCAGGCTTAATTCGATTGGACACTTTCATGTAGGTACTTAGTGTATTTTAAACCTAAATGACGCCACATTAGTAAACTGCACAGCACCTGTGCGGTGCGAAGCTGTAGTGGATCGCTAATTTCTCTAATATTCATGAGTAATATTCTGAACAATTGATTAATTAGCTATCTGCAAAGTTCCTCGAATATGCATTAGGTACGTGTTCTATTGTAACTATACACGACTGGATGCTCGCTTTAATACCAAGCCAATCAGACTCGCCTGATTTGCTAGATATATATATTGTTATTGTAAATTACAATCAATTATTTCGTAGGGCTATCGTATTATGATATACCTACTTAATGACAAAATGATATTTATGTATATAGATAGTGAGGGGTCGAAAGGATGGCTATTTGGGGGGTTGCTACAATAAAAAGGTTGAGAAACGATGCTGTAAAGTAAATGTCACAAATTCTATGAAGCCTCAGCGCTGTTTCTTTTCTATGCTCCGTCTCTATCGTTAACTAAGCGATGACGTGGGAAGTCCGCTGTCCGCGGTAGCTTTGTGCGGGCACGTTGACAAGTTGTTTTAAATAATAGCATAACTAGCTGTTTAGTTAGTAAGTAAACGTAAGCACGTTTAAATTACTGAACATTGTACAGGTACAACACTCTTTTGAACTCTAGAAATAAGCACAAACTTGCTGTACTTACTCGGCTAAGCAAATTAAATGACTCTTTCAAAGGGCAATGTATTGTATACGTTTCTATAACAAAGTAGGCCAAAGAAATCAAAGAAGTATCTTTATCTAGATTCAAGGAGATAGCGAAACAGAAGTTATGTAAGAAAAAGTATTCTAAAGACGCATTTGAGTGAATTGTTTGCTCAGCAGGCTATTGTTATTGAAAATTAACTTAACCACGACATTAAGTTAATTAAGAAACTAAAATTCAGACTTTGTTAACTTTCTAACAAAATTATAATTGCCAGCAATGTACAGGAAAGTAAATTGACAAGTAAGTGTAAATGACAGCCGAGAGATATTTTGATGCATTGCCTTGTACCAAGCGCATCAACGATGATAGTACGCCTACTACATTTAAACTGCGGATTTAGGAAATTTAATTGTGGTGTCAATTCACATAATTACTATTTACTAATACGTGCAAACAATTGCTAACGGAGTATATTATTATCAGTTTTAATAAAAGCCTGGGTGCTGGTAGCACACTGTATACATCGAAACGAGTAACGATTAAAAATACTTGTAATGAGTTCAATTAACAAATAAACTTTTGATTTTGAATATATTATAGACTATCTAGCTAGAGGATGAATCATCAAAACGAGCTCTTAACCCAGAAAGTTGACTGATACTCATCTAGTTATTAGTTAACCTACCTGGGCGACTGCCAGACAGATATATCCATGAGAACACTATTTCTCATGGATATATCTGTTATCCATAGTATAAGTTCTGTTTACCTTGGGATCAAATGACCGTCTGTGAAAAATAGCGTAGGATATTTATTATTTACTCTTATATTTACTCGGCATCACCTGCGTTCCCGGGATAAAATAAGCAAATAAAAAGGCCTATGTCACTCGTCGGTCCATAAACAATCTCTATGCAAAAAATCACATTGTTTCAGTCCTCCATCGCTACGTGAAAGAAGGGCCACCCAACGAACAGACAAACACACATTCGCATTTATAATATTGGGTAGGGATAGGGATTAAAGGTCCCTATTTCGGTTTTTATTTGTGTTTAAAAATAAATATTCTGGGACATTCCTCACACACGGCCATCTGACCCCAAACTAAGCAGAGCTTGTACTATGGAAGTCAGATGACTGATATACTACATATGCTTTTCTTTTGTAAATCTATACTAATATTATAAAGCTGAAGAGTTTGTTTGTTTGTTTGAATGCGCTAACCTCAGGAACTACGGGTTCGATTTGAAAAATTCTTTCAGTGTTGGATAGCCCATTTATCGAGGAAGGCTATAGAATTTTTATCTTGAGAAAACACAAGATCCCTCAGGAACCCGGGATATACCTCTTAAATACTACAACATAATTTTATTACACAAAGTGTATCAACTATCAAGAGACAACATTTGTCTAATACTCCCTAATAGTGACCGACCGAAAGTCGATTTCTGGCCGAAGCCGAAGGCTTAAAAACCTAAGAAATTCTGGTCAACATTGGCTATATAATATTAATGATTTTAAAATTTTAATTAAAAAGTTTTCATTGGCGATGGTGCCGACAGCAGCGTGAACCCTCGCGCGTCGCCGCGTCCATCGCGCTCTCGTTCATTCGTAACAGTTTGTTCAATTTTGGCCCTTGCTAGAAGCCTTCGGCTTCGGCACAAAACTTCGGCTTATTTTGGCCGAAGCCGAAGCTTCGGACGGACACTACTCCCTAACAAGATTACGACCTACGTCATTAGTAAGCCACTGGGATTTAATAGCCGTTTAGCCGTAACACTAATAGCCGTTTAGCCGTAACACTAATAGCCGTTTAGTCTATCAACACGAGAACGTAAACCTGATTGGTTCACACAATCACAAGATACATTTGTATGCATATGAATAATTGATGTAGGTAGCTTACAAAGTATACATAAAATAAATAAATAAATATTCTGGGACATTATTCCTCACTTATTATGCTTTAAGTGGATTTTGACCACAGATATAATATGTACACTAGATAACGCAAGTACTTATCGTGCTAACTTTTCAACAAAATATTTACGCATAATATAATTTTAAAATAACTTGCCTATGATAAGATTGTGGTTGGTAAGATACCTTGTCTATCACGCCGCAGGTCGTGGGTTCGATTCCCACTCAGGACAAACATTTGTGTGCATGAACATGTCTGTTTATCCTGTGTCTGGGTGTAATTATCTATATATGTATGTATTTACAAAAGAAAAGTAGTATATGTATTATATCAGTTATCTGGCTTCCATAGTACAAGCTCTGCTTAGTTTGGTGTCAGATGGCCGTGTGTGAGGAATAATGTCCCAAATATTTTATTTATTTATTTTATTTTATGATAGGAAATATGTCCTTGCCTTTGGGGGCTCGAAATTTTGGGCTACTGCAGTTAATTATCACGCAACGAGGATTTTTTTAGTTTTCGCGGCCGTCCGGCTGCAACAACATACGCGCGCGGACTGTAAGTAGCGGCGGCCAACCTTGACGCTTTGTCGGGGTTCGGACACGGGAAGTACATGCATTTGCGTTATCTAGTGTACATATATATCTGTGATTTTGACGATCTATTTCTATCTAAGGTAGTAAGTAGAACGTGTGTGAGTAAATGTTGTCATAAATGGTTTTGTTAATAGAAAACTAAATATTTAATATTTTAATAGACCTTTAGAAAGTCTTATGAAAAGTCTGACTCTAACACACGGTTCGGAAAGTTGCTTTTGCTTTGAAGAGCCGGCAATAAACTTATAAATTACTCTTTTCAAAACCAATTTAGATTTGTTATATTTCGACGGGCTGGTTGGCGTGATTGGTATGATACCCATCTGTTTGTCCTGAGTCTGGGTGTAATTATCTATATATATATTTACACATACATTACTAGTATCTTACAATTATTTGCACGCCATTATGGCAAAACATTAAGGTACTTTGACATTTGAAATACAGTTCTGGCAAATAAAATATTTTTATTATTATAAAAAATTAAAAGGGGCTCATGAGAAATGTACGGACGGACAATCTACATCGGCAAGCTATAAGTGTGATATCCGTCTTTAATTTTAAGATTATTATCTATATACCTATGTACGTACATATAAAAAAGAGAAAGTATGTATGTATGTATGTTCCTTAAAGACTCCGAAACTGCTTAACCGATCGCGATGAAATTTTCAGACAATCTTCATATTAGCCCCGCGGGTAATCCTGTAAGGTTTGGTGGCGATCGGAGCACTCGGGATCGCGGGTGAAACCGCGGGGCGGAAGCTAGTTAGGTATATATAATTAGCATAAGTCGTATTTACCCCACCACTGTTTGTGATTAGTCGACAAAGAGCGGGTAAACCCGAAACAAAGGTCGAACAAAACCCGATACTTATTTAAAATTTAACTTTATTAAAAAAAATATATAAAGTAAAATAACAAATCTTGCTCACTAACCGATGAAAGAAGGTCCAACCTTAAGATTCTGTTGTTTATTTAAAAAATCCCTTAGGTATTCGTTATTCCCCCGCCTTACCCTAGTAGGTTAGCGAGTAGGCGGGGGACACTCAACTCTGTCAAAAATAACTTAGGTAAGTAATTATAAGCTTGATATGTCGTGAACGATTCTCTCTATATCAAAAATAGACTTTATGACAATCTTCTATATTTTTAAAAGCCTAAAAAAAGTAATATTTTATTTTGATATCTTTATTTCCATGGTAGATATTTATTTACGCAAAATTTCAGCTTGTTATCAGCTGTTAGTCTCCGAGTAAAATTACTATGACAGACAGACGGACATAACGAAACTATAAGAGTTCCTAATTCGACTACGAAACTCTGAAAGTATCCAGAAAACTGTCTTACAAGTTCCATTATCTTGTAGTTTTAATGTAAATTAATTATTTAAATTAGACAATTACCCTTTTCTTCTCTTTTACAAGGATAAATGTGGGTCGGATGCGATCCAATAAATTTTCCTCTTACGCGACCTCGCTTAAGTAGTAATATAAATAAATGCTATCTATTTACTAACATTTTCATTTGAATTTTGACGAGGGTCCACGCTTAGAGGCTGGTGAACCTCTTGGCCACTGACAGGAATACTCGTATAAGTCTAGAAGAATTTATAATAACACTAACTTCCGCCCCGCGGTTTCACCCGCGTTCCCAAAGGATTTTTATGTTTTCCCGAGATTAATAGTATCCATATCTAATTCCGCCGTGAAATAGTAGTACACTTGTATTACGGCGTTTCGGTTAGGAGGGTATGGGAGCCGGTGAAATTACAGGCACAGGAGACTTAACAACTTCATGTCTCAAGGTTGGCAACGCGTGAGTGATACCCCTGGCAGGGAAAATATAATAGTATTGTATTTCTTTGCCCGTGGTGTTATGAGCGTCTATAGGCTACGGTAACCGCTTACAATCAGGTGGGCCGTAATCATGTTTGCCACCTATGGAGTATATAAAAATAAAACCTTTATGTTAATTTCACACAAATCAATTGAGTCGTTGATGCGTGATTGAGTGACAAACATCTATACATCTAAACTTTCACATTTATTTACAGTTCTAAAATAACTTTTACTATCATTTAGAGGTTGTATTCCTAATCCTAACTATCTATGCGACATTCAAAATATCGAATCCGATGCGGCAGTAAAAAACACTATCATATTTTGCGGGAGGCATCAACAAACTACCCTTAAAATTATATTTAAATATTATTCAAGATATATTTATTTAATCAAAATTTTGTATTTTTGTAAATTTTTATATCCTATTATACTCGTACAAATATCAAAAAAAAAACCCCATACAAAACGGCAATATTTTTTTTTTACTTTATTGGCACACCAACATATCTATGTGGCAAGTATCCAGGATATCTTCGAATACATCTCTCTATAGCGAAGGTAAAATACTGAAATAAAATACATGACATTTTTCCTTAGAATCAATTTAATAGATAACCTACCATTTACACACAATTATAATATTTAATACAATAAAAGGGTATTAATTAAATTAAATTAAATTATTAATTAAATAATAATAACAAGAGTATTATTACACCACATTAGTACAAGCAATTATGAGCTCTATTTACACTGTAATGCTAACAAAAGCTTCCATTTGCCCCAAAATCCTAATTAGGTCATATGACAAAAGGGACCAGTCTCTTCGTTAATTTCGTCATTGGTGTGTACTAGCACAGTGAAAGGAGAATAGTATGTAAAGTATCTATAACAAACAATCATAAAATTCACTGGTGTTACCAGACATAAAAAATAAAACACAAAATATACACATCTTCTAATCGTCAAAAAGCACACACGCATACATTATCCCTGTGGAGGCCTATTTGAACAAAAAATATTTAATTTAATTTTATACCATATAATATTAGTTTAGTTGACAGCCAAGTAATAGTTGGTTGCCAGGGTATCCTTTTAAATGTCTACTATTTATGTTTATATAAATAATAATAGTTGTCTTAATTCTGTTTAAATTTTTGAAAATAAATTAAATAGTGCACATATGTATATTAGTGTGTAGGTACTTAAATAATCACACTAGCACTCCAAATTTAATTTTAAAAAATATAATATTAAGCTATATAGTTGTTGTTGGAATTTTCAAGCCATTGCAAGCCAGTACCAAAAATAGATAATTATTTATTTGTTTTTTTTTTTGCAATTTCCTAGCAAGTGTGACAAATGATTATAATTATCTCGTGGAAAGGACTTTATACAGCCTACTAATTTGTATTTACTATGGCATTACCGATGAACAAATTTCACGTAAACAGGATCAGCTGGTCGAATAAGCATGTCCGCAATTAGAGTGGGTCTTTCTCCCTTCGTTCTTGGAGATAATTTGAAGTGACGGCATATTTCACTTATAACGCATTTCATCTCGAGCATTGCAAACTTTTGTCCTGAAATTTAATGTATATTTACAAAGTAAAACTTTGAAAGTGTAACGCTTTGTGTTCAGTGTGAGTTACGGAAAATATGTAGCTTTGAAATGTAATTTATTATGCTGGGTTATTATGCTTTCTTCCATTTATGTCAGTATGCTTTGGATGTGAGTGTTTACTAAAATATTCATTTAGTAGATAGCGATGTTGGAGGTGGAGGGCCGAATAGGAAATGATGAATGAAATACTGATTATAAATCTTAGTTATCATCGAATTATTAACAGATACCAAGTACGCTTCATTTGAGTCAGAATCCGACCCATATGAATGGCGTGTAGTCTGTGCTCCGAGTAACATGCGAGTGCGTCTCCCTCATAGCCAATTTTTTGCATAGCTTCCAAGGCAAAATTGTGATGTACTGGTGAAAGTGAAAATCGGGATGAAATGGAACACTGTTTCCTTCGTCTAATTCATGACCTGAAGATAATTACCTATACAGTTCCTCGGGCCGGCACTAAAAGGTATGAAGGCGTATGGATGCCTGATCTCTCCACCAAGAAAGCGATCAGGCTTGAATGCTTCTGGATCAGGGTACAGGTCCTCGCGGTGATGCAGGTCGTATATATGGACTGCCACTTCAGAACCTTTCTTTACGAATAGGTTATCTGTAAGGAAATTATTATCTTGGAATCTTCCTTCACTGGCAAGTAGTTTTTTTTTTCTTTATTTACCAACCCTGACAAAGAACAGACATGTTCATTTCATGCACACAGATTATTAATTTGTCCTGCACATGAATTTCGTTTTGGTACAAACAGTTTCCATTTAAAAATACCTCTAAAATATTACAATGTCGAATATGATTGCATTTGCGATGAAGCACTGTATGCATTTACTAGTAAAAATGTTATCAGAAAACCGGTCTCATATCGAAACTATTTTTTTTAATACTTTTTACGTGGCGTGGTGAGTCATGGTGTGATTCAAATCCTATAATTTTTTGATTGATTTGATTGCATCAAAGTTATACTGTAATACACCCGCTGGGTGGGTAACTAACCCACGACCTATACGTCACGTACGTGTCGTGGTTTTGAGTATCTAGCCGTCACTCAAGATTATGCAAAAATATTTTTTGAATAAAATTTGCATGCAATTACCTAATGGGTAAGGTTAGGTAGTTGTTTGCTTTTACAATACTCTACTCATAAACAAAAATTAAATTAAAATTAATTAAATACGGAAGAATAAACCATCGGCGCTCCTCATAATACGCAATTTAGCTTCATTTTTTGTAATTTACTTAGATTTAATCGTAAAATAAAGAACATACATACCTCATAGGTATGTTATCTACTTATATCTATATCTATAATATAAAAATGAATCGCAAAATGTGTTGATAAGCGCATAACTCAACAACGCCTGGACCAATTTGGCCTTCGTTATTGTCAGGAGAAGGTTTGTATGAAAAAAAAATTACACCGGGAACGTGGGTGAAACCGCGGGGAACAGCTAGTATGTATATAAAAATGGATCGCTGAAATGTTTGTACGCGCATAACTTCCGAACGACTGCACCAAATTGGATAAATCTTTCTTTTATGTTTTCGTTTATTGTCAGGAGAAGGTTTGTATAAAGGAAATTTTAAAAAATCAATAAGAATTTTATCTCGGGAACGCGGGTGAAACCGCGGGGGACTGCTAGTTTTATTTAAACATTAAGAAATCGCTATTTCTGCGAATAAAGATTAATGGAGGTATAAAAGCACTGGCATTTCCTTATGTTCTATTTGTATTTATACAGCTTGTTCATTTCCCTTCACTACTGCCTGGTTGTATACATAGTATATAATTAAAACAGTAACTCAAAATATGATCAAAAATATAGATAACCTTACCAATATCTGAATACCTTTTAATATATATATTTTTTTAAATGTACCTATAAAACAGTACTGTGACTGACTGATTGACTGACAGCCTAAACCTATTGGATCTAGACTTGAAATTTGAAAGAAATATTCCTTGAGTACATTAATGAAGAATTTTCCAAAATGTAAGCCCTAACATTGTAAAATAAACCACGTGGCAGAAAGCCAGTCATTTCATAAATTACTAAATTACTATGCAGCGGTTTTACCTGCAATCCCCTAATAAAAAAAACATCATATTAGTTACATACAAGAGAAATCAAAAAAAGATAAAAATCATTTCGAGTAGGTAGTGAAAAAATGTGTAATCTGTGCGTGCATTCATTCGTGTATAAGACTTTGTTTCTTTTTTTATATCAGAAGGCCACCTGATTGTAAGTGGCCTCTGTCGCTTATGGACATAAGCAATATAGCCAATGTGTTGTCGACCTTTACAAAGTATATAAAACAACTGGCTCTCAAGTGCAACTATCGGAACATACCAGTAGGTGCTTGGGTACATATTTTCCATATTAAGGTAACCACTGTTGCTATAATTTTCCATCACCGAAATTTCATGCTCATTGTAGTACTTTTGTTCATCGCTATATCATTTGTTAAAAATATGTATTTAACACACTGTTCATTGGATTTACTGTAATACATTCGAAGTTAATGTATGCAGCAAAAACATAACATAACATTATGAAGATTCCACGTTACTCAAAGAGATTCACGCCTTAAAACATTCCCTTTTAACACAGTAAAGGTAGGTAGCTTTCAGAGGGTATTTTACATTGTGAGTAAACCGCTATAAGGTGCTTTGATAATTCCTAGTCGACTACCACCCTCAAGCTGAAGTTCTATCGCCAAGGGCCGACTGGTGTTTTCCGGCAGCTACACTTGAGAGTCTTGGATCGGTCGCATTTGTTAAAATGCAGCTGAAGAAGCTCGCAAACAAACTACAGACACACAATCGCCAACCAAGATTTCGTCCTCGCCGACGAGGACCGTCGCGACGTCCTTCCCAGCCTGGTTCCGTTTAAGTGGCCCGAGCTAGCCACCCAAAGGTCGCTGGTAGCCATTGGATGAACGCAGCCCCAAGTCAGCCATGTTGAATATGATATAACTAGATATTTAAATTTATTCAGTCTGTTTTCAGGGCTCACCTAGCATAAAGTCCTCCGTGATTCGCCTTGCGATGAACGGTACGCTCGGATACAACCTCAGAGTCTCTTTGATCACCGCCTCGAGGTACTTCATCTCTGCAAAGTCTGACATGTTTCTTGTACGGTCTGAATCACCGAATATCAGTTTGCATTCTTCATATATACGGTCCTGAATTCATGAAAATTATTCTCTATCATCATATATGTATCATAAAATCCAAGCTTTATTTGTTTTGCTGTTTATTTGATATTGTAAACTAACATAACTAACTAAGTAACTAACTAAGTAACTAACTAAGTAACTAACTAAGTAACTAACTAAGTAACTAACTAAGTAACTAACGAAGTAACTAACTAAGTAACTAACTAAGTAACTAACTAAGTAACTAACTAAGTAACTAACTAAGTAACTAACTAAGTAACTAACTAAGTAACTAACTAAGTAACTAACTAAGTAACTAACTAAGTAACTAACTAAGTAACTAACTAAGTAACTAACTAAGTAACTAACTAAGTAACTAACTAAATAACTAACTAAGTAACTAACTAAGTAACTAACTAAGTAACTAGCTAAGTAACTAACTAAGTGACCAACTAACAAACTATAACTAACTCTTTTGTTATTTCACGTAATTATGTCTTCAGTTTTGTGATCTTAAATGTTCATAACATTATTTTATGTCATGGAACTCTTGTTCTGATTGTTAATAATGTATTTGTATATATATTTTGTAAAAGTCTGTGTGATTCCCCAACACAATATATTATTTTAATAAAATAAAACACTAACATTAAATGACATTGCTTTTAAAATCGCTTTCCGTATTAAAAAAATACTTACAAGGTAAAATAAATTATAAATGAAACAATAAATAGAAAGCTATGAAGCTGTCTAACTCAATTATACATGAGCGCCACCATTTTCTCGGCTTATTTTCTCGGCCAAGACTAATTTGTCACTTTACACAATTCAATTTCTAAGAAATTATTTTCATGTAAAAGTGGCTTCTATTGGCACCGTTTCTAACTAAATTATGTTGTAACGAACGAAACCTTTATAAATTAGTAATTAAAACTGAGTTCTTAGTCAAAATTGTGATAAATATCCATATAAACAAATACTTTGTCTTAGATAAATAATTGCAATATCTACCGTACCTGAACTTCCTCGTGGTCTGCAATCAACATCAGAGCCAAAGCAATAGCCATCGCCGTTGTGTCGTGACCCTAAAAACCACAATAATATAACCCTCCAATAAATTTTAACAATGACTTATTAATAACTAGCTTCCCCCCGCGGTTTCACCCGCGTTTCCGCGGATAAAAAGTAGCCTATGTCGTTCTCCGGAGCATAAATTACTCTGCAAAAAATCACGTCAATTCATTGCTCGTATGTTGCGTAATAAAAAGGACAAACCAGTATAACAAATTCACTTTCGCATAATAATAGTAGAGAAGAGAGAAGAGAGAGATTGATAAAAAGAGAAACACTGCGAAAAATCTATAAATAGTCTTTTGTGCTCACGCTTAAAAATATTCGACGTAAGTGAGGACTAAAAGGGCATAGTCTTAAAAAGATTTACCTCAAACATAAATGTATTAACTTCCTCCTTAATCCCTTCCAAATCAATCTCGCCTTTGCTT
Organism: Tetheella fluctuosa; assembly: GCA_951216915.1. Taxonomy (NCBI): domain Eukaryota; kingdom Metazoa; phylum Arthropoda; class Insecta; order Lepidoptera; family Drepanidae; genus Tetheella; species Tetheella fluctuosa. The sequence goes on along the minus strand of OX578229.1, from coordinate 10,245,474 downwards.
TCAGCTTCCAACAACAAATCCAGCATGGCCAATCTCTTCTTACTGCCAACCACTTCACCATCTAACGCTGCCGATATGTCCTCCTCGTCACTCCGTGTCCTTTGTCTCTTTCTCTCCATAATCACTGTTTCCGCAAACGAGCGGACCTTTTCCAAACACGTCTGGAATTTTCTACCAATTGGCGATATTCGGAAGAGCAAGTTACTGTGGAGCCAGATCTTCGTCAGGCGGCTGAGGAGTAGTGAACCTATTTCTTTAATTGCATTCTTGTATTCTACTGTTACTGATGATTTGTCTTTGTCTAGTTGGGTACCCATTGCTGTTTCTGAAACCACCACACGTTCTAAATCATCATTATCTACCTGCCCTGTTGCCAATCATTTGTGGTCGACGCAATACGTACTCTTCTTGCATTCGGTTCGTCTATCCGTCATATCTGCATTAGTTCCTTTCTTACTCATATCTTCTTTAACGCATCTCTTTTTCTTTATTCCTCTTTCTACTCTAGATATAACTCTTTCTACTCTGGATATTTAGAACGATATCCATTCTGGGACATTATTCCTCACACACGGCCATCTGACCCCAAACTAAGCGGAGCTTGTACTATGGAAGCCAGACAACTGATATACTACATATACTACTTTTATTTTGTAAATACATACATATATAGATAATTACACCCAGACACAGGACAAACAGACATGTTCATGCACACAAATGTTTGTCCTGAGTGGGAATCGAACCCACGACCAGCGGCGTGATAGATAGGGTATCTTACCAACCACGCCAACCGGCCTTCTAAATTATAAAGACCTTTTTTTCATTGTATAAGCTTGTTTTTGACCACAATCTCACTATGGTAAGTGATGATGTGGCCGAAGGTGGTAAGCACACAAAGCTTAGAATAAACTGGCTCTCATGTGCAACTGCCGGAACACATCAGTAGGTACATGGCAACAGATTTTCAACTTGAGGGTGGTAGCCAGCCAGACGGGTACTACAAAGTATCCTAGCACCGTGCTATGGTTTCCTCACGATGTTTTCATTCATCGAACCCACGACCTTCTCCACTGAGCTTCATAATCATCTACCAATCCAAATTGACTCCTACCTAGTACTGGAATGGACAAGAATGATTTTAAGTGAAACCTACCTTAAGTCTTAAGAAATAAGCAATAAGATTCAACTTACAAATTAGCTACTAACCACATATAGTAAAAAGAGTGAAATCGCTCACAGCTGGTATCAAATCAACCTCTATTTCCTGGTGTTGCTTCAACCCGTTGATCATATCCCGTGTCTTTTCTTCCATCACATTCGAGAAGTTCTTCAGTATGTTGAAGTGGAAGGTTGGAGTCAGGATCTTGCGTCGTCGATGCCATTTGCTACCTGATTATAACATCACTATTTAGAAAGAAAATATTTATTTATCAAATATGGACGTTACAATAGAAATAAATTTCTAAGAAATAAATACAATAATACTTACGTAGAAGATATACAGTCCTACAAAACAAATTGAAAAAAAAAGAACATTAAAAAGAGGTTGAGGAAAACTGTATACGCCGGAACATATGAAATGAAATGAAAATATTTTTTATTCAAATACGCTTTCACAAGCACTTATGAATAGTCTGACTCTAACGCTCGGTTCGGAAGGTTGCTTTTACTGAGAAGAGCCGGCAAGAAACTCAGCAATTACTCTTTTCAAAACCAACTCAGATTTATTACATTAAATTATTTATCTAGTCACACTGACAATATATGTGTTTTATAACAAAAAAAAAAAGAAAAGAAACAAAATGATGAGTGACTTAGTTAATAAATAGATAGCAAATTTAAGCAGACCAGCCCCCACAAGTCATAAATCCTATTATGTTTAAACCTTCAACCTTTAAGAGAATCAATACATATTCTAGTGAGTTTTATACAGAGGATAAAGCTATTTATTAAAAAAAAAATACAAATAATAATTTATATGGAAAATTTCCTCTAAGCTACCGCTCTGCCGATGAGCAAGGATCCCAACAGGCTGGCAGCGTTTTCTCTTTGTATCGCCAAGTTGATGCGGTCCTATTGGAGATCTTTAGGTGAGGCCTATTTACAGCAGTGGACGTCTTGCGGCTGAGATGATAATTATGATGAATAACCATGCGTTTTTTATATCATTTTACCTGTACTTAGCAATAATCCAGTACCAAGCCATGGCTCCAAAAATGTGTAGGGCTTACTCTTCGTTATGTTCTTAGAGTGAGATAGCACCACCTTAAAACATTATTATAGATGTCAAACTTGGGCAGTGTTTCACTTGTGTTCCCTAGGGATCTTATGTTTTTTTCGGTACAAAAAGTACTGTATATGTTATTTCAGGGTATGGCCTATCTATGTGCCATATTTCATCTAAATCCATTCAGCCGTTTATGCGTGATTGAGCCATAAACATCCAAACTTTCACATTAAATTGTAGTAAGATTTAATGGATCATTTATATGACCGGTTTTCTGAAGCGATAATTATTTACGTTACTGAATTAGTTTGCTTATGGTTGATGTCTTTCAATGTTTAATCAGGCGTTAAACCAACGACTGTCATTTAAATTGTATAACAATTTGAGTTTACCGCTGTTTAACTATGGTGTCAATTTGGGCTTTAGACTTATCCCTTTTTATATACCTACTGGGTGATTTTGTTATCACTGGCAATACTTGCAAGGGTGGAAGTACTCATCAAAATGAACAACTTTTATTATGGGACTAACTGTGAAATTATGAAAAAATTATCAGCTGTTCCATACAAAAGTTCAATACCTACTCGACCAAAATGTATGAAGCAACCGTATTATTTTACGCGATATCAGAGTTAGCCCTATAATAAAAGTTGTTCACATTGATGAGTACTTCCACCCTTGCAAGTATTGCCAGTGATAACAAAATCAGCCTGTATATATAAAAATGGATCGCCGAAATGTTTGTACGCGCATAACTTCCGAACGACTGCACCAAATTAGATAAATCTTTCTTTTATGTGTTCTTTATTGTCAGGAGGTTTGTATGAAAAATTACACTGGGAAAGAGGGTGAAATCGCGGGGAACAGCTAGTTTAAAATAAATGGTTTCAGTATAATTTATTTTTTATCGTCTCGATTTCTTTGTTCTCTTTTGAGTATATTTTTTCTTCGTATTTATAGATTCCACCAATTACGCCCAACTAACCTATATTGTTGAGCACTGTGCCATATAACTTAGGTACCTATTGTTTTGCATAAGTATCAACATTTAAAATTGTCCAAATACTGTTACGAAACATAAGCTTCGTATCACACCACACGTGACCACACATCACCACACGTAGCAAAAATATAGCACAGTACGGTTTCAGGGGAATTTCCTGCCGCGGACGCTCAGGTTGTGGTACGAGCTTCCTGTCGTGGTTTTCCCAAGGGAGTACAGCATGGGGTTCTTCTAGTAGGATGTGAGGAGATATGTATTTGCATATCTACAACTCGTGAGTGATTCCCCTGGTGTTGTATGTGTCAATAGACTACGATAACCGCTTATCATCAGACAGGCTATATTTGTTTATCACTTAGTGGTATAAAAAGAATCTTACCTCTACATCATTCACATTTGTGATGTTCAGGATCCTTCGTTTAAATACCTTGACAACGTACCGATCACCATACAACTTGGAAAAGTATCGTATCTTTACAAATAAATCACCTAAAACAACAGCAAACATTTTAGAATAACCTTAATAACATGTGTGTCTGTCTGTTTGCTACGTGATCTCAGATTTCTCTATGGATCGGCATGGGTGAGATTACCTCTCCGAAAATAATAGGTAGAGTTCTCGCCACCAAAGAAGTCCCGAAGGCCACCTCTGTCACAGAAGAAATAAGATCGATTTTCTTTGATTTCACGGGACTTCTTTGGTGGCGCAAACTGTCCTTAGAATCTAACTACAAGGAGTTTGAATATATACGTAGCTGTAGCTACTCTAGTGTTTGTATGTACCTACCTACTTATAGCTTTGATTTTATCTCCCCCCGCGAGTATTTAACATTTGAGATGAGATGCTTTCTTCTGTATCTAGGTATCTTTATGCAGCTGGAATATCATTCAAATAAATATAAATACTTGTCTTTTGTATCTATATTCCTATATAAAATAAAGTCGTGCTAGTTACAACATTTATAATTCAAGACTGGACCGATTTTTATGATCATTGATGTATTGGATTTGTCTCCACCCCGAATAGCAGAATAACTATTAAAACATTGTTTGTTTGTATACAGGGAACGCGGGTGAAACCGCGGGGAACAGCTAGTTTAGTTATAAAAGAAAACAACAAATTATAATACCGTGAATGAAAATTTGTATACAATTAAGTAAGCCGGTACGCCCACAATATTTCGCCCATCAATACAAAAATAACAATGTAATCCTGTTTTCCAACCTGATAAAGATATTAACATTCTGGAAAATACTCACAAATAAAGGTAAAGATGTCATCTTTTTGTTCTGAATTGGATTTAAAAGATTCCATTTAAATGCACAAATATCTATAGTCTTTAAAAATGACCCCTAGAAAATATGAACGCACTATATTGTGCTAGCTGTCTCCCGCGGTTTCGCCCGCGTTTCCGAGAAAAAAAGTAGCCCACGTCCTTCTCCATAACATAGACTATCTGCGTATCAAATTTTATTGTGATAGATTCTACGGTTTAGGCGTGGTAAAGTAACAAACAAACTCACTTTCGCATTTATAATATTAGTTAGGAAGTTAGGATTAAGAAAAACTCAGCAATCATCGTAATATTTCAACCAATTTACACAAAACCTAATGAATTATATATCTAAACCTTCCTCATGAATCACTCCGTCCATTGGTGAAAACCTTATGAAAATCCGTTCAGTAGCTTTTGAGTTTATCGAGTTCAAACAAACAGACAACGACGGCAGGGGGACTTTCTTTTATAATATGTACAGAATTTATAATTTGGTACTTACGAGAATCAACCCCTAAATATTCTAAACCATTTCCTATGATAGGTATCTTCGGAGGTCCTGGTAACTGGTCCAAGGTGTTCTCCTCGTCTTCTATTATGAGCTTCCATATTATAAACGTTATAATAGCACAGAGAATTATCGTCCAATACATGGTAAACACAGCTAGAGTTTCTTAGTCTGTTGTAATGAATCTGAAACAAAATTAAAACTCGCTGTCACTCACAATAAATAAATAAATAAATATTCTGGGACATTCCTCACACACGGCCATCTGACCCCAAACTAAGCAGAGCTTGTACTATGGAAGCCAGATAACTGATATACTACATATACTACTTTTCTTTTGTAAATACATACATATATAGATAATTACACCCAGACACAGGACAAACAGACATGTTCATGCACACAAATGTTTGTCCTGAGTGGGAATCGAACCCACGACCTGCGGCGTGATAGATAGGGTATCTTACCAACCACGCCAACCGGCTCGTCATAGTTTGCAATATTTTCCCACTTTAGAACAATGAGGGAAACTGGAAAAATATTAAATGTTTCGTGAACGTAAGACCAGCCGCGGGACGGTATAGTCACATGATAAACGATACATGTAGACAAAAATATGTCCAAAATCAAGGTTGAATATGTCGTCAACCCGCAGTTTTACCCGGTTTTTGGGGTTCCGTTGTCAACAAGAAACCCTTAGTGTTTTTTTGCCGGACTGGTCTAGTTTGGAAGGTGGTGGTCTTTTGACCGACTCTTACACGGGTTAATCGGCGAGTGTTGAGGGCTCTCAACTGGATTGAAATATTTTAAGATAGACGCCTGAGGGCGCCAGGGGAAGAGGGAAGGACTTACCTATTTAAACATTTTTAGATCGGTTAGATTGTTGATGTTAACGAGGGAATTATATTTTACCTTAAAAAAACATGCTAAATTCTTGTTTTTAGGGTTCTGTTAACAGAATAAACAGAATAAAATAAATATTTAAGGGGGCTCCCATACAACATACATGATTTTTTTGCCGTTTCTATAGATAATGGTACGGAACCCTTGAGCGCGAGTCCGACTTGCACTTGGCCGGTTTTTATCATGATGTCAATTACTACGGTAGGTATATATAAGTCAAAATGACATTTTATGATAGCAGTTACGAAAACAGACACAAAACTCAGTATTTATTAATATAATTACTTTTTATAGACCTGTGTGGCCGAAGGTGGTAAGCACACAAAGCCTAGAAGTAACTGGCTCTCAAGTGCAGCTGCCGGAACACACCAATAGGTGTTTGACCATAGATTTTCAACTTGAGGGTGGTAGCCAGCCAGGCGAGTACTACAAAGTACCCTACCACGGTGCTATGGTTTCCTTACGATGTCTTGCTTTACCGAAAGCTTGATCATCGTTGGATACTAACCCATGATCTTTGCCACAGCATTTAACGTCACCACCACTGAGCTATCTTATCCTTATTGTATATTATGTATTATCAAATGCAAGCATATATAATTACACAGTAAGGTTGCCTTTCCACCAGAGATGAGAAGCGAGGGATGTGTTTTTATCCGCCAATATATATATATATATATATATTTTATTTGCATGGGCTCGCGTTTGGCTTCTGACCCGTCCAAAGATGAAGACGAAGCCTACGATGGAGCACGCTTACCCAGAAGAAACCTATTCACTCTGGCCTTGAAAGTCCCAAGACTGTAGGAGTCAGGAAACAAAGACGCCGGTAGCAAGTTCCACTCCTTTATATACTGGGTGATTTTGTTATCACTGGCATTACTTGCAGGAGTGGAAGTACTCATCAATGTGAACAACTTTTGTTATAGGACTAACTGTGAAATCATGAAAAAATTATCAGCTGTTCCATACAAAAGTTCAATACCTACTCGACCAAAATGTATGAAGCAACCGTATTATTTTACGCGATATCAGAGTTAGCCCTATAATAAAAGTTGTTCACATTGATGAGTACTTCCACCCCTGCAAGTATTGTCAGTGATAACAAAATCAACCTGTATAGTCGTTACATAGATCTATGACGTACTAAGCTGTGAAAATAAAGCTCATCTCTGGTGGAAATGCAGCCTAAAGGCTTTTATCAATGACTAGCTTCCGCCCCGCGGTTTCACCCGCGTTCCCGAGGAATCTTATGTTTTCCCGGGATAAAAAGTATATAGCCTTCCTCAATAAATGGGATGTCCAACACTAAAAGATTTTTTTCAATTCGAACCAGTAGTTCCTGAGATTAGCGCGTTCAACCAAACAAAAAACTCTTCAGCTTTATAATATTATGTAAGTATATAGATAAAACGTTGAAACAGACCATGGCATGTTTGGTTTGTCGTGTCGTGAGTACATTGTAATTTGTAACATTTTCATTTAATTTTAACATGCTATTATTTTTATTGTTTAGAATCAGAATTCCATTTCAATTACCTACATCTTTTTATTTATTGTACGCAACTATTTGACATATTTTTTTTTTATCTATATGTAACCTCCTGTACACAAATAAAAACTATCTAAGTATACGTCTTATTATAAGAGTAACATTATGCAAATCACAATAAATAATCATTGTTTGTTGTGATTTCCCACTGATAATAATTGATTAACTTGATTATAATTGTTGAGTGAGCGGCAAGTCTGCGCTTAATACCCCTTATTGTTATGATATAGATTGACTCGCGATTCCTGTTTTTTTTTTTTCATATAAGACGCGTATTTTGCAAACTATGGGTTTAACGTAAATTGTGTGAGATTTGCCATAAGTTATGTGGTCAATCAACAAGCCTAAACGAAATTTTAAAAAAAAAATGTTGGCATAATGTTAGAAATAAGTTGGCGGATTTAAATCACATCTCTCACTCGCAGCTCTGGTGGACAGTCGCCCTTATTCTCATGTCTTATTATGGCATATTCATATGACACATCTTCTCGTGTTATTATAATAAACAAAACTAACTTCCAGCTACGTAACATGTATGAAGGAAACTTATTAAATCCCGACATAATAGCTACGAGCACAGAGTAATTATTACTCTTATATTCTAGGACTATGAGCTTAAAATTCAGTGCAGTTCATAATGTCTTTATGAAATACGGAATTTTCCATAAATTAAATTGCTGTACCAGTAGAATCAATTTCCACTATTTTATTTTTAATTTTGTATAAGTCTCTTCTCAGTTGAAGGCTGACTTGCGAACCGATGGTAACATCCTTGGATTTAACTGAATAAATGGCTTTGACTTTGACTATGTGTGAACAAATATAATATTAATGAGAGTATTTTTGTTCTAAAGGTATCATAAAGAAAAATGGCGGCTTGTTAAAGCTTCCATAAAACAATATCGGTAGGGTACAACAACAACACTTACCTTGTAAGTTTTTTCTCAAACAGTAACAAACAGAACTGAATACTTAGAGTATAGATAAGAGCTATAGAGTATCGCTCCGGTCCGTTGTGCCGATCGTAAACATATGTTTTATAGATACTTAGCTATGGTACAGCGCTTTCATAGCGATTTTCCATGCATGAAGAAATGTCTGCAACCGCTCCGCGTCTCCCGTTTGAGACCCTTCTGTATTCATACTTGTGCTTTCGGTTCATACTTAGTACGGCGTGCTCTATAGCTAGCTTATGTATACTCTAAGGCCGAATCTTCGATTCGAATCACAAATAATTATCTCTTTGTCAATAGAAAATTTATATAAGTATAGATCACACAGTCTACTGCACAGAGTGGCTTAGACAGTGCTAGGTAATTGACTGATAACGCTCTGCTTAATAATAATTGTAGGCTATACCAACGATAATTAAATAATATGAACCTAATAGAATAGGTTTGTCACTACATTATATTCTTACGGTTAAACCGACAATCCAATTTACCTCTTAGGGATTTAATTTTAATAACCCTTCCTTAGTGTACTCTAAGGTAGTCAAGAAATATTTCTTCCAAAATTCAAATCTCCACCAATTTTTGGACGTTGTCTATATGTCAGTCAGTCACTGTACCTTCTGTGTTATATAGATAAAAGAAAACTACATAATATTCTTACGGTTAAACCGACAATCCAATTTACCTCTTAGGGATTTAATTTTAATAACCCTTCCTTAGTGTACTCTAAGGTAGTCAAGAAATATTTCTTCCAAAATTCAAATCTCCACCAATTTTTGGGCGTTGTCTATATGTCAGTCAGTCACTGTACCTTCTGTGTTATATAGATAAAAGAAAACTATAAGCTAATCATTAAATTAATACTCAGATTCTTGGCCTAAAGGTACGTAGTACGACGCAGCACACTGCTTGCCTGTGAGTAGATAGTTGTAGGCTTACTTCAGTAGCTTTGACCTACATCTATATCTATACGAATATTATAAAGAGGAAAGATTTGTATGTAATTATGTTTGTAACGAATTGGCTCAAAAAGTACTGGACCGATTTAAAAAATTCTTTCACCGTTAGAAAGCTACATCTTCACCGAGTAACATAGGCTACATTTTATCCCGGGAACGCGGGTGAAACCGCGCGGAAAAGCTAGTAATAATATAATGTTCAAAATGGCTAAACCAATTCTTTTAGCAACGTGCATTCCAATCCCATAGATAAGAGTGTATTAATAAAGTCCGACCCTCTTGCTACGAGAGGCCTTGACTATACATGTTCCCCCTTAGGCTGGGAATACACGTCAGATTTTCGGTCCGAATGCCGGACAGAAAATCAGAGATCCGAAAGATGGAAGCCGGCGAACTTTAAATACAATTCCATCCGACTATTGAATCGGACGTGTATTGTATGTTCAAACAAAGTAATGGCTCCAACGCCTGGCTCTAATGGATCTGACTATCGGATGAAAAAATCTGACGTGTATTCCCAGCCTTATTCAAACCCATTCGGTTGCCATCCGATCGGAAAGGACTCTATTTTATCTCGTTAAATTTAGGCTTATGCTGTGTTAGTTGCAGAATTCTTATGCCACAGTCTGAAATGGGAAAATAGGAACCATCCTATTCAGTAGATTACTCAGTCGGTTTGTCTACCCGATCGAGACCACAACCGAGCAGGTATGAATAAGAGGAATTCTATCTCTTTGTTCTAACAATAAATTCTGAGAATTTTCATGAGAATAACGAAAGCAGTTAGAGCCTATATCAACTTTATTGATTACCTAGTACTACAGACCGGAGAAACTAATCTACAAGCTGGCTTAATAGCTTAATGGTTTAATTGTATAACAAATTCTAGTTAACCGTTGTAGCGCGACTCAATGTTAATGAACACCGGTCTTACGAATCAAATAAGTCACGTCTCAAGAATAGATCTAAGTTTTTGAAAATAAGTAATATACCTATACCTATACTCAAGACTTGACTCGTGTTTCAATCTTGACTTGACGTGTTGTGACATGACTGTCTCTTGTTTTGATTCACGTATTAATAAGGAGCTAACCTAACCGGTTTTTTAAGTAGGTAATCTCAACCAATTATAAAGAAACAAACGTATAAACACAAACACAAACGTAAATCATTATAGACGGTAGGTAAGCGACGAAGAGGAAGAACGAGGAAAAGTCATATAGACTAATGTGAAAGCAGATATATTAAAAGACGAAACAGGTACAAAATTTATAATAAATTTGAACAAATATTAATAAAAAAAAAAGCATATAATACAGTTAATGACTACATAAATGACACAAAAATCATATAAATTCAATTAATTATCACATATCGTCAAAAACTACAACATTATCTCCTCTCTCCTACTTCTAATGTTTGTTGTGCCCGACAGGGTCCATAAAACTTAGACCTAATTCGGTTACCTTATGGAATGAAAATTAATAAATAAATAAAAGTAGACATCGTGTCGTATAGGAGGTAATGGAAGTGTCAAAGACAGGAATAGAGTAGAGGAAGCTACAACGACAGCAACTCATCTCTTAAATATGGAAGAAGAGGCTTCTAAATTCTTCGACTTTGACTTCTATGGGCGGATGAGTGACCAAAATATATTTTGATATTCTTTGTAAGCAAAAAAAATTAAGAGGAAATGCTGCCAGCCTGTTGGGAACCTTGCCTATTAGCAGCGGTGGTGGCGGTAGCTTCGAGGGAATTTTCTTTACATATATTGTAACTAGCTTCCGCCCCGCGAATTCACCCGCGTTCCCGAGGGATCTTATGCCTTCCTCGATAATGGGCTATCCAACACTAAAAGAATTTTTCAATTCAAGCCAGTAGTTACTGAGTTTAGCGCGTCTTCAGCTTTACTTTTTTGCTTTTTTTTACTTTGTATAGGTAAATAACTATTAAAATCACAGCGAGCCTATTGGAATATTGTGGTTTCAATTGTAATTAAATATTTAATCGCCCGCCATATTGTTTTTGGAAATCGCATAGATAATTCTGTCTGTATGTACTTATCTATATATACAACTTGTTCCTTTTGATATCCCAAATGATGATTTTATAAATGAAGTACGGTCCTTTTGAGGGATGATAGTATAGGTCATAAGTATTCCGAAAATGATAAAATAAAAATATTCGGTCGTAATTTTAATGAAAACAAAAAACCTGAATATGTACTTCATCACTAAGCATTAATTAAAACCTTTAGAATTTTAAGTCACTGGCATACTTGCAGGGGTGGAAGTACTCATCAATATGAACAACTTTTATTATGAGACTAACTATGAAATCACGAAAAAAATCTCAGCTGTTCCATACAAATATTCAATACCTACTTGACCAACATTTATGAAGCAACCGTTTTATTTTACGTGATATCAGAGTTGCTCCCATAGTAAAAGGTGATCATATTGATGAGTAGTATTGCCAGTGACTAAAAATCACCCTGTATACTGTCATATGCATTTATTAAAAATCTGTTAGGATTTGACATTACAAAAAACAGACACTTCAATTGTATTTATTTGTATGAATAAATATTCTGGGACATTCAGGATGGCCGCCATCTGACCCCAAACTAAGCACAACTTGTACTTACTATAGAAAGCAAATAACTGATAAACTTACTACATATACATACATATTGTATTATATTTACTATTTAGATTAGATAATTACACTGAGACTCAGAGCAAAAAGACATATTCATATAATTATTCAACTGATGTTTTTGCTAAGTGAGCCGTTAAATAAGCGAGGTGTCACAAATGACATCTTCATATGTCTTTGAAATAACATAATCCATACTATTATCACAGTCTATGTTACTCTTACAGTCGGCCAACGGAAACGTCTAGACAGAGCAATCGTGGGGTGAGAGAGGGGCGGTAGCGAGCCCGAGCTGCCATACACTCGCTTGGGACACAATGGAGCAATTACGAATGCCTATACAATGCGGCATTTCGTGTGACTTCAAACGCGATAGACCACTGTACGTAATTACGCTGTGATATTAAGTAAGATTAAACGTTGTTCATGTCATTATTATGTATAGAATGAGTTTAACTTGAGATGCGAGACTCAAGAGAACCTTCAGACATCTACTTACCTACTGTAACTCAATCTGCGACCACTCTTCACTTTATAGATAGATTCTAATGTAAATAGATTTAATAAATCACGTAAAATACATTTGTTAATCATTTAATTTTATTGTGTGATGTTTTAAAAATTGTTAAACATTTGAAGAAAAAAAGTCAACATAGAGACTGTCCATAAAATAAATATATACCTAAAATGTAGCCTTTGCGAGTTACTTGCGGTTTCTCCTCAGTTGAAGCACAGATGATTACATCCTACCTCTGTGGTTGAAGGCCGACTTCCGAATCGGTGGTAAATTCAATAGATTCGACATTCATAAGTGCACTTCTAGGCCCTAAACTGAATAAATGACTTTGACTTTATACTTTTGACTTTTGTCATGAGACTCATCTAAAGCAAACATTGCAAACAAACCAATTAAATAAACTACTTACAATATTAACTAAAAAATCCTCAATGCTCACTTATAATTAGAAATAGCATCACAGTTGGGACACAAAATATATTGTAACTTATACACAAGTATTATTTGATCATATATATACAGTCTATTAAGAAAAAAAACGTAAAATTACACACGGAATTAACCTACAAACTGACACAACACAACCGGTCGATGTACCTAGTCGAACAACTTGTGTCCACACAACGATATTTACACGATATACGTATACAAGCCGCGATACGTCAAATTTATAACCTAACCTAACTATCCTACAATGCGAAAGTGAGTTTGTTTGTTTGTTACCTTTTCACGCTTAAACCGCTGAACCGATCGTGATAAAATTTGGTATGCAGATAGCCTATGGTATGAAGAAGGACATAGGCTACTTTTTTTTTTTAACGCGGGTGAAACTGCGTACATGGATAAACCCGATTATGTATCTTCAGCCAGCCATGCATAATAGTCTAGGACTAAAATATAATTAAACTCATTACTTTTTATAAACCTCTATAGTTCTATGTGAATGATTTTTAATAATTCATTTTGTATGCTTTATGATCTATAGGTATAGGTAGGTATACTTATCTTAATATATATAAATCTCCTGTCACGATGTTTGTCCGCGATGGATTCCTAAGCTACTTAACCGATTTTAAATTAAATTGGCACACCGTGAGCAGTCTGGTCCAACTTGAGAGATAGGATAAACGGCTGGACCGATTTGGATGAAATGTTGTGTATGAGTTGGACAGGACAACGTCTGTTGGGACAGCTAGTTGTATTATAAAGCTGAAGAGTTTGTTTGTTTGTTTGAACGCGCTAATCTCAGGAAGTGGTTCGATTTGAAAATTTCTTTCAGTGTTAGATAGCCCATTTATCGAGGAAGGCTATAGGCTACTTTTTATCTCGGGAAAACACAAGATCCCTCGGGAACTTGGGTGAAACCACGGGGCGGAAGCTAGTGATTTAATAATAAAAAAAACATAAATAATACACATGCAACAAATATAGTAAAAGGTAACGCTTGTCGAGATTTTATCGGATTGAATAAGACACAAGTCAAGGCCGGGAGATAACATTATATTTTTGTGGCAATATATATATATCTTCTTAATAAATCTGTAAAACTGGCGTGGTTGTACATTATTATTTTTCCCAAAAATGGAGTGTGGGTCATGTAGAAAGAGGAACAGAATGCAAGGAGACCATTTTTATTTTTTTATGTCTGTCTGTTTGAACACGCTAATCTCCGAAACCATCGAAGGGATTTCCATGAGGGTTTCACAGGTTAAATAGGCTTTGTTTCATATAAATTGGCAAACGGAAAAAAAGTTATAGATATTTTAAAAAGTCTGCACGAGCAAAGCCACGGGTAAAAAGCTAGTTTTTAGTATGTCATGAATGTGATGTAATAGCAGTAGGACCAGAAGGTTATTAAAATAAAATAATTATATACAATACCGCGCACTCTAATTTGGCCGGATATAAGTTAATCATGAATGTAATCCTAACTAATTATAAATGCAAATGTCAGTTTGTTTGTTAACCTAAACCTAAGCTAAACCGCTAAATCAATTGCAATGTAATACATCTGCTAACTTGATTAATCTGTGTCAAAATGTGTGAAGACCGATGATTATCACCATTTCAATCGTTCATCTTGATTTGGGTTCAAGAACATCTCATGAATTTACAGTATGATAAACAATATTCACTTTATTAATTGATGACAATTTATTATAGTAAGCCATTTAACTTACAAAGCGAACTGTAACTTAAACACATACTTTTTAGATGAAATATTTTGTTCATTGAAATAGAAGGCCTACACCCACGGTTCAGAAGGTTGATTTTGCTGTGAAGAGTCGGCAATGAACTCAGCAATTACTCTTTTTAAAAGAAACTTAGAATAATACATAATACGTATTTATATTTGTCAACCAAACAATAACAACAACATGAAATTGAGAGCCAGTTCCTTCTAGGCTTTGTGTGCTTACCACCTTCGGCCACATCATCACTTACCATAATGAGATTGTGGTCAAACACAAGCCTATTCAAAGTAAAAAAAAAAAATAAGTGAACAACGTGAGTTAGTGATACTGTAAGGTGCCTTTCGTGAATAGCAATGACCGATGCATTATCGTCCTTAATTTGACAGTGAATAAGATCCTTATTTACTTAGAAGATCGTAATAAATAAAGAACGTTGTATCACTGATTGATGGATAAGATATCCTAAACAACCACCCAGTGCTCGACACAAGGAGACAGATTGACTTACATACTACACGGCTAAAAAGGAAGCTCGAGCAATATTGCTAGTGTAATTAATTTTTCCGAATTTACGGCAGATTCATCAATACCAAATCTTTTAGTTAATTAAATTGTATATATATGACTATTTGCAGTGTCAATTTTACATAAAACATAATATTGTAATAGGTAGGATCTGCCGAGAATTCAAAAAGTAAATTTCTTTAGCAATATTGCTTGAGCGGCCTTTTTAGAGGGCCTGTACTGTACTACTCCTAGGTACTACCGCAGTCTATGTAACTCTTACAGTCGGCCATCGGACACGTCTAGACAGAGCAATCGTGCGGTGCTTGCGGGGTGGAAAGAGATATAGGATACTATTTTCTCAGGTACGCGGTTGAAGCCGCGGGGGACAGCTAGTCCTTCATAAATGCGAGTGTTATTAATGTGAATGTCTGTATGTTTGTGACTCAATCCTTACTTCCTTACTTACTTACTTATACTTATCCTAAATATAATAATAATAATAGTAATCCTAATTTCCTAAATCCTAACTAACATTATAAATGCGAAAGTGAGTTTGTTTGTTTATTTGTTTGTTTGTTACCTTTTCACGCTTAAATCGCAGAACCGATCGCGATGAAATTTGGTATGCAGATAGCCTATGATATGGAGAAGAACATAGGCTACTTTTTATCCCGGGAAAACATAAGATCCCCGGGGAACGTGGGTGAAACCGCGGGGTGGAAGCTAGTCATACATAAATGGCTGAATGGATTTGTATGAAACCTGGCACATATATAGAACATACCCTTGAATAACATATAGGGTAATTTTAATCCCAAACAAACATAAGAACCCCCGGGAACGCGAGTGAAACCGCGGGGCAGAAGCTAGTAATAAAATAAAACAACTTCAAAGATTATCAAAAATTTTATGTCTGTCTTATAACTAACAATAAATTACATTTATAATTATGTACCAAAGTTAAATAATAATAAGTCAACATTACTGCCATATTTCACATATCAAAATTCATAAACCACGCAAATACTGTAAAATAAAAAAATATGTTACGATATCCAAGTAATATTTCTATAAAATGTTTGTTTGAAACTAACGCGGGACAAACTTGACATAAATAGGTCCTTTAGGTCTTAAAACCATGTCGGAAGCCAGCTCAGGTCTTGCACCCTTCGTCCTGGGTACCAGCTTGAAGTTACGGCAGATTTCACTCAGAGCACACTTCATTTCTTGCATAGCAAATTTTTGACCTGTAAACAAGAATATTAAAAAAATATAATTCAAATAGGCTTTCACAAGTTCTTGAATAATCTGACTCTAATGAACGGAAGGTTGCTTTTGCTGAATAAGAGAGCGACATAATTGCTCCTAGTTGGGCTTGCAAAAAGTAAATAATTGATGACAGACCTATGCAATTTCTCGGACCTGCACTGAAAGGTACGTAAGCATATGGATGCCTGACTTCACCCCCCAGAAACCTTTCTGGCTTGAAGGCTTCTGGGTCCGGGTACAGATCCTCGCGTTGATGAAGATTATAGAGGAGAACTGATACTTCTGAGTCTTTCTTTATGGTAAGGTCACCTGGAAGAAGCATTGAATAAGTATATGAAATCTGAATTATCATGAACAGCTGTCCACCGCGGTTTCACCCGCGTTCCCGGGAAAAAAGTAGCCCATGTCCTTCTCCATACCATGGGCAGGTACCAAATTTCATCGCGATCGATTCAGCGGTTGAGGCGTGAAAAGGTAACAAACAAATAAACAAACAAACTCACATTCGCATTTATAATACTTACTACTATTAGTTAGGATAATATAATATTTATAATATAGTTATAGTTAGGTTTAGGATGAGGAAGGAAGTTAGGATTAGGATATTTAGGATACCTGTAGTTTTATAATTAATACGAAATTATGTCGTTTTATTACGATCGCAATGACGGAACATTCAGAACATTAGAACAATATTTTCCTCTACGCTGACAACACTTTGGGTAAAAAAAACCTGTTATGTTTTTTTTAGGCCATCTACTTCCATCTTGTTTTTTAGACCATCTTATTCATTAACTCTGTATGCCAATGTAGACTTAGGCCAGATGATTGCACCATAATTGGATATCGCTCAAAGGTCGCGCAGAATTAGAATTATTAAACCTCTCTTCTCATCTGCTTTGAATTTTATTAATAAAACTCCCGTTCACCGCGGTTTCATCCGCGTTCCCGGTATAAAAACTAGCCTATCCTTACCTTACTTATCCTAACTAATATTATAAATGCGAAAGTTTGTATGTATGGATGTTTGTTACACTTTCACGCCAGAACGGTTCAACGGATCTGGATGAAATTTGGCACAGAGATAGATTATAATCTGGAATAGCACATAGGCTACTTTTTATCCCGGGATAACATAAGCACCCTCGGGAACGCGGGTGAAACCGCGGGGCGGAAGCTTGTAACCAATAAAAGTCAAGTTACTCCTTATAACATCAGCCATCTGTCAATGAAATTCCCATCGAAATCGGTCCAACCGTTTCGTAGATTAGCCTGGATGGATTGAAAAGCCTTGGTACTTTGTATTGTTTTAGTGGAAAGCTATTGTTCCCTTCGATGTTTTCCTTCACTATCGCCCAAGTTCAATGTATGATTTGAATGTACGACCTTCGCGGCGACGACATCGTCACTATCACTGAGCTATCATTATCAGGTCCATAAAAAAAAAAAAAATAGTGAGTACTTGGATTTAATATTTGTCCAAATTCATACCCATTGTGAAATCTTCAGTAATTTTCCTGCCAATAAAAGGTACACTCGGGTACAGCCTCAGAGATTCCTTAATCACCGCTTCTAAATATTTCATATCAGCAAAGTCAGACATGGTGGGCGTACGTTCCGAGTCTCCAAATATTTGCTGACATTCTTCATAGATGCGTTCCTTGAATATACGTTTAATTTTAATAACGTTCAAGCAGGATGCAGGCCGCCCAAGAACGGTCCTATTGGAGATCCTTATGGGAGACCTATGTCCAGCAGTGGACGATGGATGATGAACTTAGACGAAATTATGCGGCAATTATAATTCTTACTTGAACCTCCTCATGATCAGCTAGCAGCATCAGTCCAAAGGTCAGGCCCAAAGCAGTTGTGTCGTGACCCTAAAAAACAAAAGAAATCTCTTACGACTCTCCTGCGCAACGCCTAATGATGTTATGAATTCCCAATATTTTATTTGTTAACCCATACCTACTTCCTAAGTAATATTAAATGCAAATGTAAGTTTGTTTGTTTGTTAGTTTATTTGTTTGTTGTTTGGTATGCAGATAGCCTATGGTATGGAGAGTGACATAGACTATTCTTTTTTCTTGTATTAAATAAAGACATATACTCTAGTAACGGTAAATCTACTAAAAGACTTATTAATAGTCCTGGTTTTCAATAACTGTCGGATCGGTGATTGAACATTTACTACCCTAGCATCTACTCATGCCGTTGAATGTCCTATTTCAATATAATATACGTATTTATATTTGTCAACCAAACAATAACAACAACATGAAATTGAGAGCCAGTTCCTTCTGGGCTTTGTGTGCTTACCACCTTCGGCCACATCATCACTTACCATAGTGAGATTGTGGTCAAACACAAGCCTATTCAAAGTAAAAAAAAAAAAAAAGTGAACAACGTGAGTTAGTGATGTGTAAGGTGCCTTTCGTGAATAGCAATGACCGATGCATTATCGCCCTTAATTTGACAGTGAATAAGATCCTTATTTACATAGAAGATCGTAATAAATAAAGAACGTTGTATCACTGATTGATGGATAAGATATCCTAAACAACCACCCAGTGCTCGACACAGGGAGACAGATTGACTTACATACTACACGGCTAAAAAGGAAGCTCGAGCAATATTGCTAGTGTAATTAATTTTTCCGAATTTACGGCAGATTCATCAATACCAAATCTTTTAATTAATTAAATTGTATATATATGACTATTTGTAGTGTCAATTTGACATAAAACATAATATTGTAATAGCCGAGATCTGCCGAGAATTCAAAAAGTAAATTTCTTTAGCAATATTGCTTGAGCGGCCTTTTTCGAGGGCCTGTACTGTACTACTCCTAGGTACTACCACAGTCTATGTAACTCTTACAGTCGGCCATCGGACACGTCTAGACATAGCAATCGTGCGGTGCTTGCGGGGTGAGAGACGGGCGGTAGCGAGCCCAAGCTGCCATACACTCGCTTGGGTCACAATGGATCAATTACGAATGCCTATACAAAGCGGCATTTCGCGTGACTTCAAACGCGATAGACCACTGTATGTAATTACGCTGTGGTACTACTGTATGGCTAACCGCAGGCGTGCGTTCGCGGTTCTAGCATAGTTGATAAAAAGGGACAGCGCTATAGGTCAGAAAGATTAGTGCTTTATATTAAAGCCTTAATCGCTCACGTGGCATAGAGGCATAGTAGAGGTACCTCTAAAGCCGTACCTCTACTTTATACATGTGATGTGAAACTGGCGAGGGGAGGAGTTACGCTTCTTTACGCAGTAATATATATTGTAATCTTTGTCCTACGAGTTTCGGTGTATTGCTCATCATATTATAAGTTTGTTTGTTACCTTTTCAAGCCTAAACCAATGAGCCGATTGCGATGAGGTAGGTATGCAGTTAGCCCATGGTATGGAAAGAGATATAGGATACTATTTTCTCAGGTACACGGTTGAATCCGCGGGGGACAGCTAGTCCTTCATAAATGCGAGTGTTATTAATGTGAATGTCTGTATGTTTGTGACTCAATCCTTACTTCCTTACTTACTTACTTACATACTTACATACTTACTTACTTACTTACTTACATATACTTATACCTATAATAATAATAATAGTAATCCTAACTAATATTATAAATGCGAAAGTGAGTTTGTTTGTTTGTTACCTTTTCACGCTTAAATCGCTGAACCGATCGCGATGAAATTTGGTATGCAGATAGCCTATGGTATGGAGAAGAACATAGGCTACTTTTATCCCGGGAAAACATAAGATCCCCGGGGAACGCGGGTGAAACCGCGGGGTGGAAGCTAGTCATACATAAATGGCTGAATGGATTTGTATGAAACCTGGCACATATATAGAACATACCCTTGAATAACATATAGGGTAATTTTAATCCCAAACAAACATAAGAACCCCCGGGAACGCGAGTGAAACCGCGGGGCAGAAGCTAGTAATAAAATAAAACAACTTCAAAGATTATCAAAAATTTTATGTCTGTCTTATAACTAACAATAAATTACATTTATAATTATGTACCAAAGTTAAATAATAATAAGTCAACATTACTGCCATATTTCACATATCAAAATTCATAAACCACGCAAATACTGTAAAATAAAAAAATATGTTACGATATCCAAGTAATATTTCTATAAAATGTTTGTTTGAAACGAACGCGGGACAAACTTGACATAAATAGGTCCTTTAGGTCTTAAAACCATGTCGGAAGCCAGCTCAGGTCTTGCACCCTTCGTCCTGGGTACCAGCTTGAAGTTACGGCAGATTTCACTCAAAGCACACTTCATTTCTTGCATTGCAAATTTTTGACCTGTAAACAAGAATATTAAAAAAATATAATTCAAATAGGCTTTCACAAGTTCTTGAATAATCTGACTCTAATGAACGGAAGGTTGCTTTTGCTGAGTAAGAGAGAGATAAAATAGCTCCTAGTTGGGCTTGCAAAAAGTAAATAATTGATGACAGACCTATGCAATTTCTCGGACCTGCACTGAAAGGTACGTAAGCATATGGATGCCTGACTTCACCCCCCAGAAACCTTTCTGGCTTGAAGGCTTCCGGGTCCGGGTACAGATCCTCGCGTTGATGAAGATTATAGAGGAGAACTGATACTTCTGAGTCTTTCTTTATGGTAAGGTCACCTGGAAGAAGCATTGAATAAGTATATGAAATCTGAATTATCATGAACAGCTGTCCCCCGCGGATTCACCCGCGTTCCCGGGAAAATAGTAGCCCATGTCCTTCTTCATACCATGGGCAGGTACCAAATTTCATCGCGATCGATTCAGCGGTTGAGGCGTGAAAAGGTAACAAACAAATAAACAAACAAACTCACATTCGCATTTATAATACCTACTACTATTAGTTAGGATAATATAATATTTATAATATAGTTATAGTTAGGGTTAGGATAAGGAAGGAAGTTAGGATTAGGATAGTTAGGATACCTGTAGTTCTATAATTTATACGAAATTATGTCGTTTTATTACGATCGCAATGACGGAACATTCAGAACATTAGAACAATATTTTCCTCTACGCTGACAACACTTTGGGTAAAATAAAACCTGTTATGTTTTTTTTTAGGCCATCTACTTCCATCTTGTTTTTTAGACCATCTTATTCATTAACTCAAAGGTCGCGCAGAATTAGAATTATTAAACCTCTCTTCTCTTCTGCTTTGAATTTTATTAATAAAACTCCCGTTCACCGCGGTTTCATCCGCGTTCCCGGTATAAAAACTAGCCTATCCTTACCTTACTTATCCTAACTAATATTATAAATGCGAAAGTTTGTATGTATGGATGTTTGTTACACTTTCACGCCAGAACGGTTCAACGGTTCTGGATGAAATTTGGCACAGAGATAGATTATAGTCTGGAATAGCACATAGGCTACTTTTTATCCCGGGATAACATAAGCACCCTCGGGAACGCGGGTGAAACCGCGGGGCGGAAGCTTGTAACCAGTAAAAGTCAAGTTACTCCTTATAACATCAGCCATCTGTCAATGAAATTCCCATCGAAATCGGTCCAACCGTTTCGTAGATTAGCCTGGATGGATTGAAAAGCCTTGGTACTTTGTATTGTTTTAGTGGAAAGCTATTGTTCCCTTCGATGTTTTCCTTCACTATCGCCCAAGTTCAATGTATGATTTGAATGTACGACCTTCGCGGCGACGACATCGTCACTATCACTGAGCTATCATTATCAGGTCCATAAAAAAAAAATAGTGAGTACTTGGAGTTAAATATTTGTCCAAATTCATACCCATTGTGAAATCTTCAGTAATTTTCCTGCCAATAAAAGGTACACTCGGGTACAGCCTCAGAGATTCCTTAATCACCGCTTCTAAATATTTCATATCAGCAAAGTCAGACATGGTGGGCGTACGTTCCGAGTCTCCAAATATTTGCTGACATTCTTCATAGATGCGTTCCTTGAATATAAGTTTAATTTTAATAACGTTCAAGCAGGATGCAGGCCGCCCAAGAACGGTCCTATTGGAGATCCTTATGGGAGACTATGTCCAGCAGTGGACGATGGATGATGAACTTAGATGAAATTATGCGGCAATTATAATTCTTACCTGAACCTCCTCATGATCAGCTAGCAGCATCAGTCCAAAGGTCAGGCCCAAAGCAGTTGTGTCGTGACCCTAAAAAACAAAAGAAATCTCTTACGACTCTCCTGCGCAACGCCTAATGATGTTATGAACTCCCAATATTTTATTTGTTAACCCATACCTACTTCCTAAATAATATTAAATGCAAATGTAAGTTTGTTTGTTTGTTAGTTTATTTGTTTGTTGTTTGGTATGCAGATAGCCTATGGTATGGAGAGTGACATAGACTATTTTTTTTCTTGTATTAAATAAAGACATATACTCTAGTAACGGTAAATCTACTAAAAGACTTATTAATAGCCCTGGTTTTCAATAACTGTCGGATCGGTGATTGAACATTTACACCCTAGCATTCCTACTCATGCCGTTGAATGTCCTATTTCAATATAATAAACTCGCTGTCCCACGAGGTTTCACCCGCGTTCTCGTGAAAAAAAGTAGCCTATGTCCTTCTCCATACCTGCGTACCAAACATCGCGATCGGTTCAGTTGTTTAGGCGTGAAAAGGTAAGAAACAAACTCACATTCGCATTTATAATATTAGTTTAATTAGGATTAGGATTTCATATAATGCTAGTTAATCCCGGCGTGTGTTGCAATGCCTTTGCATTTTCGTCAGAAACCATCGTAAGCACGTGCGCACTCTCACTAAAGTTTCATCACAATGAATGGTATAGGGGCGAATACTTTACAAACAAACATACATTTATATTATCTACTAGCTGTTCCTCGCAGTTTCACCCGCATTCCCGGGATAAAAAATAAAAAAGCTTATAACCTTCCTCAAGAATTGGTCTGTCAAATGCAAAAAGAATAATTCAAATCCAACTGGTAGTTGATAAGCGCTTACAAACAGACAAAAAAATATGATAAAATAGGCTTTTTTGTTCTTGGACCTTGTTACTACATTCGTATAACCTTCTATGCATATAAAAAGAAAAGCCTTGACTCAGTCACTGATCAAACCCTTGGACTGGGCTAGGCGTGAAAATTTTGTACAGAGAGTCTTTATGATGTAGACAAGAAATAAGGCCTGATTTCTCAAAATACAAGCCCTAAGTGAGTAAAATTACTAGTTTCCTCTCGGCTCCAACCGCTACTAGTATTTAGATAAAATTATATAATTTATAGATATTTGAATCTGTACCCTATGGAGCATGGGATTGAATACAAGGTTTTTTAAGCACTCACTGCTTCAAGCAGTGGATGAACTCGTCAATACCTACCATTTGACAATATTATGGAACATCCAAATATAAAAATAAATCAATATTTTAAATAAATAAATATTTGGGACATTATTCCTCACACACGGCCATCTGACCCCAAACTAAGCAGAGCTTGTACTATGGAAGCCAGATAACTGATATAATACATATACTACTTTTATTTTGTAAATACATACATATATAGATAATTACACCCAGACACAGGATAAACAGACATGTTCATGCACACAAATGTTTGTCCTGAGTGGGAATCGAACCCACAACCGTGCGGCGTGATAGGTAAGGTATCTTACCAACAACACCAACCGGCCCGTCAATAATAATTTATGTATATTTTAATTCGATAACTTATGTTTATTGAATAGATTAATGATCTAAGTTAGAATATCAACAAATATGACTTCGTCGAATTCTAATGTCGTGGTTTTAGAACACTTTGTTTACGAGGCTGTTTAGGCTAAAACCCTTTGCCTTCCCTAAATAAGGGAAAATGTAAGTCCTAAAATAAACAGATTATCTACCCTACCTCAGTCAAAACACGGCCAAACACATCCATAAGCGTGACATTTTATTTATAATATTACTGATGCATTAAAATATCATTTTGTGGAAATCAACTTATAGAGGCAGATAAATTTGAAAAGCTACGCGGCAGTGTCGTGTGGCAGGCGGGTCGCTCAGTTCCATACAATATGTGCGAGGAGGGCGATGGCTGCCACATGCGTAATACTTGTGAACAGGTACTGCCTTGTGGGGGCTGGTATGTGTGAGCTTACTATTTATTTACACAATTACTTTGTCATGTATCATTTATCCAGCCGCCATAACACGCAAATATTGTCTGTGAGACTAGATAAAAAAAAAACAATCTTTAAGTAGTTTTACTCTTCTCAGCGAAAGCAACCATGCGATAGAATCAGCCTATTCATAAGTGCTTGTGAAGGCTTATTTAACTAAAAAAATATTGAAACAATTAAAAGTTACCTCAAACATAAACGTATAAACTTCATCTCTGATACCGCTCAAGTCAATTTCTTTCTTATTCTCTGCTTCTAACAACAAATCTAACATTGCCAATCTATTTTTGGTGCCGACACCTTCCGCAGCTGCTGAAATATCTTCCTTATTCTGTGTTCTTTGTTTCTTTCTCTCCATAATGACATTGTCTGCGAAGGTTTGTACCTTAGTCAGACTTTCTCGGAACTGCTTTCCCATAGGTGTTAAACTGAATATAAAGTCATTGTGCGTCCATATTTTTGATAGCCGATTTAACATTAAGAAGCCAATCTCAGCTATTGCGCTTTTGTATTCAACCGTCGATACTGATTGTTCTTTATCTAGTTTAGTGCCCATTGCTGTTTCTGTAAGATGATACAAAATTATCTGTACTAGCATTCCGGCCTGCGGTTTCACCAGCGATCTCCTTCCTTAGTTCCTACGTTATTTAAGTAACTTAAATTTCATGTTTCTAGGCCCTGCAGTTTGAGCTGTGCGAAGATATATCAGTCTGTCAGTCCATTTATATAATACAGATGTGTATGCATACATGGGGCGAATGGTTTGCTATTTGCAGGAAATAAGAACTGCATTTAGAATAAGAAATATAAAGTTTGTATGGATTTTCGTTACTCAATCACGGGTAACCACTGGGCAAAGGATAGTTATGAAATAAAATGTTCATTTACTACATTTGTATGCCTTTTGATAAGTTCAGTAGCACATAGCATAATTTATGTAAGTTCTAACAGATACTCATATAAAATTGCAACAATACTTTTTCACCAGAGATAAATAAAAAAATCCAATAAAAAATTCGTACCACAAACTGTAGACAGAGTAAAATCGCTGATAACAGGCAGTAGGTCAACCTCCGACCCTTCAGTCTCCTTTAATCTGTGGACTAAATCCCGACACTTGTCGTCGAAGACGTTGGAGAAGTTCTTCAAGATGTTGAAGTGGAAGGTCGGAGTAAGGATCTTGCGGCGGCGGTGCCATAGGCTACCTGTGCTGAGCAGCAAGCCACTTCCGAGCCATGCTTCCAAAAAAGTGTAAGGTTTGCTCTTACTTATGTTCCTTGAATGCGATAGGATTGCCTGAAAAAATATTTCATTATTGCTAAAGTAAAGACTACGTAACTATTTTGAATAATCTATTAAAAATATATATAAATCAATGTTTATCTGCGTTTGTTTGTTTATTTGTAATGTATTTTATACAATTCATCCAATTGCGATGAAACTTTGGTGAGTTGTTGTGCTCAAGGCCTCGATGGTTTCTAACAAAAAAAAGTAATAATAATAGAGCAGGCAAAATTAATATCCGCTAGGTGTAATATCCCAAAATATGCCTCTTTGGATCTGTTTCACGGTACTATTTATACTTAATAGATATCTTTACCGTGTCTGTATGCACGTCTTTAAAAAGAACCGGTCCTCGGACCGTTATATCTAGAAGATACATTATAATGTATTAACAATGTTCATACCTCAATATCGTGCGGGTTAGAAATATGCAGCACACGTGTACCAAAAATTTTCATCACATAACGTTCTCCATATTGCTTGTTGTATTTAAGTATTAACGAGAACATGTCCTCTAAAATAGTAAAAAATAACAAAAGTTGAATATAGAAATCATATGGCGAAGCTGTATTTAAGAGGATATTGCCGCCATGCCGTCCCCGCGAGTTCTGTGTTTTATAATATTACTAGAGTAAACGTACGGAGTACGCTTCGCTGTGGCTTTTCCAATTTTTGATTAATTTAATAATATGATAGTTCATGAAGAAAAAAAATTAATACAGGAAATTCTTTATCTTTCCTAAACCCAACCGTTAAATGCGACATTGTAATTTTAAAACTGACTTCACAGGTCCTGATAAATGCTGTTTACAAAATTATAAAACATAGTTCGTTTCGTAAGGAGTTTGCGACAATGTCCTCTCTTGAAAAGGTATTATAACACTATTTTAAGGTATCCCTAAAAACAGATTGTGAAAAGACGAAAAAGGTTAATCAATTTAGTATACAAACCTGGTTTATTCTTCAGCAGCTCTACCAAATTGCCGATGAGGGGCCACCTTGGCGGCCCAGGCACTTTGTCCAACGGATTCTCCTCATCTCTGAAGAATAGCGCCCATATGATGATCACAATGATCACTGCAATTATTTCTGGCCACATAATCGATTGTTAATCTTATCCGTTAGAGCGTTTTAAGCTATCTAAAAAAGAACATTAAATATAATTGTTTTGTTTTGAATTTGATGTAATTTATATTCTACATTTATTTTAATTGCTAAACGCCTGTTTTTTTTACTATCGTTTCAGCTATCGCTTCGGTACTAAATGTGATTGGCAACAAATAAAAGAGTTAGTAATGTCCTTGTAAATTGTTCCTTACGAAACGAAAGTTAGTTATATCAGTCTATATAACGGTCCCAAAGGTTTTGCAAAAAACTACCTTGCCTTAGTTTATATTGTTAACATAGTAAGGAAAATCAAAGCAACTAAGTCTCGAGAGACATACCCATATATTGTATATCTTCTTACTTTTTGGATTGCAAATAAAGAATTGTCTAATAACCTACATTAATGGATATATGAATAATAATAGTCCGATGGATTGGGAGCCCAGTCAAAAAAACGAGATAAGCAAAATGTAAATTTCAAAGTATTATATATTTAGAAATTTTGCACAAGCATTTTTATATTTTAGGGTTCCGTATCCAAGGGAACGAAACCCTGTGTTGTCTGTCCATCCGTACGTTTATGAATCTCAAGCTATTAACTCTTAAGTAAAATAGTCTTGAAAACACATAATGTGTATTTCCTGGGCCCAAAGACGAACAATACTACCTAATAATAAGCAAGCTTATATTAGCCATGCTCACTTTGGGGCCTTTACTTGCAGGGGCGTCGTGTCTCGTATACGTGAAGGGCGGTGGCTGCCACATGCGTCATACTTGTGAATAGGTGCTGCTTGAGGGGGCTAGTCTGTGCGAGTTTGAAATTTACGTATCTACTTAATTTAAGACACTCATCATTTTGCATTTTTTTGCCATTACACGCAAATATAGTCAATGAGACTAAATTAATAATTGTATAATTACATCCAAGTTAGTTTTAAAAAGAGTAATTGCTGAGTTGATTGCGAACCGTGCGTTAGAATCAAAATATTTAAGTATATGTGCTTGTGAAGGCCCATTTAAATAACAAAAAAAAACAATATCAACTTGTCTATGAATACAAACCTGATTATAACGAATTATTCACACAATTGTTGTACCCTCAGTGATATTTCAAAGCGAAATAGTAAACTAAACTAATTAACTACCAAATTAAAATATACTTTTGCTTCAAAACATCTAACCAGACGACACTGCTACGAAATGTACTTATAGAGTATGTGGAACTAATATTCACACAATAGACCAGTGTACTCGCGTGCTATGCGACACAATTACACAGTGAATTACGGACATATATTTGTGTATTTATACAGTATCACCACGGTATCTATACATTCATTATTACGTAAGTACCTATGTAATGATTCACAAAATAATAGTTATAATCTATTCAACTAAATATCCTAACTAATAAGTACCTTATATTTCTACAGGCCAATTTTATGTACATATTATCCTTGTTTAACCACATTTGATGTCACCGTTCCTATCTGAATAAACACTTAGTCTATGGGTGATTTTTTCATGGGTTTGTCCCATTTGAAAAATTCACCCATATGTAGGTATGTCATTACTTCCCAGAAATTAATCCTTATTAGCAATACTATCAGTTGGTGTAATAATACAGTGTGTTTTTTTTTTCAAAATCGACGGCTTCAATTTCAGACCAGGAATATTGAGTTTTCCAAAATCCAATGATGCAGTTTTAGTTTTCATTAAAATCGGGCTAGAGACTCCTTTGAGTATTTTTCGCTATTCCTTATAGTTTCGGATTTGGCCATCCACGTTCATATGAAAAATTCACCTGCATGTAAAAAATAATGTTTGTCTATCTGTCTGTTTGTTTTTTTTGTAACGTATGCGCTCCGACACCAATCATCCGATTGCGAAGAAACTTTGACGAGTAGTTGTACGCCCGCGTTGGTTTCTGAGAAAAAAAGACGCATTTCAACGCACGCCGGGATTAACAAAAAAAAAGATATTTTTTCTAAAAAAATACGAGGTCTTCCATGATAATATTACCAATTTGGATTCAATTAATTGTCCACGAGGTATATACCTCACTTCTATTGATTTAGAAGTTGTTTCAACTTATTGCGACAAAGTTACGGCCGAAGTGACGTGAACAGCTGTAACAAATAACCTTAGACAACTATACGTCTAATAAGCTTACGACCATACTTAAGACTGTGAAGTATAACTCTGCGGTTAAATGTTTTAAATTTAACGATTATTACAACTTCTACAAGGGGCATTAACCCACTCCAACCTCCCCTCTCTATTTGTCCTTCTTTCAACCAGCGAAGGAGCAATTTATCTATAAAGAGAACGCGGGTGAATCCATGGGGGACAGCTAGTAAGGAAAAAATGCTATGTGCAAATTAGACGATCTGTAGGTTCGCCGCCAAATGGCACACCACCTGTGCGCTTCTTCTATCTGACTTGCGCCTGTACACGATGTAGTGGACGGTATATCCGTATCGGTCAATGAATGAATGAATGAATGAAATATTCTTTATTGTAATCTCCATACAGGAAAAGTATAGACATATAAAATTAAGAAAGAGAACACAATTTAGGCGGCCCTATTGCTTAAGCAATCTCTTCCAGGCAACCTTTGGGTAATAGGAAATAAATAAAATTGTGACAGGTATCAACCTATAAATTCTACATAAACTAAACTATACCATACTAAATAAATTACAAAATATAATAATACTTAGAAATAAACAAAATACATAAATACATAAAAAAAATATAGATATGCAAATAAAATAACATACTAATACTAAATAATGTCATAAATAAAATGAAATACAAAGATCAAAGAGAGTGATAGTAGGAGAATATTTGCGACTTAAAGGATTCAATAGTCTGAGCTTGTCTAATGACTTGAGGTAGAGAGTTCCAAAGTCGAACAGCTTGCACAGTGAAAGACTGACTAAAAATTTGGGAGCTGTGTGAGGGAGTTTTGAGGCAAAGTTCAGAAGACTTACGAAGAACGTGATGCTGGGAGCTACGATATTCGAAGTGTTCCTTAAGATAAGAAGGTGCTTTTGGATTAAATAAAATATTATATAAGGTTGAAAGTATGTGAGTATTCCGGCGAAGGCGAATAGGGAGCCACTTGAGTTGACAACGAAACTGAGAGACGTGGTCAAATTTGCGCAAGCCAAAAATGAACCGTATGCAAAAATTTTGGAGACGCTCAAGTTTATTTAACTGCTCCTCAGTTAGGTCAAGATAGCTGACATCAGCATAATCGAGATGCGGCAAGAGTAATGACTGTGAGAGCGCAATCCTGGTATCCATTGGTAAGAGGTTTCGCAACCGTCTAAGAGATCCAGCAGCAGCAAACATCCTCCTGCTTACTTCCGCTACTTGCGGAGCCCAAGATAGAGTTCGGTCAATTAAAATACCCAGGTTTTTAACAACTTCGCTATGTGGTATAGCGACACTATCAAAAGTAATTTGGGGTAATTGGTCCCACTTCGGTCAATTAATGTGACCCTTAGATAACCTAGTGGCGTTTTGTTTTATTCACAGCGTTTTAATACATCTCAAAGCGACAAAATACAGTACCGTGAAACATACCAACTCT
This sequence comes from Tetheella fluctuosa, assembly GCA_951216915.1. NCBI lineage: Eukaryota > Metazoa > Arthropoda > Insecta > Lepidoptera > Drepanidae > Tetheella > Tetheella fluctuosa. The sequence goes on along the minus strand of OX578229.1, from coordinate 10,214,775 downwards.
TTAATCAAATTATTACAATTGTAATACAATTTTTCTATGTAGACATAAGTATTTTCCTTCATCAGCAACAACTGTAAGATTATGTGCATGTGTTAGTATAGCTAAATTTAATATTATTCAACATTTAATTCTATATTTGTTCGATTTCGCCCGCCAGGCGAAGTTATCTGGACTTTTAGCCAACTTTGCCTACATTGATCTTTGACGCAAATATGGCCTTTATGCAGATGACATAAAAACCAGTACAAGAATTTTGGTAAACATGGCGTTTACTTTAGGAATGTAAACGACACTATGAAAAGTTTTTAAAAAAAATTACCGGGCAATATTACCCTGTAATTTTTTATCTTTTTCATACAATCTACATTTCACCTTTTAAAATTGCTAGGGTTGGCACGTGGTAAAAATATTCTGTTTTTTTTCCTTTCTACAAAGAATATGTGTAAGAAAAATATTCCACGCTTTAATAAAATTTGAAATTACAGCTAACACTTTTTTTGATAAAGTAGATACTTAGGTACTACTGATAGAGATCAAGTCAAGTAACTCGTATTTGGTAGGTAAATTAAATTAAGATATTTTTGTTTCATTCGCATAAAGTAAAAAAATAATGAAATATTATGGATATTTTTTATTAGTGGCCTATAATTGTGATGATTTAATTTTTTTTTTTTAACTTTCCACTGATACACAAATTAATGTCTGAACTTAAATAACTGTAGAAGACACACAATTAGATTATAATGATAATCATCCCATCAGTGATGTCACGTCTATTTTTCTAAATTTGTACACATACACACCTTAATCATATTTATGTAGAGGATTAATAGAAAACATATCAAGATTAGGTGTTTCCCACTTTTAATTTATATCCTTTAATATATATCCTATAAAGTTAAAACAGAAATATATTTTTTTGTGGTTATCTACTAGTGATTCGTCTAAATCCACCCGCAATAACAACATACATCACATACTTTTTGATATCACAATTGTTCATTACTATTATAACGTCTGACTGATTGACCAATTAAATTACATCTCGTGAAGAAATTTGGCCCGATTCTACTGATCCACATGCAAGTTTTTACATTTCATCAGAGTAGTTTTTATATAACCTGGACCCAATTATTCGTCTCGACTTCCTCTGTCGAATTCGAGATTTATGTTTATTTTTCTGAAAGAAACCATGCAACAAAAAATGTTAGAAGTAATAATAAAATAAAATAAATACTTAAATTGTGGGGACATCACACACATGGCCATTTGACCCCAAACTAAGCAGAACCTGTACTATGGGTACCAGACGGCTGCTATACATAAAATATAAATAAATAGATACTTACATAGAAACAACATTCAGACACAAGACGAACATACATGTTCATCACATGAATGTTTGCGCTGAGCGGGATTCAAACCCGCGATCCTATTTCGGAGGCAGGCATACTACAAATAAGGCTACGGGATCGACCAGTATTAGAATAATAAAAATGTTCAAATTATAAGGTACCGTAGAGCAGGTACTCAGTACCAGTACGCAATAACTAATGCCATCTTTGAATTCTATTAGTTAATTACTTAATATATATTTAAAATTAAATAAGCTCAGCAGATCAGCAGAAGCCGTAAATTAAAAACGAAAAAAAAATTCAAGCGTTCGTAATGTGCCAACCCTAAGCCTTTTTTGATGGTGGGCAATGTTGTCAATCGTAGGTCGGAACATTACTAGATAACTTTGCCCATCATCATAACTTTAGTTTTAAAAGATCTTACGCAATGAGACTAGCATTAATAAATTCTACAAATAATTTACTATCACATGTTATAAATCAAACTAACCTGTGTTTTCGCCATCTCGCAGAATTTACTTTCAAATTTGCACGAAAATTTGCCCGCAAAAATACGCACCTCACTTGACGAGTTCCAACAAGTTACTGAACAAAGATAGCAACAGACTCGATAGTCAGTATTGCCATACATATAACCTATTTTGCATCAAAGTCAATCAATGTTGCCATAACATTAAAATATTTTTTCACATCAAAGATATGCTTATAAATTATTCTTCGGGCAAAATTTCCCTTGGTGGCAATGTTGGCATGTTTCACGGTATTCATACCTACATAATTTAAACTGATCTACGTTATTTTATATTTATTGAGCACCGAACAGGGACATTAATAAATACATTAGATAAATTAATGACCTACTGAGCCAATAAAGATTATAGCGTGAGGCCATAGGTCCATTGCAGTGTTGTGTAGTTGGCAGCCCCGGGAGTTGTTTCCCTTCCGCGTATAGAGGGCGCGCGGGAGTAGTACGCGCCGATGCGCGCGCATTCAGGAGTACACTACGAGACGCGCTGCGCGGTGCCACGGGATTCCCCGCGCTCCTGGTGCTGATTGTAATTGTGTGTGATTGTGCCTGTTCGACTAAGCATTAGCCTGGTTTCATGTTGTGACTGTGTTTTATTTAATAAACGGCTTACAAACCAGACATGCAGCGTTTCAGACCACCCCAATAGCCTACCCAACGCTATAAGATTTTATAACCTTTTACCTTTACTCTACATCTGTTTGTATCCGTATTTTTTTTTCATTTTATATATTTAAAAACCGGTCAAGATTATCCCGATCCTTGCGCCGCCCCCTCTATTGCGGCGCGGTGAGAGTGCTGCCACACACAATGTGGCTGACAGCTGACCACCCCCCATAGCATAATATTATTTTTTTTATACAACATTGTTGGCAAACAAGCATACGGCCCGCCTGATAGTGAGCGGTTACCGTAGCCTATGAACGCTTGCAACACCAGGGGTATCACTCGCGCGCAGGAACACTGGAGGTACTTCCCTAGTCGAGCTGCTCTTTGAACGACATATCGCTATGCTCTACCTCCTGCTCTATTCTTTATTATTTCAAAACGCTCAAGGTTTAATGCCTCATTTACATTCAGCCCCTATCGCTGCTCCTCGCGCTGCCGGCAATAATTCCCTTAATACTGCTGTGGCAGGATCGAGGGATATGTGTTTTTACATACTGCCCTTCCTCTCACTTCGCTTTCAAGTACCGGCAATGGCAGACGTTGAAATTTTTGCAGCGTCCGCGCTGTGTCTTTTAGCGATACATAATTATGTGCGTCAGTTAAAAATAAATCAAATGAAAAAAAAGAAAAGACGTCGTAGAAGATGGTGGATGATATCTCTCCCTAGGGAAGCGTTTGCTCTCTCCGAGCAAACCACGACCCAGCCACCACCTCCTCCTCCCAAGGTTTCCGCTTGGCAGCCGAAACCCACCGCAGCGCCTTCAGCGCCCGCCCCGCCGTCACCGCCAACCCAAACCACCCGCCGCGCAAACCCGTCACCAAAACGGGACCAAAACCCTCCGTCGAGTGTGGATGCGGATTTCGCACTCGTGGAGCGCTTCATCGAGTTCATAAACTTCGATGAAATTAGGGAGCTCGCCGATATTATTAAATAGAGCGAGGGCAACGGTCGTGCCCTTGCATCTGCAGCGCTGCGATTTAACAAAATCGCTTGCCAACTCGATCACTTTCGCGTAAATCCATAATGGATATTACACCCACGCGCGGTAGAATCAAACCCCGATCCCTCAAGTTAGGAACATTCAATGCCAACGGCATTATAGGTAAACGAGATGAGATCGCAGAATTCCTGCGAGAGCATCAACTCGATATCCTTTTGGTACAGGAAACATTTCTAAAGCCCTTTCATAGGGCCCCTAAAATTGCGAATTATCAGATAATTCGCAACGACAGACCCAACGCCGCAAAAGGCGGCACCCTCATTTATTATAAAAGATCCCTTCACTGCTCCCCTATGGACGCACCATCCCTAGAGTACATTGAGGCTTCAATCTGTAGGCTCGGTATGACTGGACACTCATCCATTATACTAGTCTCGGCATATTGCTCCCATTCTCACAACCTACCCGACTTAGGAATGTCACTCAAACGTGACTTAGAATCCCTTTTCAATTTAGGTAGCTCAGTCATTCTGGCGGGCGACCTAAACGCGAAACACACCCTCTGGAATTGCGTCGCAAACAATACCAGAGGGCGTATTCTTGAATCCCTCCTCGGGCCACTCAACGTGGACCTGATCGCCCCATACGAACCGACTCACTTCCCGGACATTGTGACTCACAGACCCGACATACTCGACGTGGCGCTGCTGCGTAATGTAAACTTACGTTTGCATGACTTAGCAGTGCTACACGAGCTCCAATCGGACCACCGGCCTGTAATCCTAGAGTTTACACCGCGCGTAGGTCCCCCTGATTCAGGTCAACCCTCTCGCACCAAGGTCGTGACGGACTGGGACAAATTAGGCGAAAGCCTCAAGGCGACCTCGTCCGTCCATCTAGACCGTATCCCTGACAGCCTAGTCACCGCCGACGACGCTGTAGGCGCTATCGACTCACTCACAAGTCACGTGCAATCGTTAGTTAGCGATTGCTCTCGGACAGTACCAGCGGAGGATGACCGACGCTGGCACTTGCCCGACGACATACGTGACCTGCTGAGGGAGAAGAAAGCCGCCATTCGCGCCTACGATAGAGCTCCCTCAGAGCAAAATCGTGTCCAATTACGAGCTCTCGAACGTGCCGTCAAGGCACGCATCGCAGAGTATCGCGAGAATCGCTGGGGCCAGACCCTCAGCGAAATCAAGCCCTCCCACCTAGCCTTTTGGCAACTGTCTCGTGCCCTCACAAAGGACACAGTAGTTCCAATGCCTCCTTTAAAGCGACCCAATCTTCCTCCCGCCTTTGAAGACGTGGAAAAGACCGAATGCCTCGCCGAAAGTCTGGAGGCTCAATGTACGCCCAGTTCTCTCCCTATTGACCCGCGTCATTTGGAGAAAGTTACAGCCGAAGTAGAACGGAGGACCGCTCTTCCGTTACCTCCTCCCGCTCCCCCGACTGACGACGTCGCCAACGACGTCAACACAAATGACGACCCACTTCCACCCGCGACCCATGACGAGGTGAAAGCGATCATCGGGAAGTTACACCCTCGTAAGGCCCCGGGCTCGGACAAGATCACCAACAGAGTGATCAAACTCTTCCCAGCCTCCCTTATCATGTTATTGACGGCCATCTTCAATGCCGCCCTCTCAAACAATATTTTCCCACACCAGTGGAAAGAAGCCCACGTGATTGGGATCCACAAGCCCGGCAAACCCAAGTCCGAGCCCTCCAGTTATCGTCCCATAAGTCTGCTCAACGTACTGGGCAAGATTTATGAGAGAATCATTTATGTCCGCCTTAAAGCATTTGCCGATGCTAACAAACTCCTCCCAGACGAGCAATTTGGGTTCCGACCCAAACACTCGTGTGTTCACCAAGTCCATAGAATTGTTGAACACATCTCCACAAGTTACCAGAGAGGTCACATGACAGGCGCCCTTTTCTTCGATGTCGCAAAGGCATTCGACAAGGTGTGGCACACAGGCTTGATCTACAAGCTTTACACCCTAGGTGTGCCACCGAGACTCGTGACCATCTTACGAGACTTTCTGTCGAATCGCCTCTTTCGATATCGGGTCGAAGGCGTCCTGTCCTCACCACACCCCATTAGTGCCGGTGTCCCGCAGGGCTCGGTACTATCTCCCTTGCTATTCACGCTCTACACGAGCGACATCCCTAGAGTCAGGAATACGCAGTTCGCTCTCTTTGCAGACGACACTGCCGTATATTGCTCAGGCAAAAGCCCGCCCGCGATCTCTAAGAAACTCCAGACCGCAGCCAACGCCCTAGGCGCTTGGTTCCGGAAATGGAGAATAGAGATCAACCCCTCCAAAAGTCAGGCGGTTCTCTTTTTTAGAACCGACCGAAAAAGACGTCCCCCCATCCCCGATCCAGTCACACTATTCGGCGAGCCGATCCCTTGGGAGAGGCAAGCCAAATATCTCGGTGTGACCCTCGATGATCGCCTATCCTTCGCTGCACACATAAGGGCGGTTCGCGCGCGCGCCGCCTTTGTGGCAGGACGACTCCACTGCATGATCAACGCCCGGTCTAAACTTGCCCTAAAAAGCAAGGTTAGACTCTATACCGCGTGTATCCGTCCAGTCATGACGTATGCGAGCACCGTGTTCGCTCACGCTGCTCCCACACATCTCAACACCCTTCAGGTGATTCAAAACCGTTTCATGCGCAAAGCCACGGGCGCCCCGTGGTACATGCGCAATGAAAACCTCCACCTTGACTTAGGCCTCCCTACAATCAAACAATTTATAAAACGCGCCTCGCGCCGATATTTTGATACCGCAGAGCACCACGCGAATCCCTTGATAGTCAACACTATCACATACACCCCGTCCCTTATTTCCCGCATCCGTAGGCCTAGGCACGCCCTCAGCGAACCAGACGATGCCACCACTTTAGCTCAAATCGAGGCTGACGAAGCCCGAAAACAAATACAAATGCGCAACCGACAACCAAGATTTCGTCCTCGCCGGCGAGGACCGTCGCGACGTCCCTCTCAGTCTCGTCCCGTTTAAGCGGCCCGAGCTGCATATTAGCAATCCGACCGATCCCCAAATAATTATAATTGTTTGCATGCTAAATCCTCCCTCTTTCCCCAGGCAACGTCCTGAGCCGAGGTCGAGCCCCACAGGGGGCACCCTCAGGCTACCGTTGCCCAAAATTATTTAGTTTTAGTTTTTAGTTTTAAGTAGCGGTTGAGAGCCCTCAGCGCTCACCGCAAAAGTCCGCGTAACGGTGGAAGAAGGTCCCCTGGACCCACCACCTTCCTGTTCCAGTCAAAAAAAAAAAAAAAAAAAGGTGGATGATATCTATTCATCGTAATAGAACTTTGTAAGTACCTACCAACCTGCTTAAGATAATATTTTATAATGCAGAAGAATTCTACGAGGCATTATATTTGAATGTAAACACGCCCTACCGCTCGCGCTGCCGGTCCTTTGAAGTCCGCACTAAAAACCGCTCTTTTGGGGAGCGCTGGGCAGCGCGAGTGGCATTAAGCAGTGGCAAGAGAAGTATACGTTTACATACTCGTCCTGCCCACTTCCCTGCCCACTTCCCTGCTCACTACAGCTGAATGTAAATGAGGCATTACACTCAACTCAGATAAATAATTCCAATATTTCAACACGAGTACACAACAATATAATGAGGAGTTACAATAACTCGATGTATATTGAATAACTGGAAATATACCACAATACACGATAATCTTATCGATCATTGTAGATACGGCAAGAGAATTATGGATACATAATCTAAGGATGATAAGGAATAATATAATGTACCTATGAAAATATAAAGTCTATTTTAGCTTCAGCAGTATTCAAATACACGCTGTCAATAAATTAAATTGATATGAATGAAATACTAGTAAATTATATACCACATGTATTTCAGCAGAACAATCCTGGCACATGTACATGCAATGTTTTTTCGTCCTTCTATTTTTCTTGGATGGACATTCTGCGCATATACCTTCTCTACCTGAGGATATTTTGATGATCCGATGGCACAAATCGAGCGATTTGGTTTTTCAGATGTTTTTGCAAAGTGTTTTATGTCGAATCTTCTACTGATGTGTGGTGTAGTCATCGCCAGGACAATTTCTTTTAGAAATGTTCGTCGTGATAATAAAATAAACAAAACAAATTGTTTGGATTAATTAAAAATCAATAATAATACGATATTTAGATAAAAGCAATACTATACGTAATGAAAACTAATAATATTTCAACTACAGTAAAAACCAACACCTACAAATTTACTTACGTGAGTAGTCGCACAGTGACCAATTTGCCGTCAAACGCGACACACCTCCAAAAATCTTTGTCTCCTGCGGTCATCCGCGCACTGAATTTATTCTAATTTCTAAAATAAAGAAGTGAGGTACGGGGGGGGCAGCTACACAGACGCTTGACCTTGAGAAATGCATAGTGTACAAAATAACACGAATATATAACCAGGCAAAATGCCCATAGCGCGAGCACTTGTCACTCGAATTTTGTATAAAAATTCTCTATGTCCAAATTATGTATCGTTTCGATTTTTGTTTGATACACGTATGGGTAGTTAAGTAGACGAAAACAATCTAAAATTGAAATTTTAATAGAAATCTATAAAACATGATATTGATAATTAAAAATTAATCTCTTTGATATATAATTTGGAACCAACTGAATACAAATATTTGGCAATTTCCAATCTAAATAGATGACATGATAATTTCTGACATTGATTAAACCTATTATTGTCTAGCTAAGCCCGACCACGCTTCGCTGTGACTCAAATTAAACCTCGTTTGCACTAGAAAGAATAAAATAAATCGTAATTTAACAGACAGGGGACAGATTAAACGAGTACTAACATAATGTAATATAATATCTAGAATTGGCATGGATATTGGCACTAACACATAGGTATTATGTCTTTATATTATTCTGATTTAATATATTTATCTAAATAGTAGGTATAAATTCACGTGGTAAAATAATTTAACTCTATCACTGTATTTATAAAACTCATCAAGATTGAATGAAAACTTTTTTTGATTCACTTTTTAAAACATATTTCCCAAATTCTATAACGAAACACTTGATTTATAACTTAACAAAAAACGTATTTACATACATTATACCTTACTCAAACTATTGTTTACATTATCTGTGATATAAGTAACCAAAGGACCGGTTTGATACCCAAATATACGTACAAATGCTTTTAATCTATAACCACACATATATACTGTGAGGTATTCTGTTTAAATCGTTGATATTGAACTTGTAATTCGCTTTATTTCCAAGACACGTTGACCTCGGTCTTGCGCTCACGCAACTAAATTGACTCACTGTATTCGTATGTATTCTGACGCTAGGACTGGATGTCTTACGTGACGAAATTTATATGATAAAAGCTACAAATATGTTGTGTAATATTGTTATCTTTTTTTTTTTCAGCTATCTGTCAATAATGATATTGTATTTCCTACAGATTAAATTTTCAGGCAGCATTATTTTGTATTCCTTTTCCAACTTGATTAAGTTAGATTGAAAAACTACACTTTCTAAGATAATAATTAAACAGTAGATAGGATAGATTTTCTGAAATAGATAAAATAGAAATTCATTCATTCGTCATAACTCCAAAAATTTCATTATTCAAAGAGAAACCAAACTGTATCTTGTGTTAAATGATTGATTTAAAACTTATATGCAATAAAAATACGTCTTGCGTCACTACGTTTATTTCATTCATTCTAAGGATCTTGTGGTGCGTACGCGAGCCCAATATTCCTGAGTTCACAGTCTTCCTGCATGAAGTCCTTGAGCAGTAGCTTCTTCAGAGCAGTACGGCGGACCTGAAATACATTCAACTTTAGGTTCTGAATGTGGTCTGTGATCCTGGATTAAAAAATATCCTATGATATGATGTTCTCCAGTGTATATTATTGACAAGTTTCATCAAAAATAAGCCATTACGGCATAGAATTATTACCTATAGCTTCCGCCCCGCGGTTTCACCCGCGTTCCCCAGGGACCTTATGTTTTCCCGGGATAAAAAGTAGCCTATGTTCTTCTCCATACCTTAGGCTATCTGCATACCAAATTTCATCGCGATCGGTTCGGCGGTATAGGCGTGAAAAAGTAACAAACAAACAAACTCACTTTCGCATTTATAATATTATAGTTAGGATAGAAAGTAGGTTTTCAAACAACGTTTGCTCGGAATCTAAGCCAAAATGCTATGTGCGCGTAACTGTACCATACACATAGACGCAAATATAGCGCGCATGTATACGCATTTGGGTCAGATGCTGACCCAAATGATCGGCGCGTATGACGCGCGCTTACACGGTTTCTATAGGTAATAATTCTATGCGTTTACGGCATATTGAGTAAGGTACATTTTCAAACAATCGCATTTCAATATTACAATGATTAGTCATGTAAGTATAGGTAAGTAAATATTGTTTTATAAGAACTTCAAGTCGAAAAAGCGTGTTAAAAAGAATTTATTGAGTTATGTAAGTACCCAAAAAATCTCAATTCCAACCCAAAGCGCTTTTACTCAAGTTTAAATAATTATACAAACTTTTAACCCTGTTATAAAAGCTGTGTCAAAGGTCAGTTCATTAACAGCCTATTTTTGTTTGAAGTTATTTTTTTAACTCTAACATGACTTCATTAATTTATCTACTTTATTATATAAAACCATTATTTTTGTATGTAGTAGGTAATCATGTTAAAGCTGCTGAGGTTACCACCGGTTTGATATCGATTATCCTGTAACCAGAATATTTATTAATTACATTTGTTACAATTTTGTTTTGTTCGACCACACTCCCTATATTGAGTGATATTTTGGGGAAAGTGATGACCACTTGAAGCCTAGAAGTAAACTGGCTTTCAAGTGCAGCTACTGGTGTACCGACAGGTACGTGCTTGGCGAATTTGGTAGAATAGGTACTTTATTCCACCGCGATATGATTTCCTCATGAAAAATCATCACTTACAACTACTTTTAATCTACATACCTTAAAACATATGCAATGTCGAAATACAGTCACAAAACAGACACCTATTCATAGCCAGAACTTCATTAATCTATATTGATTGAACGAGCTGTGTCAAAGGCGTTATACGTTTTCGATCGGAGGACCTACGCTTCTGTAGAAACAGCTACCTACTCGTAGTTTGTCCTAGTTTTAATGGACTTCAGGTGTAGTTCAGTACCGACTTTTTAATCCTGCTTACTAGTAGAAGAACTCTGTCTGATTGCATAGTATAAGGTAGGGGTCGGCAACATGCGTCTCGCGAGCCACGTGCGGCTCTTTGGTTGTGAAGCTACGGCTCTTTAGTTCCATACGCAAATATTATTTATTTTATTTAAAAAAAACGTTTTAATTCGATTCATATACATATATGAATAAATAGATATTTTTCTTTTGGAGAAATAGATTAGTTTTTTCTTCATTTATGCAAGTACCTACTATTTATTGTTGGCAAGTTTTTTTTTGTGGCTCTTTAAAATTTTGAAATTTTGTAAATTGTTATTTTTACTATTCCGACTCAAAAGGTTGCCGACCCCTGGTATAGGGTACTTTTCAGTATTCGAATTTGAATTGGGAATTTGATCAGGGAAGATTTATTGATGTAAATATGTACCTTTATTTCAAAACTTATACAAAAGGAAATTATGACTTACAACTTTAAAATAACGATGTAAATTGATTCCTTAAACTAATTACTTGGGACTAATTAGAATTTGATATCGAATAAAGCTTTCAGATGCTTCAAAGATAGTTGTTGATTTAAAATTAACTAATTACGAATTACTTTGTGTTGTTATAAAATTATTTTTATTCAGGTACGTGTCAATTTTTTTCCGTACACGGAAAAACGAGACGGACGATAAAATCTATACTTATATTATAAAGGTGAAGAGTTTGTTTGTTTGTTTGAACGCGCTAATCTCAGGAACTACTGGTTCGATTTGAAAAATTATTTCAGTGCTCGATAGCCCATTTATCGAGGAAGGCTATAGGCTATTTTTTATCCCGGGAAAACACAAGATCCCTCGGGAACGCGGGTGAAACCGCGGGGCGGAAGCTAGTACTAAATAAAATTACTAGAGCATCAATGAAGACGACTAAACTGTGTGACCATCAATGATGGAATTTTAATCTTAGGTCTTTTGAGACTTACTCTTTCTTTTGACCCATCTATCAATTCAGATCTTCAACAACTCACAGCAAGTGTCTGCCATTTAGCTTGACGCAACTCCTCGCGAATGAACATCATCTCCGGCCGGAGGTCGCGGTGGGCGAAGGGATCCATGTCGATCTTCAATCTCGGGTCAATGCCTGCCAGTTGTTGGTCACTGGAAGGTAGCACAATTTCAATTATGAATGAATAATGAAATACAGGATCATTGGATCATTTCCTCCTTTTTGGGAAAACACTTTTGATAGTTTATGTTACACAAATCGACTATCAATGTGACGATTGATTCAGTCGAAGGAAATATTTGAGCCGTGTTTTTAGGCGATTATGGTTATATACTAGTTGGTGCTATAAGAATAAGAAAAAAATATTCGCAAAAACATTTGTCAAAATAAGCAGATGGATCATACGTTGCATATTTTACTTGGAAACAGTGTGCAATTTTTAATTTTTTTTAAAAGTGGAACCTACGTCACTAATTACTCCATATCATGAAATGCACACATTACATGTTAAAAGTTATCTAAGGAGTTAAAACTAAATAAGATTTAAATCAATATTATGAGAATTATACATTACCAATTAAAACATTTCATTACACTACGTCAAGAAACAAAAACATGAATTTTAAATAGTCTACACTTAATTGTCAATAAATTCTTGTAGAGAACAGAAATGGATGTCCAATACAATACATACAATGTTAGTTTTCTGAGTAGTTTCTTTATCTTTCTGGTAGTGGCGTCGAATGCTGTGACTTTGCTACAATGAGCTTGAGCGTTCGGTGAAGGAAAAACATCGTGAGGAAGCCATAGCTCGATGGTAGGATACTTTCTAGTACCCGCCTGGTTGGCTACCACCCTCAAGTTGAAAATCTGTCGCCAAACACCTTCCATGCAGTGCACTTGAGACCCAGTTATTTCTATGCTTTGTGTGCTTACCACATTCGACCACATCAACATACCATGATAAGAATGTGGTCAAACAAAAAAAAGTGTAGTTTGGACTAATAAAAAAATGTTTATAAAATAAAAAGCTCTGCCTACGAATTTATCTATATGAAAATTGTATAAAATAAAGCCCTCAAGTGCTTTTGTATATCTTTCATCATAAGCCGTCCTTGAGCGGCGCGACTGAGTTCCAAAACCAAACACCTACTGGTGTGTTCCGGCAGTTGCACTCCGCCAGTTCCTTATAGGCTTTGTGTGCTTACCACCTTTGTCCACATCATCATCTTACCATGATGAGATTGTGGTCAAACACAGGCTTATACATAGTGAAACTGGCTCTCAAGTGCAGCTCCCGTAACGAAACACACTGGTAGATTTGACGTGAATTTCTTTGATTATAGCATCTCTTATCTACAAGGTTAAAATAATAACTGCAATGTTTGAAATTGGCAAACTCACTGGTATTGCTGATGTCATTGGCGACGGTAGCCACTTACCATCAGGTGGACTGACTGCCTGCTTGTCAGCCTTCTGACATAAAAAAAAAGGTATTTTACCTACGTACCTACTATACCAATACAAATTAGGTATAATATCTTTGAAAAATATATATAAATTATAAAATTATTCTAGAAGGAGAATTTTACAATATTACCTCAAACACCTAAGTAAATAAATCGCGGTTTCACCGCGAATCCCTATTATTTTCAAAAATCCTTTCTTAGCGGATGCCTACGTCATAATAGCTATCTGTATGCCAAATTTTTGCCCGATCCGTCCAGTGGTTGAGCTGTGCGTTGATAGATCAGTCAGTCAGTCACCTTTTCCTTTTATATTATATGTATATACTTACAGAAGAAGAAGATATACAGATACAAGGTAAATATAATTGAGCAATTTCGAAAATTCTATGTTACATTGGGCGCCTCTTTACATATTATTCAATAAAAAATAATATGTATTTTGTTTAGTCTAGACGTCTGTAATAGATATGACATAGGTACTATAAGAACCGGAGCCATTTTATATCAGTCATGTTTCATTAGCTTATTTTATTATGATTTTATCCTACTTATCTAATATTATAAATGTGAAAGTTTGTGAGTGTGGGTGTTTGTTACTTCTTCACACTTTTTTTTACTTTGTATAGGCTTGTATTTGACCAAAATCTCACTATGGTAGGTGATGATGTGGCCGAAGGTGGTAAGCACAACAGGCCCGCGCCGACCCCCCACAGCGCCTGTGTGAGAAACCTATGAAACGCCTCTCTTTTTCACGAATCTTCATGTTTCAACTTTTTTTTTTTTCGATTGAATGATTGTTCAATTGTTTTGGCTCTCTCGTTCCTTAAAGTCGGGGAATCCCTGTGACCCCACCCCACTAGCGTCGCACGCATCGCATCGGGTTGCGTTCATAAACTCATTCAAACAAACTCACGGCGCGCGGCGGTTCTTTTGATTTTAACGCTGAGCTCGTAACTAATGTGAGCTAAAACCCAAACCGTAAAGTTAAACCACAAACGTGCATATTATCTTGGGAGACTTACAATAAGCGCAATATATATGTTCTGTTATTTACAAGGCATATGTTGCGCCTATTGTACCTACTTATCGATACTCCACTACAAAGAATATGTTGTTGTGTAAGTGTAACAAAAATAATTTCGATGGCGGCGCCCCTATTGTCTTGGCGCCTGGGGCGCTAGGCGTTAGGGGCGTTGCGGCCCTGAGCACACAAAGCCCAGAAGGAACTGGAGAAAAGTGCGAAAAAATAAGAAGGAAATATGCGAATGTTTGTGAGGATGGATGGATGTTTGTTACTCTTTCACGCAAAAACTACTGAACGGATTTGGATAAAATTTGGCACAGAGATAGATTATAGTCTGGAATAGCACATAGGCTACTTTTTATCCCGGGAAAACATAAGAACTCTCGAGACTGCAGGTGAAACCGCGGGGCGAAAGCTAGTTAGGTACACATATTTCCACCGTAAGGTATAAAAAACAGAAACAGAAAGATGTGTCTACGTATCAATTATACGATGTTTAAGTACCTAAAGTGCTCAGGATCCTTTGGAATTAAACATTATAACATAATAGCTTCCGCCTCGCAGCTTCACCCGCGTTCCCGAGGGATCTTATGTTTTTCCGGGATAGTATCGTATTCTATTGTGTGCCTTTAATCCAAATCCGTTACGTAGTTTTTGCGTGAGAGTAACAAATATCCATCCATCCATCCACACAAACTTTTGCATTTTTTTTATTATAGTAGGATTTGCAAGTACCTATACACGTTTATCAGTTATCTGGTTTCCATAATACAGTTACGGGAGTGACTGTACAAGCTCTAGGTTAATTTAGCATCAAATGGGCGTGTGTGAATACTAAATATACCTACTTACCCCAAGATATAAATTATTTTTATTAGAAATGGATAAGTATAGGTAAAATCCTAAATAATGTCCCAAGTCTGACACACAGTGGGTTGAAAGCTCTACGATGCCTCAGCGTTAAAGCAGTGGCAAGACTATACAAACAGAAAATTGTTACATGTTAGAGCCGAGAAGAAATGCACTAACAATCTCGCGCCAACATCTGCTTCGAGAGCACCCGCTTCCTCCATAGCTTCAGGAGCTGTATCATCTTCTGCGTTTTCATTCGACATCGTTATGGATTTTAATAAAACAACAATACAAATTATCACACAAGCGCTTGTGAGTAGCGAAATGTTGTCAACAATATGTAATGCGATTGTCAATTATTTTTTCATGCCAAAGCCTTTTCATTAATCTATTGCCAGCTAGTAATACTTATTGTAGACAAAGATTTGATTTTTCTCATTATTTATCGTTAATTTAACTCAAATTTCATAGTCAGTAACTTAGTTTAGGCTCGTTTCGACCGTTCGTATAATTCTCAATTATTTATCATAAGTTATTTCATTCCAAGGCGAGGCGAGGTTCTATATCTATAAATAATGAGGCTGTTCCCACATACTTATCTGACCATTTGTCGCACTTATCGAATTTACTGTAGGTTAGATAACGTTAATTCCAATTTTGGTTACCGGGCCAGTTTATGGCGCTGCAAATAGTCTTATTTTATTATTATTTACAGCGCCATCTAGCACATTTCATAAAAACTTCATCCAGCTGATAAATCCTGACAAGCGATAGGGTGCGTTCAGAAGTACTTAAAAAAACGATTACTGCGATCGTATTACTATTTCACATATGATTTTTTTTAAAGATTCTTACCATTTTTATTTAAAAAAATACGTTTCTAAATACTTGACATATTATGGTATATCAATGATGTATTTCATTGTTTTCTAAAATATTATAATTTGTATGACTCATCGATGGTAAAGCTTCCGAACGCTTACGCACTCTTGTAAAAGGGTGAGTGAACCGCCCGCCTCATTGTTATTTATTGCATTTGCCTCTAATAATACATTAATTAGCCGTTTTACGGACTCAGCGAGTGCAATAACATAGGTCGCGACAGCCATGCCAATGTGAGTAATACAAGAGGTGTGGCACGACGAGGCGCGTTGTTTCATCTGGTAACAGTGACTTTTGTAGCGTAAAAAATATTTTGCCTATCTCGCAAGATGACCGAATACAAATTGGTGGTGGTCGGCGCTGGAGGCGTCGGTAAATCTGCATTGACTATACAATTGATACAGAATCACTTTGTGGACGAATACGATCCGACGATAGAAGACTCGTATCGTAAGCAAGTGGTGATAGACGGAGAGACGTGTTTGTTAGATATATTGGACACGGCTGGTCAAGAGGAGTACTCGGCGATGAGGGACCAGTACATGCGAACGGGGGAGGGATTCTTGCTCGTGTTTGCAGTGAACAGTGCTAAGAGTTTCGAGGACATTGGCTCCTACAGGGAGCAGATCAAACGCGTGAAGGACGCGGAAGAAGTGCCAATGGTGTTAGTGGGGAACAAGTGTGATCTCCAAGCGTGGGCTGTCGACATGACACAGGCAAGAGAGGTGAGCTTTGTTTACATAACAACATTTGTCAAAACTATTGATTTGTGTGCTACAGGTACAAGCCAGTAGTCTAGCAGCTGTTCCATTAATTATTACAGATATTCCAAATTTGAAACTTGTAATACTTTTAAAATGTTCATTGAACCTGAAAATTGTCAATGGCCGGTGGTTGTAGGCTTCTACTTTTTTATTTAGATTGTTTATTGAAATTTCAAAGTTGCCAGTATGCTGTAACACATTACATTGGCCTAGTTACATAAATTCATGCACATCATCAGTGAAATTTTATATTGCTGTTGTTTAGTAATCAACTAATTTTGCTAGATACAATTTTTAGTATTATAAAATTTATAGAGAAACATTCATGTTTTTCTGTAAAATATGTTATTGTAGTTTTTTACTCAAGGTTTCTGTTGATAAAATTTTGATTATTGTCAGTAAAGCCTGGCGGCAATTCATTATATTTCTATTAACTATGTTAGAATAGGGGTAATGGCACAACATAGTAGGTAAAGAGTAATAGCAGACATAATTGCTGGCTCTGATGAACAAAAGCAACCTTCCAAACCATGTGTTAGTCTGACAATGAAGGCCTATATAAATTAATAAAATATTTCATTTCATATATTGTTACTGATCTGGCCCTAGTTACCTACAGTTATGGACTTAGGTCTGTAAAAAACATTAATCAGTTCAAGTTAAGATTGATATTTTTATTCAATTCTTGGACCTCTGATTTAAGGTTTACTTTAGATGAACACAGTCTATTCTTGAAGTATATCTGATATCCCACAGACAGAATTTTATTTTATTGAGCCAAAATCTTCTGAATCTTTACTTTTCAAATCACTGTTTTGAAGTGGATACAAAATGTCTCTCAATTATTTTTGCAGCCTCGCAGTATGTGAAATAAGTTTTGACCATAACTGCTTCATAATTTCTCCAACTGTTTTAATATAACAAGCAAAAAGTTTGTTAGTAAAACTACCAAATGTATTATGACGAAAATTAAAATAAAATTGTAAGTGGGTGGAAGAAGTTGACAGTGAAAGTGGAATGGGTCCCACCTGCTAAGACAAAATAGTTTGGTACCATTTTATATTCTGTTTGTGAATCTTAATCTATATCTTGCACCTTTAAATAAATATAATTTTCCTTTAATAATTCAATCTGTATTGTTAGAATCATAAAAAAAATTACAGAGTTTGTTTTTGTTATTTTTCCTTTTGCTTTATGATGATATACATCCTACACTGAGATTGTAAAATGATTGTGTAACTAGTTAGTAGGACAAAATAGCTGATCTATTAATAACAAACAAGGAATGCTTCAACACATAAATAGTAATTGAATAATTTATTTTAATACATAATTTACTTTACATAAATTACTCATTGTGTCAATTGAGCCAGTGACTACATCTGCTCAGTTACTGGAACACAGGGAATGTGATTACATGTATTACTCATTCATTCATTTATAATTAAACTGCATCCATACTACTCCATACTCTATCTATACTAATAAAGAAGCTTGTCCTGACTGACTGACTGATCGATCAACGCCCAGCCTAAACCGCTGGGGTTAGGAACATAAAATTTTGTACACAAATTACATAGGCATCCACTAAGAAAGTATCTTTCAAAATTCAACCCCTAAGGAGGTAAAATAGGGGATGTTCGATTGTAAGAAACTTTGTCAGTTTTAAACATAAATCCATGAAATTTCGTATTTAGGTATATACCTAGTTAAAAATAAAAAATAGGTGTTTCAGGGTTTTTTGAAAATCACCCCATAAGTGGCAAAGTTTGTATGGGAATCATTATTTTTCTGGTCAGATTTATTCGAAACTTGGTATTAATATTCTTCTACATAAATAATGAAATAACTATGTCAGCGTTATTTGAAAATCCATTCCCTAAGGGGGTTAAAAGGGGTGCAAAAGTTATATGGAACGACAATTTTTGGAATGAGTAAGGAGGTACAGTTTGTAGGGATTGAGGCTTCTTTTTATAACATAGGGTTAAAGATTAATTAATTAATAAAGTATTTTCTGAAATTCACCCCCTAAGGGGGTAAAATAGGGGTTGTACGTTTGTATGAAAATACTTTATTTTTGAGATGTTTCCATACAAATTGGTATTTGGGCTCCTGGCTAAAAACTAAGTTTTTTTTGTAGTATTTATGGAAATTCAACCCCTAAGGAGTGAAAATGTGGATTGTATAATGACACATCAAGTTGACGCATCTATATCTTAGGAACTAACATAAAATTTGGCAAGCAGGTTTTTTATAGGATGCGTATAGGAAAGAGATTTCCGAAATTAATCCCCTAAGGGGGGTAAAAGGAGAAATACAGTTTGACTGTAATTATTTAGTGGAAAGTAATTGGAATTCCTATCTTGGTGTAAATATTGCTCGAAGCAGTTTATGAGTAGTGTATTTCAAGGTTTTGTAGAATTAACCGCTGAGTGGGTGGAATTGGGAATTAATCTTTATATGAAAAAATAGTACACTGGCCGATTGTCTCGAAACTTGGTGTAAATACATAATGCCATACTGTATCATTACACCCTTATGGGTGGATCTACTAAGACAGGAAATTCTAAAATTCGACTCTTAAGTAAACGGGGGAAATATAGTTTGTAAGTAACTTTTTTGTGCGAATCTTGCGTAAATGTTATTCGGAGCAGCTTATTATAATAGTTATTATTATTATATCTCTCTTTTCACCCGAAAAGGTGCAAAAGTTTGTATGTGAAAACATTTTTTTCATGGTATGCAGAAGTTAGGGTGATACACTTTGTGTGTACGGATTAAGGGTTCTTATAATAACGTAGGGATGTACTAAGAAAGGATTTTTTGAATTTCAAATCCTGAGAGGGTAAAATAAGGGATCGCGGGTGTAACCGCGGGGCGGAAAGCTAGTCTATACTAAAAAATATTATTTTAACATAACAAATATTTTAATGCAAAGGTAACTCTGATCGTTTCAGCAGTTTAGGCGTGAAAAACAGACAGTTACTTTCTCATTTATAATAAATAATACTAGCTTCCTGTGGGATCTCATGTTTTCCTGGGATAAAAAGTAAAGTTAATCCAGGGTGTCAGCTACCTCCATATCAAATTTCATCGAAATTGGTCCAGCCGTTTGAGTGTGAAAAGTAACATACATACACACTCACAAACTTTCGCATTTATAATATTAGTGTAATAAGTATCGATTAGTTAGGATGATACAAAATCCACAAATATGTAGTATTTAAACGTGATATGTATCTTGATGCCAATTAAGAATTTTTACCTTTTATTAACAATACAGGTGACAGAAATAGAGTATCGTTAAATATATGTGTAGGTGAGGGTGTGTATGTATATGTGAGGATGTAAATGTGTCCTATCTAATATTATAAAAGCAAATGTGAGTTTCTTTGTTTGTTACCTTTTCACCGCTGAACCGATCGTGCTTAAATTTAGTATGCAGATAGACTATGGCTTGGAGACGGACATGGGCTACTTTTTTCTCGGGAACGCGAGTGAAACCGCGGGGCACAGCCAGTATGTAATAACTACTAATCAGATAAATGACAAGATATACATAAGATTTTCAAACTTGAGGGTGGGACCCAGGCTGGCAGGGACTAAGTAAAGCAAAGTACACTACCACCGTGCTATGGTCTCCTTACGATGTTTTCCTTCACCAGAAGCTCAAGCTCATAGAACATCGTCACTACCACTGAGTTATTCTTAACTTAAACTTAATTAATTGTTAATTACAGGTGGCGCGGAGTTACGGAGTACCATTTGTTGAGACATCAGCTAAAACCCGCATGGGGGTCGACGACGCCTTCTACACGCTAGTCCGCGAGATCCGCAAGGACAAGGAAAGCCGAGGCAAGAAGTATAGGAGAGGGAATAAACTAGGATCAGGACGCAAATTCAAGTGCACATTACTGTAATTTGGTACATAATTTTAGTATTCGATATTAATGGATATTTCCCTAACTAGATGTTTATTAAAAAATATACGTTGAGTGTCACAGCGACTGTCTCAGTTAATCAGTGTACTTGTAATCTTTAATATAGATATGGTGTTAGTTGTCTATGATACAAATAGTTAATACTGAATTGAACTTTAACTCAAGTATATAAGTATTGTTTTTAGTCACTGTCTTTATTGTTGGTAACTTACATTCTCTTTGAAACATTGCTTATTATAGTACCATAATTACTTGCCAATTTACACCGACAAACAGCGTGACACTATGCAAATTTGTAGTTTTTTTTTTTTATACAAATAAGAGAAATATCCATAAATATTACTCAATAATGTAGTATTGAGGCAGTTACTCTTCTACAGCTAAATCTTAAACACTTTTGTACAGTGTAGTCCGAATCAGTATGAAATTATTGTGCTTTTTATATGGAACAATTCTTTGAAAGTTCGATTTGTATTTGAGGGTTGTGTGAGAGATGTGTGGTGGGAAATAATAATAATTATATCCAATATGTTGTTGGCTCCATCACTATAATTTATGGACCTTTGCTTTGAGACGACTACACATATAAAAAAAGTCATTATAATTGTGTCATTGAAATGTCATTTTTGACTTTAACATGTTGTAAATACAATCGTAGAAAATACGCCACGCGCATTTGGTAGACTTTGTTCCAGATTGTGACTTTCCTTGTACAGACAGACCCACCAACTTATCTGCAGAGTCTAGAGAGGTGCCAACATCGATAATTAATTTTGCTCAACTCTATGGATAAGTTGGAAATCTGCCCCTTCTTACTCTTATTACCAACAAGTAATTAAAAGTTGGTACCTACTTAATGTATTTTCTGCAAAGAAAACCATTGACTGTTCGTATAGATTGAACATATTGAATTATAATTAAACAGTTAAAAATAAATTAAAAATCATTAATTGCTAATGCTACTATTTTGACTAAAAATACATTTATTGTATATTTATGATACTGCAACACTGTTGGCTTACTAAAATAATTATTGTATTTATTAGGACAAATATTATTCACAAAAAAGAAAACAGGCAGTCATGGGGACTGCCGATAGAAGTGAAAACTATTAGCATGAGCATGTCGGTGACGCGAACCTATAAGTTTTTCCCCTCCAAAAACGCTCAACGCGGCTAAAGAAGTTTTCACTTCAATTAATACAGAATTTATATGAAAAAGCCTTTGTTACTTGCATATCAAGAGAAATCACTTAGAAGTATTGAACGCGTGTCAATTTGGCGTTTAATACTCAATCCTATGGCATCAATCTCAAGGTGCTATTATGAATAATAGTGCCTTTGCAGTAGTTGCCCGATTTGTGAGAGCATTTTTTTATTTATTTGACTACTTAATCCAACTCACGAAGATACTTTTATTGCCAAATCATAATAGACCTAAAACACATGTAGTTTAGAGTTGAAGATTGCGTATATCTCGGCAGTACCGATATTTTGATGATCAGTATCTTCGTTTCTTCAGATATAATATCATGTCTTAAAGGTATGTTTACGAGATGTCACAAGATATACTATGCGCGCTGTGTCGTTTATATGCGCTGGGTCGAAATGTGCCTATTTCCGAACGCGTCCAATAAGATCAATGACATATTTGAGTATCCAAACAGTTCTACATATTCAACACAGATGGCGCTGTTTTAAAACCAAGAAGAACTTAAATCGCGATATAGATATTATCCATTAATTAATTTAATCGTTTTTTGATCGGAAATGCATAATGTTCGTGTAAATTCGTTCGTTAGATACATAATATTATGCCGTTATTAAATGTACTATTCTGATTAGTGATAAGCTTACACTGAAGACTATTAACTAATAAATAATAATGTAGATAGTATTGAAAAAATTGAGGGAAATGCTTAACTTTAAAAAAAAAAACCTTTAACAGGTATAATCATTCAACTACAATTTCAATTATGATGCAAAATAATATCTTTGTAAATAAATAATTATATAATGCAAGATTTTTACTTCACTGCTCGGCTTGACAACACATTTGTATTGTAATGTAATATATCCAGATTTATAGCAGACAAAATATACATTTTACATATCATTTATCATTTTGTTTATTGACTTACTAATTCAAAGTAAAGTATTATATTATATGGTAAGAGAAAATTGCCCATCGACAAAAATGTGTATTTAATCAAAATTATTATAAAAAATATATATCTTCGAGTTTGTTGTTAATTTAGTAAATAGTTGTAATTTAAACAACACTGTTGAATGTTTTCTACTATAACAAATTATACTTACAATTAGATCTAAAAATTACTACCAATTTCTCATGTGGCAACATTTGATACGTGCTTTATCCACTGCTTATTCGATTTGGACGCGTTGATTTATAAATCGGCAAACCAAACACAGAGCATTGTATTTTTTAATATCTATATATTTCTTTTATGTATTGTTTGCCCGGACCTCAATCAATAGGTATATTAAAACCTAACATTTTATTATTTACAGCTAATATAGTGTATACCTAACCACTACAATATTTTATAATCTTGTTATTATTTATCACGCGAGAATAAACTTCAGTCTTGCAGAATAGTGATTTCCAATAGACATTTTTGAACTTTATTACCATTGTGAAACATCTGCTTAGTATCAAATGTAGTTAAATTTATAGGATAATAATGCAATTTACTTTACTACATCTGTTTTATGATACCTACTTATGTAACTGCTTAACATTGGTTCAATCGGATATTTTCGTATATATTTAGATTTTTTATCGATTAGAGATAGTATTCGTCTTTACTCGTGATGAAATAACTTTAAAGTCAATGATTTGTAAACGCTTTTCATTTGTACTTTAGCCGACGAATTAATCAAACTATATCAATTCGTTTCCTAATGGGAATACCCTAATATGTAACTGTTTTTGACTTATTTGACATGATTATATAGAGTTAATCATCTATGATGAGTATTGCATCTTCCTTGGTCAGGATAATAATTACCATTTTCTAGACAAGTGTACAATGAATTATTTAAACGAATTATTTTATTTATCAAAGTCTTCATTTTTTTATATTACGACCGGTTTCTGTAGTAATTAAGTTAGTATTAAATTATTAGTTGTTAGTTTTTATGTACTTTACAGTAGGTATATGGGTGTTGTACGAAAATACACTAAGTAGTCAATACGTTCTTATGTTTTCTAAACTATGAGATACTTTACCTCTAGTGTATTTTTGTACCTACCTGTATCAGTTTACTTACGAACGAAGTCAAATATAAGCTGCCATTAAAGTCAGCCAGAAATATTTTGCCATGAATTATATTACCCCACTTTTTAGCCATAATTTTGTGTTTTTAAAAGCATACACATTATTTACACAAGAAATCAACGCTACTGTATTTTAACGATGAAATCTGTAATATTTTTATGATAAGTAAAAAATATAAATTTCCATGCTAGTGCACAATTTTGTTGGAAATAGTTGGTATTTTATCTATAAATAATTCTGTAACAATAGCACAAGAATGTGTGCTAATTGAAATAAATAAAATTGATCAGATGATGCGTTTAATTTATCTAATTTATAATACAACAATTACAATATTTTACAATAAAAACAAGAACAAAAAATACACATCTTAATTTAAAACTATTTACAAAAAGAAAAGCTGATCTAAATCGCTGCCAGTTGGTAGTGTGCCCAGAACGCTAGCGGCATTGCCACGCTGTATGGCGATGCTAATCCTCTGGCCGAGGTACTAATAATAATAATTATTATCATAATATATAATACAACATCAAAGAACCCCTGAAGGTCAGAGACATACAAAGACGCTACATACAAGATAATGGTATCTCTAACTATTGCTATTTATTGTCTCTAAAAATCGGTTTACTTTTATGGGAATATTCACAAGTATTATTATATTTTTATGTCTGTAATGTAGTTATCTATTTTACATAGACTGGTATTTCGCCTATTACATAAATTTTTATATCAAATTAATCAGTCCAACAATTTGCAGAGAATCTTGGTTTTGTCTATATAAATATTTGGTACTAGCTTTCATAGTACTATTATTTCGTGGTAGTAATTTTATTCATCACATCGAACCACTAAATGGCTGTCTGGTCTGCTGTCACTGTCACTCACTTGTCATAGTCAGACGTCATCACATTACAAATTTTGTAAATACCTACTAAAAATACCAGCGATATTCGGAAAATAAATACGAATTTATTGAAGCTTAAAAATAAAATAATGGAAGCAAAGGACGTGTGTGTGGAAATAGAAAATGATGATTTCTATAGTAAATTCCTTGATGATACAATAAGACCGTTGGTTAGCGAGAATATATCGGTTACCGATCAAGTGAGTAAACTCACACTGGGTATCGAAAAACTCGGCAAAAGTTTGGAGAAGCAAGTGTTGGCTAAGCACAACGATTTATTAACACAGGCAAGTCATATATCCGACTTAGAAATCACTTTAGAGTCAGTACAAGCGCAAGTGCAGAGTTTGCTACGCGGCGCCGAAAAACTTAAGGACCGCGTTCACACCCCGTACTTTGCTTTGGAAAATCAAACACTAATGCTTGAAAGAGTCCAAACAACCTGTAATTTACTTAGACACACGTCCAAAATATTGACCTTGTGGAATAAACTGAATGGAATCAAAGATAACCCATCTAAAGAAGCAATTATTCTTTTCGAATTGAATGAGCTAATTAGCGACTACGATTTTGATGGAATCATTATATTGGAAGAGGTGTTGAAAGCTGTGGATTCTAGAAGAAAGGAGTTGTTGAATGATTCAACAGTATTACTACAATCAAGCTTATTAAACAAAGATAAAGTTAAACTCCTGCAATGTTTCAAGGTGTTTCATAATTTACAATGCACTGAGGAGCAGATAAAGAACACAGTAAATAGCATACTAAGTGACTTGAAAAAGGAAATAAGTGTGGCTTTAAATGTTCAGATGGTATCAATTGAAGTGAAGAAATCAAGCTCGGGAAGAATTGCTCCTGGCAAAGCAAATATCATGAATGCACAAGACTTTAAAATAAAACTTTGGGATAACATAGAAAAACTGTTCAAGACTGACATGTACAATAGTTGCACTAAGGTCATCATGTTGCAGAATGTTGTCAATGAACTCCATGCTATTGGAAACTTCAGGAATATTGCCAAAAAATTCTGGTCTGACTTATCCTTGGTCTTCAGTAGTGAATTAGAAAAGAGTTCTTTAACTGTCAACCAAGCAGTTGAGATTGACTTCCCAAAACTCCTCAAGTGCTTTAATGACTTACTTTCACGCCTTAAATGTAAGGATCTTGAGATGAACCGTTCATGTCTGACCAAATGGGAGAACTCTTTCCTATCCAAATCCTTGGGTAAATTACTGGAGCCTGTCAGGAGCATGTGGCATTTGAGCCAAGTACCTAATATGGATCAAATTGATAGTGCAATAAGAGTTATAGCTGAGGCATTGAGCATTTCCCTTGGTGATAAGCAACTGAGCATAAGTTTGGCCAACAGTGTGGCCAAGTCAATAAAACAAATGAATGTAGAAGCTGAGCAGAGAATATCAATGGACAGTGATGTGGGTCAGATTATAGAATCCCCAACAAGTTCACAACAGAAGAACGCTGACCTCTGCAACTCTTTGTACTATTTCACATCACAAATTAAGAGAGTACTTGTCAATATGAATTCCATGTTACCACCAGAAAGCATACAGATAGTCCAGAACAGCCTCAAAGACATCTCTAGTATGCCTGTTTTACAATTATTTGCTGATTCAATCAAAAACTCCCTGTTCATCATTTTGATTACAATGCATGATGAACCAGATTTGATAAGAGCTGACGACCCAACTGGTAAAACCTTATCATGCTCACCATACATGAAAGAGCTACAACAATTCGTCTCCAGATGCAAAGACAACTATTTATCCATGTTCAATGAAAAACCAACTCTTCATGAATGCTGCAGTAACATAGCCAGATCTTGTATTGAAAGGTTTATCAACCACATTTGTAATGTAAGACCATTAAGTAAATATGGTAGAATTAAGTTGCAAATTGATTGTAAACAATTAGAGAATGCTTTATCACCTTTGGTCAGTGATATGACAGAATTGGGTGATCATTACAGGCAGTTGAAAGCTCTTCACCTCCTATTGGATAAAACTCCACAGGAAGTTGCTAAAAGTCAGTTGGAAGGGGCATGTTTGCCATATTCTCTGGTGATGATGTTTTTATTTTCTTATGCCGGACATCAGTTGCTAGCTGCACACACATGCGCTGGATGGAATGTTCATAAGCTGATGCAATGGTTGGATTCCCATAAAAATGAACGAGAGAGATTGGAGTTTGTTGCCGGGGCATTACAGAGGTACCAGAATCATGTGAGACAAAACCAGATTGCTACTTATGATGAGGTATATCCAGTGTTGGTGCAATTGCTTGAAGATGGTAGAAAAGCATTGAAAAAGTAGTTAATTAATGTATTCTATAGTTGTTAAGAAATTAAACAATATAATTATATGGTTAAAATATTTATTAAGAAATAAAATCTGTTAAAAGTAATATCTTGTCTTCCGTTCCACTTCTCAGTGAATGTTAAATAAATGCCGACGATGTGATGTCGTCGTAGTCCGCGATCTGACGCAGGAAAACCATTTATTTAATTCACTCCAAGGCACCCAAACTTCTCTATAAAATTGTAAAAAGTTTATATCAAGTTCAATACACGCTGATATTTTGATGTGACCCTTCCTGGCAGTAGTATACAAATCTGTGATCTAAAAGGTCCTGCCATGAAGGATCACAATCGTTAATGTATTGAGAAATTAAGAGCATTCTATATCTTCTATAGAATCGTAATAATTTTGAGTTTATATTTTGTGTAATTGTTTTTGATATATTTATACTTACTGGGTGATTTTTTGTCACTGGCAATACTTGCTGGGGTGCAAGTACTCATCAATATGAATAACTTTTATCATGGGACTAACTGTGAAATTACGAAAAAAAATATCTGTTCCATACAGTTCAATACTTACGAAATCAAAATGTATGAAGCAATTGTTTTATTTTACGCGATATCAGAGTTGGTCCCATAAAAACCTCCTTTTTTGAAGTCGGATAATAAAACTTCTTCATATTGACGAGTACTTCCACGCTTGTAAGTATAGCCAGTGACAAAAAAATCAATTTGTATTGTTCATAATGGATTAAGTACTTAAAAAAATATGATTATTCTTGTCTCGTCAAAAATAAACGAGTATCAACACTTTGATGTGTTATAAGGTTGATTTTTGCATACTGACCTTCCTTAGTGGTTGGCTACATATTTATTTGTTTATTTTATTTATATATTATCATCTTATCAATACATATAAAACGAAAAGTCCTGAATCAACAACACCATGCCGTTTGGATTGGGCCTTGGAATTAGAAAGCTGAAACTTTACTCCTTTTTGTATAGACATGCAGTAGTTGACTGCAAAATACCATAAGGGTACTTTTTTGATGTAGACATGGAATTCATAAGAGGA
This sequence comes from Tetheella fluctuosa, assembly GCA_951216915.1. Taxonomy (NCBI): domain Eukaryota; kingdom Metazoa; phylum Arthropoda; class Insecta; order Lepidoptera; family Drepanidae; genus Tetheella; species Tetheella fluctuosa. The sequence continues at coordinate 10,186,507 of OX578229.1, read as the reverse complement.
TACCGCGAACAAAAGTAACTAACAACAAAGCTAAAAAAACTAAATTTATTTACCATAACAACTTACCATTAATTAATACAATTACTTACATAAATATATCTTACTACATAACAAACACTGAACGACAATAATGTACAATTTCTACATGCCTACATTACATTACTATGTAATTAAGTCTTGGTAAAATGCGATTTATTATAATACAAACATAATTGGATTCAGAATAGCCTACATATTTGAGCTGTAGTGTAAAAACACACAGATTGGAGTGTAAATTTGTCAATTTACACTCTAGTAATTCCGGTTGGATGTCTCGCAATATTCAAATCGGAAATGTGTGCATTAACATGGCAAGACAGATACATTACTTTTTACAAAAAAAATAAGGGCTGTTCATGGAGTTTTTGGAATCGATTCGACGCTGACTTAAATTGCCGCCATTTTTTCTTTATTTTTTTTTTCAAGTTCTGCCTTGATAATGATAATAAATAGTACCTATGCTATTGATTGTTATTGTATATTTCCCATTAATATCGCCAATTGCAATAAAAACATAACTAATGAGGAGATCTCTAAATGTCAACAACTTTTGTTTTTTTTTTTCTCAGAGAGTTAGCGTTTCAACCGATGGTAAATGGCTACCGCTTATGGACATTGGCTAGCAATACCAGGGAGATTGCAAATGTGTTGCCGATGTTACGGGCCGGTTGGCGTGGTTGGTAAGATACCCTATCTATCACGCCGCAGGTCGTGGGTTCGATTCCCACTCAGGACAAACATTTGTGTGCATGAACATGTCTGTTTGTCCTGTGTCTGGGTGTAATTATCTATATATGTATGTATTTACAAAAGAAAAGTAGTATATGTAGTATAGCAGTTATCTGGCTTCCATAGTACAAGCTCTACTTAGTTTGGAGTTAGATGGCCGTGTGTGAGGAATAATGTCCCAGAATATTTATTTAATTAATTCGTTTCTCGAACCACCTTGTAAATTTTCAATATTGTATGAAAATATAATCACTGGTGTTTTCTATAATTTACGTACAACTCTAAAACTAAACTAACAAACTATACAAAACAATCACTGCTCAATGTAGTTCCAAACACAATCTACACTACAGGGTGATATTGAAGTGAGCATAACTTGCAGGGGTCGAAGTACTCACCAATATGTACAACTTTTACTATGGCACTAACTGTGTAATCACGAAAAAATAGTTGTTCCATACAAATGTTCAATACTTACGCGACCAAATTGTATTTATTTTACGCAATATCAGAGTTAGTCACATAGCGAAAGTTGTTCATATTGATGAGTACTATCACCCAAGTAATACCAACGACTTCAAAATCACCTGTATACAGTCCAAATTCGTCCAACAACATCCACCATTCCACCAACTACAAATAAAATAAAACTCTAGCGCAAGGGTATATAAAGTCCAAATTGGAAGAATGTTAAACCTGTTCTTGTTCAAAAGCCACTTTGAACACTTCGTCGTAAGTGTTGACAAAGTGGATGTCCATGTTCTCTTTGATGAAGGATGGCAAGTCTTCGTAGTCTCTTCGGTTCTCCTCTGGTAGTATGACGTGGGTCACTCCAACGCGTTTGGCCTGCAAATGAGTAAAATTATGCATCTGATTTGGTTGACTGAGGCCATGGGGACAAGATGGCTGGCGAAAGTTGTATTCGATAGAAAAATAACTTCATTTGTATGTTATTGACATGTGAAAAGGGATGTTAAAATTCTGTCAGAGATAGGAAAGGTAGCGGAAATGTCGATAACCTCTAGAAATTTGCCAAAAAATGTGTTACGAAAACCAAATCTTTTTTCTGCAGCTAATTTTAATGTATGTATGTAAAGGACCTTTTTACTTGACTATTTAGGTAGTGTAGTGTAGTGCAGTACAGTATTTAGGTAGTGTAATGTGGTGTAGGTAGTGTAGTGTAATGTAAAGGTAGTGTAGTGTAATGTAAAGGTAGTGTAGTGTAATGTAAAGGTAGTGTAGTGTAATGTAATGTAAAGGTAGTGTAGGGTAATGTAAAGGTAGTATGACGTGGGTCACTCCAACGCGTTTGGCCTGCAAATGAGTAAAATTATGCATCTGATTTGGTTGACTGAGGCCATGGGGACAAGATGGCTGACGAAAGTTGTATTCGATAGAAAAATAACTTCATTTGTATGTTATTGACATGTGAAAAGGGATGTTAAAATTCTGTCAGAGATAGGAAAGGTAGCGGAAATGTCGATAACCTCTAGAAATTTGCCAAAAAATGTGTTACGAAAACCAAATCTTTTTTCTGCAGCTAATTTTAATGTATGTATGTAAAGGACCTTTTTACTTGACTATTTAGGTAGTGTAGTGTAGGTAGTGTAGTGTAGTGCAGTACAGTATTTAGGTAGTGTAATGTGGTGTAGGTAGTGTAGTGTAATGTAATGTAAAGGTAGTGTAGGGTAATGTAAAGGTAGTGTAGTGTAATGTAAAGGTAGTGTAGTGTAATGTAAAGGTAGTGTAGTGTAATGTAAAGGTAGTGTAGTGGTAGTGGTAGGTTAGGTACCGCAATGATCTTCTCCTTGATCCCCCCGACGGGCAGCACGCGGCCGGTGAGCGAGATCTCGCCGGTCATGGCGAGGTCGTCCCTGGTGGCGCGGCGCAGCGCCAGCGACACCAGCGCCGTGGTGATGGTGCAGCCCGCCGACGGGCCGTCCTTGGGCGTCGCGCCCTCCGGCACGTGCAGGTGCAGGTGGCTGCAGGGGGGAGAGGGGGTGAGGGGGGGGGGACGGAATAATAATTAATTTGCTTGTTTGCCGCCTTAGTGGTATAAAAAAAAGATACAATTTCCAACTATGTTAATAGCATAAAGACCTACTTTAAGATCGGAAAATGCAGAAACATTATCTATTTTTAATACCTTACCTAGTATTTAAAAAGTTATTCTCCGGGTAGTACGTAGCGAGATAGTTCCTGGCGACGGTGAGGGCTATCCTGGCGGACTCCTTCATGACGTCACCAAGGTGGCCCGTCAGCTCCATCGACCCGAACGGAGACTTCTCATCCTGCAGCGTGCTCCTTAGTGCTGTCTCTATGAACAGAGTGCTGCCACCTGGTGGAGACGAACGGTTTAAAACATACGCCCAACTAATCTTCTTATCGTGTATATGTCACCGTAAAATTGTACCGTTAGATTATAATCTATCTCGCGACATTGTAAACTGTCAAAAGATATTGCTTACAATTTAACATATTTTTTTCGGTAGATCTAGATAGATAAGACCAGTTTTGATGCTATTTTTTCAAGATGACTTCAAGAGGCTTTTACTTGGATTACGATGGATATTTGTTACTCAATCACTCCAGAACGGCTGAACGGACCTGAATGAAATTTGCCACAGAGATAAATTATAGTCTGAAATATCACATAATACTTTATCCTGGGAAAACATAAGATCCCTCGGGAATCGCGGGGCGGAAGCAAGTAATAAATATGCCAAACAACCTCTAATTGTGAGGTACAGTACATACCCATGGCAGTCCACGCGAGCCCCATGACTACCCCGGGCGGCGTGACGTCATACATGCGGTCGTGCTTGAAGGTCGGCTTCCCGACCAGCTCCGACAGGTTGCTCTCCGTCACTGACATCGTCTCCGTCTCCTGCTTCACTATCTTGTACGCTACTTTTCGAGCTATCTGTTTACAGGATTAGTTATTAAAATTCTCAGTGTTATAAAGGGCTGGGTTTGTTTTTTGTTTAAATACGCTAATCTCTGGAACTACCAGTCGTATTACAGCATATACAGCAAAGGAAAGACATTGGATTCATCGTCTTTTTCTAGAACGGCACACAAAAGGCTTATTTCATACATATTTTAATTACTGTATTCTGAAGATATATCCCAAATTGTTACGGCTTTCAATTTCCCGAATAAATTTCTCCATATCAAAAATCATTACGTGAAAGTTCTGGAACACAAAATACATTTGAGTGTGTGTTTGACTTATGTTCGACTGGCTGCCTAGTGCGCGGGGGGCCTTAGACTGATGCTAGTTGGTACCTTCTCAATATGTTTCTGCAGGTTCCTGACGCCGCTCTCCCGGCAGTAGGACTTGATGAGGGAGTGCAGCGACTCCGGCGTCAGCTGCAGCTGCCGCTCCGAGAGGCCGCAGTTGTTGCGGGCCGTCGGCACCAAGTACTGTTGGGCTATCGCTAATTTCTCTTCTGCTATGTAACCTGGAATATTAAAAGTTTATATGTATGGATGTTTGTTACTCAATCACGTATTAGCTGAATGGAATTAGATGGAATTTGCCACATATATAGATCCCTGGTATAACATATGGGGTGCTTTTTATCTTGGGAAAACATAAGATCCCTCGGGAACGTGGGTGGTACCGCAGGGCAGAAGGTAGTATTTAAATAAAATTAAATATTTATTCATTTAAATAGATCTGCCCAGACATTTATGAATAGTAATAATAAAATAAATAAATAATTTTGCTGAGAAGAGCCAACAATTACTCTTTTCAAAAAGTGATAATAGTTAAGATCCTAATTAGTTAGTCGGGATTCCTTCCTCTCATATCTTCTCTCATTCCTTCTTACTCATATGGCTTCCTAATTCCTTTACTGGGCGGGAATCGAACCAACGACCTGTAACCTGACAGCCTGTATACCTAACATGATTACTGAGCCATCAAACATGGTCAAAGACTTACCGGACATATCAATGAGCTCCATCCGATCCCTCAACGGCTCGGGTATATGTTCAATCACATTAGCAGTACAGATGAACAGCACTTTGGACAGGTCTATGGGCACGTCCAGGTAGTGGTCCAGGAAGTTGGCATTCTGTTCAGGGTCCAGCAGTTCCAGGAGGGCTGATGATGGGTCGCCGTGGACGCCTCTGGGATGGGAATAATGTTATCATTCAAATATAAAAAAATAATATAATATTTAAGGCGATGATAGCTCAGTGGTAGTGACGTCGGACGCCGCGGCGAAGGTCGTCGGTTCGAATCCTACAATGAGCTTGAGCTTTCGGTGAAGGAAAACATCGTGAGGAAACCATAGCACGGTGGTAGGGTACTTTGTAGTACCCGCCTGGCTGGCTACCACCCTCAAGTTGAAATAATATGTTGTCTTCTTTTTATTTCCATACTCGTAAGCATGTTAAATTTAAAGTGTGTGGCAAATAAATATTGTTTCTTCCTTTCTTTTTGATATACAGGTTGAAAAAATGGTGAGCGGTGGAGGGAAAGTACCTTAAATATTAATGCTAGCAAATTTTACTCAAAGGAAACATAATTTTATTTAAAAAAAACTAGATGTCCCAGTGAAATTTGTACCACATTCACCGCATTGATTTTTCGGCTTTTCCTTTGGGTTTTTTTAACCACCCTATACTAATTACTAATCTATACTAATATTATAAAGCTGAAGAGTTTGTTTGAACGCGCTAATCTCAGGAACTACTGGTTCGATTTGAAAAATTCTTTCAGTGTTAGATAGCCCATTTATCGAGGAAGACTAATAGGCTACTTTTTTTCCCGGGAAAACACAATATCCCTCGGGAACGCGGGTGAAACCGCGGGGCGGAAGCTATTAGAACTAATAAAACAAAAAAATCTATCTAATTGGTTAAACCGTTTTTGAGTTTTATCGAGACTAACGAACAGTTTTTTTTTTACATATATATATAGATAAGTAAAAATGTAACAACCACCACATACTATTAGTTGGGCTGTCTGCCTGCTTATCAACACACTGACATAAAAAAAGTAAGAAAAAAAAAAGAACTTACTTGCCAATTTTATCAACTTCATCAATCAACACCAGTGGGTTCTCTGTACCAGTTTTCTTGAGACACTGCACTAGTTTCCCGGGCATGGCTCCCACGTATGTTCGTCTGTGTCCTTTGATCTCCGCAACGTCTGTCATACCGCCCACGGAGAAACGGAAGTATTGTCTGTTGAGCGCGCGGGCTATTGAGCGAGCTGAAATGAGCATTAATATAAAATATAAAATAAATATTCTGTGACATTATTCCTCACACACGGCCATCTGACCCCAAACTAAGCAGAGCTTGTACTATGGAAGCCAGATAACTGATATACTACATATACTACTTTTCTTTTGTAAATACATACATATATAGATAATTACACCCTGACATAGGACAAACAGACATGTTCATGCACACAAATGTGTTTCTTACCAACCACGCCAACCGGAATAGAGTTTATTTTTGGATGATAGAAAAATTGATTGAAATTAATTGGACGGAGTATCAACAAGTACTAAAAGTAGTAAAAAAAATAAAAAGCATGGAACCAAAATCTTACCTATACTAGTTTTACCAACCCCGGGTGGTCCATGGAAACATAGGATCTTGCCCTGGGTGCTGCCCTTAAGCTGCGAGACGGCTATGAACTCCAGGATCCTCTTCTTGATGTCCTCCATGCCGTAGTGGTCCTCGTCGAGGATCACCTGCGCGTCCTCGAGCTTCAGGTTCTCCGAGGAGGTCTTGCCCCACGGCAGCGCGGTCAGCCAGTCCAGGTAGCACCGGGTCACACTGGGGTATTCATTCTTTTGTTGTCAATTCGGATTTGTTGAAGAAATAAATCCCACTACCGGTCTTATTGGAGATCTTTAGGGGAGGCCTATGTCCAGCAGTGGACGTCTTGCGGCTGAGATGATGAATCATTGAGTGGAAATAAATTATTGAAAATATTTTTACTAGATTCCGCCGCGCGGTTTCACCCGCGTTCCCGTGCGATCTTATGTTTTCCCGGGATAAAAAGTAGCCTATGTTCTTCTCCGTATCATAGGCTATCTGCATACCAAATTTCATCGCGATCGGTAACAAACAAACAAACAAACTCACTTTCGCATTTATGATATTAGTTAGGATTCAATACTTACTTGAATTCCGAGCTATGACTCTCCAGGAAGTTAAGTTTGTTAAGTTCTTCATCAATAACAGTCTGGACAGTCTGAGGCACTTGCTTGTTAGCCAAACGTTCCCTGAACTTGTCGCCTATAGCGTCCTTATCGTCCTTCTCTAGGCCGAGCTCCTTTTTTATTACCTGTTAAAATAAAGTTTAATATACTGTTTACTACAGTTATTCTTGAATCTATATGTAGCTCTACAGGTAGCTCATTATATTGAAGATAGGGATGTTTGGAAATAGTTTCACTCGGCACAGGTGCACTTCGCATATTGTTTTTTTTATTTAATTTTTTTTGTTGTAGCCATTAGCGTATTCGCTATTATTTAATAAGAACTTGTTTGCGTTACATTTTATTATTTACTTTGTATTGGTATTTTTCTTTTTGATTTAATTGTATATTGCATTGTACATTTTGCTGTTATTGAAAAAAATATAGCCAATAGTCAGATTATAAAAAGAAAAATATATATAAAAAATGTAACCTTGCTAAGTTCATACAAAACTCCATATAAACCTATCGTTTTGACATTTTATAAAAAGTTGCTGATTTGAATGTCAGTCAAATACCCTATTATGGAAAATATCCTGGTATAATTTACAAACCTTCAGTTGTTCATGCAGTATGTACTTCCTGTGTTGTTGTTTGACTTTCTCCTCAACTTCTTTGCCAATCTTCTGTTGCAATTTTGATAGTTCATACTCTTTCTTCAGCAAGGAAAGAGACATCATTAACCTCTTTGGTATCTATAATAAAATCATCAATTAAATATATTTTAACTGGTAACTCAATTTCCTAACTTGCCCCAATGATATTAATGTTACTAGATTAGCAGTGTCGGGTCGTCACTTCGCATATGCCTGCAGGCATATCTGCCATAGTTCCCCGCTTGACATCAAGTGTTCCTGTCTCACTTTGACGGTAGAAGAAACGAGACAAACTAGGTTTTCAAAGCTATATACTTTAAACTCGCAAGTGGTTACGTTTTTCTAATAATTATTTGATAAATAATGATCGTACGTCCATCTCCTCGAGCACGGCCTGCAGCTCGGCTGGGTCGGCGCCGGTGAGCGAGGCCCCGAGGTCGCTCAGGTACACCGGGTTGTCCACCACGCGCTGCCCCTGCGCCAGCATGTGGTGGAGGGACTCTCTGCATCATATCAAACAAACAAACATGCATTGTCTACCTAGACAATTAGCCTAGTCTAGTATGTAGCTACTAGCACTAGGTTACAAAAGATATTTCTGTTGAGTATTTTAAATAGATGTTATTTTATTTACTGTAATTTATAAGTTCTGCATTACATTCTACATTATTAATTACAGGATTAAAGACACAAAGAAATATGCAGGCTTATACAGGGTGATTTTAAATGTCTACATCAGGGGGGACATACTCTCTGTAAAAAATTTTAGCTTTCTACACCCTTGGAGGGTTTGGACTGGGCATTGATAAGTCTGTGAGTGAGTGGGTCAAGATATTATATTTATTTTTTTAAGAACATAAAGGCATTACAAAACAAACAATTAGAGTCTTATATATTATTGATATTTACATAAAATATTTATTCACTCCCAAAATTATTATAAAAATATATTTACCTGTACAATGGATTCATATTAATAATATCCCGTATGGTCTTAATTACTTCTTGCGTTATTGCTTTAACTTCTTCATTCTGCTGGAACTTCTCATGCATCATGTTCTCCACTTTCACCATCATGACCTGATCAACCGCTTTCTTAGTTTCCTTCTGAGGTCCGGAATCTTTTTGGTTTTTGGAATCTTTTGTGGTGTCAGCTTCATTAGTTCCAACTACTTTAAAGACATCGTCTTTGGTTTCAGGTTCATGTTCAACACGCTGCTTTCTTGTGTTCCGGTGCTTTCTGCGACGTCTCTCAGCATCTGACTCTTCGCGGGTAACGTCAAGTTCCACATTAAATAGTGGAAACTTTAACTTCATTTCTGAAATGATATTGCCATCATTTCAGAAGTGAAGCGAAGTTTTGGTACTTGGGTGATATATTTATGCATTATTTTGCATTAGTTATCGTCTCAATTTATGGTTAGTTTATTACTTTTTTGCTGCTAAATTATGCATAAAATATAGGATTTGAATATAATAATATGTATGTATTCATTCACATTCATCAGTTATGATTGCTTGTATTAAATACTCATTATTTAGAGCCCTGCACCAACTGTGAGTTTTTGCAGCTTCACAGCAGCATGTGTAGTGTTGTGACAAACAAACAGGTGACATCAGTAGGGCTAACATGTATGCAACATGATAATCTCACGCATTATACACAAGTAATTGGTTTGTTTCTGACAAACTGAGATAAACAAACGGGAAAACAACTTGAGATTTTTTTCAAGTCGCATACATTTTAGCCCTGCAGGGGAAAGTACTTTTATTATATTGGCAGGATTCATATTATATGCTATATGTAAAAAGACATACTTTGGTATGTATGTCTTTGTAAAACTGTTAAAATTGCTCTCACCAGCAGGTCCTGTCTCAATCTCCTCCTCTATAAACTGCCCGGTGATCCTAATTCTTCTATGAGCCATCACAACAAGTCTTAACTTGTAGTCCATATCCTGCATCTCATGAATTTGTGCAAACACACCCACTTTGTGTAAGTCTTCCAAGCTTGATACTATATCTGATTTATCATCCTCCTTCTTACGTAAAAAAATACCGATGTAAGGCTGATTTAATTTGACTTTACGTCTTATCAAGTCTATAAGTGCTGGGTTTGATATCTGAGGAGAGATTTAGATTTTGTCAGCTTAATAGGCGTGATTTTTTAATGGCCAGATTGCTTTCTAGCTGTTAATATAAAAATAGAACATTTTTTCATAAAATTAGGACATAATATAAATAACATCCTATCCTGTTAATTTACTGTAGTGTGTGTTTATACATTGAACCAGGCTTTACCAGAATGTATTGCTAATATCTGTATTGAAGCTTTTTTTTATTATATTCACTGACATAATTTCATTATTTATGTTTACTTATCTAATCTAATAATTATTATATGTTACAATTCTTTACCTCAATCAATTTGATGAATCTTGGAAACACAGGGTTCCTATTGATAGCTATGACGGGGACTTGCGGCCAGACCTCCGGCACCGCCACCGTCGCCGGCAGATGGCTGCTGAACAGGGGTGTCTCATCTTTAATCTCAGGGTCTTCCTCCGGAGGGTCAATTTTGTTCCCACTCGAAAATAACCTCACAGATCCAACCTGCTTTGAAGGACTCAAGTAGCTACCATAACTGGAAATTCTAGCATTTTTTCCTCCATTTAGTCCATAACTAAGCAGTTTTTCTGCCGGTTTACGGTATGATGCAACTTTCGTCAAGTTACGAACGAGCCGAGCTGAAGATGGACTCAACTTTGGATTGAGCACAGTATTCCGCAACAAAACGCCGGCAGTATGCATTTTTGTGTTTACCAATTGAAATTCCGTGATTTATTTATCCTGTTTCATTTAAAAATTAAAACTTTTGATAAAATTAAGGTTATTTTTCCAGATTCTTCAGACTTTATTTTTTGACACAAACGAACGAAAAGTTGACTTGACAGTCTTGACACTTTGACAGCTGTGCTTGACAATGACACCATTATGGATAGTTACTATGAGGGTTGCCAACTTTTTTACATACTCTTTGAGTGACACTGACAGACACACACACCGACACAGACTATATGACTAGTCATTATGAGAAGGTACGTACAGGTACTAGGTACTACTAGTCATTATGTAGGTACGTATATGTACCTATCGTAGTACTTTCTTTGACATATAGAGGGCATAGAGGTACCTACTCAGTACAGTTGTGACGCAGTCTGACACTACCGATAAAGTCTGGCAAACCAAAGCGACCTGCGAAAACGCGGCAAATTCAAAAAATATACACGAGGTATTACTAACTATCAGGAAGAACAAAATAATGACAACTCTAACCAAAGACTTTGACGAACATTATGTCACGCTTTCGTTTGCCAGACTCTAGTAGTTCAATTCATCCAGAAATATAGAATTAATCTACAACAATAATACATGCCCATCCAAAGAACTTGACTGCATGTGATGCTAACCAAAGTGCCTAGTTATTGTTAAAGGTTGAATATTATGCTTTACGATTGTGTCTTGTCAAAAAAAAAAGAAGAAATGAGATGTTTCACTACTATTACATGTCAATTGAAAATAAAACGTTTATTAATTTTCCACGGTTAAAAATACCTCTCAACATGGTAGCAGAGCGTTTAGGGTATTAAAATCGATATTACTAAAGTCGATAACAGTGTTTATATGTAGTAAATATGGCAACCAAACCAGATATTACGAGATTAAACATTGGAAACCTAGATGGCACCAACTTGTTGATATGGAAGTATAAAATATCTATGCTACTGAAGGGAATTCCAAAAGCCCTAGATCTGTTAGAAGGTAGATATGAAAAACCATCAAATGCTGAAAAAATTGAAGAAACTGTTTTAGAAAAGTTTCAAGAACTAGATAGCATGATTCTTATAATTCTTACAAGCAATAGGAAAGACGAAATTAGAAAGGATAATGCGTTTCGAGTCTTCCAAAGAAGTGTGGGATGAGCTTAAGAGGTTGTTTGACGGAGATTGTGACGATTTAGTCTATGACAATTGCCTAAAGTTCTTTGATTATAAGAAGCAAGTGGATGACAATATGGCTATACACCTTTCAAAGCTGAAGAACATATCAGCCGACACACTTGTTTAATGGTCAAAGAGACGTTCCGAGTAGCTCCGAATAAGTACGATGCAGAACGAACTCAATCGATCGATTTGAGCTATTACATTGTTTGCATTACATTGAAGTTACGATTACGTTTGTTATAAAAAAATCAAAAGGTAAAGTTTTGATTTAAAGTAGTTGGGGCTTAATTAATAAATTACTAGTGACCTATAGAGCATCCGTTTTTGATATTATCCTCGATTCTAGGCCACACACTGTATAATTATTTTAAGAACCAAACAATAGCTCGTTTCAAATCGAGACAACGCCATCTATGAACATCTTTTTATAGTAAATTTAAGTGTACCCTTAGTTTGTTCGCAGATTGGAGACCCTGGATTATATTCTCTTCTTTGCATACAGTTATCTTATCTGTGCTGTGGTGCTATGCATGTGCTCTATCAATAAAAAATAAATACAAGTGTAGGTAGGTAGGTACACGTAGTATCCCTTAGTCGTCTGTGGTAGGTACCTATGTATTTATTTATTTTGCAGCACATATTGTTAAGATTATTTTGTCAATTTATGTAGTGACGTAAGTTAATCTCAATTCATGAATTATTTACGGAAATACGGAAGGATTTTCAATTCAGTTAGACAGGTAGGTTAGAATCTAAAGAAGTTAGTATAAAAATTTAATCACTCTGGGTAGGTATATAAAATATTAGGTGTTCTTTCTATACCTAGGTAACCTTATGATTTTTTTCCCTTCCCCAATTAATTACTCTGAGTAGTCTGAGCTACTCTACCTACACACTTTAAAATATAGTGCTTTGAAACTTCAGTGAATAATAATCAATGAGGCTGCCCTCTCAACGTAATGCTATTCAAATCATACTTATAACCTTTTTAGAACAAAAAGTAGTCATTACTTTTCATACAGTTTCAGAGTATTATGAAAATGGAATCATCAACAAAACAGAAGTCAATAAAGGAAGGCAAAGCGGAGATATGTTTGACAACAGATAAAGTTTTCTATAATCCTGTTCAAGAGTTTAATAGAGACCTCAGCATTGCTGTACTGAATTTATTCACCAATGAATACAAAGCTGAGAAAATAAGAAAGGCTGAACAGAAAGCTAAGAAGGCTGAAATTATTGAGGACAGAGTTGGAGGTAATTCTGAGGTCTGTTTTGGTAAAATTTATAGATTTTATTTATGTACAACTAGCTGTTCCCTATGGTTTCACCCGTGTACCTGAGAAGAAAATAGCCCATATCCTTCATCGCAATCGGTTTAGCAGTTTAGGTGTGAAAAGGTAACAAACAAACTCACATTGGCATTTATATTATTATTTATTTTGTACTCAAAGGTATTGGATACTTATTGAATCAGCCGTTCAAGGTCGTGCCTCTTACAGGTCAGTGTTGATGTAACTATAATAACTTTCTTTAAAAATGTTTTTTTTTTTTATTGTGTTGTAAAATCGTTTTCGAATGTGTTATGGTGTTTTAGTCCACTTTTAAAGGCAGAGTTTAAATTTAATGATTAACCGTCATATCCACCTTGTATACATTAGATTATATTTGTTTCCTTTTGTCACTTGGATGCATATGGGCTGTCAAAATAGGCCTATTAGACTAACTTAATTTGTTGCTATTGCTGTAAAATATTGTTAAACAAATTTTGTTGTGTTTAGGTTGATATAACAATATTAGAAGCACTATCAGCAACAGGCTTGAGAAGCATCAGGTATGCTAAAGAGGTGCCAAATGTGACAAAAATAACTGCCAATGATCTGTCAGAGCAAGCTGTGGAGACTATTAAGGCTAATATAGTCCACAATCAGGTTGAAGAGTTGATTGAGACCAGCCATGATGATGCTTGGTAAGAGATTTTGTAGAAACTAGCTGTTCCCGCGGTTTTACGCGCGTTCCCGTAAAAAATATTATATTTTGGACAATCTGACAATGTTGGCTTTTTTCCATAAATGTTTAACAATTTTTAAAGAAATATAATACACATAGGTAAACACAAAAAATAACAACAAGAAAAATAAATAAAAATAACCTGAAAGAGTTCAAATTAAAAAAAAACTAGTATGTCTAATACTAAGTACTGGCTTTTGTATTAGTATGAACAAGGTGCACTTGTGCAGAGTGCAGCTATTTCCAGACATCTTTATCTTCAATGTAATGAGCTACCTTGTAATAGGCATTTTCTTTCAAAACTTTCTTTATGTGAGATTTGAATTTTAAATCAGTCATCTTGGTAACTGACATAAGGTCAACTGTTACTTAATATTTAAACAAAGTGTGAGTGTTATTAAAAATAATTTTATGATTACAGCATGCTAATGTACAAACACAAACACCCATCCAAACGCTTCACAGCAATAGACCTCGACCCGTACGGTTGTCCTTCAATATTCCTGGACGCAGCTGTCCAGAGTATACAAGATGGCGGCTTGCTGCTTGTCACCGCGACAGACATGGCGGTGTTGGCGGGAAATTCACCCGAGACTTGTTATTCTAAATACGGCGCTGTTAGTTTGAAGACTAAATGCTGTCATGAGATGGTAAGGAATATTTATGAAACTAGCTCTGCCTCGCGGCATCACCTGCGATCCTGAGGGATCTTTATAATAAGTATTATGTATGTTATTCTAAGCTATGATCTATCAATGTGCTATGTTTAGTTTAATTCGTTCAGCCATTACGGAGTAAGTACAGCCATTAATAAGTAACATAAGATAAGATAAGAAGTAAGATTTAAGGTGATGATATCTCAGTGGCCCAGGGTGAACCCTACAATGAGTTTGAGCTACCCTTCTGGCTGGCTACCACCCTCAATATGAATATCTGTCGTCAAACACCTGCCGGTTCACTTAAGAGCCAGTTCCTTCTAGACTTTATGTGCTCACCACCTTCGCCCATATCAGCAATCTAGTAAAAAAAAAAACTTCATTTTCAGGCTCTAAGAATAATGTTACAATGTATAGAGCAACACGCCAACCGGTACAGTAGATACATAGTGCCGCTCCTCAGCATATCAGCAGACTTCTACATAAGAGTGTTTGTGAAGGTCTACTCGGGGGCTATACACTGCAAGAAGACCACTAGGTGAGGATCATGTCAAAGTCAAAGCCATTTATTCAGTTTAGGCCCTAGAAGGTTACTTACGAACGTCGAAGCTACTGAAGTTACCACCGGTTCGGTACTCGCCTTCAACTGAGAAGAACCGGCAAGAAGCTCAGCAAGGTTACATTTTTAATGTATTTTATATTTTGGACAGTCTGTGTTGGCTTTTTTTCCATTAATGTAGGTCTATTACTTGTTATAGACCTTTGTGTTTTCTTGTGAATGATTTTTAATAAAATAAAGTGTTTTTTTGTTTTAGTATCAAAGAAATATAGTACTTATAACATTATGATAAGGATTAACTATATTATTATACAATGAACTAGCTTTTCCGCGCGGTTACACGCGCGTTTCCGAGGGATCTTGTTTTCTCGGGATAAAAAGTAGCCTATAGCCTTCCTCGATAAATGGGCAATCCGACACCGAAAGATTTTTTCAAATCGAACCAGTAGATTTGAGATTAGCGCGTTCAAACAAACTCTTAAGCTTTATTATATTAGTATAGAAGTATAGATTATAGATTAAACTTTATTTTGATGTAATATGGTTTATTTTTCTATAATACTCATGTCTAAAAGTATTTCATAGATTTGTTGCACTGTAAACATCTTTTATGATCGCTAATCAAATGATAATCCCCCTTGTTCAGACCCATCAGTTGCAATTCCGATCGGAAAGGACTATTTTATTTCGTAAAATTTAGTCTGATGATGTCAGTCGCAGAATTCATTTGCCGCGATCATGTACCATTCCAAATAGAAGTCTGAAATGAGAAAATAGGAGCCATCCTATTCAGTAGATTACTCAATCAGTCTACTCGATCGGGACCGCAACCGAGCAGGTCTGAATTACCCCGAATTTTATTTAAATTTTCAAAAAAGTTATAATAATCTATGGTTTATTTGCAGTAAATTGTCCATGGTATACCAATGCACGGGTTGTGACAACATAACCCTGCAGCCACTGGGCGGGTTCAAGCCCAACCCTACTGAGAAGAACCCTCAGCAGATGAAGGGGTACTTGCCACCAGGACCCCCGGTGCCTCAACACTGTGTGCATTGTAATCAGAGGCATCATGTAAGTGACATTTGATATATAAATAAAGAAAAAAAAAATCTTGTATGATACAAGAGCATCATTATCATTAAAATTATTACAATCTAAAATAGATTTTTTTTCTGAGTGAGTTTGTTTTGTTATGTCGCCAAAGCTACTGACAGCGACTAGCGACATTACTGGCCGCAATTATTTTAATGGGAGAAAAAAAAAGAAACTAAACGTCAAACTGCGTCTCGGTGCCGCGAGTCCAAAGGTTTTACCTCATCTAAAAATATGCGTACCGCACTAAAAGAAGTTTACACTTCACAATATACAGGGTGATTTTGTTATCACTGGCAATACTTGTAGGGGTGGAAGTACTCATCAATGTGAACAACTTTTATTATAGGGCTAACTCTGATATCGCGTAAAATAATATGGTTGCTTCATACATTTTGGTCCAGTAGGTATTGAACTTTTGTATGGAACAGCTGATAATTTTTTCATGATTTCACAGTTAGTTAGTCCCATAATAAAATTTGTTCATTTTGATGAGTACTTCCACCCTTGCAAGTATTGCCAGTGATAACAAAATCACCCAGTATAAAATTCAAAGCCATTTTTCAGTTTAGCCCCAAGAAGGGCACTTATGAACGTCGAAGCTACTGAAGTTACAACCAGTTCGGAAGTCGGTCTTTGAGAAGAACCGGCAGAAACTCAGTAAGGTTACTTTTTTTAATATATATATTTATTTTTATATTTTTTGGATTAATCTACGGGAGAATTGATCAACAATAAAAGTAAAACCGAAAATCGTCGCCCCAGTTTTTAAACAACCAGAAATAAAGAAAGAAATATCATTTATTCCTTATCTTAAAATAAAATATGATCAATAAATATAATTTGTCCCCAGCTAGGTGGACCAATATGGTCAGCACCAATACACGACGAGTTATTCGTGTCCAGTGTCCTGAACCACGTCCAAGATAACCCGCAACTGTTTGGAACAGCCAAGCGCATACAGGGTGTCCTCTCTATGGTCCGGGAGGAACTACAGGATGTACCATTATATTACACATTGGATAAATTGTTTGGAAGAGTGCATTTGGAAACTATGCCCATGTTGAAAATGAGGTTAGTTTTTTTTTTCTTGATTTATCGTTCTGTAATGTAAAAAATAGTCGCATTTATTATTAGGTACTTAAATGTAGAATTCTAGATGTATTACGAAAAATTTACTTAATTTTGGGAAGCCATATGAAAAATGCTTACGGTTTGTCTGCACATTCATATTTTTTACCAATAATGTAGTGTAGGTCACCCGAACGAGTAACAGAATCCAAAATGTCATTTTTTTTTCTTGTCTGTCTCTCTTTCATAACACGGTGTTCTTCAAAACCACTGAACGGATGATATAGGTATTCTTTCTTTCTTTTGGAAAGTCTCCGTGAGCGAAGCCGCGGGCGAAAAGCTAGTATTAAATTGAGCTTGTATTGTAATTCCTTTGATTATTATAATTCTGTTTTAACCATAGACTCCTCTATATCTTTTCAATGGCATAAATATTATATTCTGTCATTATATTTTAATTACAGATCTGCCATACTAAACGCTGGCTATAAAGTATCGTATTCGCACGCGTCCAAGCTGTCTATAAAGACGGCGGCGCCCGCGCACGTTATCTGGGACATCATCAGGACCTGGGAGAAGGAGCACCCGGCCAAGCCTGCCAAGTAAATAACAATTTTTTTTACAATACAAACCCAATGAGTTAAATAAAACGAATTGTATTTGGTATTTTTTGCTCGGTTTCTTGGCAGCTTGTCTCAGCATACCTATACTTTATGGTAGGTCAAGAAATCATAGTAAAAAAGTTCTTTAAACTTGTAAAAGTTCATTAAATTATGACGCTTTAACCTCGAAACCAACAAAGAATCAAACTTTTTTTTTAGGTTAGAAGCTGACCAAGCAGCAAAACACATTCTAAGCCAAGATATAAAGACCCCAGTAGACCTGAGCGAGCGCGGCGACGCTAACCCACTGAGCCGCCGCGACGGGTGCCTGCGCTTCCAGTTTAACCCTACACCCTACTGGGGACCCGGCTCTAAGGCTGCTGTTAAGTATGTACACATTTACCCAACTACCGCAACGAATTATTTTATATTTATTTATTGAAGGGCTATGATTCTCACTAGCTACTAACTTTGAATAATATAGGGACGAATTATTCAATGTCAAATCTATTTATTCAGATGAAGAGGACACTTATGATATTTCACTTATATAAGTCGAATTTACTGAAGTTACCACCCGGTTTGAAGGTCAGCCTTCAACTGAGAAGAACCGGTAAGAAACTCGGCAAGGTTACATTCTTTTATTTTTTTTATGATCTGACTATTTTCGCTATAGTTTAACAAAAAATGCAAAATATACAAATAAAAATAAGAAAGTAGATAATTAATGGTAACCCAAATAAGCTCGATATCGCTATTGCGATTCGACTCGGCTTTACTTCGCACTAGTGGATGCCTGCCTTATAATTAAGAATCTTGTCGTTCAGAAATAACATACTGAATACATTGTTTTAAAACTTATCGATAAAATAAAAATTAGTGTCGGTGATTTTGTTTCTTTTACTTTAATATGTTTCCATGTTATTACAGTGTTGGTGAGGAAAAGATGTCGAAAGCATTACGTAATCAGAATAAACATTCGAACAAAGCCAAGAAAAATAAGAAAAGGCAACACTCCCCGCCAAGCGATGATGAGATATACAAGAAATCTAATGTTGAAGTTCAAGAAACATCTGTTTAAAATAAGTGTTTTGTATGGTTACAATTTTTTACACTATATTACTATAATAAATACTATTTTGTATTTTTTTCCTGAGCTCATTGTCTCCAGCCCTGAATCTCTTAATTTATCCTTTCTATCCTCTACTTTGAAATAAACTGTTAATACTTTTTGATCTTTCTTACTCTCAGGTGTGTTAGTTAATTTTAAATCTATGAATAATCCAGTATTAGAGAAAATAGTTTCTCGAAACTTCTGTGTTATGGCATATTAGTAAGTTAGCTACATTACATTTGCTATGAATGTATCCGAATCATACGAGTTCATACTGTCAATGTAGTGGTGATCCTCTTTGCTGTCAATGAATGATGACAGCTCCAATTTCTGAACGATTCACTGTCATAATATCCGACAAAATTAGAACGTAATTGTATTTTTTCAAAACTAATTATGTCTCTCTTTCTTTCTCACGTCGTTAGAATGAATACTAGCGCCATTATTTATGTCAATATCTACTTTTGAATTTATAACTACTATTAAATTAAGTGACGCAAACGCCATACATTCTGAGCTGACTCGGAGGAAAATGAAATGAACAAATAATAATTTTATTTTTGTGATTAAGCGTTATCAGTTTGGAGAATTATTTGTACGCGTTCAGTCATAAAACGCACGTGCCGATATAATTTTATCTTTTGTTTACGAACTTTCAACAAAAGTGACATAAGGGCATAATATTTATTAGTTGTTTTTATAAAAAAATCATGTTTCCCACAAAGATAAACCTGTGCTTGCGGACTATACTAGTTGTTATAACGTTTTCTTTAGTGAATGGACAGGAAAGAAAGGTCAGTAATTTGTTTCCATCTTATGATGACGTACATAAATAATGAACCTCCCCTTTTTCCTCACGAATTTTCTATTGAAGGTCAAACCAAGTCAAAACCTTTTTGTGTCTTCAATATTGCAAAGTTTAAAAAGCTATTGTCTATCTATGTACCTATTTTGTAAATTGACTGTGGAAAAATTAAGAATCTACTCTAACAAAAAAAAAAACCAAAAAAAAATGAAAATTATTTGGTAACATTTTATATTTTTCCGGAACTCGGATTTAAAGCTTATGACGGAAGTTAGAAATATATATTTACAGATTCTTCCAAAACTAAATCCGGGATGTGATAACTGTACAAGAAACAACACCTTAGTGTATGTAAGAGCTGATGGTGCAAAAGACACCATTCACCAAGTATGGGATTTCACGCGTGGTACACCCACTGTTATCTACGTAATTGCCAGTTTAAATTCTACATTTGATATAACTTGGAAAAACCAAGTCCCAATAAACTTTACGCTGTCTGAAAAACCCATATATAGTTTTGCAGCTGCTATTGACAAGGTAAGTTATTTTAAAGATAAATAATTTTATGATCATGATTTTAAAAAGCTTTATGATGAATATGTTTAAAGTTTGTTGATAAAGGTACTACTGTACATAGATTTCTGCTCAATAATATCTCATAAAAACTATTAGAAACCTTCCTGCTTGATTTTCAAAAAGTGAACAATCACGATTATAATAGGATTTTCTTTCTTTTCTTTATATAAAAGTGTATGAATATTTCTCATATTTTAATTTATTATGTCAATTTCAAGGACCTATGGGACATAATTTTGTGATTTCCACATAGATAGTAGATTCATGTATGTATTAATTTTGAATCCAAAACATAGAACTATAAATAGGTTCCGTGATTACAAATTTCCGATTGATATACAATAAAATGAGCCATTGCTATATGCCTCATGCGAGAATCATAAAATTACTTTATTACTTTTGTAAATACTACCGCAGGAACTTAACAAATAAAAATAAAATAATAATAATAATGCCAGTCAAGTTATTAAATCAAAATGCGAGAAATATTCAATTCAAAATGTGGTCAGATTTAAATAAAAAACAAAGAAAAACATTTATTCATGACAACACACAACATTAAATCTCCTTATTTTTTGATAGTAACATAAACCACCCACTTTTCCTAGCTTCACCACAAATTATTGTTAATTCTATATTCTTAAAAATGCATTGGAAACTGATATCTAAGGGCAACAAGATAATGCTGCGTCAAACAATGCCTACATGAGTTAATTCAAAACAAACCATAATTATTAGTTATTATGAGTCATGATGGGTCATCCTTTGTTTATCAGATAGTTAACCTATATTCTATTAAACATAATATTCATTAGCAATATCATTTTGTTTTAGCAATTTTGAACCTTATATTTACTAGTTATGAACACAAAATGTATACGTGATTTTTTTTATATGAAATTATTAATTACACATGTGTTCCAATACAAAAAGAAGCTTATAGAATGAAGAATACAGCACACTTTCGAGATTCAACATATCATTAGCAAAGAAACACATTGTTTTCCAGATATATGAATATGATGACCAACAAGACAATGGTCATTTTGACAAAGACTGTCCGAACCATTCCTATGCTCTCTGGCATTGTTCCTGGCGGCTGAATGACAGTATACTGACTGATAAAGAGGCCATGGTGAGAGTGCATGGACATTATAGAGACCAGAGGAGATCCGACATCATTGATATTAAGGTATGTTTATAGGTAGGGAGGTATCATGATATGGAAGTGATGGTTCTTACTAATTGGTATGGAAAGGGACACAGAGTACATTTTTTCTCGGGAACGCTAGTGTATTATAAGTCCGTGTAGCCAACCAGGCGGGTTTTTTTTTTTTATACCACATTGTCGGCAAACAAGCATACGGCCCGCCTGATGATAAGCAGTTACCGTAGCCTATGAACGCTTTCAACACCAGGGGTATGAATCACGCGTTGCCGACCCTTCCCCCCTCCCCGATGAGCTCTGGCGACCTTACTCA
The DNA here is from genome assembly GCA_951216915.1 of Tetheella fluctuosa. NCBI lineage: Eukaryota > Metazoa > Arthropoda > Insecta > Lepidoptera > Drepanidae > Tetheella > Tetheella fluctuosa. The sequence continues at coordinate 10,164,940 of OX578229.1, read as the reverse complement.
CGCGCAGGAACACAACTATAAGTTATTTGGCTGCGGTATTCTGTAAGGTGGAGGTACTTCCCCAGTCCAGCTGCTCTTTGAGCGACATATCGCTAAAAAACCACAAACATTTATAGGCGATGATAGCTCAGTGGTAGTGACGTCGGACGCCGCGGCGAAGGTCGTGGGTTCGAATCCTACAATGAGCTTGAGCTTTCGGTGAAGGAGAAAACATCGTGAGGAAACCATAGCACGGTGGTAGGGTACTTAGTACCCGTCTGGCTGGCTACCACCCTCAAGTTGAAAATCTGTCGCCAAACACTTATTGGTGTGTTCCGGCAGCTGCACTTGAGAGCCAGTTCCTTCTAGGCTTTGTGTGCTTACCACCTTCGGCCACATCATCACCTACCATAGTGAGATTGTGGTCAAACACAAGCCTATACAAATAGAAAAACAAAAACTACAAAGTACCCTTCCACGGTGCTATGGTTTCCTCACGATGCTTTCCTTCACCGAAAGCTCAACCTTTGCTGCGGCATCTGACGTCACTATCACTGTGCTATCATCGAAAAGTATTACTGACTAGCTTCCGCCCTGCGACTTCACCTGCGGTCCCGAGGGTTCTTATGTTTTTCCGGGATAAAAAGTAGCATATGTGTTAATCCTGGGTGTCAGCTACCTCCATACCAAATTTCATCAAAATCGGTCCAGCCGTTTGAGTGTGATGAAGTAACAAACATACACACTCACAAACATTCGCATTTTTAATATTAGTGTGATTACTCCATAAACATTCCAAATATTTGCATAACAGACACGATCTTCCTTATAACAATAAATCACCAATCAATAGTGCAGTTAGCTGCAGTACCTACATATGCTATAATATTTTTAATTAACCTCACAAAGAAGTTATCTGTAGAGTTAATTGTTTGCCTTGACACACTTGTTATGATAGCTGTTATGCAATTTGTGTGCAATGTTTATAAAAATATTTTTAATGTAATTAAAGATGGTAAGAATAAACTTACTAGGCTTTTTGTTGTTTTTATTGTATGCTTACATAAGGTGCACTCCCCGGTTTCACATGCGTACCCAGATTAAAAAGTAGCTTTTTTATGTCCCTCTCCATACCATAGGCTATCTGCGTGGCAATTTTTATCGCGATCGGTTCAGCAGTTTAGTCTGGCTTTCAGCAAGCCTTAACTTGAGTTAAAGACTTGCCGCCACCTAGAGTTCTTCTAGGCGCTGTGTGCTTGCTTGTCAACCTCGGGCTATTTCTGATAAGAATAAATAAATCAAAATAATAATATCATAAACTCAGCAATTAGGTACTCTTTTCAAAACACTCTTAGATTAATTATAATGAAATGAAAATATTTTTTTATTCAAATAGACCTTCTCAAGCATTTATGAATAGTCTGACTCTAACGCACGGTTCGGAAGGTTGCTTTTACTGAGAAGAGTCGGCAAGAAACTCTGCAACTACTCTATCCCTACTATAATACCTATATATAGGTATTTACATAAAAAATAAATAAATATTTATAAGATGTGTTCTGCATGAGCGAGCGCTACACTCAAGCATTTTCATTCTTTTAAAGCTTCGTTTCTCAACCTAGGGGGTCGTGTTTAAGAATATAGGGGGGTCTCCAATGTATCCAAAACATAAGATCCGTAATATTATAATAAACAATAAAATAAACAAACAAATTTATTAAATATGTTTAAAATTGAATTACTATTTTTTTTACAAAAGGTACCTACGTAGAAAATCATTGCAAACACACGAATGTATCAAAATTATTATCGACTGATAGAAGTAATAATAGAATATTTGGTTAAAGGTTTATTGATTTTAATATAGTAGTGAAGAGGTCGCAATTTTTGTTATTTAACTTTTTAGCTTTTTAGTGGGTCGCGACAGTAAAAAGGTTGAGAAACAATGTTTTAAAGTATTGTGACGGCGTATTTCAAAAATGATGATTGGATCGTATGATCATACTCTTTGGTATTATTTTTTTTTTTTTCACATCTCAGCTGGACCTCCTCCCATACAAAGACTATGCAGTAGAACTGCCCCATCTCATCCACTCAGCCAACTCGACCCTCGTGGACATCAGGATGGTGAACATGACCACGTCCAGAGACTACAAGTCCTCACGCTTCGCGCTACACTTCGTCCTGGTCAGCACTGATAGTACTACAGATAGAATGCACTATACGATGCGCAAGAGTTTGGATGACGAACACACGCCTGGGGTTTTTGAGGTGAGTCATGTTATTTATAAGGCTGTTCTTTTCAGAAGAGTTCCATCATCTTCACCAGTCTATAGAGAATCACTTGACTTGCATTTGGCTTTAGTAAAGTGTAGGCTGGTAAATACTTGCAGGGGTGGAAGTACTCATCAATGTGAATAACTTTTATTATGGGGCAAACTCTGATATCGCGTAAAATAAAACGATTGCTTCATACATTTTGGTCGAGTAGGTATTGAACTTTTGTATGGAACAGCTGTTTTTTTTTTCATGATTTCACAGTTAGTCCCATAACAAAAGTTGTTAATTTTGATGAGGACTTCCATCCCTGCAAGTATTGCCAGTGACAAAAAAAATACCCAGTATAGAGCTGAAAATTTACACCATCACAAATAATAGATGCAAAAAATGAGTATTTCGTATTTTTTGGCCAACAAAATTGTAGATTATGCAATTTTCAATAAAAAAAATCATATTTGTTTTCATAACAATCATTTTTTAGAGTTGCTGAACTCGTGATCTTTGTTATATGCATGACTAAGTCGTTTATATACATCCCGAGAATACTCGAGACTCGCGTCCAACCCAGTCTCTTCTGTTATATGCCCCTATTGCCTCAACGAAATATTTACTTAAGATTATAATTAGATATTAAGTCTTCTCGAACGATTGTTAGGTTTTAAAGGTCATTTTTCTTTTTCATTGGAAATCTTAGTGGAAGTAAAGGCTTGTTTATTTTATTTTATTTAGTTATAATTAGTTAATCTTGAATAATAGCATGGGATATTGTAGATAATGGAGATAACGAGCCCTGCGTCGTTCGTAGCCGGCGCGGGCGGGTTCGTCCAGTTCCGGCCGGTCGCGTACACGGAGCCCGAAAGGAGCGTATCCTCCTCCACTAACACGCATATATCTGACTTTGGCAGGTGATTATAACAACTAAAGTGACTTGTGATAATAAGGGGCCATCCATAAATTACGTCACACGTTAAGGGATGGGGTCAACGAAGTGTGGCATTGTGTGACAAGGGGTGAGAGGAGTTATAAGCTTTTGACGTCACATGTCAAAATCTAAAGTATTAAAAATGTTATTAATGAAAAAATTATAATTTTGATAACTGCTATTTTAATTTAATTATATCTAGATGTCTGTTTGTAAGTCTAGATGTAATACTAACATAAGTATTTAGAAAGAAAAGTAGTGTACTATAACAGTTATCTGGTTTCCATAGTACGAGTCCCAAAATACATTCAGCGAAAGTACACACAAACTTTCGCATTTAAATAATAAGTCTCTCACAAACAATAATACTTGTAGAGTGTCGATACCACATCCCAGTACGTTGAAGACCTTCTACTCTGGGTTCAACAAGAGCAACCTGCTGGTTGAGGACATGTTCATATCGTTCGGGATGCCCGGCGACGGCTTCTATAAGCAACACAACTTTACAGCATGGTGAGTGATCTACAGTTGAAAAGCTTTGAACATCTCAAACTTTTTTGTGGCTCAACCCCCTAAATTGCCACTTTGGGGCCTTTGCTTGCGGTGGCGTCGTGGCGGGTCGCTCACTTCCCTACAATATGTGCGAGGAGGGCGGTGGCTGCCACATGCGTCACTACTTGTGAACAGACGCTGCTTGTGGGGGCTTGTCTGTCTTCTTACATAACAAGACATACTAATCTTACAATGCCATCCACAGGTCATTCACAATAGGTTCCGGCACGCCTCCACTAGAGACCTTCTCCCTATTTGTGGTCGTGATCATCTGCATCGGTCTTGGCGTACCAATACTACTGGCTCTGTCTGGCATCGTATATGTATTGGTGAAAAAATTCAAGACATCCCATAATCCACCCACGAGATTGTACGATGAACACTGACTGTATAAGTATACTATGCTTAATAACGTGTGATTTAGGCTAAGTTAATGAGGGGGGGGGATTTGTAAAAGAGCCATTAATAGCTTAAATGAAGGCTATCAATGTGGATATATTAGATGAAATGGTAGTATTATATGACAATATAATTATTTATGAAAAATGTAAAATTGTAGGATAGTTCGAACGAATGTGTCATTTTTCAATATAATATTATAATCTTTATATATAAATGGAGATACTGTGTGACTGGTCCAGAAACCAGAAATTTTCACTATAAAAGAGTTTTTAAAATCCAACCCCTAAGGGGGTAGAGGAACGTAGATGAAACCGCGGGGCGGAAAGATACTATAGTATAATTAATGACCAATGAAAATTGTCGGTACTTAAATCAAAGAAAAATCAACCCAATAATGAGTTTTATGAAATAAATCACGAAATATTATATAATAAATAATGTTATGGAAAATTACGAATGCAGATAAATATAGTTATGCTAAAGTAGTGGTACAGTGAAGAAAATATAATTGATTGAATATACATGTGCAGCCAGCAAAGGAACTACTATACTTACGTTTACCGGTGACACCATTTGGTGTCGGCAAGTCTGTACCCGCCGTATACCGGTGGCACCTATTGGTGCCACCCGTATTGTGCAAGACGTCAAGCGTGTTTTAGTTTTATTTCCATCAGGATATGGTTTTATTTAGCTTGAATCTTAATTGAATGGATTGAGAGTGAAGTAATCTTCCGATTTGTGGACAAAACTCATTCAGTCTTAGTAGAAATTAAAGGTAATTTAATTTAAAGTGCTTTTGGTTTTCTTAAAGTATAGATTCACATATTTTCCTAAATTTTAATTAATTTTTAAGAATTTATTAACAATCAAGTTCCATTGATATTGACATTGCTTTAAATAATCATTTATTTTTCTACGAAGTTATTTAGCGGATTTATACAATTTAGATTATTGATGAATGTATAATTATTATTAAACTGGGTGATTTTTTAGTCACTGGCAATACTTGCAGGGGTGGAAGTACTCATCAATATGAACAACTTTTACTATGGGACTAACTGTGAAACCTCGAAAAAATTATCAGCTGTTCCATACAAAAGTTCTATACCTACTCGTCCAAAATGTATGAGGTAACCATTTTATTTTACGCAATATCACAGTTGGTCCCATAGTAAAAGTTGTTCATATTGATGAGTACTTCCAGCCCTGCAAGTATTGCCAGTGACTAAAAAATCAACATGTATATAGATTTTGTAGTAAAAAAAAAAAAGTACCTAAATTAAATTGTGCACCAAAAGTAATTTATTTTTATAATTACAGAGTAACATTATCGAGAGGTGGCATTTGCATTTGTGCTCACGCAACTGTTTAAACTTTTTAATTTTTATCATGTCACCTCCAAACGTCATGTCTTGTGCTACATATTAAATTATATAATAAAACTATCAAAATAATTTCAACATTATAATGTAGGTGTTTTAAAATTATAATAAAGTGCCTACACACTGTATGTTCGAATTATGTATATAGGACATATTAGTGGGATTTAATATTGTATTAAATTAATTTTGAAATCTCACTAACATTATGATAATAGAAGTTAATATATGTAATTTGAATATTATCTATATAGTTTTTTCGTCGACTTTACTCACCAAGTAGTGTGGTTCAATTAGAAATACAAACTTATCGCTTAAAAAATAGTGATCAGTTTTGAATAGATGATCGCGATTTATGGACTTAAATTGTACGTTGCATTTAGAACTTTATCTACATTTTCTTCAGTCGTTGTTATACGTAATTTATACGTTATGCAATGGTGATTTAGTTCTAAATGAAATGTACAATTTTTGCTCCAAAAATTTTGTTTCGCTGCCGTTCCACCGCAATATGAATTGATGAGATGATTTTGTGGTATTGAGTTCGGTTTGCACAACTTCAACAATGTGATGTTATAGTATTTAGATAAAAATAATTAACAGCCCAAATATATAATTATTATGTATATTTTATATGTGTAATCGATTTAGTTTTAGGACCGTCTTGAATAAGGAAGCCTCTGTTGGGAGTCCATTGGCTTCATCGAAAATGGAAATTACCAAAAATAAATTTATTTGAGAAATATTTTGTCAATTAGTAGGTACAATAATATCTGTCTATGGTCACATGCCATGTCGATTGGTCTAGCACATTGTTTCTCAACCGGCGTAGCCCCCGGGGGTTTCGTCCCCTAGGGGGTCAGAAAATTACACCCGTATACAACGTGTATGGGTAGGGGCTGTATACAAAAACTCCATTTATAAACTGAATATAGTTAATGTAAGTTACAATCAACTATCTAGTAAAGCGATTAAATGATATAGGTACCTATTTAAGAAAGAATATGGAATAAATTTTTGGCTATTTGGGGGGTCGCAACGCAACACTGAAAAGATTGAGAAACGATGGACCCTTAAGACGATGTTGGTAGATTTGGAAGTGTCGGCTCGATAAATCAATGAATACCTTTTTATTTTAGTATTTAAGATTTGAATAATATATATAAAATTGACTGGCGCGTTGCTAAGAATTGAATGTTATGCTATGACTGCATGTTTTTAGACGAATTTGTATATTTTTTTTAGTCTTATTAATTGTTTACATTGATGTGATATTAATTCCTATTATCCGACGTAATTTGTGTCTATATTATATTACGAATATTAATAAAAGTATACTTTTAGACTAATATTGGCTTTTAATATTTTTTACTCATCGAGAATTTTCAGAATTTTATGCCGCTCAGTTCTACGTAAGTATAATAATACGCTACGATAAAATAGGTGTTTCGTTTTACTGTGAAAATAATAATTTTCAAATTAATCTATGATCTTACTCAGAGGATAATTGATGATAGATATCAGAAAGTAAGTTTTGAAGCGTAAACTTCTTTTAGCGCGGTACGCATATGTTTAGATGAGGTAAAACCTCTGGACTCGCGACACCGTTATGAGACGCAGTTTGACGCGACACCGTTAGGAGACGCAGTTTGACGTTTAGTTTCTTTTTAGATGAGGTAAAACCTCTGGACTCGCGACACCATTATGAGACGCAGTTTGACGTTTAGTTTTTTTTTTTTTCTCCCATTAAAATAATTGCGGCCAGTAATGTCGCTAGTCGCTGACTCGCAGTCAGTAGTTTAGGCGCCATAACAAAACAAACTCACTCAGAAAAAAATCTATTTTAGATTGTAATAATTTTAATGATAATGATACAAGAGCTCAATCTCTCAAAAAAAAAAGTTTTCACTTCTGTCGGCACACCCGGAGTGCATTTTTTTTTTATCCCGGGAATGCGGGTGAATCCGTGAGCGGAGCGAAACCTAGTTATAAATTCCCGTCTTCATTAATCATTTTGGTATACAGACGTATACGTATCAAAATGCGCATGCGTCGTATTAAATACGCAGTTGTCTTAATTAACCCCGATAACCTGTCACGAGCGACACTTAACTTTCGAAACATTAATCAAACTTAACTGCAATGCTAAAGTACATTTATTTACCCCGACAATGTACATATTTGTTGTTCCCATAGAAATTAGGATTTCCCTTAAGTCTTACTGCATTTATATTTATTGCCCATAACAAATGTCCAAAGAAACAACATTTCTCTTTGTAATCAGTTTATTACAAAAGACAAGAGTCTTGTAGTCAAGAGAAGTAGAAGTAATGAGAATGACCTGTTTTAAACAATAAATTGTTCAAGTAAGACATTCTAGAATAGCTCTTCTGTCAAACTTAAAGTTGGCCCAAGATGGCGCAACGAAATTGAAAAAGGCATCCTCCTTTGGAGATTCAATATTTGGACTGTTCTCTTTCTGGACTGGCGAAAAATTATCTGTATGAGTATTCTGTGGGGTAAACAACTGCCTTTTAGCTAACTTTCGATCCTTCCTATTACCATTCCCATTACCGGTATTTTTATTACCACTGCCTTGATTTTGGCCATTATTTTTTAACAATTGAACAGGATTCTGTTGTTGATACTCTTGTATCTCACTCTCCGAACCCTGAGATATGGCTTTTGGTTTTGACTTAATTGTCGATGACTCTATATCGCCCATAGACTTGTGTCGAGTTCTTCTAGTATTTGTATATACTTTTGGATTCCTCTCAGACACCCAACGTCTCATGCGTTTGACAAACGGTAATACCATAAAGAAGGCGTTTGGACTATATCCCATTTTGACTTTTGGCGTCATGTCTTTTTTGTTAGAAGGCAAATCGGCCAGCGGAAACCATTCACAAGCCTTAATCTCGTTTCTGGTTTGCGGTTGGAACTTGGTATCTCGTGGAATATAACCTATGATGTACAGACGGACTATTTGTTCGTGGATCATGGCTTCTATGTAGTCATTCTTGTTTATATACTTGCTAATATCGAAACCTGTTTCTTCAAGTACCTGCAATGATAGGAAATAGTTAGAGATGTAAGGTACTTATTGCTGAAGATATTCGGGGTTATTCAGAACTGGTCGTTTTTTTGTTTTTTTTTACTTAGTATAGGCTTGTGTCTGACCACAATCTCACTATGGTAAGTGATGATGTAGCCGAAGGTGGTAAGCACACAAAGCCTAGATGAAACTGGCTCTCAAGTGCAGCTGCCGGAACACACCAATAGGTGTTTGGCGACTGATTTTCAACTTGAGGGTGATAGCCAGCCAGGCGGGTACTACAAAGTACACTACCACCGTGCTATGGTTTCCTCACGATGTTTTCCTTCACCGAAAGCTCAAGCTCATTGTAGGATTCGAACCCACGACCTTCGCCGCAGCGTCCGACGTCACTACCACTGAGCTATCATCGCCTTACGTTCGTTCGTCATCGTTGCGGTCCCGATCGGGTAGACAAACCGATTGAGTAGTCTACAGAATAGGATGACTCCTATTTTCTCATTACAGACATCTATTTGGAATGAGGCAGTCGATCGGTACACGATCGCGGCAAATTAATTCTTCGACTAACACAGCATCAGCCTAAATGTAACGAAATAAAATCGTCCTTTCCGATCGGAATAGCAACCGAATGGGTGGGTCTGAATAAGGAGGAATGCTTTCGAGTTATTTTCCTAACCTTACTTAGAATTACCCCTATCTCTGAATAAATTATATTAATACAAATTCAAGCGCCATAAGATATAATGATTTGAACTTGAGGTGCATGGCAATAGATTAAAGTATTAATTATTTTTTCATTCAAAATATTATAAAATTATACATCGATTCCTTTATTTATTGATAAGGAACCAACATATTATATAGTTTTAAAAACATAATTAATAAATATATGTCATAAATTAAAACACAAAAAACTCATAATGCGGACCATAGGTGATCCAATTTTATCCCTTTTTTTTCGTGGGGAAATCCTCATAGTCTATCCGACCCGCCCCGGGGGGAGCGGTGGGCTCCCCCCGGTGGGGTGAGTCGTGACCACAACGACCCATCGTCCTCCTCAGCGCCGCTTCTGGGCGCTAGGGGCCCCCGCCCCGATTACCCACGGCCCCGAAGGTCCCCATTTAGTCGCCATTTACGACAGGCAGGGGAACACCATAGCTGCTATTCTAACAGGGCAGATCCAATTTTATCCCTAACCTAACCCAACCTACCTCTCTGGCTGCACACTTCCAAGGTTCCTCATCCTCATTGACCTTTCCCTTAGGGAAGCCCCATGAAGCTTTCGTCCAGTAGGACTGCACCAACAGCACATGGGTCAGGTCATTGTCGAGTAGGATAGCTCCGTACGTGGGTACTGTCTGTTTGTATTCCCGCCAGTTATCGAGCACTGCATCAAGGCTGCTGACGTGTTCTCGGAGTTGTGGGACATGCTGGAGGAGACAAAAATATAAGTTACTAGCAACCTGCCCCGGCTTCGCATGGGTAGCAGAGTATATACGCCTACAAGCATAAGCATATATAACTCTACTAGCTGTCCCCCCCGTTTCCGAGACAAAAAGTAGCCCATGCCCTTCTCTATGGAAAAATAGCATTGGTTAACTGCATACCAAATTTCATCGCGATCGGTTCAGCTGATTAGGCGTGAAAAGTTAACAAACAAACAAACTCACATTCGCATTTATAATATTAGTTAGGACTGGTTTACTTGGCGCATGCCAGTGAGGCCCGGTTTCCACCAAAGTGGAGAGGAAAGTTTTTTTGACCTTATGTATGTATGTTTGTATGAAGAGTAGGAATCTGTGGGAGCAGTTGTTTAAATAACAACATGGCACAACAAAATCCTTCTGGTATTCTATTATAATAAAATTTTGAAGTAAATACATGTGGGGATTCCCATCAAACACACTGTAACAGCTGAAAATATTTTGATGAAATTTCATACAAAGATACACCTTCTTTGGATCAACTTCACACCTAGGACTCCTTCTCTCTGGAACTTGGGTGAAGCCAGGGTGAAAGCTAATAATCAAAATGATATGCTTACTTGAAAAATGTGTGCTGCAAATTCTCTTATACCGCATGGGTACAATCTTGTCTGTGAGTCAGTACAGTAGTAGTCCAAATAGAACCAGTGTGCTAGTTCTGTCTGGAAGCAGATACGGACGAGGTTCCCCCTGTCTTCCGGAGGGAGGTTGATTATGAAGCGACTGCAAAAGTACCAGTCAGATTTGAAAAATCCTTTTACAATTGATAGCCCTGAATAGCTCAATAGGGTATTTGACTGACATTCAAATCAACAACTTTTTCAAAAACTGACTCTGAAGACCAACTTTCGAAACACTGGAATGGGTTTAGCGAGTTTTTTTTAAATCCCAGATAAGAGTTTTTGGGGTGCCTAAATCAGTTAAGCCTCCAAGCCTGGTTGCTATGCAGCACCAGATCTGCCATACGAAAATTCATGGCGTTCTTATCGTAACAAAGCTAAAGTTCATTTCATATAACTCGAGTCGAAGTTATAGCCCCGTAATTTGGTAACATTTGAGACTACACCTCACTACAGAACTATAGAAATATTTAAACCTTATATAACTATATTCTAGTAAAGAAGTAAGAGCATAAAAATTAAAATAAACCAAACCTACCTGCAAAGGTCGTCAAGAATGTCAATAGGAATCGAATGTTTGCTGTGGTGGTGGTTGGAATTATTAGCTGGAGTTGATCCCATTATGTAAACTTCTACTTTCTAGCTTATTCAAGAATCAAAATATGTCAAAAAAGCAAATTTTTATTTGTTTATTTTTTATGAACAGTGAATGAATGAACGAACAGAACAACCAAAGAGTATATAAACACTATGTTTTATCTGAACTGAACAACCAGAGTATATAATCACTTGTGAACAACTGTTTGCTAGTGTTACCAACTTTCAGAAAATAATTAATAATTTCCCCTGCCTACCAGTGCTATAGTCAAAAACCCCTAAAATCAAAATTTTTTTTTTTAACAATAATGGCACTGGCGTTGACAAACATCTAGAAATGTTTAGTTATTTCAAAAATATACATATATACAGGTGAATTTTTCTAGTGGGCGTGGGTGGCCAAATCTCAAACTATTATTTAAAATGGTACGGATCGACTCGTGAAAGGACTCGTGCGTGAGACACAGAAAGTTCAGCGGCTATCTCTCTCAAACGAATTTGGATTTTCAGTCACTCACTATTTCCTTTACATTTGCGATGTTAACGTCAGTTGAAGACGTTGATCAGATTATGCTAAGCGCCATCAACACTCGAATTTGGCGGCCAAGGTGGTCGGCCCGAGGCACTTGAGTTCGCTTATCGCCTTTTTAGGGTTCCGTAGCCAAATGGCAAAAAACGGAACCCTTATAGATTCGTCATGTCTGTCTGTCTATCCGTCCGTATGTCGCAGCCACTTTTTTCCGAAACTATAAGAGCTATACTGTTGAAACTTGGTAAGTAGATGTATTCTGTGAACCGCATTAAGATTTTCACACAAAGTTGAAGTACTTGGAACTGAAACTCAACATTTTTTTTTTCATCCCACCCATAAGTGTGGGGTGTCTATGGATAGGTCTTTAAAAATGATATTGAGGTGTCTAGTATTTTTTTTTTCTAAACTGAATAGTTTGCGCGAGAGACACATCCGAAGTGGTAAAATGTGTGCCCCCCCCCTGTAACATCTTAAATAAGAGAATGATAAAACTAAAAAAAATATGATGTACATTACCATGCAAACTTCCACCGAAAATTGGTTTGAACGAGATCTAAATAGTAGTTTTTTTAATACGTCATAAATCGTAAACCGCAATTTACCTTTCATTCAATCAACTCAAATATAAAAAAAAAATGGCAAACAGCAAGGTCTTACAGCACAAATAAAGGAAAATTTCTAAAAAATTAAAAAAGTTGAAAATTAAAGGGTACGCCAATTAATAAGGACCTCTGAGTTGTATCGGTGCTCATACAATTATATGCTTAATTGGCACCAACCTCAAATAAGGTAAATAAATAAAATTGTGCATTTCCCTTGATGGACGAACAATGGACGAAGTTTGTACGGAACCCTCGGTGTGCGAGTCCGACTCGCACTTGGCTGGTTTTTTGTTATGACTGTGTCAAATTACGATAAACAAACTTATGTTTCTTAGAAGAGGATGATATATTGTTCATTTTGTGATACAAACACTAGATACTCAAAGTACAAATATAATTGTTTGAAGATTGTTTGTGTTTATTAAAATTGTAAATGAATCACAAAAAATATCTAGACAAAAAAAATGGTATTTTTATTTAATATTTTTTCAAAGTAAACGCGCTGAAATTGGTATTATGATAGTATTTATAGAAAGAAATAGATAAAATTAAGATTACATACCCTTTTTCCACATAAATACTACAAAACTTCAAAAAACACAATAATACCACATAACGGGCGAGCGTAATGGCGCCAAACGCCGAGAGTGCCTAGACGCGTCGCGGTCGCGGTCTCAACTGGTCATATTTTTTAATTTTCTTATGAGAGTGAATGAATGTTGTGCACCAATCAGAAGCTTAGGTCACTCTCTGTCAATTCTAATTCAATTTAGCTTGTATCTTACAAGCTAAATTGAACCCAATTAAATAAAGAATTAAGTAAAAACTTGCACGTATGTTGGTGGTGCGATATCGCGCCGGTGGTTAACGACGGGTACAAACCTTCCGGCATGATATAGAGCCGGTGGGGTACGAGAGCAGAGCGAGGTAAATCTTCCATCACATCTCGACCGCTTTTGAACGCTTTGTACCTATCACTCATAAGTAAGTGTTTTTGATAAAGTCGATTCACCTAAAGCCTGTAAGGGACTCCGAACACGAAATTCCATTGGCAACGCATTTGCAAAAGCGATGATTTGCCGGTATCAAATACCTCTTATGAGCGTATATTTTCACAAGTAAATGTGGTGAAAACAGAGCAGCCTAATAGGTTTTTAAACACTAGCATATCACATAGATTTTATACATGTAAAACAAGGTTTAATTGATAACGGCGTTAATTGCACGAATTTCCAACCAGAAAATAATATGGTCAAATTAATCAAAAAAATCAAAATATGACAATGATGAATCTAATAAGTACCTAATAATATAAATAAAACCTGATAATATTAAACTTGTGTTTCATTTTTTTGCCAAAAATGATCAATTTAGGCCACAAACTACGTCAGTACAACTTCAGTAGGTTTTTCCAAAACGTTAGTAAATTTCAGTAAAAAAATTAAAAAAACTTGAGAGGTGTCAAGGGACACCCGGATGGAACGAAGTTCTTGTTATTATTTTTTATTATGTACTAAAAACCTGTATATACTCAACAAAAATAATCGTCGCGACACCACACTGTTCATTGCGAAATAGAAAGACGAAACGAAAATAACTGGCTTGCTTTCTATGAGAGAGAGAGAGAGAGAGAGAGACAGACAGAGAAACACGCGCACGCCGCACGGCTTACAACTGTAGCAAAAAGTGTCGTTACAACTTTTGGTCTTAATTTTTTCCGTCTAGCCCCCTTTCGCAACGTGCGATAAGGAACTTCGTTCCAATAAGTGACGTCTTTTACATAGATAGTACACATATAGTAGTCTAGAGGGTTTGGAAAATGGTCACACTGACTGACTAAAATTTGACAACGTCAGTTAGAGGCTATTTTTCAATGAAAACGGATAACACAGCACTTCGATTCATTGAATTTCCATAAATAATGGATATTACACCACTTTTTAAAGCATGTATAAAAACAGTAAAGACACGCAACAAAGCATTTGGAATACCAAGTCCCTCGAGCGAAGATAAACAGCGTTTGTTTCGAGCTAAGCCGAAAAATGCTTTCATTCTTACTGCGAAAGATATTTCTTCTCAAATTACTAGATTACGGGACTTTCTTCTGGAGCACAGGGAGAGGTACTTGAGCTTCTTCAATAATGTGTCCGGGGACGAAATGTCTGAGTCGGAAAGAGATCAAATAGATACAGGTGCCCAAAGAATCATCAACACCTGTTCCCATTTATTAAAAGAGTTTAGGAGCGATAACCGTAAGTTATCAGTATCTGCCCAGACTCGTGAGTACATGGACGCTGTTATAGACCTCATAGACATGTATTTAAAGGCAGTATGTAAGATACATAGTGAGTTGAAAGCATTGAGGGTGAAAAAGGCCCTTGATATGCGAAAATTATCCCGTCTTGAGCAGCCACAGATTAAATCTAAAATTCCAAACCCATTCACTGTAAAGAAAGAAGAGGTACAGGCAGAAAATCCAATAGAAAGTGAAGAAATTGACACTGTTAAAACAAAATTAGACTTATCGGAGAATGAAATAGCTGTGATGTCAGATGAAGGAGAACTCAGTGCTGAAGAACTTCAGATGTTTGAATCAGAGAATGTTCAGCTTTTGAATGAATTAAACAGTATGACGGAGGAGGTGAAACAGATAGAGAGTAAAGTACTCCATATAGCTGAACTACAGGAGATTTTCACTGAAAAGGTAAAATTTATATAAGTTTTAATATTTCTAATTAAAAATATATCACAGCCTCTAGTAAAACTTCATTATTCATTCAATTTCAAAGCCTTTATTTGCTAGTTATCAGTGTACATTTCATAATAAATACAGTTCCCTGTCTATCTTGTCTCAGGAAGGGCAACAAAAGCCTCATTCAACATTCATTCTTCATTCAACAACACTTTATTTAGATCAGTGGTTCTTAACTGGTGGTCCCTAGAAGCAGCCGAAGTGGTCTGCGAAGCCATCCAAATGATATTAAATTGTAGAAAAAATCATTGAAAAAATTGAAATACTATTGGCTATGTTCAAACATATTATTATGCATGTTTTATTTATAGATGGAACAACCCTTTATTCATTTACATTTACTTACTTCCAAACGGTTCCTTGTTAAGGTAAAAATTCTTTCAAATAGTCCCTCACCACTAAAAGCTAAAGAAACACTGATTTAGATGATTTTTGTTGTGTAAATTTTCATTATTCATTCAACTAAACTATATTTGAGAGTTTTTGTTTGATGGAAATATTTATTACCATATGAGGTTTGGTAGACCATTGATATTTTAAAATATTCCTGTATTTTATTATTCCTTTTTAGGTATTACAACAAGAACAAGACATAGATAGAATATCAAACACAGTTGTTGGCGCTACAGAGAATGTAAAAGATGCCAATGAACAAATTAAGCAAGCTATTCAAAGGAATGCGGGCCTACGAGTTTATGTTTTATTCTTCTTGCTTGTTATGTCATTTAGCCTTCTTTTCCTTGATTGGTATAATGATTAAAACATATTTTTTCTAGATACATGTTATTTGAATTTGGTCAAAAAGAAACCAACATGATTTTAGTTTGGTTCTATTGCAGTTGTTATATTAAGGCGCTGACAATAGCAGAAGTCTCTATATTAAATACACGATACTCAAGGATATAAATGACTTTCAATTTCTCAACGTCATTTAGCTGTTGTCAGCGCCTTAATGAAATATTTTATAAAAACCCATAAATTATTATTATCTCATGATAAAAATAGCAGTTTATACATATATATATATATATAGCCTATGTATAATAACATAGGCTACTTTAGTTGGTTATAGGTATAAGGAATACCTTATAACATCATCTATCTGCCAGTGAAAGTCCCTTCCAAATTGGTCCAGCCGGTTTGGAGATTAGCTGGAACAACAGACAGACAATAATTTTAGAAATTGTTTGTTATAAGTACCGTAAATAATTTTATATCCGTTTTTTTTTTTACTTTGTATAGGCTTGTGTTTGACCACAATCTCACTATGGTAGGTGATGATGTGGCCGAAGGTGGTAAGCACACAAAGCCTAGAAGGATCTGGCTCTCAAGTGCAGCTGCCGGAACACACCAATAGGTGTTTGGCGACAGATTTTCAACTTGAGGGTGGTAGCCAGCCAGGCGGGTACTACAAAGTACCCTACCACCGTGCTATGGTTTCCTCACGATGTTTTCCTTCACCGAAAGCTCAAGCTCATTGTAGGATTCGAACCGACGACCTTCGCCGCGGCGTCCGACGTCACTACCACTGAGCTATCATCGCCTTAAAAAGTGTAAAGCTGTTATTCTGATAATACAAGCAAACAGAGATTTCATTTTATTTATTTGTAAAGATTAAATCTAGTGAGGCTGTATGGTCTAAACCCTTTGCCTACCCTAAATAAGCAAAAAATTACAATCAATCAGTGCTGCCAACTTAGTGGATTTTCCACTAGAACTGGTAGTTTCTGTAAATGAATTTTTAGCTTATAAGGCGAAATGAAAATTATTTCAGGAACGATGATGATTGACATATTTTGTAAAAATAAATTTTTTTTTGGACATCATTTAAATTAATTGTTATATTAAATCTTTTTTAATAATTTGGTTTTAGTTTGGGTACCTACTAACATGGATGCCTGCGAGATCCAATAATCTTACATTTTCCATGCCAAACCTGGCAGAATATGTGATACCACTATTTTATTTGTCACCAATTGTTACCATATTCTTGGAAATAAATCTTTGTCTTTCCAGTTTTCCACCCCCCTTTTAGTGGCGAGATATTGAATAGCTAATTCTAATGTTCCTGATGTTTTATTGTTGATATTTTACAATTAACAAAACATCATGACAGTGTTGATTTATACAATGATTAACTGGTTGTCAATATTTTATTACGTAGTAATAAAGAAAACTTGGCAACATTGGTCAGTTTTTATTTATTATGGTTGCATGCAATTTATTTGTAAACACATTGGAAATATTTGGAAAGAAAAAATATTTCAAATAACATTCAACAATATTCTTCGAGATACTTTTCAATTACCTATATTTTTCTTTGATTTAAGTTTTCATGTTTTCAAAATATATTTGCGTAAACATAGTCAATCGGAATATACATAGTTATAAACATCTAACCATAATACCATTGAAATTAACTTCTCGATATATTGTTCATAAGTACAGTAAAATTGTCTCGAAAATGGAAGCTGTTGCAACAATAAAAAAATTAGGATATGCATTTAATGCAGGTAATTCTATGACACTTATAATGTACTCTTATTATTGATAATTTCCATAAAATTTAATATCATGTGAATTTATTTAGTGAGAATGCTGAAGTTCTTTACTGTTAAACTTTTGCGTTGACTTAAATTATTTGATCCATAACCTATTGAAAATCTTTTACTATGTAAATATACAGAAGGCCAGCTAAGAAAAATAGGTGAAGATGGCCAACTAGGTGATGAACCGTTTCAATTTAATGTAAGCGAAAAGCATCAAGAATGCCAAGCTCATTACGAAGAGCTTGGAGATGCTGTCACAGACTATGTTTATCATCTATTGGAAACCAAGGAGGGCCTCCTCAGGTTGCCTGTACCAAAGAATTCCACGAATGGCACATTTATATTTGCTTCAAAGGAATATGATAAGAAAGATATTTTGATGGTGTTAATACATGGGTCAGGAGCGGTACGTGCTGGCCAGTGGGCTAGATCGTGAGTGTTTTACACTTTCAAATACTGTTAAATCTATGGTACACGAACAAAAATAAGATAACAGCACAATAGCTTACTTCTTCTTTGTATTGTTTTCAGCCTAATTATAAATGAATGTTTAGACAAGGGTACACAAATACCATACATTAGGAGGGCTATCACCAAAGAATTTGGAGTCATAGTTCTAAACACAAATGACAACTGCTTAGAGAATGGCAAGAAAATACCAAAGAGTGGATCAGCTGAAGAACATGGAAACTATGTTTGGGATACATACATATCCAAAACTAAAGCATCATCTATTGTCATAGTGGCACACAGTTACGGAGGAGCAGTGACCGTTACGTTAGCTGATAAGTGGAAAAAGGACTTTGAGAAAAGAGTAAAAGCTATAGCATTCACAGACTCGGTTCATGGGTTTTCTAATGTAAAAGTTTCTAAGTTTATGAAACAGGTAATTGTATTTTTGAAGTTTTTTCTGAGATCTTTATATAATAAGATGAAATTCATAAATATAAATTTATACTATTGGCGTGTCATTCATTTTGAATTTTAATATTTTTTAAGGTTGCAAGAAACTGGATATCAAGCCCTGAACCCTTGGACTCACCTGTGAAGTCACCAGATTTTGATGTGATAAGAGTTTCAGCTGGTATAAAAAGATTTACATACATAATATATTATATTCATTGGCATAAAATAATGTATTTTTTTCATTGCAGGTGTTGAGAAACATGAGATGACTTCATGCTCATGCATTAACTCAGTGTTCAAATTTATTGATGAAAAACTAACTAAAAAGTAAAATACTTATATTAATGTAATTTCTTTTACATTATTACAATATAAGAAAATAAATATATTTTCGCATTAGAAATAGTTTCACTTCTTCTTCCCTTTAGAAAAGTTCTTCATCCAGTATTTCACATCTTGTTTATTTGCTCTAACACCAAGTACAGCAGATTTAGAGTTGACATCTTTCATGACAAATGGGGAGAACCCAGCCGTATAATCAGGGTCTAAAGCATTCGTTTTGTTACGTGCTTGTTTTGTTACAAATCTTTTGTGAATATGTTGATCTTCAGATAGAATTGGGTATTGGAAATGCTGACCACCTCTTGGTGTTGGAAGGCTGAATTTTTTTCCTCTGGCTGTGAGTGGTTTACGTCCATTTATGTGAATATGTTGGTTCCCTTCATCATCTATACTTACAGCTACTTTTTTAAGTGTTGAATGACCACATTTGGGACAGAAGAGTTTTGTCATGACACTAGTGGTTTTGAAGCATGTTGTGCAACGGAAAATAAATGTACGTAGCTGTCTGATGATTCTACCATCAATGGCAGTTACATTTAAACCTATTTGCTTGAGAACATTTTGCATTGCAAAATCTGATGTTATACAAGCAACTTCTACAGATTTGTCTTCAAATTCTCCCATTTCCATTTCTTTCTTTTTCTCTGTTAAGTTTTTGGGAGTTATCCAGTCTCCCCCATCACTATCAGAGTTGTCGTCACTCTCTGATTCATCTTCTTCTTCATCAGACTCCTCAGAAACTTTGACCATAAGCTCATCAAGATTTTCATCTTTTAAATCCATATTTTTTAATTGGTCAGCAATATCATCATCCGCAGAATCTTCATCACTTTCATTGTCTTTTTGAGTTTCCACTTGAATTTTTTTCATTTCTTCACTCTCTAGTTTTGTAGCTGAGACTTCTTTATCTACTATTGTCTTATTTTCTAAAATTTTAGTACCTTCTTTAGCTTCTCCAATGTCCTGGTGCTCTGTAGAATTCCCATCAATGGGGTGTGGATTAAAGTTAGCTAGACCAGTGACCTTTAAGGATTTCTGCATGGTAGGTTCAGTTTTAAGATGTTCTGTACCAATTTTCTCTTTTTCTAGCTGATACGCTAGAGCCATTACCTTGATATCTGTGGCAGAAAGACTTGTATAGTCACCAGTCTTTTTTGAGAATTCCGTGATGAACTTGATATTTTCTGTAAACACATCTTTAACTTTCAAGTCGTAGGGGAGCACCACTAATTTCCGTCGCTGCCTATCGTTAGTTATTTCATCAATAACCTCTTGAACTGTGTAAACGTTTTCAGCGATGTCTTGAAGGTTAGCAGCCTTGATAAAAGCCGTCGTGTCTACAACTAAGTGATTGATTTTCTTCGACATATTGGTGATATATTATTTCATTAAATACATATATGTACAGGATATAGACTTTAAGACAGAAAATAATTTCTATGCAGTAAAATAAAAACAAATCTTCACGTGTCGTCCGTCGAACTTTGACATGACAATTGACTTGACAATAAAATTGACAAGACAGACATGCTTATCACCAGTGTGACCAGATTAAAATTGATGATATTGCTAGCAGCTCGACTAAAAAAAACCGGATAAAACCTGCCAAAACTATGATAATGATTTAACTCATACTACACTACTATAATTTGCACATATTATATTTTGTACCGAGTTGTTTTTATATAGAATAATTTTTTTTTTCAACGTTTTGGGTTTTCTGTGAAAAATCAGTCCTATATCTACAGCACTGTTTTCGGCCATTTTTCGATTTGTGTAAACTAAAACGTAGTGATTATATACTCTTTGGTGTAAACGTGATTATATACTCTTTGATTTGTGTCCTGCCAACACTGACTTTCCCTAACTAAAATAGGCTGAATAAATTCGCATTTACGAAATTTAATTGCGATTTGCATAAACAAATTAATATGCTGTTTATTTAGAATTGATTTGGAAAGATTTTAAGCAAAATGAGTTCTAAAAAGGGTAAGAGACATTCGGGTAGCAAACACTTCCCGATCGCGGAGTCAGTGAGCATTGCATTGAAGATCCAGTTGGATAGATTTATCAGCGATGATAATGAAACCGAGCTCACTTTTCCCACCTTTTTATCGGCTCAGGAGCGTGGGTTTATTCACGAGACCGTTGCCAAGTTGGGTCTCAAGTCTAAATCCCGCGGGAAAGGTAAGATTTTCGAAAACAATATTGTCATTTATCTTTTTCTTTTTTTGTTTACTTTTAATCTAAATAATCGTAATATTTATCATTTTACACAGAAACAATAGTCCAATGTAAATTTCCTTGCACAACAATAGTAATACCATCATCATCATACATCATAGTAATACCATTTGAAATGAATACAAACCTACAATTTCAGGTGTAAATCGCTTCTTAACAATATATAAGAGAGTTGGTTCAACAATAATACAGAATGATGCCAAACTCATACTGGACTCCAATATGCGATGCAGTATTGCTGAATTGTTCAATGCATTCCCCATTACTACTAAAGAGAAAGATGATCTCAGTACATGTGCGGAGAAAGAAAGGAGTCCCCAACTAGCACATAAGACACTTGGGCAGTTGAATAATGGGGTAGCTCAGGTATGTACAGATTTCAAACATTTTTGAAGGTTTCATGAAAATAAAATATGATTCCTGAATAACTTTAGTTACAATGCATATGTATGTATTGTAATTAATGTTAATTTTATTATTTAATTTAGCCTGTGGAACCTGCTTCTAGAGTTCTTGGAAAAACTTCATCAAAATTAGTTCAGGTGTATAAAATGGTGTGTAAAATGTAGCACCTTTGCTTGTGAATGCTATGCACATTCCAGTAAACAGCATGAAAAACTGTTTTAGTCGTTTTATTATAGGTTTTTTTCCTTCTCCTGTACAATTTGGAGCAATGTACTTGCGAGGATTTCATAGCTCGCCGACGATATAGTATAAAAATGAGTGTTTCTTTGTCTTCTATGCATTCCTAAACATTGATCCATTCATTGATTCATTGTAATGAAACTGTTGTTGGTTGGTTGGACAAAAAATGAATAAATTGGGATGTAGACTGACATATCAAATTTAGTCACCTACTTTTTATTAAATTACAAAACAATGTTTTCAAGGAGTAAATACTATCTTGTGACATAATAATTGTACAGCATCAAGAGGTCTACTCTTCATGGTTAGATTTAAGATGGTAATATCTATACTTTAATAAAACAGTAGTGGTGTGTCTGTACATTGAAGAAAAGTAATAAAATTAGAAAGGGGGTAACTAAAGAAGAGTAATCTATACATATAATAAAACAGTAGACTCGTGTGTGTCTGTCTGTACATATTATTATAATAATAGAACAAAAACCAGCGATTTTTTTAAATTCTTTTCTGTCTGTTTGTTGGCGCATATCTACAGAACCACTGAATGGATGTTCATGTAGTTTTCATAGGTAGACAGATATTAATTTGGAGCAGAATATAGTCTTTGTTTAATTAATATTGGATGTCTCAGAAAAAGTTATTGTTATTTAAAGATTTTTGGATTTTTTATACTGAAAATAGAAACTTTATAAAATCTGGCGTGAGCGAACAGCTAGTAAATAATATTTGGACCGAACTAATAATATTTTATATAAAGTATTTAATTATTCATTTAATTCCAGGTTCCAATAACATCATACAATATGGAAATATTCAAGTTCAGAGAGAAGTTGCCTGTATTTGAACAGAGACAAGACTTGATGAATGCCATCACACACAATCAGGTTTGTGATTTATATAACTGGTTACAATAGACTTCTAAAAATTAAACCTATCTTAACGTAGAATATTTTATCATTACAGTGGACCCGCAGTAATTCGGGCCCTGTCTAATCCCCCTCCCCCCTGTAATCCATAACATGTAGGTACAGTACAGTCTGGTACAGTCGAGTCGCGTTATGAATCCGCCACGGTGGGAGGCATCCTCTATCGTATGTATAGTACATAACCACTTTGATATGTAATTTGTCGGATTACAAGGTCCTCTTGACAAATTTGATAATCCAATACCGCCTTTTAGTTATCAGGCAAGTATTTTGCTGTTCTCTTCTAGGTTTTCTATTTGTAGTTTAAGAGATATTTATCAATTTATAGTTGGTTTTGGATATGGTTGATATTTTAAACTGAGTCTTATTTCCTCCGGGAGCTTTTTCCACACTCATTTTGATTGAAAGGTATTTATTTGGTCTAAGATCAATTAAAAACAATGTATCTGTTAAAGTCATTCAGTTATGGCCCTAAGTAAGTATTTTAACGAGACCTAGCTTTGCGGCAATGTGGGCTTGCGGTAGATGTGTTGCAGCCGACGTCAGTTCTGTAAAATTACTAGTCAGGGATTACTAAACCAGCCGTTTTACACGCTGTAAAGCGGCTATTTTGATTTGGTGCGGATTCTACAATACGGCTGCAACAGATGCATCATGCGTATAAAATTCTTTATTGGCTATTTGAGAAAAAATTGCTTTTTGCTAAAAACCTAGAAGGATTTAGTAAACACTAAGAAATATTTGCTACTTTAACTGCATTATGTTTTGAAATGGTGTTTAAATTCTAACAGGTGATAATTGTAGCTGGTGCAACTGGTTGCGGTAAGACAACTCAACTCCCCCAGCTTGTTCTGGAGTACTGTCAGGATCACAAACAGCCCGCCAGGATATACTGCACCCAGCCGAGGAGGATATCAGCCGTCTCTGTCGCTGAGCGGGTGAGATATTGCATTTCTGTAGTTTATCTTTTTATATCATAAACTAGCTGTGCCCTGTATCCTACCTAAATGTTTTTTAATAAACGGGCTATCTAACACAAAAATATTTTTTCAAATCCAACTGGTAGTTCCTGAAATAAGAGTGTTCAAACATAAACTATTTACTGTAATGCAAGCAAACAATAAATAATTTCGTAAGATAATTACACCAATATTTTGGAGTAAGCGTGTAACATCCTCGGTTTCGACTTCGCTCATCCCAGAGTGGGCATAAAGCGATTGGCTTTGGCAAGCTCATATTATTTAAAAAAAAGAAAGGATTTTTGATTACTAGAAATACATGAATGTCCCAGTATATTTATTTACCTTTGTCATTCATGTCTATTATTTAAACTCTCAGGTGGCGTTTGAGCGTATGGAGAAGATAGGTCAGACCATTGGGTACCAGATCAGGCTGGAGTCTAGAGTGAGTCCACGCACTGTGCTCACATACTGCACCAATGGAGTGCTGCTGAGGACCCTCATGGCCGGGGATTCGGCACTCACTGGTTAGTGCATGTACCATGTGTTTTATTAATCAAATCCCTTTTTTTCAGTTTAGGCCCTGATAAGAAACTTATGAATGTTACAATTAGCTCTACTGTTACAATAGGCTAGTTGACTAAATTTGAAAAACTGGTTAATACTTTACCTTAGTATCTGATTTACACAAAAACAATAATATTTCCAAGTAAAACACCTTTTTGCATAATATTTTTGCGTTTTCAAAAACCATTTTGAAATAAGCTCGAAAACGTTTAAGACTGTCATGGCATCTTGGATGACTTCACGCCGCGCGTAAAAAACTGTGACGCTGACAATCGTCTGATACAGCTAGTTGTTAAAGTTAGTTTTCTCTAATTAAAAATAAAAAAGCACAAGTATAAAAACACCAAATAAATTATTGTTATGCACGGCGTGACGTCATACTTTCTGATTGAGGTGTTTACTGTCACGTGACTGACTGTCACGTGACTGAATATAAATATAAATAATCTTTAGTTTTTATAATAACTAATTTTGTTTTTGTTATCAGTTTATCATGATTTATTCTTAGTGGACACAAGCCACTGCCGGTGTGTTCCGGCAGTTGCACTTGAGAGCCATTTCTTTCTAGGCTTTATGTGCTTACCACATTCGACCACATCATCATTTACCATAGTGAGATTGTGGTGAAGCCTATACAAAGCAATAAAAAAATTGAGGTTGGTGCCAATTAAGCTAGACCTCTAAATTGTATGAGCGCCCATACAACTCAGAGGTCTTTATTAATTGGCGTAACTATGTATGTATGGGGACACCCTTTGATTTTCAGAATTTTTTAGAATTCATTTTTATTTTTTAGAATTTTTCCTTTATTTGTGCTGTAAGACCTTACTTTTTGCCAATTTTTTTTTTATATTTGAGTGGATTGAATGAAAGGTAAATTGCGGTTTACGATTTATGACGTATTAAAAAAAAACTACTAATTAGATCTCGTTCAAACCAATTTTCGGTGGAAGTTAGCATGGTAATGTACATCATATATTTTTTTAGTTTTATCATTCTCTTATTTTAGAAGTTACAGGACACACATTTTACTACGTTGGATGTGTCTCTCGCGCAAACTATTCAGTTAAGAAAAAAATGATATTAGAAACCTCAATATCATTTGAAGACCTATCCATAGATAACCCACACTTATGGGTTGGATGAAAAAAAAAAAATTGAGTTTCAGTTCTAAGTATGGGGAACCCCCAAAATTTATTGTTTTTTTTTCTATTTTTGTATGAAAATCTTAATGCGGTTCACAGAATACATCTAGTTACCAAGTTTCAACAGTATAGCTCTTATAGTTTCGGAAAAAAAGTGGCTGTGACATACGGACGGACAGACAGACAGACATGACGAATCTATAAGGGTTCCGTTTTTTGCCATTTGGCTACAGAACCCTAAAAAGAGTGTTTGTTGAAGGTGTGACCCACGTGTTTGTGGACGAGGTGCACGAGCGCGACAAGTTCAGCGATTTCCTGCTGATCGCGCTCAGGGACGCGCTGCCCAGGCTCAAGGACCTCAAGCTGGTCCTCATGTCCGCCACCATGGACACGCAGATATTCTCCAGGTATATAATAATTACTAATCTGATTGCAACAGTCTACTTAGTATTACATTATCAATTTTGTTATTTCTACCAAAGGTACTTCAACAACTGTCCAGTGATCACAATCCCGGGGCGTCTGCACGAAGTGCAACGTTACTATCTAGAAGATGTTCTCAAGATCACACAGTATAAGACCAAGAAGATGGTGAAAGCCGAAAAGGATTTGAAGACCAAGCTTAAGACCGGACATAGTTACTGGTCACATTTGGAGGGTGAGTGTTAAATGATGACTGGCGTCATTGGTGACTCTCAAGTTGAATATCTGACGCGAAGAGTCTGTTTCTTCTAGCCTTTGTGTACTTACCACCTTTAACATAGTGAGATTGTGGTCAAATACAAGTTTATCAAAAGTAAAAACATTGGTCTAACGGTGTTTTAATTAAACCAAAATTATATATTTTTTCCTTTTATAGGTCTATGTTTGACCACAATCTCACTAAGCCCCAAACAAACACAGAAAGCTTAGAAGGAACTGGCTCTCAAGTGCAGCTAAAGGAACACACCAGTAGTATTTGGCGGCAGATTTTCAACGTGAGGGTGGTAGCCTGCCAGACGGGTACTACTAAGTACCCAACCAAGAAAATATTTAATGTCTTCAATAACTTTAGGACAAAAATCAACCCAAGAGGAGAGCAGCAGCAGCAAGACTCTGGATGCTAAAGAGGAGACTGAGAATGTACTGGACCCTCAACAGCAGACAGATATGGATGAGTTTCTAGAGGAATGTTTCAAGGAAGGGAGCTTGGTAAGTCGAATGTGTATGCTATGGCTTTATAGGAGCTGTTTCCTAGCGAAGGAAATATGGGAAGAGCAATACTCAATAAGAGATATATGGACTAGATATGTATAGGAAAAGAGTGACATTATCTAAAATTGAATCAGGTTATTTTAAGTAAAAAAGTAAAATCTTTCCAGAAGGAATAGTTTTTCGCCACGCGGTTTCACCACGATCCCCTAATTTACCCCCTTAGAGGTTATATTTCGGAAATTCCTTCTTATTATACCCCTATGTTACAAAAGGAACATACTCTCCAAATTGCCTGTGTTGATTAGACCAGTCAGGACTTCTTTTACATAATATAGTATTGATTTATCATATTACTAGCCCGAAAGAATTCAACATTTCATCAACATGTTTGTAGAATAGACGATTACAACTGTTTTACGAGCCTCAGTACCGGACAACTTATAATTTGTCCCCAGGACTCGTTCTGCCAAATCCTGTACATGTATCTATCAGAAGGTGTACCGGTACAGTGCGCTCAGAGCAGCTCCGGCCGCACTGGGCTCATGGCGGCCGCCACTAAAGGGCTCACTGAGACTGCCGCTCAGATGTTACAAATTGGTAAGTTTGAAGGCTAAACTATAAAATAACTGATAGTTTTATCTGTACATGAGGATATTTTGAAAAAAAAATAGATTTCTAACCTTAACTATGTCACTGATGAAGATAATTAACAAAAGTGGTCCAAGATATTACCTTGTAGAACTCCAAATGAATGGAGTGTTGTATGTATTTCAAATTCATAGTTTTCCTCTTATGTTGAGGCGCCTCTGGACTTTACCCCACAAATAAATGCATATTGAATATTAAAAATAATATCTCGAACACTTGCCAGTGTTCAGTGACTTCATGTATATCAAATATTTTTCAATGATAACATTCCAACAGGTGCTGACCCTACAGCGAAAGATAAAGACGGCAAGACAGCGTACGATTACGCAATTGAAGGGGGACACACTGAATGTGCCAAGTTACTATCCTCATTCAACCTCACTGAGGAATCTAAGGAAAATTCCGAAGACGATGCAGCAGCCGATAACTTCCTTATAGATGTATACCATCATTCGACATCAGAGGAACTGATCGACCATGACCTCATGTTAGCACTAATAAAGCATATACACATTAGTTTAGCAAAAGGGAGCATACTTATCTTTCTTCCGGGTTATGATGATATAGTAACTTTAAGAGATTTAATACATTCTTGCAATGATATGAATGTTTTAAAATACCAGATATTTACCTTACATAGTAATATGCAAACTTTAGATCAGAAAAAAGTGTTCCTTCCTTTGCCCAATGCGAGGAAGATAATAATTTCAACAAATATAGCGGAAACTTCAATTACAATCGATGATGTGGTATATGTTATCGATTCATGTAAAGTTAAAGAGAAGTATTACGAATCTAACGGTGGAGTGTGTTCTTTACAATGCGTTTGGACTTCTAGAGCTTGTTGTCAACAAAGAGCTGGTAGAGCTGGCAGGACCAAACCGGGACATTGCTTCCATATGTGCTCAAAGCGACGTTTTAAAACCCTGCCCCTTAACTCTATACCGGAGATACTACGCGTCCCATTACAAGAGTTGTGTCTTCACACTAAATTGCTTGCACCGGGAAATACTCCCATAGCTGATTTCCTATCGAAAGCTCTGGAACCACCTTCGTTTTTAGCCGTCAGAAATGCTGTGACGTTGCTAAAGACAATCGGGGCTTTGACTCCGATGGAAGATTTGACAGAAATTGGACAGCATTTGCTAGATTTGACAGTTGAACCGAAATTAGGAAAGATGCTATTATACGCATGTGTTATGAAGTGTCTCGATCCTATATTGACGATCGTTTGCAGTTTGGCGAATAAGGAACCTTTTCAGATATCAGTGAACCCTGAGAATAGGAAGCGGGGAAGTATGGCTCGGAAGGATTTCGCGGCGGATAGTTATTCAGACCACATGGCTCTATTAAGGGCTTTTCAAGCGTGGCAGACTGCGAGAGCGAACGGGACAGAAAAACCTTTTTGCGCTAAAAATTTAATATGTGGCGCTACCATGGAAATGATTGTGGGGTATCGATCACAATTGCTCGCCCAACTTCGGGCTTTATGTCTCGTTAAAGCAAGAGGCTCGGGCGATATAAAAGATGTCAATCTCAACTCGGAAAAGTGGCATGTGGTGAAAGCCGTTTTAGTGAGCGGTTTATATCCATCCATAGCAAGAGTTGATAGGGATTCTTGCACTTTGAGGACTTCTAAAGAAGTCAAAGTGGCTTTCCATCCGAGCTCGACCTTACATCGAGGCGGCGGTGTTACCGGCTCACAAAAATCAGTACATAATTTACCGACCGACTGGGTCGTTTTCGAAGAGATATCCCGCGCGGGTAGATTTTGCTTCATCCGCTGCAATACTCTAATAACTCCACTTACGGTGTCCTTATTCGGAGGACCATTGAGATTACCAATAGGGGCACTGACACAACGAGCGAATCCGCCAGGGTTGTCAAGCGATTCAGATTCAGAAGCGGATGAAAACAACTCCTCGCCAGATACGGCAGTGCTAACCTTGGATGACTGGATGGCTTTCACAGCAGACGCATCGGATGCAATCAGCGTCTATTATTTACGGCAGAAATTATGCGCGCTAGTTATACGGAGGATGTCGAATCCAGCTAAACCTATGACGCCATTAGACGAGCAGATACTCAGCTCGGTAGTTCACGTTCTAGGAGCGGAGGAAAAGAACGTTGGATTGAACCAACCGAGTGGAATAGGACAGCGGCCGAAACCCCTAACAGTGGATTCGCCAAACTGGCGCATGAGGGTAGAGAATGACGAGCAGTACCGACACGACAGCAAATTTTACCAGCAGTACAATCAAGCTGAATTTCAAGCGCAGAATTTTTACCAGAACGCATATGGATATAGGAACGGGCAGGGTAGACCTGCGTGGCGAATCGATGGGATGATGCAAGGGTTTTCACCTCAGTATAGCGGTCCTAAAAGTCCTATTAGTCCTAATGGGAAGACTCTATTGGCTAATATAGAGAAATATGCGGAAAACGGGGAAGGGAACGTGCGGTACTTCGTGGTGAAGGCGGACGACGCTCACGGCGCGGAGTTGGCGCAGACTACCGGCAACTATACCTTTTCACAGAATACTGCCAAGAAACTGCAGAAGGTTAAGCAGGTGAGGACTATTTCTTATTTATAATGCAATTATTATATACTAGTTTCCGCCCTGCGGTTTTGCTGCGTTTTCGGGAAGAAAGTATGTCCTTTATATAATTTTGTCCCGTTTATCATATGTGATTACATATCAGTCGGTTAAAAACTAAATATAATCTATTTGCAGGAAGGTTCGCGGGTGATGTTGTTCTTCTCAAGCGCGAACGGCTCCAAGTTCGTGGGGTGCGCTACACTATTAGACGCTAACGGAGCCCTAGAGTGGATCTATACCCAACACTTGCCTTTTCATATGGTTCGGTGAGTTAGTTACATATTATCAAGTTTTCGGGCGTCGATTCATCTGTTGTCGAAATTTTTTTTGGCGAAAATCTACGCCGAGGTTTTGGCGCGTTCGTCTCGGTCGAATATTGGCTTTTGAAGCATCGTTAACTTCGGGATCTTCCTATTTCATTAACATTTTTCTAGGTTTAAACCGTCGACGGGAGACGTCTTTTCCGGTCTCGGCCCGGGTCGCGATCGGTATTTCGATCGATCCCTAATTAATTTAAAAATCGGGAAGTCCCACCTTCCCCGACGACGCTCGGCGGCGAGGGTCGGGCTCCGCTCGGGCCTAGCGGCCGCCGGTCGGGCCGGGGAGGGGGGAGACGGTCGAGAGACGATCGCCTCCGGGTCGGTCAAAAACTACAGGTCTAGCGGTCGACCGAGGAGCCCCGCCGGATCGGGGCGACATTCGACGATTACGACGGATCGAAACCGTCGGGCTCTATCAAACCGGGAGGTCGCACCGGGTCACTCGATCTCGCTACAGCGGGAACGTAGTCGGCGAAGCGCCAGGCTCGTAGTGACGCGTGTGTGTGTCTGTCTGTCTGTTGCAGCCACATAACGAACTCGCTGGCGGGCGGGGCCCGAGTGTCGGGCGCGCGCGACGGCACCGAGCTGTGCGCCGCCGCCGGCCGCGCGCTGCACGCCGCGCTCGCCCCGCGCCGCCGCCCCGCGCCGCCGCCGTCCCACCACCAGCACCAGCACCACGCGCCGCCGCCGCTACACCAGCAGCACCAGCACCCGCGACCCATCCAGAAGCACCCCGACCAGTAACTATCCGACATTTTAATACGTATACCCCCACTTCGTAGAAGACGACGTCTTTCGTTCCGTCGCGGGTCCCTGACGCTTTCGATTGCGGGTGGCTCGATAGAACCGACGACGGTTGACGACGACGAGGGCGGAGTTATCGTATCGACCGAGGCCCGCTCCGATGTTTTTTTCGGTCGATTTCGTCCGTCGGCCGACTCGACGATCGACCGTGCCGCTCCTCGAACGAGTGCCCCGACGCGACGGACTCCTTCGCCGACGACCCGCTTTAGCCCCTTTGTTTTTAAATAAGACAAAAAAATGTTTTTTTTTTTTTTATAAAACCACATAATTGTAAAACATGCTCGTAGCTCCTAGAGCAGTGATTTTAATACTTACGTAACTAAGAATTGTGACGTCACTTGATTATGGAAGATCTCGTGTAATATCAGTGAGCAATAGATGCTGAAAGTCGAAAGATGTTTAAACCGGCAGTTCCTAAACTTTAAAAACCCCAAAACACTCAATAAATCTCTTTTAATACTACATCACAATAAACTCCCACTAATATTCCACTAATAACGAACTTCTTGTTATGTACCTGTCACTGTCAATGGCGTATAAAATGACAAAGACAGCAATAGTTTATATTTTAAATTAGAAATTGGCTATCAATGACATATGTAACTGATTCGCGCAACTCTTGTGGCCTTTTTCATGGGACCTTCTCTAGTAATCTCTGGTCAATCTCTCTCACAATGCCGTTCTTATTTTAACTGTGTAAATAATTGCACTCTCGAATAAGAGACCTTTCAGTATTTTGCTGGGTACATGTGTAAAATTTTAAATGATATGGAATTCCCCATTTATTAATAATATAATTTCAATAAAAGTCTAATAAGATTCGGTAATGTTTGCATGACGTAACGACATTATAAGTTTTGTTGTGAAAACTTATTAAAAATTGTTCTAATGCGAACATGTTTTAGATGAAATATTCTTAAATGTTAGTGTTAAAAAATAAATTCAAAACAAAATTATTAAACCATGAAATATTTTCGCGATTTCAAAGTGAGTCCCATATTTGCTCAGCATGTCGAAACCTACATAGTTTTATCTCGAATAACCACCTAGTACAGATGCAGCTTATATTGTCCTTATAAATGTGATATTTTGAGTGATTCCTGCCTTTTGTACACACTTGTCATACTTCTTAGATCTTTGCAATTTTATTGCTGTATCTATATAATTTGGTTGTAATATTTTCTTATTAGTTAGTATACAGTAGTGGATCCAGTGGAGGGGAGGGAGGCTAAGGAGCTCAAGCCCCCTCCAAAAGCATCTGGGTCCACCCCTGACATATCTCTATTAATCTTGATATTATCCTGCTACTAGCCCTCAGCTGGGTCAAGCCCCTCCCAAACAAAAAATCTGTATACATGTAAATTGTTATATCGTCGGTTATGATCGATGTACAGTCACGGGCATAAATATCATACTTCATACTAATATTATAAAGAGGAAAGATTTTTATTTTTGTATGTTTGGAACGAATAAAATCAAAAACTACTGGACCGATTTCAAAAATTCTTTCACCATTAGAATGCTACATTATTCCTGAGTAACATGGGCTATATTATATCCCGGGAACGCGGATGAAACCGCGCGGAAAAGCTAATAAAATTCGTAAGCAATTAACGATTGCAACTTTGAGATAACAGCTCATTTCAATCAATACATTAAGAGAAAATTCTATTAAATTTTGCTAAGCTTGTATATTTGTGCTCGTGACTGTACATTGAACATGTATTGTGAAACGTGAATATTTTGGAAGATACGCTCGGTGTTTTTTCTAATTTTTACATATGTACAGTGTATAACATAAATAGTGGTCCAACGTTAAGGGGTCAGATACACAGTATATTTAATAATAAAAATAATAGCTCTGACACCTGTGGCAAAAAGTGGACCAAATTGTGGTATGTGATAGCTGAATATACGGTGTATCGACCCGTTAACGTTGGACCACTATTTACGCCACACCTGTATAATCTATCTTGTATATATTTGTAATTTAATTAAAATTAATATTAAATTTAGAGACATGTTCACATAGGCTATTTATTTGCCAGAATGTCAAGCGTTCACATAAAATCTAGGTATATTTTTGATCGGAATTACAGCCTACAAACCTCGTTGCATACTAGACTGCGTTACTGTGTATCTATAAAACGACACAAGTATTTGTTATGTTTTTTAAAGTATACGATGTATTGAACAGATTAATGTAGCGATTCAAGTTTTAAACTAACAAATAACATTGAGAGATTATGGTATTTCAATATATAATAATATGAGTATTTTTAAAGCAGTTTTTACATTTTACCATCTATACAGGCTGATTTTTAAGTCACTGGCAATACTTGCAGGGGTGGAAGTACTCATCAATATGGACAACTTTTATTATGAGACTAACTGTGAAATCACGAAACAATTATCAGCTGTTCCATAGAAAAGTTCAATACCTACTCGACCAAAATGTATGAAGCAACCATTTTATTTTACGCGATATCAGAGTTGGTCCCATAGTAAAATTTGTTCATATTGATGAGTACTTCCACCCCTGCAAGTATTGCCAGTGACAAAAAAAACTTCCTGTATAAAAATTCAGCTTCCGTATGTTTGTGTACGTAAAACTCTAAAAGCAGTCGATGGATTAACTTTATTTTTTTACACAACGTTGCATTTCTATATAAGAATGATTTTATATACTTTTTATTTACAAGTTCCCACGGGAACGGGATATTTGGAGCGTTTCGCGAAGTTTAAACTGAACAGCGAAGTGTGGCCGGGTTTAGCTAGTTGATGTTAATTGAGTAAGATCCGGAAAACGGTCTGTATTATAAAACGTCAGTCAAAGCAATTTGTAACATGGCTCTAAGACATAAGATTCATTTTAGATTGAATCTTTTCTTGAGATTTGACTTTAGTTTTGATTCTTGTTCTATAACTTGGTCTTACGTTTACATTTTGTGCATTATTTACGATCATTATAGTTTAATGGCTCATACGAGAGCGAACGAAGGCTTTAATAACGAAAGAGAACGAACGAGTGTGACCACGAGTGTGAAGTGTGAAACCGATCTCTTAATGTTCTTTAATAGGAGTACGATATGAACCTTATCGTAAAGATGTAAGGTTAATTTTTATATGTCATTCTTAAGTCATCAAAGACTTCTTATAATGAACAGTAGTTAATGAATTTAAATCAATTTTTCATAGTTTTAAAAATGTACAATAGAATAGGAGCACATATAATAAATTGGTATGGATGAAGTGTTAGTTTTTTGCTATATTAAAAAGTTTTAGTAAACCAAATCTCATTACATCTTTAATTTTTATACAAACCATTGGTTATTTAATATTATTTAAGTTATGTGAAACGGATTTTGTAGTTCTTAGGTTTGTTAACTTACCTGGGATATATAGACATACTGCCGTACTCACAGATTAAGGTATACCCATCCCTGTTCATTGAATAGTTATAGAAAGGGACAGGTGTAGAGATAATTATTTTTCTTTATGTGCCCGAGTGCAGCCGTAACTGTTCTTTAGGGATGTGTGTGTAGTCGATATTATTGAAATATATCGTCAGTGAGCATTCTAAAGAATATTTTTTATAATTTATTTTTATCTCTAAACGCATACATATGTATGTTTGTGAGAAATGAAAAGGATGACGGTGTTTAAGACAGTTTTGATATCAGTCTGTTTTAACAACTATGTTTAATGATATTATATTAAACGTGCCTTTTTATACAAGATGCTCCTTAAAGGTAACAACTTTTGTCCTACGATTATTAAGTGTAGTTGTTAGTTTAGTGTTGTGTGACCAACTTTCGGATTGTACACGTTACGGAGCACCATGTATAAGAGTTGTCCATCTAAGGCCCTATTGAATGATATTTTTTTTAACTCCATATTTGTAATAAGATAAATAAATATAAGGAAAGTAATTTATCAAAGGCCTTTTATAAATTTATGTGGTGAACGAAAATGTATACTTGTTGCATAACCTGGTTATTTTGTTTTCTTAAGATGTTCCTTTTGCCTTATCGTTCTATGAAGGTACTTAATTTATGAATGCATGTAGATATAACGAGATCAGTTTACGAAGCTTAATAAAATTGTAATTAGTTAATACACGCAAGTTTTATGAAGTTGTTATGATAAACCCACGATTTTATGCAGTGAACTGTTCAGTTTTTAATAAATTAATGTACAAAAAAAACTGCATTTTGATTGCCTAAAAGCAAGATCCTTCCTTTCCGAAATACAATGTTGGAAGTCTGGAAATAGCTGCACTCTGCACAAGTGCACCTTGTTCATACTTATAAAGAAGCCAGTACTTAGTATTTTAGAGATACTATATTTTTTTTATTTTTTTTTATAAATTTGAAATTGTTCAGGTTATTATTTTTTATTTATTTTTCTTGTTGTTTTTTTTTCATCTTTTGTGTTTATGTGTATTATATTTCTTTAAAAATTGTTAAAAATTTAATGGAAAAAAAGCCAACATTGTCAGATTGTCCAAAAAAAAAAACAAAATATATAAAAAATGTAACCTTGCTGAGTTTCTTGCCGGTTCTTCTCAGTTGAAGGCGACTTCCGAATCGGTGGTAACTTCAGTAGTTTCGACGTTCATAAGTGCCCTCTTAGGGCCTAAACTGAATAAATGGCTTTGACTTTGACTTTGAATGTTATTTGAAAATTAAACTAATGCCACAGGTCTTGGGTTTAAATTACGAATGTTTTAAATCATGTTCTGTGTAATATAATATTGGTTTATTTTTTAATTATTCTGTAAATACCCATGTATGAGAGGTGACAGGGAAAACAGTTAACTACAATACATTGGTTTGAATTCATAAATACCTATATACAGAAATCATCTATTAATAAAAAAAACATTATTTATTGAATTATAACTTAACCTATAAATATGTACAAAGTGTTAATGAGTGTGACTCGTTCCGGCAGGGCCACCATCACGGATTTTAATTCTAAATCTGTGGCCAATTTGTGCATGACTTATGAACCAG
Source organism: Tetheella fluctuosa (assembly GCA_951216915.1). Lineage (NCBI taxonomy): Eukaryota > Metazoa > Arthropoda > Insecta > Lepidoptera > Drepanidae > Tetheella > Tetheella fluctuosa. The sequence goes on along the minus strand of OX578229.1, from coordinate 10,128,914 downwards.
AGACTGATGAAATAGATATTTGGCGATAAATTCATGGAACAAACAGATTTGCGCTAAGTTATCTATTTCTTGAAATACCTAGGACAGACAGGTAGACGACAAATTTCGGAAGACTCAGAATTTAGATCCGTGACAGTGACCCTGCCAAGAAGTGCCACACTAATAGTGACAATTCAAGATCATTTCTGTATAACTTGTTTCTCAATCTTGTCCTGCTGTTCTTGGGACTGTAGTTGTTGCAGTGTGAGGAGGGAGACTCCTAGCTGGTCCTCTCTAGTGAAAGGCTGCGCCATTTGACGGAGCCAACGTTTGCAGATCTTAAACAATCGGTTATTGGTGCTGACTTTGTTGTATAGTGACCCAACTAATATTTATAAATATGATAGTTTGTATGTTTGTGACTCAATCCCGAATGAACGGTTGAATGTATATGGATCAAACTTTTTTTTTTATACAACATTGTCCCGGCCCGACTGATGGTAAGCGGTTACCGTAGCCTATGAACGCTTGCAACACCAGACGTATCACTCGCGCGTTGCCGACCCTTCCCCCCTCCCCGATGAGCTCTGGCGACCTTACTCACGCGCAGGAACACAACTATAAGTTATTTAAAAAGTTAACTTGACAGACAGAAGACTTGGCGGGGAAATATAACATCCCTCGGGAACGCGGGTGAAAACGTGGGGCAGAAGTTAGTATTAAATAAGTTTATGTAAACAACAGAATCAGCACCATTGAGTAACTTCAACTATCACGAACCATTTCAACAGATTATATACATTGGTTGTTGTCGAAACCGTTAGTTTCATTTCTTTACCGGTCAAATGTGGTCCAAACCTTACTCAGCCCGGTAATTAAACAGTGGAAAGATATAGTTGTACCTACCCACTTTCTCCCGACTCTCCCCCTTTAAAAAGCTTGCCTACATCATAATATCTATGTGTAAACTCACAAAGATAATATTCGATCTCATTTAGTTCCATATCATAACTCTAAGTATGGCATTGACATTTCAAAAGTGGCTATGTGGCATGGTAATTGCAATATAGCTGTTGTTTGAACCTACAATCATAATTAGACCATATGGTAATGTAGAGTGTGTGATGTGTAGGTACCTGGACGGCCTCCTCGGTGCTGAGGTTGCAGAAGGAGTCCTTGAGGTGTTCCTGTATCCATCGCGGCAGCTTGGTGCGCTTGTCCGCGCGGCTGAACCGCTTGTCCGCGAATATCATTATACCGTAGTCCGTTTTACCACTGCAAACATTATATACATCATCTTATTTCTAATTGGTATTATTCATGCGGAAATTTTTGCTCAGCTCCGTAACGATACAAACAGCTCCGATGGAACTTGGCACGTAGATAGATCATATCCAAGAATAACATATAGGACATAACATCGCTCGGGGCGAAATCTAGTAATTATATGAACGTAAACGAGTAAAGGTAAACAGGTAGGCTATTCTGAACTTAAACTCGACGTTTTAACACCGTCGAGTTTAAGTTCAGAATAGCCCAGCTGCTCATTCAAGAAAAATGGGTCAAAATAATGAGATTTAGGGACATTATTTATTGTATGTTCCAAATAAAGTGTTTAAAATTACAAAAGAAACAGTTAAATTAAAATATTGAAAAATAACATATCAACGAAACATTTTGAATATAAAATTAGCAATACATCCTAATGTGAGAACAAATTAATAATGCTTACCGCAGAACTCTCCCTACACATTGAGCAGCGTGTCTCATCGCGTCAAACGTAAGGAAATCGTTTTCGCGAATCTGAAAAATAAATAATTTTAATTAATATCACATTTCAAATTCACAGTCATATTGTAATAGGTATCAGAAAAAAGGGAAAATAATTTGTTGTTCTGAATTTGCTTGTGCATTGTGGTAATATTTATAAACGTGTGTTAGGGTTTTATGTAATTATAAATTTCATGAAAATCCGTTCAGTGGTTACCGGTAGAAGGTACCTACCTGGAACTGTTCCCTGAGGTAGTCTAGGCGCGCCCTCAGTATGCGGCTCTGCGTGTACACGTACGGTATACCGAACATGAGCACGGCGCGGCCCAGGTGGTGGTCGAAGTCGACGCCCTCCGACACCTTGCCGCGCGCCACCGACAGCAGCACCGCGCCGCGCCCGCTCTCGCACGCCTGCAACAACAACAACAACAACAACAACTACTACTACAACAACTACGACAACATATATAGAGTACTGACACATATGTGTCAACGTTGGCCGTATTCATTTGAAACGAAAGCTTCAAAATACAGCATGGGAAATAAAGGAGACACGGGAAACCTTTCTTTGTTTTCTTTGTTATTTTTTTTGTTTCCAAAACAAAATTGATTACGTTACTGATTGTAATTTTAATTGTATTTTTATTCAAACCTAAAAAATATTACGTTATTGATGATTTTTTTGATAATTTCATCTCAAACAGGTAAATGTTGGTCTATATATAGCAAATTATAACGTTTTTTTAACGTTACACGTCACATTATTTTTGCATATAAAATATTTATTTAGGAAAATTGTTAAACGCCTATAAAAACTTAAGCTGTAATACGAGTCTGAAAATTAATTTTTTGAAGTCTCACATTGATAGTTTCATAGTGAAGAACAAAGTGAACGGTTCCATCAAGATGTAAAAGAGATGGAAAGAAGAAATTTTAAGAAACTGATGAAATTTGGGAGCCCCATTTAAGTTTTGAGTCTAAAGTAATCCCTAAGAATACTGTTGACTCAACAAGAATAAGAGCTTCAATATTTAACATTAAATTACAGCCTACTTTTTTTACAATTTTTTTTTACCTAATGCAAATTTAATACATTTAGATTTTTTTGCATTTAAAACTAGATTGTTGACAGTAAACCAATTCAATACCTGAGCTAATGCGCCGTTTACATCGTCATAATTGGATTTTAGTCTATCAACACTAAAAATCAGTGAGGTATCATCAGCAAACAATACAATTCCACAAGTATTTTTAATATAAAAAGGAAGGTCATTCATATAGAATAGAAAAGAATAGAATAGAAAAGGACCTAAAATAGAGCCCTGCGGTACACCCATACGCACAGGAGAACCAGACAATTTAATCCTATTTACATCAACATTTTGAATTCTCTGTCTAAGATATGATTTCATTCGATATGATTTCAACAGATGCCATACCTTTTACCCCATAATAATTTGGTTTAGTTAAAGTGTCCCATGATCAACGCAATCAAAAGCCTTGGACTGGTCACAAAACACACCAATTACATTTTGTGCCTTCTCCCAAGCATTGTTTATTTTAACTTTTTAAAAGTGCTACCCTAGAGTCAATTATAGAACGACCTTTCGTAAAACCGTACTGCTCACAATGTAAAAGTTTATATAAATTAAAGTGCGCAAGTAGTTGCGATATTTTTTTTTTAAGGGCTGGCAAAATGGAAACGAGCCTATAGTTAGAAAGATCCTTAGGATATCCGTTTTTGAATAGTGGTACCACTTTACTGTGTTTCATAAAATCGGGAAATTTACCTAAGTCTACACATCTGTTGAAAATTAAAGCTAAATAGAGGAGCAATATCATCCATGATACCCCGTAAAACAGTAACAGGTATATCCCATAAATCATCAGTACGTTTAACTTTCAAACTCTTAAACATTTTTACGTTGTCATTGTAATGATAATTAAATTTTTAGTCAACCCTAAAAATTACTATATTGACAGAAATAGTACTATTAAAACTACCAAAAAAGAACTACCCTAATAAGAAGCATTGTTCAGTCAAAATCATTATTTACACGAGAAAATAAAACCAACTGACCTTGATGTAGTTAATAAGGGCAAAGCTTGTTTCGGCGGAGTCCTGCGTTTCAATGAACAGCAACTTATGTCGTTGTAAACTTGCCACTACACCTGCCAAAAACAGTTACATTTATAAAATTGTCTACTATATAAAAACAATATATAAGCAAAATATTCCGTCGTGTTGCGATACGTATACCTACTATGCAGAGTGAATGACCTCGGGCGGACAACGCGTCGCGCGCGCACAGCTGACTACCTACCTACCTAGTCGATAGCTGTTTATTTATTGTATGTTTTAAAATGAAATAATTGTACCACTGATTAATTATATTAAATAATGTTTGAAATTAATACTTTTTACTTACCTAATGATATTATGTACAGTTTTGGAATTTTTGGATTTCCTCATTAAACATGCAATTAAATATTTTTCTTATATTTTTTATAAATAACTATAACCTACACATTCATGCCTCAAAGCACCACAATTTATTTAGTAGGATCATAAATTGGAGTGACTTGCGATTCTGAACCGTGGTAAGTGATTATGTGGTCAAAAGTAACACACAAAGCTACCACTCAAAATCACAGATAAGTACTAAAATTACAGCTAGCTAAAGGAGCTGTATGAGTGTGTAGATAAAAAATCTCGCTAACACGCATACAGCTATCTCTTTTGCACCTATTATTTTAGTTAGAGATTCTGGAACAAACGTATGGGTAAATTCTGGGACATCTTGTGGGTAGATGGAAAAATGGCGATTTTTGACCCAATTATACACAAACACTGCTTGTGTAGTGAAGTGTATTGTGTCTAAAACATTTTGACCTCTATGGGTGAGTTTAGATATTACTTTTAAATTTATATGAGCATTTTTGTATTTATAATAAAAATTTGGTCGCGGCAAAACTAATATTATATTATAAAGAGGAAAGATTTGTATTTTTGTATGTTGTTAACGAATAAACTCAAAATTACTGGACCGATTTCAAAATATATTTCACCATTAGAATGCTACATTATCCCTGAGTAATTGGGCTATATTTTATCCCGGGAACGCGAGCGAAACCGCGCGGAAAAGCTAATCATTTCATAAATAAATACCTTGATCATACCAAGCTCCTACGACACTCTCCAAGTATAAGTAGGATGTAAAGAAACATACTACACCGTCTGGTACACACGCTGATATCTGAAAACGCGGAATTATTCATTTAAATAATAGAAATCATGGAATCTGCTCATCTGTTTCCGATGTGACTTTTACTAAACTATGCTTAAGAAAATACAGAACCTTCTGTGAAAGTTCCATTGAAAACGGATTAGCATTTTCCGTGATAAGTCCATTATTAATTAACAGCCCCCATCAAAGAGGGGCATATAGCCATAGGGTATTTTCCTTCAAAGAAAACTAGAGATGAATTAAATAATAAATCTATATATATAAAAATGAATTCCAATTTCCCTTGGTCCCGCCATAACTTGAGAACGACATTACCGATTTCATTCATCTTTTTAAAGTTTTTAATAATCTGTAGAAGGTTCTTACGGAAAAAAATAAGAAAATTTTGCAGAAAATTGGAAAATTCGGGAGAAACCGAAAGTATGGGAATTTTGTATGAAATTAAGACTGACATTTTTTCGTTAGATAGGAGAGTAATATAGGCTACTTTTTAAGTTGAAAACGCAGGTGAAACCGCGAGGGAAGCAAGTAAAATATAAATATTCAAATAAGCTCCACTAACCTCAATCAACAGTTGTCCATAATTTCTAATTACGGCGACATCTTCTCTTGTTTCGTACTTAGAGGATATGGCGACCTGATCGCTTCCTTTCGATACTATCTGAAAATGTTTGTTTTGTTTAAATACCCACTATTTTTAATCTTTTTTAATGTGCCACTGCTGCTATATGCTAGTACGTCGACCTGTTTTAGACATTATTTGGATCAAATTTTGTATTTAGCTAGGGGTTTGCTTTAAGATTATCTATATAGGCGTTTTTTTCTGAAAAAACGCGATTTTACACAAAAATGTTAACAATGTCATATAGCTATATTTTCATAGTCAAAGTCAAAGCCATTTATTCAGTTTAGGCCCTAGGAGGGCACTTAAGAAGGTCGAATTTACTGAAGTTACCACCGGTTCGGAAATCAGCCTTCAACTGAGAAGAACCGGCAAGAAACTCAGCAAGGTTACATTTTTATATATTGTATTGTACATTTTGCATATATATGTTTTTATAATCTGAATATTGGCTATATTTTTTTTCAATAACAGCAAAATGTACAATACAATATAAAATTAAAACAAAACGAAAAATACCAATATAAAGTAAATAATAAAATGTAACGCAAACAAGTTCTTATTAAATAATAGCGAATACGCTAATGGCTACAACTAAAAAAAAAAACAATATGTAAGGTGCACCTGTGCAGAGTGAACTATTTCCAAAAAGTTATATAAAAAGTTATTTCCAAAAGGTCTGATGAACAAACATAACTCGAGCGACACCGTGTGGTGGACCTAGTGTATATTAATAAAACTTACCATTGGTAATATACAAGGCCTGGCTAAAGTCATTGTAAACGAGCTCATAATGACTGGGTTAAAGTCCAGGATCTTGGGGTACATGTCGAGAGGTGATAACGTTCCTGAGAAATATTAACAAATATAAATGTGGACATTGAAATTTTTTCAATAAATAAATTTGTTAATTTATAATATAAGGATGTATATGTCGCAGGATGATTTGATAATTCGAATTTTTGCGTAAATCCTATATAGGAATATCGCGAAAACACGGATAATAAGAAAATGCTGAAAAAATAATCTAAAATCTCTTCCTGTTCAGAAACAACTCGGATACTTTAGGTTAGAAGTGTATGGCAGCAAGCGATCACCATCTCTTCGTGGTTACTTTTTTTGTAACTGCACGGAAACTCTTCATTAATATTTGTTGAGGATGTGTGCCGGATGGTGTGCTTAAAATAAATTCTTTTTCTTTCTTTATATTGATTCACCATTGTTTTTTCCAAATCGGAAATCACGAAAAAAAAAATATTTTCTTACATTTTGGTTTGAGCAAACTTAACCTTTAGTATGAAAAGTTTGAAATTATTTTCGCAATTTCACAGTTGGTCCCTTAGTAGAAGTTGTTTGGCATGACAAATCTACCATAGGTTTCAAAAAATAAGCCATCTCTTAATATACACCCTGTATAGTTACCTGACGTAATGATGACACTCTGAAACCTCGCGAAGATTGGCCGCATTGCTATTGAGGAGTCCATACATCTGGAACAAATATTGTACTTATTTCATTATTTATAGTATTATATTAAGGACGCGTTCGCAAAATTGATAGGTAGAGAATCGAACTACTACATTGACACGGGTCACACACACAAGTGTACGCACGAGTTGCACGACTAACTACGAGAATTATAGTCAAGTGAACTCATTTTGATACTTTGAAGGATTCATTTTTTTTTTACGTATTTCTTTGTAATAAAATTATGGTACCTACAAAAAATATTTATTATTGCTGTTTATATTTTTTCGAATTACCTCCGAACTTGATGGACTTACCTGAAGGTGTACTTCGGTGACTGCTACTGGAACTCCTCGACGAGTTGTACTAGGTGAGCCGAGTTTGGGCTTGTTTTGTTAGTCATGATGAGACCTTACCTCCGGACTTGATGGAGCGACCTGGAGGTGTACTTCGGTGACTGCTACTGAAACTCCTCGACGAGTTGTACTAGGTGAGCCGAGTTTAAGCTCGTTTTGTTAGTCATGATGAGACCTTACCTCCGGACTTGATGGAGCGACCTGAAGTTGTACTTCGGTGACGGCTACTGGAACTCCTCGACGAGTTATACCAGGTGAAACGAGTTTGGGCTCGTTTTTATTAAAACGACAAATAAAACGTTATCAATTTTTTATTGTCAGAACTCGGCTCACCTAGTACTACTCGTTGAGGAGTTCTAGTAGCAGTCACCGAAGTACACCTTCAGGTCACTCCATCAAGTCCGGAGGTAAGGTCTCATCATGACTAACAAAACGAGCCCAAACTCGGCTCACCTAGTACTACTCGTCGAGGAGTTCCAGTAGCAGTCACCGAAGTACACCTTCAGGTCACTTCATCAAGTCCGGAGGTAAGGTCTCATCATGACTAACAAAACGAGCCCAAACTCGGCTCACTTAGTACTACTCGTCGAGGAGTTCCAGTAGCAGTCACCGAAGTACACCTTCAGGTCGCTCCATCAAGTCCGGAGGTAAGGTCTCATCATGACTAACAAAACGAGCCCAAACTCGGCTCACCTAGTACGACTCGTTGAGTAGTTCCAGTAGCAGTCACCGAAGTACACCTTCAGGTCACTCCATCAAGTCCGGAGGTAAGGTCTCATCATGACTAACAAAACGAGCCCAAACTCGGCTCACCTATTACTACTCGTCGAGGAGTTCCAGTAGCAGTCACCGAAGTACACCTTCAGGTCGCTCCATCAAGTCCAGAGGTAAGGTCTCATCATGACTAACAAAACGAACCCAAGCTCGGCTCACCTAGTACAACTCGTCGAGGAGTTCCAGTAGCAGTCACCGAAGTACACCCTCAGGTCGCTCCATCAAGTCCAGAGGTAAGGTCTCATCATGACTAACAAAACGAGCCCAAGCTCGGCTCACCTAGTACAACTCGTCGAGGAGTTCCAGTAGCAGTCACCGAAGTACACCTTCAGGTCGCTCCATCAAGTCCGGAGGTAAGGTCTCATCATGACTAACAAAACGAGCCCATACTCGGCTCACCTAGTAACTCGTCGAGGATTGCCAGTAGCAGTCACTGAAGTACACCTTCAGGTTGCTGCATCTTTTTTATAGCGAAATAAAATAGAATGAAAATCTTACCTCGTCAAGTATAAAATTTGGTTTATCGAATATTTTGTGTTTGTACAGCGATCTTTTTCAACTCGAGCTGCTCTAAACAGGCGATACAGGTCCACTCTCGACGGCGGCCGCGGGCCGACTAAAGTTTCATTCAAAATGCTTGCAATACATCAAGACGAGTTTTATAACTAAAATAACCCTTAATGCAACCGATTAAGATTCAACCAGAATAGAAAAAAATGTGAAAAAATAAGTTTCGCTTTTAATTTTTTCTGCGACTATTTATAGCATTTAGATAAAAAATAACTCCTATCGTTAAGAATTGAACATGTTTGCCTACATCTAGTATTTTTAGAAATAGTGAAATATGTTAATAATAACACAAAATGTACCTAAACTCAACCCGGTATCGATAATTTTGTGGAAAATGGCAACGACAGATCGATTTTACATTATGAGAAACTAAAATTTTCAATAATAATGTAACTATTATTTGAAGATGAAGAACCAATCTATACGAGGTAGTTATTAGTTATATTAGATTTTGTTTGATTATGCCATAAAATGTACCGAAAAACAGCTTTATTTTGCCTGATATGCGAACGCGCCCTTAACATGTCAAAGAAGATAACAATTCAAATTTAAAAGGATTTTTGTTAAATTACCTCAATCACAAGTAGTCACTGGCCATACTTGCAGGGGTTGAAGTACTCGTCAATATGAACAACTTTTAGTATGGGACCAACTTCGATATCGCATAAAATAAAACGGTTCCTTCATACATTTTGGTCGAGTAGCTATTGAACTTTTGTATGGACAACTGATATTTTTTTTGTGATCTCAGTGTTAGTCCCATGATAAAAATTGTTCATATTGATGAGTACTTCCACCTCTGCAAGTATTGTCAGTGATAAAAAAATCATCCTGTATTTTATAAATTTAAATGAGCAATTAAACAAAATATTCTTCTAACAATGTCATATAGCGACATCTGGTAAACGTTGGAGGTGCTTGCATCGCTGCTGCCTACTGGGACCTCTGGGCGGCTACAGAATACAAATTAGAAACGTCAAATAGATAGTTAGTTTATAAATACTTACGAGAAATGCAAGATAGGATTGGAGACAGTGGGCGTCTTATCATCGAAGGGCTCAATGATGACGGTGAACCCCTTGGTGTAGGTGGCGACGAGGGTGGCCAGGTGCGTGACCAGCGTGAGCGGCGCGTAGTGCGTCGGGTCGGCGACCTGCAGCGTGCGCAGCAGCGCCGCCAGCCGCGACGCGCAGAACCGCAGCGGCTTGCGCTCTATGCACACGCGCATGGCCGCGTCCTTCAGGAACCCTGCCGCCGACAATCGTTACATTTGTAACATAACATACACTTACATATAAGATGGAGAAAACGGTCGATCGTTCGATCAAACCGGAGTTTTATCACGTTGTTTTTAAACCGTATACAAAAAATAATTGAAATCGATCGAGTAGTTTAGCCCCAGTAATTAATTTTCGTTTTATCAATTTTTAATCATCATGTAGATGCCTAAAAAATTCACTAGGCTAAAGTAGGTCGGACAATGACCCGAGCAAACCGATGACGACCTAACTCCTTTTCCCTAACTTCATTCTGATAACTACTACAAAGTACAAATCTGAACAAATTACTACACATAAAACGAAACAATATAACAAACATCTCTATAGATAAATGAATGTAAATATGTTATATGACATTATATAATATTGTTATACGTACCAGCAGGAGATTCTTGTACGACATGTTGTATCCTCAATCTAGTTTTCAGGTACTCTATGAATCGCTTCAAGAAGCTGAGAAAGTGTTCTGCGTTTCTTATATTACCGGGTACTACCTCTGAAAAAATTATATTTTATTATAATATATGTAAAACGGAGGTTTTTTTTTTGTTTCTTCTGTATATACTGGGTGATTTTGTTATCACTGGCAATACTTGCAGGGGTGGAAGTACTCATCAATGTGAACAACTTTTATTATAGGGCTAACTCTGATATCGCATAAAATAATACGGTTGCTTCATACATTTTGGTCGAGTAGGTATTGAACTTTTGAATGGAACAGCTGATAATTTTTTCATGATTTCACAGTTAGTCCCATAATAAAAGTTGTTCACATTGATAAGTAATTCCTCCACCCCTGCAAGTATTGCCAGTGATAACAAAATCACCCAGTATAAAAGGAAAACGTGACTGACTGATCTATCAACGCACAGCTCAAGCCACTGGACGGATCGGGTCAAAATTTGGCATACAGATAGCTATTATGATGTAGGCATCCGCTAAGAAAGAATATTTGAAAATTCCACCCCTAAAGGGGTAAATAACGCAGGTGAAACCGCGGGGCGGTAAGCTAGTGTACCATAATGAATGTATGTTATCGTTAAAAGGTATTTAAAAACCTTTGTTGTTATAAAAAATTGTTTACGAAATATCAAGATTAAGTGATTTTTGTTAGAGTTGCGTCCCCACTCCTCACCTTCACGCTAAACTGCTACTACTAAAAATCTAAATAAATATTCACAATACTATGAATATAAAAGAAAAGTATCAGTAGGCTTTTCTTACGGCCAATGGTCGATGGAATACTTCAGTATAATATGCAAGGACATTATAAGTTACAGAGATATCCTCTAATCTATGCCCAGTCTAAGATTTCAGACTGTACCACATTGTATAAACTACAGCAGGCTTACTCTTGATTTTAATCCCGATCGATCGGCATTGGCATTTTGACGTTTCCTACTCTCGGATTAAACACTAGCGCCAAATGACGTGCCGGTTGGCGTGGTTTGTAAGATACCCTATCTATCACGCCGTAGGTCGTGGGTTCGATTCCCACTCAGGACAAACATTTGTGTGCATGAACATGTCTGTTTGTCCTGTGTCTGGGTGTAATTATCTATATATGTATGTATTTACAAAAGACAAGTAGTATATGTAGTATATCAGTTATCTGGCTTCCATAGTACACGCTCTGCTTAGTTTGGAGTCAGATGGCCGTGTGTGAGGAATAATGTCCCAGAATATTTATTTATTTAAATTATTTCAAGATCGCATCGACTTGTGAACGTGTACCGAATCACGTGACGCTCAAATTAACATTGAAATTGGATTATTTTAAGATTGAAATTAAAATTGGTTTGAAGAGTAAGCTTACAGAACCCTATACTGAAGGTGGCCACCCAGTTTATGTAGTAGTTAGTTACCATCAAGCACCTCGTCAGGCAGGATGGGGTTCCCCAGGATGAGGTCGGTGTCCCGCGCGGCGGCCGCCTCGCGCAGCCCCTCCACCATCGCCTCGTACTCCGCACTCAGTCGAGCCGCGTCCGAGTCCCTTATCCTGGATTATAATCGGACCCGTGACTATCACTTACCCCAAATTGAACCTTATCTCAACGGGATACAATTAAAACGAGAGCAAGGTAACCATCAATATCAAAGTCAAAGCCATTTATTCAATTTAGGCCTTATAAGGGTACTTATGAACGTCAAAGCTACTGAAGTTACCAACGGTTCGGAAGTCGGCCTTCAACTGAGAAGAACGATAAGGCGATGATAGCTCAGTGGTAGTGACGTCGGACGCCGCGGCGAAGGTCGTGGGTTCAAATCCTACAATGAGCTTGAGCTTTCGGTGAAGGAAAACATCGTGAGGAAACCATAGCACGGTAGTAGGGTACTTAGTACCCGCCTGGCTGGCTACTACCCTCAGGTTGAAAATCTGTCGCCTAATACCTATTGGTGTGTTCCGGCAGCTGCACTTGAGAGCCAGTTCCTTCTAGGCTCTGTGTGCTTACCACCTGCGGCCACAACATCACTTACCATAGTGAGATTGTGGTCAAACACAAGCCTATACAAATAAAAAAAAGAACCGGCAAAAACTCAGCAATGTTATATTTATATATATATATATATGTAGGAAAGAGGGTTGAAGACATAATTAATCAAAATGCAGGTATAACGATATAGATGTAATTGAATCCACAAGACAGGTCTAATTTTATCAATTAAGGACGGTAACTCAAACTAATCCTTTTTTACAATTTAATCAGCGATAGTACAATCTAAGATAAGATAAGTCATCAATTATAAATTGCACTGAGGCTAATTTGTAATTGAGAATAATAATTAATTCATTTGCACAAATTAATTATCCAAAGTGTCAAGGATAAGCCAGTAGCGGAGTACAACGAGTGCACCGTGCCACGCCAGAGCCAAGACTGCCTTATCGACTTTTTTTTTTTTTTGAGCAGGAACAGAAAGGTGGTTCGTCCAGGGGACCTTCTTCCACCGTTACGCGGACTTTTGCGGTGAGCGCTGAGGGCTCTCAACCGCTACTTAAAACTACTATAATTTTAGGGCAACGGTAGCCTGAGGGTGCCCCCTGTGGGGCTCGACCTCGGCTCAGGACGTTGCCTGGAGAATATGTGGGAGGACTTAGCATGCAAGCCCTTATTGACGATCGCTCTGACCCTTTTATACAGGTAGGAAAACAAGTCTAGTAGTGGGGAGAGTGGGGAGATGGATGACGCGTTCGGTGGCGTGGTCGGTGCACGTGCTACTTGTGAAATTCTTGCTACGCTCGTACGACGACTCAGGCGCCGTCATATATATATATTTGGACAGTCTATGTTGGGGTTTTTTTCTCCTTCAAATGCTTAGCAATTTTTAAAACAACGTAATAACTATAAACACACACACAGAAAAAACTTTCATTAAGAATTCAACATTAACTAAATTGAATTGCTCTTGTTATTTCATTCTGGCCTCGGAGTTGATTATATTTTAATTTTACTTATTTTCATAAACAATACATTTTCAAAGGCTATAATCCTCATAACATAATGGCGACCTTAACTCTAAGTGCCCATAATGTAACGGCTCGATTTTTTTTTAAATCAAAGTCAAAGTCATTTATTCAGTTTAGGCCCTAGGAGGGCACTTATGAAGGTCGAATTTACTGAAGCTACCACCGATTCGGAAATCAGCCTTCAACTCAGAAGAACCGGCAAGAAACTCAGCAAGGTTACATTTTTTATATATATTTTTCTTTTTTTTTTATAATCTGACTATTGGCTATATTTTTTCAATAACAGCAAAATGTACAATACAATATACAATTAAATCAAAAAGAAAAATACCAATACCAAGTAAATAATAAAATGTAACGCAAACAAGTTCTATACAAAACATAAAAATACATACTGTCCCACAGTCTTCTCCAACTGCTGCAGCGCAACAGTACTCTTATCTATGGTCCGCCTCGTGATCCTGACACTAAGCGAGTCTATGCACACGTTGTCTATATTATGTGCCTCGTCGAACACCACTACAGCCTCTCGATTCATCTCTTTGGACACCACTTCGGCTATCTTCGGGTCGAGGAGGTAGTGGTACGAATATACCACTATTTCTGCATGTACTATCTGTGGTTGAAAGATATCTGTGAGATAGTTAACTACAAGATGGGTGGGAGAGTGTCCCCCACTAGGTGAACTAATGACCATAAAGCGGGGAAATGTCCAATTCACATAATTTCCAGATCTTTCAGTTTTAACTAAAACTAGCTATTCTCAGCGGTTTCACCTGCATTTCCGGGATAAAAAATAGCCTATAAACATCCATAATAAATGGGCTATATAATGTAAAAAGACTTTTTCACATCGGATGAGTAGTTTCGGAGATTACCTCCTACATCCAAACTTTACTTCTTTATAATATTTAAGTGTACATAAAAGAGACAAAAGAACCATGAAATTGAAAGAATTAATCAATTAATAAAAAGCAAAACCGACTTCGAAGTGGGTTTGAACTAAAAAGTATAAAAAAAGTAAAAAATAACAATGTTAGAACTCGTTTTGAATTCTTCCTGGGTATACTTCACACTTTCAAACACAAAAAGAATTTTCCAGATCGGTTCAGGCGTCTTCGAGTAATCGGGGAATATACATAAAAAGATTCCGACGAATTGAGAACCTCCTCCTTTTTTTTGAAGTCGGTTAAAAACAAACAATAAATACCAATATTTTTATTTCATTTGAAGTGATCAACTGCGACCATACTAATTTGTATAAGGTAAGCTTGACCGTTTACGTATAGGTTTGACTTAATAGTAGATTGACAAATAATCATGTAACAAATCGATCTCGTATATCCATCAATATCATGAATGATAAAATAAATACATTTAATTTAAGGTTGACCCTTGAGGTTTCGGTGAAGGAACACATCGTAAGTAAACCATAGCACGGTGGTCTATAGGGTACTTTGTAGTACCCGCCTGACTGGCTACCACACTCAAGTTGAAAATCTGTCACCAAGCACCTACTGGTGTGTCCCGGCAGTTGCACTTGAGAGCCAGTTGCCTTCTAGGCTTTATAAAGGTCGGCAACTTGCTAATGTCCATAGGCGACGGTAGCCACTTACCATCAGATGGACCACCTGCCTGCTTGTCAGACATTATACTTTCTCAAAAAAACTCGTTCTATATGAAGTCTGTACACAAAACTCTATATAAACTTACAGCAAATCTAGCAAGGAAGTAAGGACACCAGTTTCTGTCACCTCCATACTGTTTTAAATCATCCATTGTGTACACTCCGTAGGGTAACATTGACTCTTTGCCTTCACGGTTAAATCCTTCATAGAATTGACCTGGAAATTATTGTTTGTAAATTATTAAAAAATAAAAATGCAATATTTCATAATTATAGTATTTCTGGCCAGTATGGGGAAATACTAAACTGACACAGAAAATAAAAATTCAATTGCGAAAACTGACGTGTAGAGTTCAGGCCACCAAAGAAGTCCCGAAAAACTACCTTATCGTAGAAGATATAAGATCGATTTTAATTAATTCCACGGGAACTCTAACATGTCCTTGTATTTAGAATCAAATGATAATCATAATAATGTCATTTATAGTGACAGTTGGTTTTTTTTTTTTTTACTTAAGGTTAGGCTTGTACTTGACCACAATAAAACCTAGTTATGTTATGATGTAACTCTAGAAACTGGCTCTCAAGAGTTTGGTGTTTCTGACGGACCGGTTGGCGTGGTTGGTAAGATACCTTATCTATCACGCCGCAGGTCGTGGGTTCGATTCCCACTCAGGACAAACATTTGCATGCAAAATATGCATGAACATGTCAGTTTATCCTGTGTCTGGGTGTAATTATCTATGTATGTATTTACAAAAGAAAAGTAGTATATGTATTATATCAGTTATCTGGCTTCCATAGTACAAGCTCTGCTTAGTTTGGGGTCAGATGGCCGTGTGTGAGGAATAATGTCCCAAAATAATACTGCAATAAAATCTACAACTTACATGTGGGCACAGAGTCGTCTGTCTCATGCCTATCTCTAATATAACTAGCTGTCAATGAGTGACATTTACCATCCACCATTTTGCCTTCTCTTTCTCTCGACACCTGAAAGACAATTAGTATTGTCTTACTCTTAACTTAGTATAATAATGCCATGTGTGTCATAGAGTACGCGCCACCACTGAAGTCCGATAGGTCCACCTCTATTGTAGAAGTAATAAGATCCATTTTCATTAATTCCATCGGACTTCAGTGGTGGCGCGGAGTCTAAATACTAATAGTGAGTTAACTCCTTTATGACGTAAATGAAAGTACCGACGCGATTGGGGAGGGGGACACTCAGTTTTCCTTTATATCGTTATTCGTTTCATCCGAGTCAGGCGGCCGAATTGACCCACTATAGTATTTATTACACAAATGGTAGAGGTCTTTATTATACTGTGACATTTCCCATTATTAAATTGCAAACATACAGTGCATACACTCCCTGTCTCTCTCTGAAAGTTACCATACCCTCATAGACTCCGGTTGGTGAGAGTAAGAGAGAAAATGTCTTATCTGTTCACTCATGTACATACAGGTGATTTTGTTATCATTGGCAATACTTGCAGGGGTGGAAGTACTCATCAATGTGAACAACTTTTATTATAGGGATACCTCTGATATTGCGTAAAATAATACGGTTGCTTCATACATTTTGGTCGAGTAGGTATTGAACTTTTGTATGGAACAGATGATAATTTTTTCATGATTTCACAGTTAGTCCCATAATAAAAGTTGTTCATTTTGATGAGTACTTCCACCCTTGCAAGTATTGCCAGTGACAAAAAAATCACCCTGTATATTGGACAATGACACACATTTTGACAGTGACATATTTGTTTTGCACATTTTATCAAGAGTATTAAACCTATGGTACTGTTTTAATTTTAAGTAGAGAGATAATGTAAGGTCATTATCTATACTATATAGAGTTACTAGACAATTCCTAAATTATTGTATTATTTTATACTAGCTGCCGCCCCGCGGTTTCACCCGCATTCCCAAGGGGTCTAATGATTTCCCGGGATAAATGGTAGCCTATAGCCTTCCTCGATAAATCGGCTATCCAACATTGAAAGAATTTTTCAAATCAAACCAGTATTTCCTGAGATTAGCGCGTTCAAACAAACAAACCAACTCTTCAGTATAATATTAGTTTATAATATTAGTAGTATAGATATTGATCTAGAATATATTTTAACTGTGCCAATTTCATCCATATCCATTCAGCAATTTTTGCATAAAAGTTTAACAATCATCAATCATCACAAACTTTCACATTTATAATATTAGTAGGATTAAAGTATAATATTTTGTAAGTCCACAATTATGCCTTGGTTTATGTTGATGTGGGTATATATATAATGAGCACACAAAGTTTAGAAGCTACTTTGCTCTTGCTCTAGTGAGCAATCTGTTATTATAACAATTATTTAATCTTATATATAAAATTCTCGTGTCACAATGTTAGTTACCATACTCCTTCGAAACGGCTCGACCGATTTTTATGTACATATCGGGTAGGTCTGAGAATTGGTTCTTATTTATTTTTTAAACCGCTATGCGAGTGAAACCGTGGGGGACAGCTAGTAATCTATACAATTAATAGTCTATACTAATGTCTTACATCAGGATGAATACACAAGTTCTTTCTAGAACTGAGCACCACTCCAGTGATACTAGGCTTCTCGCCCTGACTCTTTTCATAATACTTTATTAGATTCTTCAGTTCCTCCATTACTTTCTCAATTTCCGGTACTGTACGGGAACAGTAGATTAGTTTTCTGAAAATGAATAATATTAATAAATACATTAAGTCTTTTTAGTGATGATAAGCATTGTTTTTTAAATTCTGAACTAACTGTACCCCATGGTTTCACCTGCATTCCCAGGATAAAAAGTAGCCTATAACCATCCTCAAGAATTGGGCTACTCAACTCTCAGTTCCAGAGATTAGCGCTTTCAAATAAACAAACAAAAAAGTCTTCAGCTTTATAATATTAGTAGAGATAAGTATGTAATATTACATACCTGACATGATGTGGGTTTTGTATCATATAGGCAACAATAAGGGACAGAAGTGATATTGTCTTGCCAGTTCCTGAAGGCATCTCCAATAATCCATGACCCTGGCCCAATGAGATAAAAAAGTTTATTGATAATAATAAGCAGTTAAAAATAGGTCTGATATTTATTTTACTCAATATAAGTATATTTAAATAATGTCCATTTATTCTCTCAACTTCCCTATTTCGTAAATGTTTATAGTTTGTTAGTATGAATAACGTATACATAACCTATATCTTTAAAATGCTATAAATTAACAAAGAACGTTAATAAAACCTTACCTTTGCATCTAATGCTCTTTTTAGCTCAAGCATATAAGCATATTGCTCCGGATAGATGTAGTCGTACGGGAAATAAACAAGTAAACCGTCCACCGTTAACCTAAAATCACAAAATTCAATTCAAATATGTATGAATATATGTCAAATAAACCATTTTATATTGGATAGAGATAGATTTACTTACTTCATCGTCAACAATCACTATTATTTATTTAAAAACAATAAAAATGTAAAGCACTTTCGGCAATCAACACAACCAAAAATGCTAACTAAATTGACAGTCAGTGTTGCCGTTTTATAATTTAGAAAAATGCCAACTTTTTGCCAGAAAAATGCTAAAAAATGCTAAGTATCATTTTTAAAGTGCTAAATAAAATGCCAATTTAATTTGAAGTATTTATTAATCAAAAAACAAAATCTAAGTCTTCTATTTTGAAAAATACCTGAAAGTATATTATTTGTTGATCAAAAAACAAAAGCTTAGTCTTCTATTTCTAAGAATATCTGAAGGTCATCAACAGGTTCGTCTTGTTGTGACGTTGACGAGCCACTTTCATCAGTCTCTGCATGTTCTTTAATACCCTTAATGAGTTTCAGCACGTCATCAGGAATATTATAGGAATGACAAAATGAATTGAACTTAAACATAAACAATCGACTAAACCGAATACCGTTAAATTGAATTACACCGAACTATCGCTCAAATGAACGAGGTGATATCTCTGAACGATGCTCGGGATTTCCCCATAAAGTGTTGCCATAGACGATAGTCCAAAATAACATATTTGTTTGGTTGTTATTATAAAATTACGATTTTAAACCTCTAGATTGCTTGGCTCGATTGATTGATTGTTTAAATTGAACATGCTAATTATGGTAAAAATATGCCAAATTTAGCATTAAAAATGCCAAAACGGCAACACTGTTGACAGTTCGTCTAAGTGCTGCCTGCCAAATATCCATGTGAATTTCCACCCAACTTTTTTCGAAATCCCCCTGAAAGTTATTTGAAAAAAAAACCACAAAACAGTTTTTACATATAAAAAAGAAAAAAAAGGGAGAAACACATTTAGCAAATAGGTAGTGATCAATGAGAATACAAATACATTAGAGTAGTGCTGCAAATTGTGTTATTGGATGATTGAGTTATTAAAAAAAACTCCAAAATTTCCACGTTTATTTTACCCCCAAAAGTCTCCCCAAAGAATCTTTCCCCCCAAATCTCCCCCCAGAGTCGAAAAAAACACCCGAATTTGGAGGGAATCCCCCCCATTAGGCATCCCTTGTTTGTCTTCGTACTTCGTGGAAATGTTTCTGACATTTAGGTACAATATCATAATATAAAGAACGTTAAAAATAAATTCAGAAAAAGTAATTAAATTAAATCCCAAAATTGATAAATCTTCAACTTACAAACAATATAATAATAATAAACGCATACAGATATACGTGCCTACGTACTTTAAATTTGTATTTTAAAGTTTATAAAATGACTTCATAAATGCACCTTAACAGCCATTTACCCGATTTGAAAAAAATATTGGTAGTTTAGTTATTACATTGATGCTGTAGAATGCTTTGTGGGAGTCATTATTAATTAACGCATTTAACGCAATTAACGGATTAGGTTATTAAATAGGTAGTTTTACGAGAGGATTTTGTCATAACAAAGATTCATCATTAAAAGAACCTATAACAACAGACCTCCCTACTTCAGAGACAGAATTTCATAATCGGAATACAAAACTCGAGGAAACTCCACACTTTACACATATTGTAATATTTTCAGAACGATCTGACAGAAAGGTAATCTATCTACTGACGAGGGTTGTCAGAGCGGGGTGCGAGGCAAGTTTTCGTTTTTCTGAGTATGAATTAACATTATTGACTTGTTCGAATTATACCTAATTTTTGTTTCTGAACAACTGCATAATATTAACTCACCGGCAGGCGGTCCACCTGATAGCAGTTAGTGGCTACCATCACCTATGTACCTACATTATAGCACTATCAGGGGGATTTCCAGGGATATTATCAGGAGCATAGCGATATGTCACTCAAAGAGCAGCTCGACTGGGGAACTACCACCGTCTTACAGAATATCGCAGCCAAATAACTTATATCTAGTTGTGTTCCTGCGCGTGAGTAAGGTCGCCAGAGCTCAACGGGGAGGGGAGAAGTGTCGGCAACGCGTGAGTGAAACCCCTTGTATTGCAAGCGTTCATAGGCGCTTACCATCAGGCGGGCCGTATGCTTTTTTGCCGACAATGTTGTATAAAAAAATGTTGCCGACCTTTATAAGGCCTTCGCGACGTCCTTCCCAGTCTCGTCCCGATTAAGCGGCCCGAGCTGCATATTAGCAATCCGACCGATCCCCAAATAATATATTTTATTTGCATGCTAAGTCCTCCCTCATTCCCCAGGCAACGTCCTGAGCCGAGGTCGAGCCCCACAGGGGGCACCCTCAGGCTACTGTTGCCCTAAATTTATTTAGTTTTAAGTAGCGGTTGAGAGCCCTCAGCGCTCGCCGCAAAGTCCGGGTAACGGTGGAAGAAGGTCCCCTGGACCCACCACCTTTCTGTTCCAGTCAAAAAAAAAATATATATATAAGGCCTAGAATACAATCGGCACTCAAATGCAACTGTTGGAACACATCAGCAGGTGCTTGGCGACAAACTTTCAACATGAGGGTGGTAGTCAGCAAGGCGGGTACCTACGGGTATGTACCTACTATAAATAAAGTACCCTACCACCGTACTATGGGTTCCTCCCGATATTTCCCTTCACCTAAAGCTCAAGCTCATTGTAGGATTCGAACCTACAATGTTATGCATTCTTTTAATGTTTTATCTCATGACTTATACATAAAGGTGACTGTAAGAGAGTTCAATAATTGTATTGTCTGCTTATCAATTAAATAACTTCTAGTTAACCTTTAACTTCCTGATAAGCTGGGTACTATTTCGTCTCCCATATCTATTTAAATAAGTACTAACTTACATACAATTAGTTATCTATTATTATGAATAATTTAGTACACTTAAGTTTAATAAAACGTTTGGACGCGTTGAGTTATGTAACTAAACAATAAACTAATTGTAATTTCTCAAAAGAAATGGTTAAAATTGCAGTTATTGGTGCAGGGATTAATGGCGTATCCTGTGCTGTTAAAATTAAAGAAAAGTACGCGAATTTAGACGTAAGTAAGTTGTTAATCTAAAGAAATGTCCCAAGTACCCAAGATTCTATTGTTCCAGATTACAATCATTCATTACAATCAACTTATAATTATACTAGATGTCCCCCGCAGTTTCACCCGCGTTTCCGAAAAAATAGTAGCCTATGTCCATCTCCATACCATAGGATAGGCTATCTGCGTACCAAATTTTATCGCGATCTGTTCAGCGGTTTAGGTGTGAAAAGGTAACAAACAAACAAATTCACATAACACTCATTATAATATTAGTTAAGAAGTTAGGATCTAAACAAATTGTCACTGGATCTTATTTTATTAAGTAGTTGGTTGCATTTTTTTATATATTTTTTATGTAGGTAGTGCTGATATCAAATGACTTCTCCCCCGACACCACTGGTGATGGGTCAGGCGGACTCTGGTACCCCTATTTATGTGGCAAAACTTCCGATGACAAATTGAGGTAAGTAAATGTAGAGAAATATTGAAAGTATGTTCAGCAAGTTTTGAAGACACATGTGTGCGTATGAATATTAAAACCGGCCAAGTACAATAACACAATTTTCCTACGATAATAATTAAATAAACTCCATTTTGTGGCTCCAATTTTGCTATGAAAGCCCTAGAAGGCGCAATCAAATATTATACCTAACCACAATTATTTGTATAATTATTTGAACCGCGGATAACACTGTGGGACGAAAGGTAGTATGTATGTATTATGTAAACAAATAAGTTTTTTTGTTCGTTAACAATTGTACACGGGATGAAACGGTAGGTTTTTTTTAAGCGCCTGTAGTTTTTATAAGAGCATTTTCTTACAGCAAATGGGGTGGAGAGACATACAGATATCTACATAAACTATGGTTACAAGGTGGATACAATATATGTGTCACCCCTATATATAATTTGTACAGAGATAAAAATAATTATCACCGGCCGGGTTGGTCTGATATTGTCTTTGGTTTTGAAGAACTTCAGAACAAGGAGCTAACGTATTTGAACGGGCTTTATTCGAGGAAATATGCGTAAGTTAATAACTTATAATTACCTTCTTCGCATTAGTCATCATAATTTAGAACGTATTCATTTTTTCTGAGCGTTGATACCAAATGTGAGGAGTGCCCATCAACTATATTTCGTCTCAGCTGAAACTCAAATTCTATTTACAAAATGAGATGACCGAACAAATTATCCAGAAACAGCTTACTTAGCTGAAATAATTTCTTTCAAACTTGGGATTGTCACCCTCTTGCTGAAGCTATCTGCATCCTACAACCGTTTCGCAGTAACAGGCGAAGTAAAGTTTATTTAGTTTAAGTTAATTTCTGTCTTTCAACATTATGCTTTTGTTTTAAAAAATGAAAACCTGTAATTAGTCTTATCCTATAACCATTTGTAATTAATCAATGGTAAATTTTCAAGTTGTAATGCCGTTGGGTTTACAATTTTTTTTTTTTTTTTTTTTTTTTTTTTTTTTTTTTTTTTTTTTTTTTTAAATTAGATTTTTACTTCAAAACATTTTCATTTTCAGTGCCGGCCATACTTTCACAACTTTCGTAGTGCACCCTTCCACGCTCCTCGCCTACTTCTACCAACACTTCAAAGAACTCAATGGGAAGATAGTGCAAGCTAACGTGACGTCATTACAAGACCCAGTCCTGGATAGTTATGATGTGGTGATCAATTGCACTGGACTGGGAGCCAAATATATTGTTCCTGACAGTAATATGTTTCCGATTAGAGGACAGGTTACGAGGGTAAGAAATAACTAGGTTAGGTAGTACCTCAATTAATTGGTGGCGCCTCTAGCGGTAAAAAATTGTAGTTTTATCTAGCAATAGAGGTAGATTAGACCAATCTAATCTGGCCCAAGCCAGGGTCTCCGTTTTGAATTTAAATTATCGAGAAAAAAAGTAGCGCATGTCCTTCTCCATACCATAGGCTATCTGCGTACCAAATTTCATTGCGATCGGTTCCACGGGTTAGGCATGAAAAGGTAACAAACAAACAAACTCACATTCGCATTTATAATATTAACTTAGGAAGTTAGGACGATTAGGATTATGATTACATCGTAGGGACCGTCTCATTATTTGCCTAATAATAAATACGATAATAATCATTTATAGTTTTATAATGAAATATCTTTCAAGGTACTCGCACCGTGGATCAATGAGACTGTAATTGACGAAGAAAGCGGCAATTATATTATACCAAAGTAAGTTAAATTCACTACAAATATATAGCAAAGCAAATATCAGGCAGCAACCTTGCACTGAACAATTAGGTACCACGGTACGTGCCAGCTCTTTGCCACATCTTTGCCACCTGCCATTCATTCAATGGCGCCGCAGAATAGCTTTACCGAGAGCTACTGTTTGGGACAGAAAGAAATAAACCTGGATTGAGGATTTAGCGAGTATACTATAGGTAAATAGCGGGAAATTGTAGCTAAGTAGGTAGAAAGTCGAACGAGAATTGTGAGCTCGAGGGAACGCATTCTCTAATCATACCCGCGAGTAAGAGATGTCATCCCAGAGGTCACCAACTACGTAATAGGTCTTTAGAATAAGAAGCCTCTCTTTGTAATAAGAATCTAAAAGGATTTCCAATAAGATTTATAATTTTCGCAAGAAATACAGTTTTACATTACAATTTCATGTCAACATATTACGCAAATGAAAACAGAACAAAACATAAAGAATGAATGGCCTTGAGATTGAATGGCGCGTGTATCTAACAGTGGCCTCTGTCGTTATGTGCTGCGATATTATCTATGATATTATGACAGTCTATGTAACTCTTACAGTCGGCCAATGGACACGTCTAGACAGAACAATCGTGCGGGGCTTGCGGAGTGAGAGAGGGGCGATAGCGAGCCCATGTTGCCATACACTCGCTTGGGACACAATACGGCAATGACGAATGCCTATACAAACCGGCATTTCGCGTGACTTCAAACGCGATAGACCACTGTTTTTTTACGCTGTGATATTAGACTCAAGCCAGACCATATTTACCTACTACAAGTTTATTTGGTACAAATATAATTTACACAATAGTTACTAAGGGGGATGATCTATTACTTTTTTTTTTCTTTATTTTATTTACATATTTACAATTAAAGTAAAAAATACAAACTATGATATATAGAAAACATCCTCAAACTTATATACTTATCTATACTAATATTATAAAGCTGAAGAATATGTTTGGTTGAACACGCTAATCTCAGGAACTATTGGTTCGAATTGAAAAATTCTTTTAGTGTTGGATAGCCCATTTATCGAGGAAGGCGTCCGATAGTTACACCTGACAAATGCGTTGGTTACGCCTTTCCAAAAACTTGAGCTAGTTTTTAAGTTTAGTTGTATGGTTCAGATACTTAACAGACTTTTAACAAGCAACTATTCCAAAATATTCATACTGACAAGCTGTACAATCACTTTTGTAATTATCAAAATGGGGATCCGTGGGAATCGCTGCACTAATAAAGCATTTAATGTTCTGTTCAATATTCTAATAATTTAATATCTAAATTATCCAGAGAGATATCTTGTTTTAAATCATGTCCGTCAATCCAGTATGAAAACAAGTGTAGTCGATAGACGGGCCGGTTGGCGTGGTGGTTAGAACCCACAATTGTCACGTACGTCACAGGTTTGATTCCCATCCATCATAATTTGTGTGTATGAATAACATGTCTATTTGCTCTGAATCTGGGTGAGTTGAAGGCTGTCTGCTGCATACATTTTGGTGATGTAGATACTGATGACGATGATGATGAATTTCAGTGTTGAAAGCTGCGTGCTGGGCGGGACGCATCAGGAACATGACTATAACACCAAAGTAGACCAAATGGACACAAATTTCGTTATGAATGGATGTACCGACATGATGCCGAGCCTTGAGGTAAGTTTATTTATTAATATGATTACCAACATAATGTACACCGTTGCCAAATTTTAAAAAAGAAACACAAGTAGGTATAACAAAAATTGCTAAAAATTACTATAAATATCCTATTAACTATCACAGAACTAACTAAGTATAAATTCTAGTTTTATTCCTAGAGATATAATGAAATTTTAAACTTTAAAAAAAAATGGTCCTTCGAGCCATGATAAAAGTTGTTCATATTGTTGAGTACTTACACCCCTGCAAGTATGGCCAGTGACTAAAATATCACCTGTATGTATGTAGTTTTTATGTTGTAGAGTGCAAAAGTAGTAAACCACTGGGCAGGCCTGCGACCCGGAAGATCTGAAGTAAGATTGGAAGCCGAACAAAACAATGGAAAACTATACATTCACAATTATGGACATGGTACGTTAATCTGTAGGTACTCTTGAATTGATTGAATAAAAAAAATATTTGTCACAAAAACTCTTTGTCACCCATATAATGGAATAGATTTCTTGCCGTTGTAAATAAATTAGATATCCGTAAACAAGGTCGTTTTTTATAGCAACGCGTTTGTTTGACTACTATCTCACCATGGTAAGTAATAATGTGGACGAAGATCAATAGCGTAGTAGGCTGTACGGCCAATTTATCAGAATCGGATGAATTAGGTCATATATATACTATATGATCTGTGGGTCAGATTAAAAATGGTGGCTGACGCGATTAAGTGGACGCACAGCCTAATTCAGCCGCCCCAAATGTCCCCAATCATTCGGGATATGAATCGGGACACGAGCGACGCCGACCGAAGTATCCCGACTAGCCCCGGCCGGTATCTCAGCACGTCTCTACTCCAGCAGTGCTAACCAACTCTGTAATCGTTCATATAATTATTGTGAAACAAGGTTAATCTTCGGCGAAAGAGCGGAGAGGTAGGTACTTCTAGCAGAACAAAACACAAAAAAATTGAGATTGAAAACTCAAATAGTCTTGTTTTATTTAATTATCCAAAACAACTTTAAGAGCTATTCGGAATCGAATCAAGAGCGCCAACTAGGGATGTCGGAAATGCAATAAAGTATCGATATATATCGTATCGATGTCTTTTGAAAATATCAATATCGATGTTGATATTTTTATTAAAAAATATCGATATATCGGTATGATTTGACAGAGAACATTCGTGCTCTAAAAAATAATTTATTTGGTCTAATCTAATTCAATCATATAAAAAAAGTAATTTTTCTTTGGGATTTTTTTGTTTATTGGTCTGAAAAAAATAACGATTTGTATACCTTTTCGATACTTAGAATTTTATATCGATACATCGATATATCGAACTATTAAATATCGCTCAAAAATATCGATATATTGAAAAAATAATATCGATATTTTTTCAACAAGCCTAGCGTCAACCTTTTTCTTCACAGAACTCTTTTACTAGGTCAAACCGTAACGTACTGCAAAGTAATGGAATTCCACTAACTTCTACATAAATTTTGAGATAACAATTTGCCTAATTTCCTAGTATTCATGCTTTTATTTATTTTCCAGGAGGTAGCGGTTTCACGTTATTCTGGGGATGCGCTACAGACGTCTTAAATAAGCTAGAAATGTATTTAAATAATAAAAATGTGAATAAATCTAAACTTTAATATATAAACAAATGGTATCAAAATACTGACAATATTATTATCATCTTATACAATTAACAAATATACTGTTCTTATTAGTAATTATTTCATAATTTGTCTCTTTAATTAAATTTGTGATTTTATGGTGTTATAAAGTTTTGTATTTTATGAGACATAAATTATTGGAAGCTATTTTATTTATTTAACACTGATAAATAATCCGATCTTAATCAAAGTAGTAAAAAAAAAACTGAAAAAAATGAATGTGATTTTTTGCGCACCGAATTCACGTCATGGCCCCGAGCATCTCTATTTCCCTCATTTAGCAACTTCTTCATAAACATCAGTTCTTCTTTGAGATCTTACTGGTATTTGATCTCTAACTTCCTCCACTACTGTCAGATCTGAAAAAAGAATAATTAAAATTGGGTTCAGTTTTTGAACCGAAGTTTTCGGGTGGGAACCAAAATGAAAAATAATTGCAAAAACGGCAATGTCACGCACTTTTGGCTGCTAATGTGTTTCAACTTACCAATGTCAGCAAGCACCATCCCCAGCTTCTCATCCATCTTGGCGACGACAGTCCCCCAAGGGTCTATAACGGACGAGTGCCCCCACGACACATAACCAGCAGTAGTGTCCCTGGCTGGACTGACCAGCGCCACCCACAGTTGCTGGTCATTCGCCCGACTACGACCGAGGAGCTCCCAGTGACGCGGCCCCGTAGTCATGTTGAAGGCTCCGGGGTAGATGAGGATTGAGCAGCCTGAAAGTGGAGCTTAGGGTGTAGTGATAGTGTTGAAAATGGGAAAGAAATGGGTTCTATTTTATTTTTACCTCGCTTAGCCATAATTTGCGCCATCTCCTGGAAGCGTAGATCATGACAAATACCAATTCCTACCCTCACACCCTGGTATTCAAACGTAGTAATTTGATTGCCAGGCGACAGCGCGTCCGACTCCTTAAATGTTATTTTTCCAGGAATGTCTATGTCCAATAGGTGCACCTGAAAATTAAAAATTCAACAGAATATCAGGGTTCCACCTTTCTGTAGATATAACAATAGTAACTAGGCCTTGAATTAGTCTTCCAACAACAAAATTAGTTATCGTCATCAGATATTAGTTATAAGAATACGACAAAGGTAGAGTAAGAGTAATTTTAATAATTCATTGAAGAAAAAAATATTAAAAAAAAAAAACACTCACAATATATCCGTCACTTGCTAACGTCATAATAATATTAACAATAAGGGGCTATCTTAAAACTTGGGTTTTACAAAACAAATGACCAAAGACCGAAAGTTTCACAAAAACTCAAATTCGATCAATATGGCCAAATTTCTCATATTTCATTCCGAGGATTTTTACATGGCAAGAAATTATTCAAAAAGTTTTACCATCTATATGCCATATCGTCGTGTAAACTATTTCCGTCGCACCTAGGCACCTGCGCTCCCCTCGCGACCGAATGAGATAGCAACAATAATATTAAATTAAACGCGCGGGAACTATAACAAATTTTTGTAACTCGCTGGGAAATACTTCATTGTATATCACAACCTACTAACTACCTTCCGATGCTGAGCAAGCAGCTTCCCATGGTCATCCCACACGGTGCAAGTATTGTATAACTTATTGCCACATCTCTCTGGAATGGTGCCGCCCACTATACACACTCCGTTCTCTGCGGCCGCCTTGGACAGCGCCCTGCTCGTCTCACCTGATGGAATCTCTTCTGCATACTCGTCGAAGTAATCTACAATTAATATTATCTTTGATATTATGTAATATACTGAAGGGCATATGTGTGGTTTCAGTCAAACAGAATACACTAAATCTGAACCAAGTAGATATTAGTAACTGCAGCCCTAAAAGAGAGATTAGTCATTATTTCATCGACAATGTAAAAGGTAAATTATCTACATCCCTAACTAATATTATAAATGCAAATGTGAGTTTCTTTGTTACCTTTTCACGCTTAAACCGCTGAACCGATCGCGATGAAATTTGGTACGCAGATATCCTATGGTAATAGAGAAGGACATGGGCTACTTTTTTTCTCTGGAACGCGGGTGAAACCGCGGGGGACAGCTAGTAGGTACATAAAAGTCGATATTTGTTTGTTTGTAACGTATGCAAGAAACAAACATGTTTATGCACATTAAACGTTTACAGAGTGGGAATCGAATCCACGACCTAATGCGTGGTAGGTGGCTCGTCACAAAATAACAATACATATTTCAACAACAAACCATGAAGCATTGTTTCAATGAAGAAAACATCCCAGAACCTAGTGTTAAGGTGACGCCGCGTTAAGCTTAAAAATCTGAAATTCAACGTGCTGCGTCCCGCTCCCTACTATAGCGACCTCTCATAGAAAACCCGCGTAAACGGAACGGGCGTATGCGACAAAATGGTTATATTGTATCAGTTTCAATTAATATATGTAGAAATTTTGGAACCTCAAATCGATCCTCAATGCCGGTAAAATTGGAATCTCTTATTTTAAAGAGGTATTTTTATTAATTATTTTGTGTTATAAAAGTTAACCAATCGTGTTATGCAACGTACAAAATAAAGTCAAAGACATGATGAATTCTTACAATAAATTTCAGTTCGTTCACTTCAGTCATTGTTGAGAAAAATCGGAATCCTTGCAACCAAAATCTTCAAGGCGTCGCCTTAATTTGATTTTGAATCTACTTACTGGTACCGTATGGAGAATTAAAACATTCTGGCAAGGCCACAAGTTGGGCCCCTTTTTCCTTGGCCTTGTGTATTTCCTTCACAGCTTCAGCTAAATTTTTTGATTTATCTGGACTCACATGTAACTGCAAAAGTGCTATTTTAAGACCTGAAACATAGAATTGGAAAGAAGACCGCAAGAAAGGGAGATTTGTAGGAACATCTTGCGAATGTAGGTATTTAGCCCGAATAAAATACTTTACATAAAGTATAATAGTTGATTTAACATAAATAGGACTAACTAATAGCTTACCCATACGCTATTAGTGGCGAATTGAAGAACTGTTGACAAAAAATATGTCAAGTGCGTACCGAACTCGTGTGAAAAGGCCCGTACCACTCAGTTTTTCGCGAGAACTTAGAAATCAATGTTTTTCAATACTTATCCATTAATTCAAAGCCTTATTTTTTTTAAACCTGCGATGCCTCACGTCTGGGTAGGTATATAATTATTCTTCCATTCCCATGTTTTTAAACAACACCAAAATTGATACTTATTGATATATTTTACCTCCTTTCAACATGGTCGCTGTATTTTGAGCAGAATTCTGGATCTACACGCACGCACACTAACGCTTCGTAAAGATAAAATGCCGCAAGTTCACAAGTTTATTTCAACTTTCAAACAATTTACCAAAGAGTATGTAATCACTACTAAATATGAGTTGTGTCGTTCACGATTGAACGAATCAAATGAACCGGGTCTCTAACTCCGCGCAAAGTCACTCACTACGACGGAATCTGACGGAAATGATTCGGTCGTTCGATTGAGTTATAGAGCCGAGTGAGTGAATGAGATAACAATATACGGTCTACGAATTAAGAAAGAAGCCATCGATATTAGAGTTTATTTTTGCAGTTTTTACTTATAATATTAAGTACCTAACTATTGTATAATATTTTTGTCCTAAGAATTAAAACTTATGAGTGTACTTATAAGTAGGTTTGTTGGTTAATTTTAAGATCTTTTGAACAACGATAGTAATTTTAATCAATTAGTGACTCGTTGACGTCCGTCTATTGGTTTTGTTTATATAAAATAAGAAGTCCTGTGATTATTATTATATTATGTAATGTAGATATTGAAATGATAATGAATTAAATAATATGGCCACCACTCTCAAGTTAGAAATATATCGCCATGCGCCTACCGTTGTGTTCCGGCAGCTGCACTTGAGAGCCAGTTCGCTTCTAGGCTTTGTGTGTGTACCTTTGAGCAGAGCATTACTTATGATAGTAAGATTTTAGCTAATAAACACAAGTCTATCACGTGACAACATCCAAAGACATACGGACTCCGAGAGGTAAAAAGTAGGTACCCTGTAGTTACAGGGTTACAGGAATATTTCAATGTAATAACAAATTATCATTATTTACCAAGTGTTTAACAAGTGGGATATCGTATCACACGCACACTCATCCAAATATCAAAAAACTGGCCCAAGACTGGCTTACCGAGGGTTCCGTGCGTTCCTTGGACTTATAAAATGTTATTTTGTTACTCATTTACCAACACAAAAATAAAACATTATAGGATAATTATAAAATAATAATAATTAAAATAGCAAAATCATAAAATTTATTTATTTATCGTTGTGCCTAAAACTATGTAAACGTAAAGTATTCTGGGTGGACATTTCGAGAGGCTTATATCTAAAACCAATGGTAGGTATGCTCATGCTGAACAACTTTTGCTATGGGAACAACTCTGAAATCGTGAAAATAATTTCAAATTTTTACTGCTTTTCAAATTATTTTATTCATTGGTATTTCTTTACTTTGGGTCATTTCATAGCGGGGCGTCTCACTCACCTATAAGTTTTTTACCTTTATGGTACGGAACCCTAAAAATATAGTTCATTTAAATTTCAGTGTTGAAGCCGCATTAGGAATATGACTATAACACCAAAGTAGACAATTTTTTGCTGTAAAAGTTTATATTCGACTTGTTGAATATTTAAGTGCTACATGGAAGTAAAATGGAAAACTGTACATTCTGTCTCTGGCACCTACGTATACACTACGTAAGTATATAGACAACCAGAAGCTTCTTAGTGTATGAGTTAGATACCAGACGAGAATCGGCACAAAAAATTAAATGTCTATTCTATAGGTACTTACAGCCGGTCTTTTGAGGCCTCTCTCTCTAAAGCCGCGTCACTTAGGTAAACTAAAAACATTAATTGACACTTTTTGTCACTTATAAAACTTTTTGTCACCCACATAATGTAATAGATTTTTTGATGCTGTAAATAAAAAGACTAAAGTTCCGCAAGGTCATTTTAGGGTTCCGAAGTTAAACATTATATCGCGGTCCATATCGAGTGGAATCATGAAAAAGGACTTTTGAAAATATGAGGGTTATCTCAAGCGTGTTTTTGATATAAATATTCATTGACAAAATATAAAGCTTTATATTAGTAATTTTTGTTAGAGTTGAGATTCCCATGCGCTAAACCGCTTCATTTAAAATCTAATAATATTCATAGTAGTAGCATATTTGATAAATTTAAAAGAAAAAGTATCACCTTATGTAGGCTTTACTAGTTTACGAACAATAGTCAATGGAATCTTAAGTATAATATACAATGATAGAACAAAGATGTTGCGCATATCGTTTTTAATCTATTTTATTTACCGGATTTACTCATAATTTTGATACTTACGTATATTTTTTCCTTATCGTATATATACACACAAATATTGTCAGTAAGACTAGATAAATGTAAGTTCTGACTTGATTTTGAAAAGAGTAATTGCTGAGTTTCTTGCCGGCTCTTCTCAGTAAAAGCAACCTACCGAACCGTGCGTTAGAGTCAGA
Organism: Tetheella fluctuosa; assembly: GCA_951216915.1. Taxonomy (NCBI): domain Eukaryota; kingdom Metazoa; phylum Arthropoda; class Insecta; order Lepidoptera; family Drepanidae; genus Tetheella; species Tetheella fluctuosa. The sequence goes on along the minus strand of OX578229.1, from coordinate 10,096,173 downwards.
CTATTCATGTGAAGGCCTATTTGAATAAAAAATATTTTCATTTTCATAATGAAATTTTCTTTTAATTTTACGTTTAGGCTCAGGTTTTAGATTACTACATCATAGGTAGGTACTGACGACAGAACCCAATATTGTGCGTTCTAACACGCACTTGGCGAGAGAGAAAAAATACTTTTGTGAAATATTTTTTGCTTTAGAATTTTACTAAGTGTATATATATATATATATTTATGCTCGTGACTATACGAGGAAATCCGCTCTCCCATAGTCATTTTCATACAAATTACATTCAGCTATTCTATTCGTAAAGTATTAGTTGCCTCACTAAACACAAGCCTGTCTATAAAAACAACTCGCCAAGTGCGTGTTAGAACGCACAATATTGGGTTCTGTCGTCAGTACCTACCTATGATGTAGTAGTCTAAAACCGGAGCCTAAACATAAAATTAAATACCATACCAACTTTGAGATAACACCTAGGTATATCACAATAGTATTGGTTCGATAATACTATGTTCGTAACATTATAAAACGATGAGTACTTTCAGAGAAAATCAAGTATCAAAAATATTAATTGAGTAGAAATGTATTTAAACAAAAAAAAAAGGAAATAGATTCAAACTTTTAATCAATAAAAATAAATGGTATCAAAATACAAAAACAACTTATAAAAAGTAACAAATAGATCTTAATAATTATTATTTATTATTACATATTTTATACCATTATTGCATTTGTCATTTTATTGTGTATGTATATTATAAAGTTTTGAATTTTATGAGATATAAATTATTATAAATAATCCGGACTCATAGTAAATAAAAAAAACCGTATGAATGTTATTTTTTCGTGCCGTATTCTGACATCATCTCCCAATTTACAATATTAAGAATCATTTCTTACATTTGGTAACTATGTACTTCATAAACATCAGTTCTTCTTTGAGATCTTATTGGTATTTGACTCCTTACTTCCTCCACTACTGTCAGATCTGAAAAAATATTTTAAATTGGTTTGTGATTGACAGCAATCTCACGCTCACTTCCCTACAATATGTGCGAAGAGGGCAGTGGCTGCCACATGCGTCATACTTGTGGCCAGGTGCTGCTTGTGGGGGCTGATCTGTGTGAGTTTGCTATCTATTTATTTTTTTACTAAGTTACTCATTTTGTTGAAAAGATTAATTACCGAGTTTATCTTATTGGCTCTTTTCAGCAAAAGCAACCTTCCGAACTGTGCGTTAGGGTGCATTTTCCACTAGAGGTGTGCAATGCTGCGTTGCTATGGATGAGTTTGATATCCACCAATCATATTCATTGGTCCACATAGCAAAAGCACTCGTGGAAACAGGTTCTACTAAGCTATATTTTTAATATGAATGGATGCGTGCTATGGATGGTCGCGAGTGGTGTTCTGATGGTGAGTGATGTGCTCCGCTATGAACAACTTTTATTATGGGTCCAACTGTGATAGTGCGTAAAATAAAATGGTTACCTCATACATTTTGGTCGAGTAGGTATAGAACTTTTGTATGGACAGCTGATAATTTTTTGTGATCTCGAAAGTTAGTCCTATCCTAAAAGTTGTTCATATTGATGAGTACTTCCACCCCTGCAAGTATGGCCAGTGACTAAAAAATCACCCAGTATAGCTTAGCATCAGTGGAAACGGTGACATCTTAGCTTAAGCATTCACATCCTCGCATCATAGCTGCATAGCACATCTATGGTGGAAAAGCAGCCTTAGAGTCAGACTATTCATAAGTGCTTGTGGCCTTTTTGATTTTATGTTATCCTCACAATAGCCCGATGATGTGGCTGACACGGTGAACACAGGCTAGATTCTTCATTGCAGCTACAAAAACCCCCAGTAGTTAATGAAATTCTAAATTTCTAAATTACCCTGGTATGACTTACCAACATCTGTAAGCACCATCCCCGGCTTCTCATCCATCTTGGCGACGACAGTCCCCCACGGGTCTATAACGGACGAATGTCCCCATGCCACATAACCAGCAGCAGTGTCCCTGGCTGGACTGACCAGCGCCACCCACAGTTGCTGGTCATTCGCCCGACCACGACCGAGGAGCTCCCAGTGACGCGGCCCCGTAGTCATGTTGAAGGCTCCGGGGTAGATGAGGATTGAGCAGCCTGAAAGTGGAGCTTTGTGTGTAGTGATAGAGTTGAAATTGGTTCAATGGGTTTTTATAGTAGGGGAGAAGAGGATTTTTTTTAAGGATATTAACAATGACTAGGCTTTGAACAAGAATAGTGAGAAGATGTGTAGGGACATCAATTCTGATAGGGTATTATAACAAAATTAACAATCCCCCTTATTCAGACCCATTCGGTTGCCATTTCGATAGGAAAGGACGATTTTGTAAAATTTAGGCTGATGCTGTGTTGGTCGCAAAATTCATCTGTCACGATCGTGTACCGATCTACTGCTTCATTCCAAATGGAAGTCTAAAATGAGAAAATAGGAGCCATCCTATTCAGTAGACTACTCAATTGGCTTGTCTTCCGTATCGGGACCGCAACCGAGCAGATTATTTAATGATATTAATTTTGCGTTGGGCGCGAGCGTACTACGTGTACGTTTCACTAAAAACAGTTCTAATAACTTCTATTTCTATGCTTACCTCTGCTACATACGTACCTAAATATATACCACCTACATTCCGAAACCACTGAACGGATTTTTATGGGGTTTTCATAAAATTAAGATAGCATATAGTTTTATTTTATCGATATCGGTTGATGGGAAAAAATATGAAAATTCATTGAACAATATAAAACTACACTATTCCCGAGTGACACTCGGGTGAAACGCGGGAACAGCTAATTAGTGTCCGTTCACCGTCCAAGCCGGACTGTGTGAATGGACCCTTAGCTTTTAAATTATTAGTTTGCTATGTTTTAATATTACGTTTATTCTTATTGGTTAGTTGTTGTTTTACATTATAAATTAAATATTTTTACCTTGATTAGCCATAATTTGCGCCATCTCCTGGAAACGTAGATCATAACAAATGCCGATTCCTACCCTCACACCCTGGTACTCAAACGTGGTGATCTGGTTGCCAGCCGACAGCACCTCTGACTCCTTAAATGTTATTTTTCCAGGAATATCTATATCAAAAAGGTGCATCTGGAAATTAAAAATATAATAGAACCTTTATATAAAAGCTTATTTGAGTATTCTAGATTAACAGCACCCCATGCCCCTTCTTCAAAAAGGTAAGAAGACATTTTTCAGGGGCGACAACGAGCGAGTGATTCCCCTGGTGTTGCAAGCCACCTTAGTGGTATAAAAAAAATATCACAACCTACTACCTACCTTCCGATGCTGAGCAAGCAGCTTCCCATGGTCGTCCCACACGGTGCAAGTATTGTATAACTTATTGCCACATCTCTCTGGAATGGTACCGCCCACTATACACACTCCGTTCTCTGCGGCCGCCTTAGACAGAGCCCTGCTCGTCTCACCTGATGGAATCTCTTCTGCATACTCATCAAAGTATTCTACAATACAATTAATAAAAAGAGTTGGTTGTAAACATACATTTAAGCGTACACGTGTGGACGTAGCAACATCTATCAATCAAACAAAAAAGAAACTTTCACTACCGGTGGATAGATGGCGCCACATAATTTAACATATCAAAGTTTTCTGAGCACTCGGTGTATACATGAAATTCCAACATATCAGTTGGACCATGGTACCAAGGCACAGTGATTGTTGTCCAAGTGTCTAGTTTCAAGATGTTCTCACTTTGGCAAATCTAAGTATGTTTTTAACAAATGAACCTCTAGCTAGAATAAGTTAAGCTCTGCTTTATTCAGACTACTTACTGGTACCGTATGGAGAATTAAAACATTCCGGCAATGCCACAAGTTGAGCTCCTTTTTTCTTGGCCTTGTGGATCTCCTTCACAGCTTCAGCAACATTTTTAGACTTATCTGGACCCACATGTAGCTGGAGAAGTGCTATTTTAACAACTGTAAAATAATACTTAAAGGTTATTTACAGTATATAATCAATAGGAATCACAGTATTTGATGAAAATAATGACATTTATTGCATGCAAAATCTATATTAGTTTAATATACCTCTTGCCTCACAAATGGGATCCTAAAACGACATATAAAAAAAAAATATACCCACAATTACGATTCATATTTTATATAGATAGATTAAATTAGGTCACTGTGACAAACAAATAATAAAGATAATTATAATCTACTTTTTTATCATTAATAGCAGTCTCTTCTCGGCAAAGGCAACCTTCTGAACTATGCGTTAGCAATTTAATATGATAGAGATAAGGCCCGTACCATCATTGAAATTGAAAACACCGCACCCAGCAATAAGATAAGGGTTAGATCATTTACAAATATATATATATATATATAGTGCACCGGGTTATCAAGTTTGGTTAGTCATGCATTAGAACCTTATTATACATATATTATATCCAAAGCTAAATACTATACCCGTGAGAATTTCAAGAGGTCTATTTAAAAACCTACTATGCGCCACGTCTGGATATTCCTCCATTTCCATGCGTTAACCAACACAATTTAACACAAAATTGATATTTAATGATATATTTTACCTCTTTTCAACATGTTCGATGTATTTTGAGCAACATACAGGAAATACACGCACACTATCGGTTCGTAAAGATAATGCCAAAGAGGATATAATCACTACATAATGCCGCAAGTATTATTAGGAATTTTTTAGTAGGTATGATGTTTATGATTGACAATATCACAAGACAATATACAAGAATGACATTTGTTTGTTTGACAATGACAATCATCAGCTGATTCGTAGTGAAGAGGGAATGGAATGAGAGAATATTATCGATAATTGTTGATTACTTTTCTGTTAGGGTTCCGAAGTCAAATAAGGAACCCTTATTTTATAGTTCCGTAATTTTTCTCGGAGACTATATCGGAGGTGATATCACGCAATTTTTTACACAATATACATATCTATCACGCAAACAAACTTAGTCGATGGAATTATAATATACTAGCTTTTCCGCGCGGTTTCACCCGCCGCGTTCCCGGGATAAAATATAGCCTAGGTTACTCGGTGAAGATGTGGCTTTCTAAGAGTGAAATAATTTTTAAAATCGGTCCAGTACTTTTTGAGCCAATTCGTTACAAACATACTTACATACAAATCTTTCCTCTTTATAATATTATTATTAGTATATTAGTATAGACAATGACGATATAGTATTAGTAACAGAGATGTTGAGCTTATCGTTATTAATTAAATTTTAAGGTTTTATCAAGTACTAGCTGTCCCCCGCGGTTTCACTTGCGTTTTCAACATAAAAAATAAGCCTATATTCCTCAATAAACTGCCTATCTAACGCAAAAATATCAGTGTCTTAATTTCATACAAAAATCCCATACTTTCGGTTTTCCCGAATTTTCCAATTCTCTGCGTAATTTTCTTATTTTTTTTCCGTAAGAACCTTCTACAAAGTGTTAGAGAACTTTAAAAAAAAAGTGAATGAAATCGGTAAAATTATTCTTAAGTTATGGTTATGGAAATAGAGATTAATTTTAATATACTATATATAGTAATACATTAAAGGTGAAGCTACTTTATCATCACCTCTTTATCGTGCACTGCAGGACACAGCAAAGCAAAGCTACTTACTACATACAGTCCTTTTCCAGAACAGCGAAGAGTTTAGTAACTGCTATAAATTTGATGGTCTTTGGTAACTGTCAAAACCGGCGGACGAAAAGTAACATAGAAGATAATCTAGATAGGGTAAATATCTAATGATTATGCCGGAATCCTTATCATGGAACTTGATGAAAAATTATGATTTCGAAGTTTAAACTATTTTAACATACCTATTTGTTGGGTCCAGGTAATGGAGAATAAGGAAATAAAAAAATATTTATACAAACTCATTTAATTTAATATTAGTTCACATAAAGCACATCATTTAAATATAATAAGTTCATCGGTACAGACACACAAATAAATTACCATATCTACATTTAAATTATCCTTATAAAGACAATCGTATTTAATAATACGCGAAAATATAAGTAGATATAAATATCACTAAAATATTATTATTATTGCGTTTGTATCAGCATTATTTAAGTATATTTCTACTGTCAACCTTGATATCTTAAAAATAAAGTTAATATTTATAAATAGGTATATATTCAATTTTAGGCAGAATGGTTCTCTGCATTTAAGACACACGGACATTGCAGTAAATTGATGCAATCTGGAGATCCTCAGTAACAAAAAATTATAATGATTCCGATTCGCGAGTCAAGTATTTTTGTTTTTAATATGGTAAGTGATGAGGTGGCCGAAGCTGGTAAGCACACTAAGCGTAAATGGCAACTGGCTCTGAAATTTAGCTGCCGGAACGCACCAGCAGGTGCATGACAGATTTTTTATTCGGAAGTAGTCGACTAGCAAGCAATGTGGGTACTACAAAGTACCCTACCATAGTGGTTATGGTTTTGTCACAATACAGGGTTAGTTTTTCATAACCCAGTATTTTCTTCCACATAAGGCTAAAGCTTGTTTTGTTGCAGGTAATTCAATGTACACGGCATGTCGTTTTAAAACAACTTAAGCTTAACAAATGAGTAAATTAAAACTATGGCACAACATGACCTTTCTGTGGTCTTGACTACATAAAGTAAGCACTAAAGACTCGTGATGGAAAAGCGTAAATAAATATGGTATCATGTCACATCGCCGTAATGTCTTTCACCGAATTTCGTTTATCTGAACACTGTAGACATTTTTTACATTTGTTCCAAATAATGTTTGACCGAAAAATGTTTTGCCACCAGTCATTTGACATTATAACCACACACGGGGGACCGAGGATCCTATTTAACATAAAATCTCATAGATGACATGTACTAGATTTGTTTTGGTTAGGTTAGGTAAAAAGACCAATCAATAAAAAAAAAAAATAAGACGAAACATTTTCGGTGAAGTGAAATTCAGTGAATAGTTATACGGCAAATTAGCTTGCTGTAAAACTGAGACACTGTTACGGAGTAATGAATAAGTAAATAAGTGATACATCTACGTAACTACGGATTGCACAACAGAAACAAGAGTAAGACTCGATACGAGTCACTATTATCTAATAATACACATTAATCTTACATATCTATCGAAATCTTACATGGCTATGTGAAAATAGAACGATATTTTCATATTACTTCTTTCTCGATCATAATATAATACTTCATAATTTTATATTATGTGATGTTTCTCCAAATATTAATCATTAATTTTATCGATAAAATTATTGAAATCACATCACTACCTTGACCAATTTTGACAGATGTCAAACCATCCAACTAAAGTGTACTAATATACTTCACTTTTTGGATGCCCTCACGGCTCACCCACAGATTAAAAAGGTGGTCCACTTACAGACTACGCTACGTGTTACATCAGCTTTGTCATTCTAATGTTAGATCATCATTGATATATAAACTGATGTGCAGGCAGTTCTTTTGGCGTGTGCGACTTGTTTCGCCTCTCAAGTCTACTCCGACTTATATATGGGGCGGGTTGTTTCAGATGCACAGTCCTAACATGCAATTTCCGACTGTTAGACTGACCGAAGGCTTTACCGCATACCTCACATTCGTACGGTTTGACGCCCGTGTGACACTGTAAAAGAAATATATAATTAGTTTTATGATTCTTTGCTATACTAAATGCCATATAACGAGAATAAATAGGTAGTGTTAATTGAAAATAAACCTTATCTCATAGGGTTAAGATTCAATTTCAATTAGTTATCTACTTAAAACTTAAGTTTTGATATAAGTTTTATAATACAGGCCAAACTGGCTTGATCTGGTGATTTCCAGTTGCAGGTAGTTTTTATTTATTCAGTTTTAGGAAGACTTACTGACTTAAATAAAAATATATAATTAAAGATATATATTATATACTCCTGAATAGACAACACAGAAGTCATTAAGATGTAGAATTTGAATACATACTTTTTTATGTCCCACTGCTGAGCACAGGCCTCCTTTCACGCATGAGTGTGAAAGGGAACGGACAAATAGTCTACCACGCATGCCCAATGCAGATTAGTGGATGTAGGCTAGCAATCAACCTACTGTTGGGAGTTTTCAAGCCACTTAAGGATGCCTCCAACTAGTTTACTCTACCACCGACTACAAAGTACCAGTACCCACTTCGTACCCGCCCGGTCGGCTACCACCCTCGAGTTGTCTTCTTACACGTTTAGTTGACTGTCGTTATACTGACCCTAAAATGTCTGTCCAACGCTCCCTTACACTTGAAGGCCTTGAAGCAGACGGAGCAGGGGTAGGGCCTGGTGTCGGAGTGCGTCTTCTCGTGCATCTGCAGGTTGGTCCTGTTGAAGAACGCCTTCGGGCACAGCGCGCACTTGTAGGCGCGCTCCGCGAAGTGCGTGCGCTTGTGGTACACGAGGAACGCGTTGCCCTGTTTGTGCTCAGTACTCAGTCTACGTGTGCCACGAGTGGACTGCCGCGGTAAAGCTATCGCATAGCATTTTTTATCAACTTATGCAATTATAATTATTTATTTATTTTTTATTTATGCAGTTTTTTTTTTTCTTTGATATTAGTTCAAGTTACACTTTTTGAGCGTGGTGACCGATAAGAAAACAAACACCTATGTATACACATATACAGGGTGATTTTGTTATCACTGGCAATACTCGCAGGGGTGGAAGTACTCATCAATGTGAACAACTTTTATTATAGGGCTAACTCTGATATCGCGTAAAATAATATGGTTGCTTCATACATTTTGGTCGAGTAGGTATTGAACTTTTGTATGGAACAGCTGATAATTTTTTCATGATTTCACAGTTAGTCCCATAATAAAAGTTGTTCATTTTGATGAGTACTTCCACCCCTGCAAGTATTGCCAGTGATAACAAAATCACCCAGTATATACCTACATGTACGGTCGTACCATATACATACACGTTAAGCGAACGCTCGGCCGAGCTACACGGTAGGCGGAGTGGGGGGTGTTGGGTTTTATTTTCGTTACGGAATTTCTTAATTCGATCGCCGCGCTCAAAGCCCGCGATAAAAGCTATGCAATAGCTTAAAAACAAGCTATTCAGCACCGAAAGTATAGGCAAAAATGTATGTATGTATAATATAACTCCCAAAACACAAATAGGCGATGATAGATCAGTGGTAGTGACGTCGAATGACGCGGCGAAGGTCGTGGGTTCGAATCCTCCAATGAGCTTGAGCTTTCGGCGAAGGAAAACATCGTGAGGAAACCATAGCACGGTAGTAGGGTACTTTGTAGTACCCGCATGGTTGGTCACCCACAAGTAGTTGAAAATCTGTCGCCAAACACTTATCGGTGTGTTCCGGCAGCTGCACTTGAGAGCCAGTTCCTTCTAAGCTTTGTGTGCTTACCACCTTCGGCCACATCATCACTTAACATAGTGAGATTATGGCAAAACAAGCCTAAATAAAAACAAAAAACTTACAATAATAAATGACATAAAGTAGGTATGTTAGTATAAAATGTTTTTTTTTTTTAGGTAGTCCTTGCTATTGATATATCATTCCTTGCTAGAGGCGGGGTAGACCATAACGCTCATTCTCCTTTGAGCTCAATCGGTTAGGTAGGTTCTGGTCTAAGTCATAAGCCATGGTCTAAAATTCAGATGCAAGGGTGGAAAACCCACACATAGTGTGGTTCATTGTTCCATACATTTTTGCATAAAAATCACATGACTGGGACGCCATATTTGCATGACATATGTAACTCACCCGGAAGCTCTTGCCGCAAATGTCGCAGATGTAGTTCTTCTGTATGGGGTAGTCCTTGTCGGGGTGCGCGCGCCTGAAGTGCGTCCAGTACTCGCGCGCGTTGCTTATCTCTTCGCAACACTATTGACAACTAGTCTTGTTAATTAGGTTATCCTAATTAGGTAAAGCCTCGTGATTAACCTAGCTGCTAATGGATCATGTACCAAAAAAAAAAAACTTAAAATAAATTACGCATTAATTAATTCAATCTCATTGCAATTATACTGGATGGTTATTTCGAGAAAGCATATTTTCGAATTTATGCTAGGTACGTCATCATCATCATCTCAGCTGCAAGACGTCCACTGGTGGATCCACCGAGGATAGGCCTCCACCAAGGATCTCCAGGATAGGACCGGTCTTGGGCGGTTCGACATGCTCAACAAATTTTAATGTGGAATGGTGTCGTCTCTGTCTGTCATTCATTATGTCTGCATATGTCAAGACTTACAGCCTGTCCGTGGTTTTTTAATGTTAGGGCCTCAAATTTAAGGTTTTAGTCAAGAAAACTACATGAAAAGATTTATCTACTTAGTTCTTGACATTTTATTATTTATGCTTTTGGAATTTAGCATCAGGTGGATTTTGTATGTTTTATGCTAAGGTGTTATATCTTTATTTTATTTATTTATTTTATTTTTTTCATGCCTTGATGATGTCACAAAGGGTTCGACTGAAAATCAGTTCTAGGGTATGTGGGAACACACCACATATCTTGGAGTATACTGAGTCGAATCCTTTTTGGCATCACACAATATTACAGCAGTCTTTTTATGTAAATATATATGTATACTAGCTGTCCCGGCAGACCTTGTTCTGCCCTATTTCTCTAAAACAAACTAACATTGTTTTTTTTATGTTAATAGCTGCTCCGACAGATTTCGTTCTGTCTAACGCGCCTTTGTTTTGTTTTGATTGACGTCTAATGTTTGACAGCTGGGGACAGAGTGCTTTGTATTGGTAAAGAAAATTGTTGTTTTTACTATTTTCCTCTTATTATTTACTTTTTTTCTCTCCATAAAAACCTTAGACTTCATCAAACAAAAAAAAAATACGTATATATCACATTGCACCACGTGTTGTTGAAAAAGAAATTTCGAATTCCAACGTGGCGCCATCTATGAGAAGTTCACAATAGATGGTCCGACAGTTTTCTGTAAAAAATCTGATTTAAGGCGCCATCTGTTTGAGACTTATGAAACTTACGATTAATAACAAACATCAACATTGACAATCAGTTTATTGTTAATTATAAATTATTAAGACCATTAATCGAAATCAGGGAAAACTAACCTATGCTTACAATTTTTAAAAAAGAATAAATTTTGTTGTATTTTAATTTTTTTGTTCATATATTTTGTTGTATTAATGAAATTGCAATTTAGTAGTTGAAAAGGAATATTCAGAATTATATAGAGCACATGAAATTAAATGAGAAATAATCCAGAAAAAGCGATGTTACGTTATAGATCGATCAAAATATCACATTGCACCACGTGTTGTTGAAAAAGAAATTTCGAATTCCAACGTGGCGCCATCTATGAGAAGTTCACAATAAATGGTCCGACAGTTTTCTGTAAAAAAATCTGATTTAAGGCGCCATCTGTTTGAGACTTATGAAACTTACGACGTGGCGCCATCTATGAGAAGTTCACAATAGATGGTCCGACATTTTCTGTAAAAAATCTGATTTAAGAATCAGTTTATTGTTAATTATAAATTATTAAGACCATTAATCGAAATATAAACTATCCTATATCTCAAGTTAGACCGAATTACACATAAAATGCCAACTTTCATCGAAATCGGTTGACTTGGTGAAGAGTTCACTGGGAACATACATATGACACTGGATTTTTATATATTAAGAAGATATATTTGTGATTTTTTTTTTTTGCCTCTGTAATGTTTTGTGATTGTCCAAATAAATGTTTTCTTTCTTTCTTTTCTTTTGATTGCCTGCTTGTCAAATTACTGGTATTAAATATTAAAGAAAAATTTTAGTATTATAGAAGAGAGGACAAAGGATAATACTAACGTGTTCACACTTGGCCGGCCAGGCGGTGTTGGTAGGTTTCTTGCCGTAATTCTTGGGCCGTTTCTTGGCGTGTTCCTTACGATGGTGCACGCGCAACTCTTCGCTGTTCTTGAACGTTTCCCCACACACACGGCAACCTTTGCTGTAATTTTATATTTATTTATTTACCTATCCGGCAACCCTGTTATAGGAAAGGACAGATTTACGGCGGTACATTGAGATTACAGCTCCTGCACTATCCTACAGAAAAGTTAGTTGGCTTCTATGACGCCCTCAGCACATATTGAATCCACTAGCATTCTTCGGTTTGCGCGTGGTGAGCGACAATAACATCTCCCGTACCATCCTAATAATATCCTAACTAATAGGTCTGTTTGGTTGTTTTGTATGTTTGTTTGTTACCTTTTCACGCCTAAACCGCTGAACCGATTGAGACGAAATTCGGCACGCAAATAGCCTATGGTATGGAGAAGGACATGGGCTACTTTATTTTTCGGGAACGCGGGGGGACAGCTAGTTTATAATATTAGTGTGATGATGACATTTACAAAATAATTCATACATACTCCTTCTAACGAAATGGCATGGAAAAACAATGGCACAGACATAGACATATTTGAATCCACATGTTGATAAATTGAAGATTAAATTGAGACTACATAGGTATAAGTAATCGAGCTAAAAATACCAAGAATGTTATTGTAAATTGAACCTTATTCCAACTCACTTAAAGTCCGTGCTCTGTATGTGTTTGACTGACGTCACCATGTGCCGCTTCCACGCCTCCACTGATATGAACTTTACGTCGCATTCTTCGCAATATGGTCCTGGCTCTTTATCGTTTTCATCTTCCGTCTTATCCTAAACAAAGTGGGGACAGGTGGTCAGTGATGATGTGGCCGAAGGTGGTAAGCTCACAACCCCTATTAGCAACTGATTCTTAAGTACAGCTGCCGGAACATACTAAGTAATAGATTGAGGGTGGTAGCCGTCCAGGCGGGTACTATAAGGTACCCTATAAAACAACCGTGCTACAGTTTACTCAAGATGTTTTCCTTCACGAAAAGCTCGAGCTCATTGTAGATTTCGAACCCACGACCTTTGTGACGGCTTTCGATGTCACTACCACTGAGCTAATCTAGTCTTTATGTCCATACCACCTTCGGCCATCTTCCTACATATTGAAATAAACTGTAGTCTATCCATAAACAAAAAGACATAGGTATATTGAAACAAGATGTGTCTTGGACGAGTAATTGTAGATAGATAGTACTCTTTATTGTACAATAGCCAGAAAATAAAAATAGTAAACATTAGTTAAAGCAAAATGGGCGGTGTTATCGCTGAAAACAGTGTTACCAACCTTAACCAAAAAAAATCCCCAAGTTTTTTTCTGAAGTTCCCTAAACATCCCTAAATAGAATTTTAAATTATAGTCATCGTATCGAAGTAACAACACAACACAATTAGTCACAACAAATCACATAAACTAACAAGAATCTCTTGCTTGACTTGTCGACAACGACAAAAATGAATGAAGGTGTGAGCGAATGAGGTGAGGTGAGTGAGTGACATAAATAAATGCGGCAATGCGCCGCCGCGCAGTTCACTTGTTTCATATCGTGCGTTCCTTTCTACGCACAAAACTGAAAAAACATGCTTTGTTTTCGATTTTGCAAGTTTTGTTTGAAATCCCTAAAAAAATTCCTCAAAATATTCCAGTCCCTAAAAATGTCTCTATTAACACTTCTAGCCCCTAAATTTAGGGACAAAATCCCTAAGTTGGGAACCGTGGCTGAAAAGCTATCTCTTTCAGACCTATGGATGCAAAAAATATAGACACAATAAATAGACAGTAGTGTAATACCTTCTACGCTTTTTGTGCTTAACACCTTCGGCCAAATCATCACTTACCATAGTGAGATTGTGGTCAAACACAAGCCTGTACAAAGTAAAAAAATAAATAGAAGAGTTACAGTAAGGTCCTTGTGCATCATGGTCCGGTGCATGGCGAGGCCCAGCTTGCTCACGAACGAGTAGCCGCACGCGCCGCAGATGAACTCCGACGGGTGCTTGATGCGCACGTGGCTCAGGTACGACGTCCACTTACTGACAATACCACATCACAATTGTCATCTAATAGGGTATTTGACTGACATTCAAATCAGCAACTTTTTATGAAATCTCAAAACGATAGGTTTGTATGGAGTTTTGTATGAAATACAAGCATGTGACGTCATAATTATGTAGCATACTCTTTATGGTTAGATTGGTCATTAAAAATCATAATAAGGATAAATTTAATAAAATAATCGTGGTTTCCCCTTTTTTTAGTTGTTTTATACATTGGTTAGTGTTGGATATTTTTTTTTGAATACAGGCAAATACCCTATTCGGCACATTCTTATTTTGAAATCTCATTTTTTTTTAGTCAATTTCAACACAATCGCGTGTGAATGCGCCGCTAGAGGCGCTAGTGTAGCGTGAGGTCTTCGAAATGTCAAATTTCACTGTTTGTTGGTGGGCTACGCGGGTTTATTTCTAATTAGAATAATGTTGTGAATATTTTGGGATCAATTTATTTCAGTGCGTTGAGACAGTTTTATCTTTGGGAATCTTTTAACACCTTTTTTTCCGAACAAAACGGAACTGCGCAAAACTGAGGCGTGCTGGATATGTTTACGGTACGGTTTAAGGTATTAAATATAATTTAAATGTAAACGTTGTTTTCACGCCCGTAATAACAAACTTCGATAGTCATACTTCAGGACTTTACTCGACAGGGGCGCCAACTGGTGAGCACAAAAACGGCTCCTATTAGGCACGACTACGTTACAGGCAACGTACGATGCGGATCAATTTGAAAGCACGAACTTACGTGGAAACTTCATCACAATGCTGACATTTGTATGTGACTCCTTTATGCCATCTCTGATGTTGTTTTGCTTGGGTTCTGCAACAATATTTGTCATAACTTAAGCTTTTCCCCGCGCGCTTTCACCCGCGATCCCCTTAGGGGATTTTAGCCCCATAGAGGTTGATTTTTGAAAATCTTTCCTTAGTACACCCCTACGTTACAAAGGAACATACTCTCCAAAATTCGTGTTTCTAGCAAGTTCTGCGTTGATTACCACCTATCAGTCAGTCAGTCAGTCTTCTTCCTTTATATAATAACGTCTGCCCCGCGGTTTCACCCACGTTATTGAAGGATCTTATGTTTTCCCGGGAAAAAGTACCCTATATATTATTCCAGGGTATAATTTTGCTATGTGCCAAGTGTCATCAAAATCCATTTTACTATTTATGCGTGATTGAGTAATCATCCAAACATACAATATTTCACATTTATTGTAGGATATATAATGTTCAAAACTTACGTAGTTTTCGAGACATAGGAGCACGACTTGCAAGCATATTTCTTCTCGTGGTTAGCGGCGTGTTTCTGTAGAGTCCGTTTTGTTTTGAATCTAAATTTGCACACGGGACATTCTATATCTCCCGCGCTCTGTGGAACACGATCATTGTTACTTTTATTAATTATTATATAGGTAATAGGTTAACTCCTTCCGCTGATGTTGCGGGCAGATTTACTCCACTCTCCTTCATACCGCACCCCGAGTTGATCCACTAAAGTATTTATTACACCAATGGTAATATTCAACCGTATTGGTCGAAGTAGGTAAGTGTGAAAGAAGGGCTACGTCATAATAATAACGGTAGTAAATGAGGAGAGGTGAAAGTCGAGATTCTAACTTCAATGACCTTGATGAGAAAACATCGTGAGAAAACTGTAGCAGGTAATGTAGGTGCTGCTTGACCGACTACGGTCTTTATGTTGAAAATATGTCGCCAAACACCTATCGGTGTGTTCCGGCAGCTACGCTTGAGAGCCAGTTACATTCTAGACTTTATGAGCTTATCTTCGGCCCCATCATCACATACCACAATATTTTAATCAAAGACAAACCACTGGTTTAGAAAAGAAGATATCGGCAAAGGAATCCATCGGTCTCATTACATGAAAGCTAGTCCTGTAAATCCTCGGTTTTATGATAGCACCGTCTCTTTTTGTTATATGACGTTGGAAAGTGACGGATATATATAAAATCAGTTCATACCAAGTCATGTTTCCCAACATGATGCTTCCACGCATGAGTGTCGATAAAGCCTTTATAGCACAGATTGCATTGAAATGGTGCATTCAGGTAGTTAGAAGAGTCTTTGCGTTTTGTGATCTCGTCCATCTGTTCCTCTAACTGCAAGTATAATGGCATTTTTGATGCTATTTCAATATCATAAGGGTTTAAAATAGGAATGAACATTTTTGTATGATGACCTGTTGAACAGTTAACCACTTCTCACCACTATAAAAGCACATAAGTCTTTATTTAAAATTCAACGTTTAATTTACTGATAGTATTTGTTTTCTTTTTATAAGGGAATCGCCTCACTTTCCACGCCATGGCACACGATTAAAAAATAATAACACCAAATGTAACGAAATCAAGACTTTTATTTATATTAAAATAGGATTTTATCAAAATTATTACTTTTCAAACATAACATTTATTTTCCATCGGCATCACAAAGCTTTACTTTTTTTTTGTATCTGTCACAATCATGCTTTTTCCAGCTCTACGTCTTTTATTGGTAACATGAATTTTATGGGTGAAATAAACTTTCGGCTTGTAGAAACCACCTACACTAGCCAAATTTACACAACAAACAAATGACAAATGACCATTAGGATGTGGATTGAGCTCCCCATCACGGTTTTCCTCAGCTATTTAAAAGATATCATCAGATTCAGGGTCAGTCTGTTCTTTAACTCAAGTCTTCAGACATTTTTCGTGGGTGAACCTTCGTGGGTGCAATTGTTTCTGCTACACCTGGGCTGTCTTCAGCTTTGTTTAAAGGAGCAATACGAGGCCTAGCTGGTACGGAGCTAGGCTTATAATCGGCTTCCATGAAATGCAATCATTGAATGGGAATATCCCACAATTATTTAATGCGTTTACATTCATAAGAGTCAAAGATCACCCTGGATTTTTCAACAGCCATGAATCCATTTCTGCATTGTAACATATCTTAAATTGGCTATTTAGTACGTTTAGTGGTTGAAGCTTTACTGTTGTTAGATTTTGCATGTTCAAGAGTTTCAATTGAAACATGACTTTCATGATTATCCCATGCATGATGATATGTTTCATAATATCCACGAATATTTCAGCATTCATCCACCCAGAAGTACATATGTACCCGGTGGTACGTCTCGTAAAGTGTGATAGAAACTTTTTCCTGGGAAATACTATACCCGGCGGAAAAGCTTATCCTGTCGCGCTCGCCATTTGTAACGTACGTGGTCTTTCGTGGAAATACTTTACCTGACCTTTGGACAGTGGTTATGACAACATCATCCTAGTGCTATATTTTACTGCCACCTGCAAAGGTCGTATACCCTTCGATGTCAGATTTTATTTTACCATAAAACAAATCAATATTCTGCTTGTTGGTTCTGGATAAGCTAGAGGCTTCAGGTTTTCGCAGTGAAATTTCAGGATGTCTTTTTCTGAATAACCGTAGCCATTCCATTCCAGCCATTTCCTGATTGATCCATGATTGCGGTATTTTTTTTCCATGTACTTTAGCTATTTGATATGCAACGCGTCGACAATCTTTTGATGTGAGACCGCAAAACATTTGAGCATAATATTCCAAATACTCTACCAATTTTTCTTCTTCCTCTGATGTTAAGATCTTGTTAACTTCATAGTTTGGTGTTAAGCGAATTGTTCCCTCTGCATTCTCTCTGCTTATATGGACATACCGTCTGACTGTCGAATATTTAAGTTGACACTCCTTACTTGCTTTTCTAATACTCATCCCACCTTTGACTAGGAACAGTGCCTTTTTCATAGAACCTTCTGTATGTCCTCCTTTTTTTCTAGATGTCGTTCTATTTCTTCTCGACTGAAATACAAATAAATTGTAGTTTACATTAGTAAACAATAATCAGGTGCACAATTTAACCGCAATTAACCAAGCGTTGGTACACAGTTAACCATGGTTAAAAACGCTATATCTAAAGATATAGCGTTTTGGTTCATTGTAGACCACCCTCCTCCCGCACGCGTTTGGTTAATATCCCTTTTAAAAAAACTAACACTACACACACATGCATGTTTAGAGAAGCGCTTAAAGCATATCTACTGAGACAACATATTACGATTCTTGTAATATTGAAGTAAAGGATGTGAAACGAAAAAATACTTACGTTTTTAGGAATCCGTACCAACAAGGAATTCTTTTGCTGTACTCGGTCCGTCCGTTCGTCCGTCACAGCGGATGGAAACTTGGAATAGTTTTAAATTCACCCGACCTTATTGCAAATGACCTTCGAAGCGGTGGCCACTTCGGGGTCTAAATTATTAGATTACACGGATTGACAACAACGCATTTGTGAAATATAGTGATAGTTAATTGTGTACGAGTGGTTAACTGTTGGCCATTTGTGTGTGACCCATGATCTGCATGAGATTTGAGTACATACTTTATCTCAATTTACAATTGAAGAGGTCTTTATTGGTGTATTTATAAACTGGATTTTGTCATAGATTAGTTTTTTTTTTTTCACTGCTTGTTTCTCTGGGTATCAAGAATGCGAAAAAGCGTCGTATTCAATCTCTTTTTAAATCGATCAAGGTATTAAATGCTAGCTCAGTGTTAGGTTAGGCTAGTCGTCAAATTCCGTGTCGAAGGTTGTAGGTTGGAATCTTATAATGCTTAAGCTTTCGGTGGTACAGTCAGCGTCAATTAGATTAGCACTTTAGCAAAAAATAATAAATAATGTTTTCTTATTCTTACCGTGTCATTTACGCAATTCATAATTTTCATACAAACTGTCAAGAGAATGTCAATAGATTATCATGAAAATATACTTTTGACGCTGATTGTACCATCTTAGCGAGCTATGGATGTCAGCCAATTGGTCAGCCGTCTATCAAAAATGTATAGATAACTGTATAGTCGAACTAGTTTAAGGCTTAGTCTGTTGATATTACCCAGAGTTGTAACGGAGCCTTTAAAATTCGCAGCTCTCAGAAAATAATCAAATGTACTTCCATCTACCTAGTGGAAGGTCGTTCTGTCAATTTAGTGAAATATTTCACAGAAATTATTTGGAAAAATTTGAGCCTAGTAGTTATGTAAATAAGGTTCAATAATAACTCCCCAATAATCATCAATCTATGACTGTTAACTTACCGACAACTTAATAACAGTGACATATTCCTCCAAATCAATTTCATCGGAAACAACACCCCCAGTGTTATTAGTCCTCCGTATTTTTGTTTTAACTTCTATTTGCTTGTCAGTCTTCTTTGGGCGGCCTCGTTTGCGTTTTGTTAGCGTTTCATTAGTTTCTGATGCTGATGGTATTTCTAATACTAACGACTCATTTGGTGTTTTCTGGAGAGAAATATATTACGGTGTATGGGACATGACTAAGAAACTACATTTGTGTTTAGTTTACAAGATTCTATTTATGAAAAATATTTTCACCAATTAATAGTATGACGGCGCCTAGTTTTATTTACTTAGTTAAGCGCTATATAGTTTCATTTTGGTGGACTAGAGATGTAAGTGGCGCCATCTCTGATGTAACTCTGGTAGCGTGCGCTGCTCGCTGATTGGTCGTTGGCCGGGTGGCACGTTATTCAGCTAGCCAATCAGCGCTCCGTAAAAAGTTTCACGGGCGGTCCGGCAGAGGCGCTAGTGAGTGCGCGTGGACGCAACCCGCCGAGAGACTCACTTCTCATTGATTGCTTGCAGCGTTCGTTACTAAGCGGAACACATTGTCCCCAAGTTTCTTAAAGTTATTTAATTTGAGGTTATACTATCAATCATTGTGTGACGGAATAAAATCTGATTCATTGTACGACTTATGTCTCATTCTCCTCGCCCGCTATACCCACGCCGTAGAACCATGTCTGATGCGGATCAATGTTATGTTCCGATAAGTAGGCATTTTTACACATTATTATTATTATTTAGATAGAGTGGCAATTTCATGTACTAATGTATTTTCAGAGATCGTATTACTGCGTCTAGACGAGGTCTATTGTGATTGCTAAATGAAATAATTTAATTATTGAAATAAATAATTGATCCTGTCCTCTTGGTATTTTATTCTACAATTGTGAGATTATGGTCAAATAAACACATGTCCTTCGGTTTTAGACCACGATTTACCTATTTAAAAACTACTTACATCTAAAACCTGCACCTCATCATCAAATTTCAACTTTTCTTCCAAATCCGTATTTTTCTTTTCTTTCTTTTCCTTTTTCTTATATTTCTTCTTGCCTTTTACTTCTTTATTACTCTTATGGAATGATAGTGGTTCATCATCATCACTGCTAGCTAAAACTGATGGGAAGTCATCATAACATTCTTCTTCCTGCTTTATACAGCTTATTTCTATATCAGACTTGGGTATACTATCATCTTCAGGTTCAGACTTTATAACTTGTTCATCTTCATTGTATTCATAGGTGATGAAGCTGTTTTCTGTTGTTACATTTATAGTGAGATTGGATGTTAGGTTTAGGAAATGCCTGTCAATGTTTTTTATTGATTTTTTTGTTATCTGAAAATTATGTTATAATTAGTTACATTGTACTGGTCTAGATTGTCAACTGCTCTAAACTAAAAAATACAGTTTTTAACAAAAAGTATTTAAAGCACTCTTGAATGAAAAACTTTTCAATTATTTTGCCCAATTATGAACAATGACAGACTGGTTGGCATGGTTGGTAAGATACCCTATCTATCACGCCCCAGCACGTGGGTTCGATTCCCACTCAAGACAAACATTTGTGTGCATGAACATATCTGTTTGTCCTGAGTCTAGGTGTAATTTATATATGCAGAGATGTGAATTATTTGATATGCAAATACAAAATGCAAAATACCTATTTTTATTTTACATTTCAAATACTTTAAAAAAAAATGTATTTTATTTGAAATACTTTATATAAATATA
The DNA here is from genome assembly GCA_951216915.1 of Tetheella fluctuosa. Classification (NCBI taxonomy): domain Eukaryota; kingdom Metazoa; phylum Arthropoda; class Insecta; order Lepidoptera; family Drepanidae; genus Tetheella; species Tetheella fluctuosa. Next base: position 10,075,220 of record OX578229.1, on the reverse strand, counting down.
TAGTATTTGTAAAATACAAAATAGTTTTGTTAAATTTTTTAATTTATTTTTCTTATTTTTTCATTTTTAAATCCAAAATTACTTTATTTATGAACGCACTGATCGTGATCCTAAATGTTGTCAACAAGAATAATAATGCCAACATTGCGCGACAAGCAAATGTTAGGTAAATGGCGTCAATCAAACTGTATTTTGAACATGAAAGATGAAATCTTTGAACAAATACTAGTATTCAAATCAGTTAAATAAGTAACAAGGTATTTTATTTGGAAAACTTATTTTGAAAATACATATTTTGCATTTTGTATTTAAATACTTTTACTTAACTATTTTTTCACATCTCTGTATGTAGAATAAGAATAATTTATTTGTATAAATTTGGGTTACATTAAGGTGCTATGTTTTTTTATAAGTTTCATTCCAAATTTTGCCTTTCCGAGCACATACAAAAGAAAATATATTTTTTTGCAAATTCTAACATCACACTAAATTTATTGTATGCATGTATGTATTTACAAAAGAAAACTAGTATATGTAGTATATCAGTTATCTGGCTTCCATAGCACAAGCTCTGCTTAGTTTGGGGTCAGATGGCCGTGTGTGAGGAAGAATATACCAGAATATTTATTTTATTAGATCCCTATTTAGAAATATCCAACTAATATTATAAATGCAAGTTTGTATATACATTATGATTGTTATTGATAGAACATTTTCTTTGAATGAAACATATAATGTGGGAAAACATTAAATACCTAGGGAATGCAGGTAAAACCGCAGGATGTATTTTAGTTGGAAATAACAATATGCAAATTTATCTTCAACATATTTCCAATATCATAGAATTTTAATATTTTTTTCAACTTATTAAATTGTTTTGAGTTAGTAATCAAGTCTGACAAACCTTCCCAGTATTATGCAGCATGCCATACAGTGTGGATTGGCCTCTCAGACACTTCTCCTTGAACAAGTAATACTTCTGAACAAGTACTGCACACTCAATGCAGGCGTAGTTGGGTAACTCCATTGTGTTCATTGGCTGAAAATATTAATATAAATACAGAAATTGTGAAAAATATTAACAAAAGTTCCATAATTACAATATATAGCTCAGCTCAAACTCAAAACTCATTTATCCAGATTATGCCCTGATAAGGCACATAAGAATGTTACAATTGACTGGCATGGTAAGCTGTTTCTATTATCATGTATAATTCCTTATTTTAATCCGTATCCTTAATTATTTGCAAACTTTTTTAAAGAACATTCATATAAATAGGAAGAAAAAAGTAATGCAGACTTGGGAACTTACGCTAATGCCGATTATCGCCTCAAAGTACGTATCCAAGGGATACAACCTCAAATCAAACATCCTCGCATCCATTTCAAGACACACACGACACGCTTTCACTTCCTCCATGTTAAAAATTAATTATTTAATTCAATTTTAATAACAAACAAATATTCATAGATTCGCGGTACATACACGATAGAGCTATAAAATATTAGAACTTCTATCCAAGACGGACCTATTATGTTCACTACAAACGCATTTTATAATGTAACACTAAATGCAATAAGAATGTTATACTAATTCAATAGAAACGAAATTGAACATAGAATTATTAAATCATATAAATATAATGGATTTTAGTTGGCTAACTAAATACGTAAAGAATGTCTAATTCTACAAAAGACGCCAACTCGCTCCCATCTTTATTTTGACATTTGCGTTTTGTTATTGCCATGGTCAAATAATAATTAATAATATAACAATGCAAGGCATGTACTATAGGCATATACACATTTAAGGACGCGTTCGCAAAATTGATAGGTAGAGAATCGAACTACTACATTGACACGGGTCACACACACAAGTGTACGCACGAGTCGCACGACTAACTGCGAGAATTGTAGTCAAGTGAACTCATTTTGATACTTTGAAGGATTCATTTTTTTTTTACGTATTTCTTTGTAATAAAATTATGGTACCTACAAAAAATATTTATTATTGCTGTTTATATTTTTGCGAATTACCTCCGAACTTTATGGACTCACCTGAAAGTGTACTTCGGTGATTGCTACTGGAACTCCTCGACGAGTTGTACTAGGTGAGCCGAGCTTGGGCTTGTTTTGTTAGTCATGATGAGACCTTACCTCCGGACTTGATGGAGCGACCTGAAGGTGTACTTCGGTGACTGCTACTGGAACTCCTCGACGAGTTGTACTAGGTGAGCCGAGTTTGGGCTCGTTTTGTTAGTCATGATGAGACCTTACCTCCGGACGTGATGGAGCGACCTGAAGGTGTACTTCGGTGACTGCTACTGGAACTCCTCGACGAGTTATACCAGGTGAACCGAGTTTGGGCTCGTTTTTATTAAAACAACAAATAAAACGTTATCAATTTTTTATTGTCAGAACTCGGCTCACCTAGTACAACTCGTTGAGGAGTTCCAGTAGCAGTCACCGAAGTACACCTTCAGGTCACTCCATCAAGTCCGGAGGTAAGGTCTCATCATGACTAACAAAACGAGCCCAAACTCGGCACACCTAGTACAATTCGTTGAGGAGTTCCGTAGCAGTCACCGAAGTACACCTTCAGGTCGCTCCATCAAGTCCGGAGGTAAGGTCTCATCATGACTAACAAAACGAGCCCAAACTCGGCTCACCTAATACTACTCGTCGAGGAGTTCTAGTAGCAGTCACCGAAGTACACCTTCAGGTCGCTCCATCAAGTCCGGAGGTAAGGTCTCATCATGACTAACAAAACGAGCCCAAACTCGGCACACCTAGTACAACTCGTTGAGGAGTTCCGTAGCAGTCACCAAAGTACACCTTCAGGTCACTCCATCAAGTCCGGAGGTAAGGTCTCATCATGACTAACAAAACGAGCCCAAACTCGGCTCACCTAGTACTACTCGTCGAGGAGTTCTAGTAGCAGTCACCGAAGTACACCTTCAGGTCACTCCATCAAGTCCGGAGGTAAGGTCTCATCATGACTAACAAAACGAGCCCAAACTCGGCACACCTAGTACAATTGGTTGAGGAGTTCCGTAGCAGTCACCGAAGTACACCTTCAGGTCGCTCCATCAAGTCCGGAGGTAAGGTCTCATCATGACTAACAAAACGAGCCCAAACTCGGCTCACCTAGTAGGGGAGACCGGGTACAAAAGTAACGGCGGGTCGAAAGTAACAAATGCTCTCTAGATTTATCCAATGGGCGAACACCGCTTTGCTGCTGTCAGGCGATAGCCGGGAGCGCCCCCCTCAATTGCATTTAGTCGCCGCGTACGCCACGCGCTGTTTGGTTGTGTGACAGAACGCTACGTGAATTTACAAACCAAAAGTAAGTTTTTTTACGTTTTCTTATTGAATGTTTTGATAGTCTTAAAAGCATGATAGTAATCTGAATGTTTGCATGTCTATACTGTATTAAAGTGATTGTACATTGCGTAAATTCATTTTTGTGTAGTACGTTCCCATTTAAGGTTATGTTGCACGTTTTGACAAAAATGTGGATGGGTACAAAAGTAACATAACCCTATGGGTACAAAAGTAACATGTTACTTTTGTCCTCGTGGTGATTTAATTATTTATCATATATTTCATATTTCATATTTTTTTTAACAGAATGCCTCGACAACTCATAAGAACAACTGAACGAGGAACTACCGACACGGAAGTGTATAAAAAAGCGGCTGAAGAGCATTTTAAAGATGCTGCAACAATTAGAGGCCTGGCAAAAAAATATAATGTTTGCCATGTAACATTATGCAGATTTATAAAAAAATTAAAAGCAGGAAATACTACCGATTCTGATTAAGATTAATGACTGAATTAAAAAAGTCTGATTATAATACTAAATTGATCTCATTACTTAAACTAAGAATTTTATTGATTTGTTATTATCTTAACATTTATATTTTTTGAACATTTAAAATACGAAAGTTAATTTGTGTTATTAGCATAAAGAATTTAAATAAATAATTTGTTGATTTACCATGTATAATATTGTATTAATTATCAACCCCTTTGTCTTGTTACTTTCGACCCACAACGTGTTACTTTCGACCTGCCTACGTGGTCGAAAGTAACAATGAACGATATTTTTTAAAAATTCTGTAATTTATACAAAACACATTTTAATGTGATAAATCGAGTTGCTACAGTAAAAAACATAAACTGAACTTTTATATAATTATATTATTTTAATGGCAACAGTAACACCCATCCAGAAATCAAAGTAAAAGTACAAAGTGTTACTTTTGTACCCGGTCTCCCCTACTACTCGTCGAGGAGTTCTAGTAGCAGTCACCGAAGTACACCTTCAGGTCGCTCCATCAAGTCCGGAGGTAAGGTTTCATCATGACTAACAAAACGAGCCCAAACTCGGCACACCTAGTACAATTCGTTGAAGAGTTCCGTAGCAGTCACCGAAGTACACCTTCAGGTCACTCCATCAAGTCCGGAGGTAAGGTCTCATCATGACTAACAAAACGAGCCCAAACTCGGCTGACCTAGTACTACTCGTCGAGGAGTTCCAGTAGCAGTCACCGAAGTACACCTTCAGGTCGCTCCATCAAGTCCGGAGGTAAGGTCTCATCATGACTAACAAAACGAGCCCAAACTCGGCACACCTAGTACAACTCGTCGAGGAGTTCCAGTAGCATTCACCGAAGTACACCTTCAGGTCGCTCCATCAAGTCCGGAGGTAAGGTCTCATCATGACTAACATAACGAGCCCATACTCGGCTCACCTAGTAACTCGTCGAGGAGTTCCAGTAGCAGTCACTGAAGTACACCTTCAGGTTGCTGCATCTTTTTTATAGCGAAATAAAATCGAATGAAAATCTTACCTCGTCAAGTATCAAATTTGGTTTATCGAATATTTTGTGTTTGTACAGCGATCTTTTTCAACTCGAGCTGCTCTAAACAGGCGATACAGGTCCACTCTCGACGGCGGCCGCGGGCCGACTAAAGTTTCATTCAAAATGCTTGTGAAATACATCAGACGAGTTTTATAACTAAAATAACCCTTAATCCAACCGATTAAGATTCAACCAGAATAGAAAAAAATGTGAAAAAATAAGTTTCGCTTTTAATTTTTTCTGCAACTATTTATAGCATTTAGATAAAAAATAACTCCTATCGTTAAGAATTGAATATGTTTGCCTACATATAGTATTTTTAGAAATAGTGAAATATGTTTATAATAGCTAAAAAATGTACCTAAACTCAACCCGGTATCGATAATTTTGTGGAAAATGGCAACGACAGATCGATTTTACATTATGAGAAACTAAAATTTTCAATAATAATGTAACTATTATTTGAAGATGAAGAACCAATCTATACGAGGTAGTTATTAGTTATATTGGATTTTGTTTGATTATGCCATAAAATGTACCGAAAAACAGCTTAATTTTGCCTGATATGCGAACGCGCCCTTAAGGGCGTCACACACGGCGAAGATACGATAATATTTTATCTGAATATGTATGAGATAGTGCTATACCAGTGAAAGAAAAGGAATGTGAAGGTAGATCGTTGGTTCTCTTTTCATAGTATAATGCTGTCTTATGATCTTAAGATAAAATATTATAGTATCTTCACCGTATGTGACGTCCTTTACAATACATTTGTTTTTCATATCACAGGATTCAGCCTTTTACTTTAAACAGACCATAACCCTCGGTAATCCGTGGTTCGAGCCATAGCATTTACGAAAGAAGTCCCGTGGAATTAATGAAAACCGAATAAGGCCCGATTTCCACCAAAGCGGAGAGGAGAGTAGAGGAGATCTGTTTTGAATAGTCAATCAGGATTTCGTTATTTCTACATCTCCTCTTCGCCTTGCTTCGGTGGAAATGGATCAAGCGGATTTAGTGCCGCGAGCGAGCCAGCTAGCGGCGCGGCAGAGCGGAGTTGTGTGTAGTCCACACACTAAGGAGAGATGCTGGTGTAGTCAGGCGGCCAGGCGGCGCCGCAGGCGCCCGGCCGCGCTCGCTCGCACCGTTCCCCGGTGCCTTCTTCCTGCACCTAGTACACCCGAAAGCTACATTCGATTGGCTCTCGCTACGCACAGCTCACATCTCCGCTACGCACAGCTCACATCTCATCATTCATCGCGATCGGTTCAGCGGTTTATGCAGTCTATGTAACTCTTTCTTACAGTCGGCCAACGGACACGTCTAGACAGAGCAATCGTGCGGGGCTTTCGGGGTGAGAGAGGGGGTGGTAGCGAGCTCAAGCTGCCATCCACTTGCTTGGGACACAATGGAGCACAAAAATTACGAATGCCTATACAAAGCGGCATTTCGCGTGACTTCAAACGCGATAGACCACTGTATAAATATAAAATAAAGGTAACAAAGAAACCAACTCACTTTCGCATATATAATATTAGTTAGGATTAGGATATAGATATTATAGTTTGAGAAGATATGATTGATTTTTAATTGTTTACTAGCTTTCTTTACTTACCAGACTAATTCTTGCTTTAATTGTATCAGATGATAACGTGAGAGCAGTACAATACTATACATTTTGGTCCATAATCCTAATATGGGTCCCACAACATTCAAAAGATTGTAATGTTGAGTCATCGGTGTCATTTATACAATTAAATCAACTCGGTCAATGGAAGGACATCTGGTTAACACCTGCTTGCTCCCTTTTATCAAGACTAGGTCAAAACTCAGGGTCAGAGATTCTGTTAATTTAAGAAGTAGTGCCGTTGGCACCTTCCAATTGCACTAAATCGGAATCTAACTACGATTACACCTTCCGATTTTCTAATTTGAGTTTCTCTTAATAGGGTAGTGTAATAACCGCTTTAGGTATACTACTTATATCAGGGGCTCCCAAACTTTTTCAGTTCGCGGCGCACTTACAGGTTTAGTATTTTGTCTCGGCGGCACCCTAGCTAGAGATAGGATAGAGTTTTTTATATTTATATTGATACACAAGAATACATTCATTATTTATGAAAACCGGCCAAGTGCATGTCGGTCCACGCGCAATGTAGTTGCCCATCACAATCATGTGGACAGAGAAGAGGGCTTTTTGTTGTTTCATGTGTTTTAAAACTCAACAAAAATAGCACTTGAAAGCTTAATATTTCACGAACGGATCCCTGCTTCTGATTACCGAGTTGCACGAGTGAGACAGAGAATAGTCACTGCGTGATTTCACCGTCGAGTTTAAGTTCAGAATAGCCTACCTGAATCGAAAAATTGTTTCCACAACATTTTTGTATTTTTTGTCGGCGTGAATAATATGTAAGTATATACATGTCAAATTACAGCTTTCTAGTACTGAGTCTCTGGGCTAAGCTAAGGACTGACAGACAGATAGACAGACCGACGACGTGGCGAAACTATAAACTGTTGACTACGGAACCATAAAATTGAAAATTAAATACATTGGCAACTGTGACATGTGAGCTTGGTGATCTCCGCGCGCGATTTGAATTGTTTATTTTGTAGCCGCGAGAACCTACAGGAGCGTCTCACGGCGCCTCTCTTTACTCTCTACGGCGCACCAGGGCGCCGCGGCGCATAGTTTGGGTACCCCTGACTTAGATCATTACTTATGGCTGCCTTTATACTTAAATTCTACCATATGACACCCATGCCATGGCAATGAACAGTGAATAGAAATAGAAATCTTTAAGGGGGTCACACACGGCGAAGATACTATAACATTTAATCTTAAGATCATGAGACAGCATTATACTATGAAAAGAGAAGCAACGACCACCTCTTACCTACCTACTTTCCTTCTCTTTCGCTGGTATAGCACTGTCTGTATATCTTAAGATAAAATATTATCGTATCTTCGCCGTGTGTGACCCCCTTTATGTTATGTAAAGACACGGGACCCCGACATATTTCCGGTAGGTACTGTAGGTATACGGTTTAGGTACTTATTGTATGACAAGTAGGTATTTTATTCTACTTCCTTGACAACTTCCTTTTGACGACAATCACTATATTTCTACTGTCTATATGCACATGTAGACAGCGGGATATCATGGATAATATATATACTGAAATTCTACGGAAATTGTTCATATTTGTTGCATAAAATTTTTCAAGGATCTATAAATAAGGCATCACTTTACATGTCATTGTAAAGTTGGGGTGTTTTTTTTTGTTCCTTCACCGATAGCTCAAGCTCATTGTAGGATTCGAACCCACGACATTCGTAACGGCATTCGATGTCACTGCAACTGAGCTATTATCGCTTTTAGACCATTTATTTACCCCTCTAGTAAACTATTCATAAGTGTTTGAGAAGGCCTATTTTAATAAAAAATATTTTCATTAAACGTAATATAAGTAAGGAACATGTGTGCTTATATTTTAAGTTTAATAGACCCTGCTATAAAACTTAAAATTCTGCGGATTGAGCTGTATGTTGTTTTTATAGAATTAGTCAGTCAGTTCAGCTTATGCATGGGAACACAGTTTTCATAGTAAGGTAAGGAAGTACACTTTGTTTGTCGATTGGGTTTCTAATAACAGGGGTGTATGGTACGTACATACAGGTCTTCAGCGTTTTTTTACATGTTTCTGTTTCTTTTTCACATTTCTCATTAAAAACTCTTTCAACTTTGAATTATATGCGGGTCTGTAAAATATTGAGTGGGCCATCTTTATACTTATTATTAGCTAAGAGACGAGAGATACGTGATCGATGGGAATGAAAGGCTCTAATATAGCGGCCACGTAATAGCTTAGAGACCTCCGATTACCCGTTTGCGTTTACGACATTATTATTATTTTCTCTATAGGAACCGGGACAGCGCCTCTCGCGGAATACTCATGGAACTACTTTCTCTAATAGGATATGTAAAAAATAATTGTAAACACAAACGTAAGACGGACGTTAGTTAACGCTAGTAAGCACCCTGAATCCTGATACAGTACCCTGAGTGTAAAGAATTTACGTAAATAAACGCTTACTATCACGTTTGTGTTTGCTAAAAATTTGTATGGAAGAAATTAGTTCCATGAGTATTCCGCGAGAGGCGCTGTGCTATAGAAAAATGTCGTAAACGCTAACGTGATAGTAAGCGTTTTCTAACGTCAATTGTTTACACTTGGGGTACAGGACTTAAAGTTCCCAATTCCATGTTAATGAAAGCTTCGATTACATAGCTCGCTATGTAAATGCAAGGTTTCGAGCGAACTCCCCGCTGTGTTTCCAAGAGAGTACTACATCGAGTTCGTCAAGAATGGTGTGAGGAGAGGTTTGCAGAGTCGACAACGCGCGAGTGTTACCCCTGGATCGTCAATATGCTACGGTAACCGCTTACCATCAGGTCGCGGTCTTCATTCTTTTGACAGCATTTCAGATCAATAATTGAGATAGTACTCATTAGGTTTTTTTATGATAAGCCTCGAAGGTTGGTACCTTAGTTTCAAAAGCTGGTAAAGTTAATGACTCATTTTGACGAACTCTCAGAGTACCTTTTTTTCTAGGTCCATGGTATCCATTAGGTTTTTATTTACAAGCAGAATCCCTGTTTACAAGTATAACATCACAAGTTATCATACTAATAAACTCAAAAAGTACTGGATCGATTTCAAAAATTCTTTCACCATTAGAATGCTACATTATCCCTCAGTAATATGGGCTATATATGTATATATTTATATTTTTTATATATATTTTTTATCCCGGGAACGCGGGTGAAACCGCGTGGAAAAGCTAGTGATTTATACAAGTAATGGGGTTCATACTTATAATTAGGATCGGATGTGTAGGGCAATGAGAAAAGAATGTAATTATTACATCGGCTATATCAACTTTTTCATTATCGATGATTTCTGTGTGTCAGAAACCCACCGCATTACGACCCCGTAAGCCTGTAATAATATACCTATCTACTGTGACCCCGTTCTTTTCACCCAGTTGGTTAAGTAGGTTCATATTTAGGGTTCCGTACCTCAAAGGGAAAAAAGGAACCCATATATTCTTGATATATTAATAGGCGTCTTAGTTTTTAGGGTTCCGTACCCAAAGGGTAAACACGGGACCCTATTACTAAGACTTCGCTGTCTGTCCGTCCGTCTGTCTATCTCAGGCTGTATCTCAAGAACCGCTATAGCTAGACAGTTAAAATTTTCACAAATTATGTATTTCTGTTGCCGCTATAACAACAAATACTAAAAACAAAATAAAATAAATATTTAAGGGGGGCTCCCATACTACAAACGCGATTTTTTTGCCCTTTTATTTGTTTTGTGGTAGTTCCCGTTGACCTAGAATCACGGAATTTGGCAACAAGCAAGGTCTTACAACACAAATAAAGGGAAATTTCTAAAAAAATAAAAAGTTGAAAATTAAAGGGTGTCCCTATACATACATAGTTTCGCCAATTAATAAAGACCTCTGGGTTGTATGGGCGCTGATACAATTTAGAGGTCTAGCTTAATTGGCACCAACCTCAAATAAGGTAAATAAATAAAATTGTGCATTTCCCGTGATGGACGAACGATGGCTGAAGTTTGTACGGAACCCTCGGTGCGCGAGTCTGACTCGCACTTGGCTGGTTTTTTATTATATATATTTATTAGTTAACAAGCAATACACTTAATAATAATTAAATCACATATATATTCCTTATGTAAGTAGCTGACACAGAGACAACAGGAAGCACTAAGATCATAGACAAACATAAACATATTATTATTAAGTAGAATCTACACTTAACATATATCACTTCGACGTCCGTCTTTCTGTTTTTTTTTTACGGGACTAGAAGGTGGTCTCTCGACGGCTCCATATACCCTTACGTCAAATCGGCGATCGCTGAGGACACTCAACTGGATTGAAGTATATCTTAGGCAACGGTAACCTTGGCCCAGGGAGTTACCGGAGGAATAGGGGAGGACTTAGCAGGTTTAATTTAGTTAGGATTCGGGCGGATTGCTGAATTGCAGTTCGGGCCGCAAATGGCACGAGACTGGGAAGGAGTTAGGGTCAAACAGTTTTAAACAAGCTTAGAGTTAATTGAATCGGAGGCCAATGCTAAGTGCTGCCGAGGCTAGGGCAAGGGCTATACTATTTGATATATAAAGTACCTACCTACATTCTAAGTATACTGTCTTATGTTTGTGGATAGAGTGCATGGAACCACATCATCAGTTCATGTTGATCTCTGCTGCAGCTTGTAAATTCATACTATAGTTAGAATTTTGTGGTTTATCTTAAAAGCTGATGAGCGGTTTTTGTCGATGTAACGGGTGATGCTTTGTTAGTTTTCTGATAAAGTTTCTTGATACGGGATTATTCGAACGAAGGAAGCTTCTTCTTCTAGAAAATCTCTCTCTATAAGTATTTGGATATCAGCAAGGATTTATAAAGATATTCTGTGTCCGGACAAAGTTTCGAAAAAAATACTAATTTGTAACCTTTCTGTTTCTTTCCGGTTCTTCTCAGTTGAAGGCTGACTTGCGAACCGGTGGTAACTTCAGTAGCTTCGACGGTCATAAGTGCCCCCTTATGGTCTAAACCAAGGCTGGCCAATAGATTAATTTATAAGACTCTGGCGGGGCGCCGGGCCACCACCACCACTACTACCATATTCATAAGATAATTTCTACACAAAAAGAAAAAATATGCTTTAATTTACTTTATTTGTTAAAATGAAATTGAAATAACATAATTATTTTTATTTAATTTGAGCTGTGAAGAGGTATTCCTGATAGTAATATGTCTATATTTGGTTTTAAATCTGAGAATGTACTCTACATTCAAATCAGAAGTGTGTTTTGCAGTGAGAGATGTGCGATATTTATCGGTTGCACTCAGACTAGCATGTTTTCGTTTCAACCGACTAATCAGGTGGAAGCGGTGCTCTCTAGTTATTATGTATCATCAGCTTCGAGCGGTGCCACCGCACGACTGAACGAAGTGCTGGCGGGCAAATTCAAATGCCACTTCGTGGCCCGCGGGCCTGAGTTTGGCCGGCCCTGGTCTAAACCGAATAAATGGCTTTGACTTTGACTTTCGGCTTCATTGTGCTATCCAGCCTACCCTACCTTCTTCTTACCAGAATAATCTTTATGACATAATTATACCTATAGCTTATTATTACACTTGTATTTTCCTATTAAATAAATATAATATAACTATATATATTTTAACTGTAGGTAGATTTATGTAGGTAGGTAGGTATGTATCTATTTTTATCAGCATTATGAATGACGTCAACCGGATACCGGTTAGTTCTTATTTGACAGCTATATACAGTCTGGAAAAAATATAGTAAACAAGATTAGCTTTATCTATTTCTTATGGAGACTACTATAAGTATATACCTACACGAATGTTACCTACCTACAATAAATTATAGAGGTAAGTAGGGTGAGTGGGGGAAGATCGAACGGTTTTTTGATGAGATGAGCAGTGTTGTATTTGATGTCTTGTAGAACAGAACATATTTGCTTATTCTAAATTTAGATTTATAGTGAGTAAAGAACAAAGACTACTTATATTTTTGTATGATATTGATAACATCCTGATAAATCTGTTCCAAAGCAGTTTTTTTTATAAAATATTTTTATCACGAGAAAAAAACAGGGGGAAGACGAAAGGGTGATGGGGTAAGTTCGAAATAGTTTCTAAAATCGTTCAAAAGAATATTAGACGTTGTTGATGGTCACTAGTCTATAGTTTGAAGTGTCCTGAAAACTCAGAGCTGCCTGTTTTGTCAAAACACCTCTAGATAACAAAGATATTACGTTTTTTAGGGTTTCGTACCCAAAAGCTAAAAACGGGACCCTATTACTAAGACTTCGCTGTCTGTCCGTCCGTCTGTCCGTCCGTCCGTCCGTCCGTCCGTCGGTCTGTCTCCAGGCTGTATCTCAAGAACTGCTAAAGCTAGAGAGTTGAAATTTTCACAAATTATGTATTTCTGTTGCCGCTATAACAACAAATACTAAAAACAAAATAAAATAAATATTTAAGGGCGCTCCCATACTACAAACGCGATTTTTTTGCCCTTTTATTTGTTTTGTGGTAGTTCCCGTTGACCTAGAATCACGGAATTTGGCAACAAGCAAGGCCTTACAACACAAATAAAGGAAAAATTCCAAAATATAAAAAAGTTGAAAATTAAAGGGTGTCCCCATACATACATAGAACACCAATTAATAAAGACCTCTGAGTTGCATCGGCGCTGATACAATTTATAGGTCTAGCTTAATTGGCACCTTCCTCAAATAAGGTAAATAAATAAAATTGTGCATTTCCCGTGATGGACGAACGATGGACGAAGTTTGTACGGAACCCTCGGTGCGCGAGTCCGACTCGCACTTGGCCGGTTTTTTTAAATATATATTTCAATCTTACCACACCGGGGGAGAGGTTCTCAAACTGTACCTGATAAGATATAAGACAAAATAAAATATTAGGAACATATGATATTGTTGTACATAAGTATCTACATAAAGTATTTATAAGATACTAGCTGTCCCAACAGACGTTGTCCTGTCCAACTCATACACAAAATTTCATCCAAATCGGTCCAGCCGTTTATCCTATGTCTCAAGTTGGACCAGACTGCTCACGGTGTGCCAATTTAATTTAAAATCGGTTAAGTAGTTTAGGAATCCATCGCGGACAAACATCGTGACAGGAGATTTATATATATTAAGATAAGATATAAGAATATCGTTATAAAGTATGACTTTTGGAAACGGGATTAGGTCGAAAATTTTATATGTTCTTCTTACCCCGTCAAATATTGATGGGTAAAGACGGAAATTGAAATAATATCTAAAATACGAAAAATAGCCATATTTAGATGTAATAACACAACTAAGAATAAAAAATAATTCGTAGATATTCCAATAAAACGCTCGTACCTACCTCGTAAGTAAAGTTACAGAACACGGGGTAAGATTAAAACACTCGATTTTCTTGCGTAAAAGTCACTGCGCATTTTTCTCACAACCACTCAAAGCGGCAAAGGCTGACTGAGGTCTCTAGTATATAGTATATTATCTATGGACTGAGGTGTGCCATGCCACGTTACAAAAAAACTATACTAAATCTAGAGTTATGGACGACTTTTTGTGTTACCCCGTTTTTCATTTTCCCCCCACTCACCCTACCTACATACCTACTTTTATTTAGGTTCCATTTGAAAGCGGGCCCTTGCATGGCAACAGCCTGGAAGAATACCAAAGGTTATGTATATGTATGCTTATATTTACCTATACGGTTATTAGCATCCATCTCGTTTACTCCTCTTGAAAATGTCATATATCAGAAAGAGCAAGACTCAGAGTGGGTTCGCTCCCACGGTATCGCAGTGTGCAGTTTCATAGACGCACACTCCCATTTCATAAGTGAATTAGCACCCTATCTCATGCCAAATAAAGATCGAAATAGTAGGTCGTGGTTCTCACGTGGATTTGAAAATTAATGGCGCCTCCACAGGTACATTTTTATATCGCTACTAGATCTTCAATTTAGATTTTTATAAGATCAGCTATGCGGTGCACCCAGTACGCAACCATATACTTAGGCACCTACTTCATAAAAAATACTTTGGGGTGAATCCACATATTAGGAGTGTCCCAAAGAGAATATAATCACTACGAGTGTCCAACAGTAGATAGTGACGTCCGTCATATCAACAGAATGGGGTCTGAAGTTCGAATAACGGATCTGGCTAAGATACGAAGCATAGTCTGCAAAGTTAAGATCCCGTTGACCCAAATTCCAAACTAACTTGACCCCCGTGCTATATTTGTGGGTTCATAAAGACTCTCATAGATAAGAGGTCAAGTTATAATGGCGAAAATATATGAAAATGTCTACTATTAGGGTTCCGTAAAGAAAATAATTCTCCGTTAAAATTATGATTCGTTAAGTAGGTAGGTACACCTACCTAGACCAAGTCATAAATGCATAAGTAGATTAATTTATCACGATAGATCTTCAGTTATTGTAAATAATATTGTTAAGGTATAGGATATTTCAGTGTATTCCAGAATATTTATTTATTTATTTATTTATTAAGTTGGACGGATTGACTAATATTAGTTTTGTTATGTTATGCTCTGAAGCTGAATGTTTAACGATTTTGGCTAAATAACTTTTATTCAAGTATTTTTTATGATGCTTGTCATTCAACTACCTTGGCATAGTAATCAAAATGTCTTCCATTTATTTACAAGGGTTTTACTATACTTTATCCATCCGTTTATTTTCTTTTCGACGTTTAAAATATCAAGGAAATATGAATCTTATTATATTATGTAATAAGGTTTATCTATTTATTCTATGGTTAATTTTATAACTACATAGATGGACCTTATTTTAAAACGGATGGACAGAGTATAATGCGTTTTTATTTATCCGTTTTTGGAATCATTATTATTTTTATCAATCACTGCATATGCTGTCAGAAATGATAAAACCTTATTGCAAGCCTATAAATAAGGTCAATTTGGAAGAACTAGAAATTAATGTCGGATTAGATTATGTCCATCTTTGTTTATTGATTAGGTATAGGTACATATAAAGGGATAGGTCTAGAGATAATTAATCATTGAACTGCGACAGTCTTTCATTACTGTCCTTCTCCATGCCATAGGCTATCTGCGTACCAAACATCGCGATCGGTTTAACGGTTTAGGCGTGAAAAGGTAACAAACAAACAAACTCGCATTCGCATGTATAAATTAGTTAGGATTATGTAGCCCATAAATAGCAAATCAGGTATTTCGATCGGAACTTAGTTTTTGGTAAATTAGTACGTTGATAAGTTGCTACGTAGGTTATTTAATCTAAAATGAAAAAAAAAAAATCCACTGAACATTTTATGATAACTACGGAACCCCTAACGTGTGAGTTGAACTCGGACTTGACCATTTTTAAGAAAATGATAGCATGAACGGCTTCATTTTAATACCAATGCTACTTCATTAAAGCCTATTTGTTATTTCGGTTACCCATCCAGATTCCGGTCACACTCACACAGCACTCATAAGCGCTCGTTGACACTTGCTTCTTTTATAATTTTACGATAAACCCCGACCCGACTGAAACATAATCTATGGTCAACAAGAAAAACAAATCCAAACAATTAAAATACTTACTATAAAAGTATCAAAACCCATGGCAACAAATTGCTAAACCAAAGTTTATTACATGAGTAGGTACCAAGTAGTTTAGATAGAAGTTGGTTATAAGTGCTTACGTAAGCTTGTAATTGCATTATATACCTACTTACGATGTCTTTACGTTTCATAGTAAAATACCTAAACATTTGACATATCTACTTTTTATATGTTGCCATCTCGTTCACTCATGCAGGGTATTATTGTTCGAGGAATGCGCGCGTCGACTAGTCTCGTGTCCCTGAGAACGTAAGGCGGAGATTCTTGAAACTAATGAACTGTTTGAACTCTATCTTCTTTATGTTAAGGTTCAATTTTGTACAGCTAGTTGAATGAGAACACCTTAGCAACAGTGAAACTGTGGACACGAGACTACCAATAGAGATTACTTTGTAAGAGTACATTCATAAAATTATTAAGATATTCGTAAAATAGAATAAAAATTAAGGCTTTAGAGTTGGATTTCTTAAATTATTTATATCGGAATGTTATTTTTCGGTTTACATGGCTAATTTCAATGTATTTTCAAAATAGATTGTTTGAAAATAGAACAAAATGAAAAGTCCTTGAGATTGTAGCCTCGTGGGGAGTGCATGCTACGTCATCGGCGGGACTTTTTGTAGTTATGTTTGATCGCTTGCAGCCACCTGATTGGTCGAAAAGCCTCGCCGGCGGCCATTTTGTTCGTTGCTGAGTCACAAAAGGTGAAAAATGTACATGAATTACGTGCACTCCCCACGAGACTACACAACGGTATTGGGCATTTCCCTGAACACAAAATTTGGGTTTCATATTCCTTACCTACCACTGCGTGGTATAATGACAAAAGTATTTTATAGTAATATATAGCAATTTAAGCGTGTCATCAAGTTATCGTCTGTAATATGAATTTGCCGCGAAAATATTTTTTCAAAAGTTGCAGTCGGCTAGACTGCGGAAACTTATATTCCAGCTAGACCCTCGACACGCAGGACTTTCGGCACATGGACTTCAATTGATAGACTTTCAGTGTAAAAGTGTGTGATTTTATTTGATTCCCTTGTGATAGCAGATCAAACGCATCGTTGATCTGTCAAATAGTGATGTGATAATTTTGATGTTGCGCACCGAGAAGTGCGATTGTTTACCTGTTTTTGACTGAAACCTGCCAGTGTGGTGTAGCAGAATGTAGCCGAAGATTAGTGTGAGGTGAAGGACATCATCAATTACGATATAACTACGTAGCTGACGCGTGGACGCCGAAATGACGGAAACAACCATGGTCAAGGTAAAGACGGAACGGCCCGATGAGGCGGAGATCAGGGAGTTAGCCGCTAAAATGGTGGAGGCGAACAAGGCGAAGGCGTTGGCGGCGTCGGTAGCCGCGGCTCGACCGCCGCCTGGTGCGCTGGGGGCGCCGCAGCCAGGCACGGGTGGCCAGATGGGCATCCTAAATTTCCTCACTCGGAAGCCTGGTGCGAACGCTGCCGACCAGCGCCCCGCCGCCGATGCAGAGAAGAAAACCCCTGCACCTGATGAAGCTAGCTGGAAAGGCCATTTTGGCTGGGACATGCTTGGTAAATGTCACATACCCTATATTTACCGTTCGGGTGAAAAGTATGTCGCTGTACGAATGGTGGAAATAAAGCTCCTCAACAAGTACCTGAACTACCTTCATGCAGACATTTATTCCTGTACTTGCATCAGGAGTTACTATATAACGGAAATAGAAGCTCGGTTATTAAATGAAATTAATAACAGGCATTGTGACGGACAGTTTGGTCGAGAACCATTCACTCAGAAGGACTTAGTTGTTAGATTATCAGATGCCTATGAGTTCTACAATTTCCTAGATGTATGTTATAATAAATTACTCCGAGGTACAACAAATAGTAAAGACAAATGTGGTTTTATTCGGATAAATAAGGAGTCTGTTGTGCCATATACGGTGCGAGATAACCAAAAGTTTGTTCCTCTATTTTACTTTGAGGGTGAAACTGACAATTTGAAGTTGAAAGCAGACCAGTTGAAAGGTTGGGACTTATCGTACCTGAAATTCTGTTGTAAGGTGCAAGGGATAAGGAATGAACTGTTTGCGAGTGAGACTTGCTCAGTGATAAGTTTGTCGGACATCAAAAGTTATTTCCCACCGGGAACGGAGTTTGAAGAGTACTGGCCAAACAAAGTGGTGGACTCACAGCTCCTGATCTCGGCCAAAGGTGAGAATATAATTAGTTTCATAGTTTGGTCACTTTTCAAATTACAAGCCTATGTATCAGTTGTCCCAAAAATACTACAATTATTATTATGTATAAAGAAGCCTTTTAATATTGATTTAAATAAAACAATTAAGATTTACTATTATAATAAAGCTGCATCTGATACTGGAACATAAAATGCAGTAACTCATTTTTTCGTAAAATTGAGTCAAATTAATTAATTCATTTAAAAATTATTGTCAATGCTCTAAATTCTGTGCTCAATCTTTTTTTGTTTAATGGATAAAATTATTGTCTATTTATGCCCAGCATTATCTGTCTACATAAATAATGAGTAGGCTTTAATAACAAAAAAACATGTAGGTTGACGTTGAACCTTCATTAAAGCCTTGACATGTATAATTTGCATGGTTGTTTGTGTAAAATAAATAGCTTATTATTATCATTCTATTCACAAATGATATAAATTATAATACTGTCTGTATAAACTAGTAAGAAAATGACTAACTTTCACAGGTACTTACTGAAAAGTATCACATCAAAAATTTTTTTTCAATGTTTCTACTATAACATAAATAATATATGTTTACTGAAATACCTAGTTGGTTAACTTATCAAAGAAATCATGATGTCATATCAGGAAGCTGAAAACAAGGTAACAGCATAACTAACTAGACACATTTTTTTTATTTTGGCACTCAGATTTCCAAGCGATCTTCAAGCATGATTTGTTTAGGGTTTTTTGTCTTGTGTCTCTGCATGCTGATTACAGTTTTGATAGGATATTTTCCGAGGATAGGTTCAGAAATAGCTAATAATATATAGGGTATTTTTATTTACGTTCTGCTCTTTGTATCATGTCTATATTATATGATGAAACTCCGAGCAGCACAAAATGTGATATCGCAGTAACTAGGATGGGATGCGGGCGGAAGACGCGCGCGTAGTTGCTTTAATTATTTTGATACAATTTGTGGACCAAGTCGCGGATGGTAGTTAGTGCCTACTAAATGTGGAGTTCAAAGAAGCTACCAAAGATGTCCGTGGAATTAATGAAAATCGATCTTATATCTTCTGTGACAGAGGTGGACCTTCGTGACTTCCTTGGTGGCGCGAACTCTAATTAGTGATCAAGAACATTAAAAAGTGACACTAAAATTAAAGAAATTATTCTGGTTCGATGGTCCCATTTGAATCTTTAATTTATATTATAGTTTGTATTTTGTGTTTTTGTTGTAAAGAAATATGGTATAATTATACCTTCTAATCTAACAATCCAACTTCTAAAGTTAAAAATTTGTTAACTCATGTCTGGTATAACTGCAAATGAGCCGAAAAGCATGTCAAGGTTCCAAAGGAGGACAAGTTCAGACAATTTGTACCAACAGCTTACCAAGGTGACTGGGGTGAAATATACTAAAAGATTTCTTATGTATATAATAGAGTAGGTAAAGGTATCTAAAAATGTGACCTTTTTAGGAATAATAATGTGGCTAAGGCAAAGTTTATCAAGGTTTTATTTTGTTTTTATTTTTCCATTCACCATTCAACTTAAAAGTCGTTCACTTCTCTTTACTTTGTACAGTTTCGGAAGCCCAAAAAGTGAAGTCTTGATTACCTACTTGATAAAAAAACTTTTTATACTCCACTAACTGTCCTCCGCGGTTTCATCTGCGTTCTCAAGATAAATAGTAGCCTTTCTCAATAAACTGGATATCTAATGAAAAAATGTCGGTGTCTTAAGTTCGTACAAAAATCCTATACTTTCAGTTATTTTCCGAATTTTTCAGGCAACATTTGCAAATTTTCACTTCACAAGAACCTTCCTTGGACTTCAACGAATATTAAAAAAAAAAAACAATTTGCCGAATTGGTTCAACTGTTCTCGAAACACATTTAGGCAGTAACATGCAAGTAGTAGTGTGACATATAGTCGAACCCTCCAGCTCCATATCAAATGGATCTCGAACTCATCAATCGTATTCTGCTAGAATAATCCAGGTCTCTACATAAAAATACTAGCTTCTACCCCGCGATTTAACCCTCCTTAAGGGTTGAATTTTGAAAAACTTAATAATGCCTATGCCGAGCATGTGTGCAAAATTTCAAGTTTCTAAACCCTGTGGTTTGAGCAGAGCGTTGATATATCAGCCTGTAAATTTCTCCTCTCAAACATATATACAGACTGGAAAGACCAAAGATCTGGCGAGGCGTATCTTTGATGTCCATGTTATGCGTCGGTTCTTCCAGATACTCAGGTCTAGAAATCGCGTCCCTACCAATTGCCATACATCGTTACAAATGGTGGCACCAAGGTAGATAAAGCTTTTCACGGTTTTGTCACCTGGCCGACGACATCCCAAGATAAGTCCGCTCCGGTCGACTACCATTAGCTCGGTCTTGCTTTTGTTGATAGTTAGCCCCATTAACTCACTCTCAGTACCTACCTACCCAACATCGGTGTTGTAACTAATGTATCGTCGGCGTAATGGAAGTTGAAAATGTTCTTCCACCATTTGAAAACCCTTTGTTTCAATGTTCCAATGTCTTCGTCGTAAAGAGCATTGGAGACAGCCTTGACGCACAATCTTATTAGTCCCCAACACAAGGAATAATCAGTGTCAATTCGTACGAACGAGCGATTGTCAACGTACAAGATTTTTATGAGACCAAACAGTTTTTTTAAACTCTCATCTCATAAGATTTCCCAGAGTATGTACCATTGTACGCAGTTATACGCTTTTGCATAGTGAATAGAGCACAGCACTCCACCGACAGATGTATTGAACTCACGTCTCTTCGGTCATCTTGTGGTTATAGAGGATTCGAGCTTTTCTCTCGTTGCTTTCCGTTCATAATACCTTCCTGCTCTTCAGGGATTTGGTGATAGAGATAGTTTTTGAGTCGGCGATTGATAATGTGGTGAAGTATTTTCCTATAATTGCTGCATTTGCTGGTAGAATCTTTCTTTTGAAGGGATATAATTATAGGTTCGGTCCCGCCTTGTGGCCAGTGACGTCCAGTTTTCCTTTGGAAAATTACAAAATGGAGAGTTGTGTGACAAATATTATATACCTACACTGGCACTTGTTACTGCCTTTGTTACATGCACATAACCTACACAAACATCGAAACCAATTTAAAATCATTACTATAAAAAAATAGTCAATTTTGTACATTATTACTTTGACAATCTTCTCGTACAAACAAGCTCATTTGAATTATTTAGTGATGTAATCATTTATGTAAAAAATTATATTATCTTGTTCCACAGGATCAGTATTAGGTGGGGGTCAATGGACCAGAGCGCCACCGGCACCACCACCAGGAGTCGGAGGAGTGGGAGTGGGTTCGGGAGGAGTCAGCCTCAGCGCTGTGAATAATGCATCAAACCGCGGCCGACGTCCCACAGCTCAGAGGCATTCACCCGGATCCGCTTCTATGCAGATCCCGCATGCTGGACTATCGGCAGCCGCTGTCCAGGCACTGGCTAATGGCTGGCGGAATCTTCCGGAGACGTTGACGCAAGTGCAGACGCAGCAAGTGCTTAGGCTTGCTCAGGTGTGCATACGTTTTGTTTCATTATTGATTCGAAGGATTAGGAGCCTGCAATAATAGAGTTGAAGGAAGACCAGATATAATAGTAAAATTAATTCAGTAGAAATTCGCTCACAAGTGTAATATGTGGGACATAATATAAAAGAGTGTAATAAATAAGGAAATGTGGTCTGAAAAACATATCTATTGCAATCCCGATATTACTAATGTCCATAGGCGATCGTCCATCGCCTGTTTGTTTGACAAAAAAAAAAGACGTTAGTGGCTTGGACTTAAATTCTGCCTACCCAGACAAGCGTGACGTTATGAGTTATAGACGAGGTCTAGTCGAAAAGCAGACTTGGGAGAACGAGGCACATTTTTTTTTCAAAAGTTAAAATTATTTAAAAAACAATTTCTCAACGTTATATTTGTGTAGTACTTAAATTTAAAATGAACAAGAAAGAACACTATGTTATGATATATTGACGTAAATATAAATTCATTCATACTGCATTATTGCTCTACTAACATAAACACGAACGCATGAGGCATTATTGACATTAGTTGTCTATTCATAATTTTCACGAAATAATTTGAATCATAAGGAAACAATAACAAGAATGACGTTCGTGTGTAGGCACAAGTGGCCGCACAGGCGCAGGCGCAAGCCGCAGCCGCAGCACGCTACAACAACGTGGCCATCGCCGCCGCAGCAGCCTCGATGCCACAACACCGTTCGCAACACCAGCGGAATGTACAGGTAACATATTTATTAAATTACATTGCTATAGATTTGCTTCATTATATCATGCTATTTTATACTATCAAATATTGAAGCGAAAATATTTTTAATTTATTATGACAAAACAAATTTGGAATTCAAATTTCCCATTTTGTGAGTTACACCCATTTCGTACACGGTTCCCCTGAAAATGATTCTGTGGCATTAAATTAACATGTTTAAATGTGGTGCTAATAAAAACTGCAATAAACGTCAGTAGCCATGAAAAAAATATATCTCACACTGATTACACATTTTTTGCAACTACCCTATTCATTACAAAATAAAAAAGCGAATTCTTCCAACTCCAAGGCACTTTTATTATGCTTTTGTATACGAATTTTTAAGTTTTTTTTTTCCCAATGCCACATGAAATATGTTTGTTTTATCGTTTATTTCAGTTTCCGAACAGTGCAATAACAATGGCGATGACTCAGCAACCCCCACCACCACTGGTGAGGAGCTCAGCCAACACAACAACCATGAAGTGAGCATGTTTTCATCCACATTTTACTGTAGTCAATGTGTCTAACAACCAGCCTTTGCATTTATGAAATAAATCATATGATATCTCTTTGAGAGTTTCAAGGCTGAACTCCTCATTTTTTGGTTTATTTAGGGTATGTTCCGATATGCACTGCGAGCACTGCAAGGTGTGACGTCAATTTAGTATACTGAGAAGCCGTTCCTTTGTAGTTAGCTATACTGGGTACTGTTTAAAACGGAACGTAGTCCAGTATGCTGTCTGTCATCCATGTATATATCCTACTGTCATTCTGGACGCTGTTGATCACGTGATCAAAGCACTGAGAGCACCTTACCTCAAAAACGCACTGGCGTTTTAAGGTGCTCTCAGTAAGGTGCTTACAGTACAAAAATGGTGCGTTTATGTTTCCCTAGGATACTGCGGCAGTTTACTGTCAGTGCATAACGGAACGTATTTCTCCCCAGTAAGAGCACTGAACAGTCCTCGCAGTGTATATCGGAACATACCCTTAGTTATGTAGGTTATTGATGCATGATATTTTTAATGCTTTTGTATGTCACTAATGTCAATAATCATATAAATACTGTAAATTAATATTTTTAACTATACTTTTGAACTTTTTAACCGACTTCAAAAAAGGAGAAGATTTCTTTCTATAAATGTTAGTTACGTCCATTCGCCATTGTCTTGTCACTGTAATTCTCATGCTGTTTCATTATTTTTTTTGAAGTGAAACTTCTTTATCGACGTATGGGAGAAATTTTGTAGCAAATCGTCACGTTTTTCTGTTACGCGCCATCTTTATTTATTATTGCCATGGCAACCAATGTTTTTTAGTAAGCGTTACTTCCGTCAGAATTTTAATCAGGGACTTTTCAGAAGTTTTTTTTATTAAGGCGCTGACAACAGCTGAAGTCTCTCTATTGCAACCCAACCTATATTAATCCTACTAAATGTACGGTATTGAAATTTAAATACACGATACTCAAGGATATAAATGACAAATTTATTCATCTCAAAACACGATTTCATTTCATTGTCTCGATAAAAAAAATTGCCAAACACAACTCTGAAAATCAAGGAATTCCCAAATTTATCCTACACATGAATGTATTTTTCGATGTGATATTTTACATTAATATTGTTCGAATAATTAGAAAATGATTTATTATCGTAGTTTTTGGAATAAGGAATTTATTTGTACATAATTAATTATTTTTATAAATGTCGCTTACGTTATTAATTCGGAGCAGTTAGGGGGAGGAGTCAACATTATGCCACACTCTTCTGTCACGTTACTTGCGTATTTTGCTTTGCCCTCACTCGCATTCCGCGGCGATCCGCGTTGCTAGACGGACCTGTACCAGTTTTTTTCCGAGCGCGCGGTTTCAACATTATCATCCATAAATGGGTAAACTATCTTTTAAAAAAAATGTGCAATGCCTGATGAATAAAGTAAGGTAGTAAGCAATTTATTTCACAGTGATTTTTTTTTTTTTTTTTTTACTTTGTATAGGCTTGTGTTTGACCACAATCTCACTATGGTAGGTGATGATGTGGCCGAAGGTGGTAAGCACACAAAGCCTAGAAGGATCTGGCTCTCAAGTGCAGCTGCCGGAACACACCAATAGGTGTTTGGCGACAGATTTTCAACTTGAGGGTGGTAGCCAGCCAGGCGGGTACTACAAAGTACCCTACCACCGTGCTATGGTTTCCTCACGATGTTTTCCTTCACCGAAAGCTCAAGCTCATTGTAGGATTCGAACCCACGACCTTCGCCGCGGCGTCCGACGTCACTACCACTGAGCTATCATCGCCTTAAAACAATGACAATGATAAAAGTAAACAAATACTTGTGTTTGTCAAAGCGTCATATCACTGCCGCTAGATTGCAGTGTAATTTATGAATGTATTCAGCCTATTCACATTATAACTTTTTATTGAATTTTTTATCAAATTAAATGACAATATTTGGAGGGAAAATGAATTGCATTACATAACTTTTACAATATGATCTCGTCGTATTATTTCGCATAAAAAAGTATTCAAACTAAAGATTTACTTACCACAAAAAGGGCATAATAACTGATTAATTTTATAATCTTTCATGCATTGGGAATAAAATTTGTCGTGCCGCATCACTGACCGAGAAAGATTCTTATTTTCATCACATAAGTCATGTCATTGTTAGCTCAGCGGTCCTGGTTATAGGTCAAGAACCTATAACTACTTGGATGTGTGTGTTTAAATCCGTGTGATGACATCATGTTTTATAATGAATGTAAAGTACCTAGATGATTGAGCTGTGCTGGTATATAATACTTTTTTTTTGGTAATCAAAAGTTGGAACTTGAAAAAAGAGAAATTTAATGAATGAAACTGGAGACAACATCTGGTATCGAACCGTGGACATCTGGTTCAAGGATCGCACGATCTCCCGCCAGAGCTATTAATTACTTATAGATATTTGTGAAATTTACTTTCGTATTCTAATGAAAATGTAGCAGTTTCTCATTGAAAACACGGTAAAACGACAAAATGAAACCTAGATATATATTTTGAATTTTGTACAATTATGAGGCGAATTATTAAGTAAAATCTATATGGGTATCGTTTCCATGGTTTTCGGGGGTGCTTATTACGAATATTAACATATTTCGAGATCCAAGATGGTGGACGCGAATTAAAAAAAAAAACAATATGGGTATCGTTTCCATGGTTTTCGGGGGTGCCGATTACGAATATTTAACATATTTCGAGATTCAAGATGGCGGACGCGAATTATTAAATAAAATCTATATGGGAATCGTTTCTATGGTTTTCGGGGGTGCCGAATACGAATATATAACATATTTCGTGATTCAAGATGGCGGACGCGAATTATTAAATAACATCTATGTATAAGGGTATCGTTTCCATGGTTTTCGGGGGAGTTGATTACGAATATATAACATATTTCGTGATTCAAGATGGCGGACGCGAATTATTAAATAACATCTATGTATATGGGTATCGTTTCCATGGTTTTCAGGGGTGCCAATTACGAATATATAACATATTTCGAGATTCAAGATGGCGGACGTGAATTTTTAAATAAAATCAATATGGGTATCGTTTCCATGGTTTTCAGGGGTGCCGATTACGAATATGGAGTAGTGATATCTCTGCGCGACCTAATTTAACTACTAGCAAACTATTATGTATTAGTATTTTAACGTACTGCCAAAAATTAGAAGACACTTTACAGACAACTTTTACAACGTTTGTTGGAAATAATATTAGAAGTCAATTATATCAATAGCTAAAGAACATTAATTTTAATACAAGACCATGGTCCTGCTTCCCGTCTGAATTTTTATTAAAATTATTTCTACGTATGAGAATTGACTACATCGTCAAATTCAACAATCGCAATCTGAAAATTAGTAAATCCAAATGTTGAAAATACCTTTCAGTTTCGCATTTGTAGTTTTTAAAAGAATAAGTATCTCAGTATTTTTTTTATTTTGGTATCCTATTATATTATTAAAAGGTCATAAACAATAAAAAATATGTTAGGTATTAGTTCTACTAACATAGCTTCTATATTTTTTCATTTTATTCCTGGTACTCTACATACACATACTACGAATAATGACGAATGTCTACACAAAAGCGGCATTTCGCGTGACTTCAAACGCGATAAACCACTGTATGACTTGTTACGCTGTGGTACTATTGTAAATAATGGTGTGAAAGATGAAAAAGTTACAAAAGTAGGATGAATCATATCGAACAAAGTAATCAAACTGAAGTCGTCATCAGGACTCGATCCGTGGACATCTAGTTCAAGGATCGCACGATCTCCCACCTGAGCTATTAATCTTAATAATCAGTACTTTCGTATTCTAATGAAATTGTAGCAGTTTCTCATTGATTGAAAACACGGTAAAACGACGTTTTCTAAAAATGAAACCTAGCTATATATTTTGAATTTTGTACATTATTTTCTTCATATATATTTCTAAAAACATTTATACATTCACACGGGCGGCGCGAATATAAAATGATAAGAGAAGCGGTTTCATTAAAATTAGTAGGTACATACTATTGTAAATAATGGTGTGAAAGATGGAAATAAAATAGAAAAGTTACAAAACTAGGTTAAAATATATTGAGAACTCGGTTATTACTATTTCTTTATAGCTAGTTGTAATTACATATTTATATTATCAATAATAGCGCCATCTAGTTGTGTTAGTTTCATAGATATATTTGTACTTGTTTACTGTTTGGATGATGGCCGAAAAAGTGCACCGTTTTACCGCGTCTTCGTGTGTGGCGCTATGCTTTTTTTTTTTTTTTTGACTGGAACAGGAAGGTGGTGGGTCCAGGGGACCTTCTTCCACCGTTACGCGGACTTTTGCGGTGAGCGCTGAGGGCTCTCAACCGCTACTTAAAACTAAAAACTAAAACTAAATAATTTTGGGCAACGGTAGCCTGAGGGTGCCCCCTGTGGGGCTCGACCTCGGCTCAGGACGTTGCCTGGGGAATGAGGGAGGACTTAGCATGCAAACAATTATAATTATTTGGGGATCGGTCGGATTGGGCGCTATGCTGTGCTATACGTGCTATATATATTGGGGATGTAGAGGGGCGTGGCTAAAATTTCAATTTCTCAAGGCCATTTAGCTGTTGTCAGCGCCTTAAGTTATGAAATAAATATTAATATTAAAGTTAGTTAAATAATTTTTGTTAACTAATTTTTAGAGTAAATAATGGCAGAGTCCGAAAACTCTATTGAGTATCCAAATGCAATAGTTGTACAAGTATATGTTCATCATCGCAATTGTTCACAAATCAGTCCATCAGTTGAGCGATCGAGAGAGTTCAGAGATAAGAAAAATGATGAAATTCAAGCAGCGAGTGATCTTCATTCAGTCCAACGGGGATATCCAACAACAGCTACAGAGCGAATGAGAGCGTATAGAGCCCGGAAAAAAGAAGAAATTCCGATAGAAAATCATCGAAAACGTAAAAAATCAGATGCAGAGCGTGCACGAGAGTACAGAGCCCGACAAAGGCTAAAACCCAGTCAAAACAGGTTAGATTTTCTCAGTTATATACGATCTAAGTCACAATACATTATATTCATGACATTAATAACATATTTTTATAATTACAGCTAATAACATTAGAAATGTACCCGATTCTAATGAATCCAGAATCTTAGGAGAAAATCAAACAATAAGAGAACGAATTCAAGAACACCGAAATCAAAGTCAGAACTTGGTTGAGTCAAGATTAATTCAAGAATCACAAAATGAAACTAATCATCTGGTTTACACAAATTTTCATTTTCATCATCAAGCTCATGACGAATTTAAAAAAAATTGTTAGAAATTCGTTTGGTCATGTTTGCTCAGTTTGTGAAAGACTGTGGTTTAAAGATGACTTACGATCTGCATCCCTTCGACATGATACGATCTTAAGAACAATAGTTCCTCATCTTGATATAAAAGACATTGTTCTATGCAACACCTGTGCACAATCTGTGAATAAAAATAGTATCCCTGTGATGGCTTCTTATAATGGATTTAAATTTCCAACGAAACCTGATTATTTACCGCCATTAGACTTAGTATCTGAACGATTGATTTCTCCGCGAATTCCATTCATGCAAATTAGGAGATTAAGACATGTTAACGGACAATATGGTATTTATGGCCAAATAATCAATGTCCCAGTATCTATTGATTCAATGGTTCGTACTCTCCCTAGAAATCTATCTGATGATCACTGCATTAATGTGCACATTAAACGCAAGAAAATCCATAAGTCAAGTTATTTACATGGCATAATAAACAAAGGTACGATAAAAACGTGACTTCAATTTTTACTAAAGTCGCCATTATATTCTATGTATGACATTAAAATTGATGAATCTTTTTTCGAAACCAATAACACTGATATTTTACCTCAAGATGAAATAAGTGAACACATACCAATTGAAGAAAGTCTGGTATCTCAGCAGCAAACATTGTTGTGGAATGAGGAAAAATATTTAAGATTAGCTCCAGGAGAGAAAAATCTTCCACATAGTTTACTTTTTGATGAACACGCGGAAGAATTGTCGTTTCCCGCAATTTATTTGGGTCAGTTTCGGACATTTCGCGATGGAGTACGAGTAACACCATATACAATGGCAACAAGTGAACTTAGACGTTCAGATCGTCGTGCTGTTACACCTCAACATGTATTATACGTGGCGATGAAAATTATGAGACTTCGAGTTCGTGATTCATTAACAGTTGCCTTCAAACATAAAGGAAAAGATATGAAAATTACACGAGAACAAATTGAAAATGATGATTATGTCAACAGTTGCATTGAAACTAATTTTGCGTTTTTGAAATCAATTCCTAATTCATTATGGTACTGGGCTGATAAAAAAAAAAAATTGCAATGATTAGACAATTGGGTAAACCAACAATATTTCTCACCGTTCGCGTTAGTGCAAATGAAATTGGATGGACTGATTACTTCAATTATTATATAAGTTAAAAAATAATGGAGCTGAACTGTCAAAAAAAAATGCTGAAGAATTGCACTATCTAGAAAAAGTTACTCTGATTAACGAAGATTCTGTAACGTGCGCAATCTATTTCAATAAATTAGTGAACGTACTGTTGAATATTTTACAATCTCCTAAGAAGAGTCCCTTCGGGAAATATTATGTGATGCATTATTTCAAAAGAATAGAATTTCAGCATCGAGGTAGTCCGCATGCTCATACATTACTGTGGCTGGCAAATGCACCAAATGATGCTTTAAGTGAGAATAAAATGCATGCAATTTCACTGATTAACCATCTCATCTCGATTTCATCTAAAGAAGCATCAGGGCAAATTAAATTACAAACACATAAACAGTCATTTACTTGTTACAAAAGAATATCGGCTCATAGACCTCAAAAATGTCGTTTTGAAGCGCCGTTTATGCCTTCTCGTTCTACAGAGATTTTATTACCTATGCAACAAGACGAAATTGGTTTTGATCATTATGTGCAATGTTACAAAAATATTCGAATTAATCTCGAAAATAATGATTATGAGAATATTGATAGTTTTTATGAGCATAATAATATTTCATCTGATGATGAATATCGCAGTATACTTCGAGCGGGAATAAAAAGACCAAGAGTTTTTATAAAACGTGAACCCAGTGAAAAATGCCATAATCCATTTAATCCATTTGTTCTTAATCTGGTAAAATCCAACATGGACATTCAGTTTATAACCGAAGAATATTCGTGTGTATGTAGCTGAATATGTCAATAAAACGAATCGCGGAATAAGTAATTTACAACGTGAAATCATTAAATGTATGGATGAACACCCGGAGTTTGACGTTGTGGAAATCACAAGAAAATTAGGAGTTGAAATGCTGAACAGTGTTGAAATATCGAATCAAGAAGCTGCCTGGTATATTTTAAGAGAACCGATGTCAAAAAGCTCATCTGTTATAGTATATATTCCAACAATGTGGCCGGATGAGCGGCAAAAAAAGACCACTAAAGAGCTAGATGAAATGGGAGTTGATGATGATTCAACTGACATTTGGAAAGAAAACTGGTTCACAAAGTATGAAAAAAGGCCTGAAGAATTAAGTAATGTAACGCTTGCTCAATTTGTCGCTCATTATAATGTTCATAGTGATGGAAACTCTACGAAACGAAAAGCACCTCGCATACTTCGTTATCGCAATTATGACTGATGTCTCAAAATTTGACAGATTACAAACGGGAAATGGTAACTTTGCATATTCCGTTTAGGAATGAAAATGAAGAAATTTTAGCAGAAATGAAGTTTACTGAAATTTACACTAGCAATGAGAATCTAATTTTGCAACGCAGGCAAGAATTTGAATCTAACTTAGATATTCAAAAAACTATAGAGTTTAGTCGTGATTTATGTCGCGAAGACAGAATTGACGAAAACGATGAACCGGAAGAAAATATTATTGCTGAGCAAAATCCATTTCAGCATTTATATAATAATCCAAATGCAATTGTTAATGACGACATTCGTTTAGCGACGTTACATAAACTGGGGCTTATTGCAAAAAGAAGAGAAAATTTAATGGCCAATGACGATTTTTATAATTTGATGAGAATGGCTAATGAGAAACAAAAAAGACTATTGCTTCATGTTATTTTTCATCTTTTATCACCAGATGATGTTCCTTTTCAAATATTTTTTACGGGCCCTGCTGGTTGTGGTAAAACATTCGTAATTAAACTTCTAATGGAAATTTATAATCGTTATACTGACAATGACGGTTACTGTAATGCATATATAACTTGTGCTTCAACTGGTAAAGCTGCAGTGGCGATTGAAGGAACAACTGTCCATACAGCGTTAAAAATATCATTATCAAGGTTACTTCCTTTAAATAACGAAACTGCCCAGCAATACAGAACATTGTTTAAATACGTTAAAGTTATTATTATCGATGAGATAAGCATGATCAGCGCTCAATTACTGATAAAAATTGATTGAAACAAATAACTGGTAATTTTCAGAAAAATTTCGGAGGATAAGATATTATTTTCATTGGGGATTTACGTCAATTACCTCCAGTTCGTGCTACTCCTATCTATAAGCAACCTAAACAGACTATTGTTGGCGAAATCTTAAATTTTATGAATTAGATCAAGTTATGCGTCAAGCAAATCAACAGTTTTCGTCAATACTTACTAAAATTGGAAATGGTGAACGCATTGATGAAATTGAAATAGCTCTCATTGAGTCTCGTTTTTGTTCTGTAGAAGAAGCCACAACTAAGTGTCCTCAAGGTATACGGTTATTTAATACAAATCATGCAGTCACTAAGTACAATAATCAAATATTGAACTCGTATTCAGAAAAAATTATTTCAACTGCAAAAGATGTTTATAGTGGATGTACTTCTAAGGGACTTCTAAGAGACTTTTGTGCACCAAAAACTGCATAAAATGTCCTTAATTGATACAAATGGATTACCTTATCAAACAACATTTGTGATAAATATTTATTACATGATTACTACAAATATTGATGTATCTGACGGATTAGCGAATGGTGCTGTTGGAAAGTTAGTGCATGTAGAAACCGATAACGATGGAGTTGTTAAAATAGTATGGCTTTAGTTTCCAGAATTACCTCGAATTGGTGAAAAATTAAGACGTAACGCAGCAGGTCACGCAGCAGAAAATAACATCAGTCGAATGGCTGTACCAATTGTACAAAGATCTTCCATTATTCCTCTTAATAATAATAAAACTATTGTTGTTAAGCGCTCTCATATTCCGCTGGTTTGTGCTTGTGCTACTACTATTCATAAAAGACAAGGCAGCACATTTTCGGAAATTGTTTATGAATATGAGAAACATCACAGTCAATCGTTGCTATATGTTGCTTTATCACGTGTAACGAGTATTGAAGGATTGTATATAACAACTACAAATGATGATAAAATATTTTACCATGGCCGAAGAACGTCAACATCCACCATCGATTTACAAACAGAATTCAAACGATTGTCTCTAAATTAGAAACTATAAATGAACATTTGATTGAGTTCATCAACAGCAGAAAAGGTTTATCACTTTTTACTTTCAATTGTCAAAGCCTTAGAGCTCATACCGATGACCTGGATGATTCAATTGTAAAAAATTCCAATGTTTTAGTTTTATCTGAAACTTGGCTAAACATTCCTAACTTTAGTTGCATCGCAAAATTTAAACGGTCAAATACTAGAGCAGGGGGTGTAGGGATATTTCATAACTCTAATGATGTTGTCAACATTGTAACTTCAATGATAGATTTCTCTGTTTCCTGTCCTGACTTTCATGGGTCACTCGCATCAGCAGTTGGTGATTTATGTATGGCTCAATGCCAAATGGAAGATGGAAAAAAAAATTAATATTTGCATTATATATATCTCCTAATCAGAAGTTAGATGATATTATTGATTTTCTTCACCATTCACTATTACCATACACCAAAGGAGGTGCCGCCTTACTCCGTAACAGTAATGATAAAATACCTATGATTTTAAGTGGAGATTTTAATGTAAATTTCGCATTAGATAAATCTTTGAAGCTAGTTGAATTTTTAAGTGACAATTTAAATTTATGTCTACAAAACAGTCCACAAACATCAACAACAAGTTCTGGTACTAGAATTGACGCAGTTTTTACAAGACTACTAGAATCCGTAGAATGTAAAACATATATTTCATATTTTAGCTACCACAAGCCATTAATTACAAAAATATTTAATAATGACAACAATAGTAATAATGATATTATAATAAGAACAATGATAAAATAAATTACTCATTAATTGTATGCATGTCTATAATAATTAAATAGCTTTAATTTAATACGGAAAAAATTGTTTTTCTTAAGGCTTAAGCCTTATCTTCCCAATTTTCGTGAAGTTGCAAATAGTAGAAAAATTATATGTCGTAAAGAAGTTTCACTTCTTACCTGTGTACTCTGGTACACACACACATTTTTTTAATATATCATTCAACGGAATATGAACCTTATATCTCAAATATTAAAGTACGCGTTTGTCCGCAGTGTTCCCCCTCAGGTGACTGGATCAATGAATGGCCACTCAACCTCTCACTCCGTGGACAGTCGCAAAAGGCTTACGCCCATACCAGACATCAATTCAACTGGCAGCCATACGCCGTATAAGGTGAGTTTTATTATTCAACAAATTATGTTAGGCGTTGTATTCAATTTTTGTTGGACAGAATATTATATGAGTATAGTTCTAGACCACATTAAACTAGATTATATTAAGTGAAGATGTAATTTCTACCTCCTTGTAAGTATTTAAAATAATATGGACTATGTATTGCATAATGGTCTGAAATATATTTTTTTTTTTTAATAAAACCTCAATTATACGAGAATCCCCATTTTCATGATAGGGACAGGGCGCGTCACGACAGTAATATCATCGAAATTGCAATATAATAATTATTATATATTATATATCGACGGGCCGGTTGGCGTGGTTGGTAAGATACCCTATCTATCACGCCGCAGGTCGTGGGTTCGATTCCCACTCAGGACAAACATTTGTGTGCATGAACATGTCTGTTTGTCCTGTGTCTGGTTGTAATTATCTATATATGTATGTATTTACAAAAGAAAAAGTAGTATATGTAGTATATCAGTTATGTGGCTTCCATAGTACAAGCTCTGCTTAGTTTGGGGTCAGATGGCCGTGTGTGAGGAATAACGTCCCAGAATATTTATTATTATTAAAAAAAAAACAATAATGTACTTATTAAATAAATAAATTTAATAAGTAAGTATTAAGTATATTTTTTTTTATATGGCTGTAAGGATAATCTTTCCGATTATAAGACATTATCCGTACTAACCAAACCGGTAGTAACAGTAACTTCGACCTTCATAAGCACACAATACTTAAATGGCTTTGACTTTGACACAAATAATGAATGTGAACAAAATTTGTATGTCACATCCACACTTCGGTAGATAAAGAATATCTTAATATCCTTGTTGAGTAGTTTATTCTTCAAAAGGTTCATCCAAATTCATACAGCCGTTTATGTGTGATTGAGTCACAAACATCCAAATATTTTTGTGATTTTTTCAAAATTTGCAAAATTAACAATTAAAAACAAAAAGAAAAATAACAAGATAAAGTAAATAATAAAATGTTACGCAAACAAGTTCTTATTAATAATAGCAATAATATATTATGTTGTACCTCTCTAGAAACTTAGAAAAGTATGTAATGTTCCAGGTTCAAAAAGCCCTAGTGGAGAACACAATGGTGCCGTGCATCAACGCCAAGCCCTACCAGTACACGGAGCTGCTGATGACGCTGCCGGACCTGGCGAGCCACTTCTTCCCGCGCGTGTCGCTCACCACCTGCCGCGCCATGCTCGACGCGCTCGGCCTCACGCTGTACCGGCCCAACTCGTGAGTATACTACACATATACTATCATACAGCTAGGTCGCCCGTGGTCAAAATTCGACCATAATTAAACAAAAGTTTATATAATATATTAAGAATGTAAAGAAAATCATTTCACTCGTATACGACCTCTTTTCTTTAAGTCAGTCAGCCGCGTTATCGATAAAGAACTGACAGTGGTGACATGTGCGTGTGTGTGTGTCAAACGCATGGTAGTGTGTGTAATGTTTTTTTTAATTAATTTAATTTATTTCTAATGAATATTACCTATATAAAAATATTAGCTTTCTGCACTCCTTCTCTACATAAACTTTAACTGTGCCAAATTTCATACTCTTAAAGGTATACCAAAGTTTTTGCTTCGCGTATTAATATTATAATAGCAGCCGCGGGTATACTAGCGATCGCGCCCATAGCGGCAGCAAAGTAAAAAAAAAACATTTTTTTTTAAATTAGTTGACCTACATATTCACGCCTTAAAAGGGCCTTATTAGACCTAATATAGTAGGTACACGCCAGTACATGGAGTTTCTAATGACGCTACCAGACTGTGTGTTGACACCTTATCTTAACTGGGGCCTGACAATTTGAAGGCGATGAGAGCTCAGTGGTAAATTAATTAAAATAATTTTGAATAGGTTTGAGTACTGCTTTATGAACTAAACTTCCTCCAAGCTCACACACTGGGTGTTTTTGCTACTGCATTTGAAAAATAAGTATTCTAACTTCACTTTATCCCAACAGGACACAACTACAAGTACTACGTAACTCCGGTAAGTGCAAATCAGCAGCGGCCGGTGAGAATGGACTCGCTTTAGTACAGATCCGTGACGTGATGCAACACATGATCCAGTTCAAGTACATGCTGCGGTCGGGACTGGCCGGTGATGAGCCGCCCCATCAGCCCCCGAGACCTGCACATTCTACTGCACCTCATGCTAAGAGAACAAGGGCCAACTGAGACTCTAATATCTTGTCGCTGTTAAGGAAATAACAGAAAGGCAGACTTGTCTTTATTATACAAGAATTAAATAAGGATTAATGTCTTGGCATGAAGCTACCTTCAACACCTGAACAGGAGTTAACTGAGGATCTGTCCATACTGTAGAAATTAATTAAATGTGCAACAGTAGATGAATATATGACAACATTTTTACCTGAAAGTTATCCCACAGTTGACAATGTCAATGGTGTAATCAGTTCCTTATTGGTTGGCAGTGGATGGTGATCAATCAAAAATAGATAGTGAATTTATCTAAATTCGGTAAAGGATTATATAAAGTGATTACCAATATGAACTAAATAAAGCATCGGCACCAGTGATTTCATAGAGACTTTTAAACTATGTAAGTTACCTAGTGTAATGTATATAGTATCGCGTCAATTTTCCGTTATGCTGTACAAATTGTTTGATACTATGCTGTAAATCGAGAGATCTAAGTTGTAACGATCTATTATGTAGGTACTATTTAATAGAAGACTGAACATTTTATTTTATAATTTTGCGTATCAAATGTTACTTGAGTTGAGGGTATGATTTTGGTTGCTATGTTTATGTTTAATGTGTGAATATATCAGATTTGTAATTTTTAAGTTTTTTGTGTATACAACACATGTACATACTTAATAAGAGTCGAATAATGACTGCTTTCATGCAGCCTCATGTTCTTTAAACAATACATTAAATTTCAATTAATATGCTATGAAATAATTCTTAAAATTTTAGTGTATCACTGAAAACTAAGTGTTATTTTGTATTAAATAAAAAGTATTGCTTAAATTGCATATTTAAAAACGCTTAAGAATTTGTAATATAATCATCACAACATAGAATATAGCATTTTCACAAAGTTTGGTCACATTTCTAGTAAAACATGGGTGACCATATTAATGTAAATAATTTATTTGTACATGAAAAAAATAGTTTTAGTGATGCGAGATTTTAGGCATCTAATCCCTCAGAATAAGTAGAAAGTTTAGATGGAGCGGAAAGAAAAGTAGTGAGCCTGGGTTTGAGCTTGTTGAACCTCCACCCGTGTTGCAAAATTATTTTAGTTTGATTGGCTTTTGTGTGAGGATGATTGTATTAGTTAGATGTACATAGAGGATCAAGCTAACTCGATGGTCTCATGTCGGCGCTTCGTCTTTTATTTGGACCGCGTCTAAAACACGCTTAGTTGGAGGGGATATGATAACCTTCGTAAAACAACTTTTTGACCTTTAACATGAAGATAAATAGATACAAAGAATATTGGTAGATTTCTTGCCTCTTTATTTAGCTCAAATACTAAAATGACAGTTGCCTTTTATTGCAGATGATAATAATATTACGACCAAGAACAAAAAAAGCTAAGTACATATTTAAATTTTGCATGAATTCATAAATTATTTGTTCTTGGCCATTCCAGTGACATAGGTATTAAATTAAAAACAACTTAAACTATAATTTCCATTAGGAAACATAATATGTTAGTTCCTATAGTTAGGTATATTGATAATATTGGGATTTCATTAGCACTCATAGATTTTTGGTTAGCAACATTATAATATTAATATGTATTAATGTTTTTTGTACCATTTGTGCTGACCCTAAATGATGGAAAGGTAAACAGATATATTTGTGGAAAGTGGATTTTGTAAGATATTTACTTCTATAAATCAATCAACAATATGTTTGTTATACTGCCAGTGATATTTTTAATAAGTATAATGTTACCATTCTATAAAGAAAATATTTAACTGGCAGTACTTAGCATGTTCACATTAGAGCTAGATATTACTATACAGATGGATATATTTTGGGTTTGTCATGCAACATGCAACTAAGCAGCTTACGTATAGATGGGATCAATATTGAAATCGCGAAAAAATATATTTTTTTCATACATTTTGATTAGTTTTGACCTATTAGTGCGAAAAAATTATCCATCTAGGATTGTCGCTCCCATGTGAAATCAAATTAAAATCTAAATTATGCTGCGTCAATTTGTCATACAAAGACAATTTTCTTAACTATTTTAGTTCCTAATTTATTAAACAGGTAATTTTTTTTTTAAACTAACAGAACAAATAAAATGTTTAAAATGTCTTCAAAATTCTAATTTTCTAAGATCTATTTGATTTGATAAGTATTAATACATTATAGGGGGTGGTGGTT
Source organism: Tetheella fluctuosa (assembly GCA_951216915.1). NCBI lineage: Eukaryota > Metazoa > Arthropoda > Insecta > Lepidoptera > Drepanidae > Tetheella > Tetheella fluctuosa. Next base: position 10,036,921 of record OX578229.1, on the reverse strand, counting down.
GCACAATAGTAATTATTAAATGAAATCCTAGTTGTCTTCAATCAAGGCAATGTTAAAGCCTGAAGCTTCACTATTTATATTTTATTTTTGAATGTAAAGTGAAATAAGTAAGGCCTTTGTAGCTGAGCCTTGAAAAATATAGAGAAAATATCTTAAACTTTTTATATTATTACTATAATTAACGCAGAGCTGTGTAAATTTACGCTAAATTATTTATAATAGCTATAAGTGTTAGATTCTATCTATTTGGTAACTTGTAAATTGCAGTTTTACGCAATAGCCCTTCAGAATAAATCAGAATGCAGTGTCATTTGTGAGGATTCTGTAAATAAAAGTATACTTTATAATGATTTGTATTATTTAGTAATGTAGCATAGTCCTATGGCCTATTACTTGATCTATATATGTAATCTATGCCCTAATCATGATGCGAAGTAAAAATGTAAGATCATCACGACGGAGACGACAGAGGAGGATTAAGACATTAAGCAGCTGCACTTGAGAGCCAGTTCCTTCTAAGCTTTGTGTGCTTACCACCTTCGGCCACATCATCACTTACCATAGTGAGTTGTGGTCAAACACAAGCCTATACAAAGTTAAAAAATATATTACTTTATAATTTGTGGAACAATATAAGATAAGTCGTTGTCTTTATCTCAGAATAAAGACTGCTTTAATCTTTATTCTGAGGTCTTTATTGGCATCATGTAGCCGTTCATTTCGGTGTTGCTACAACATAAAATTTTTCCTAAATGTAGAGATTGCAATAATTTCGTGTTAATTATTAAAATTGATGCAGGACTTAACTAGTCTTGTACTAAAAAAATCCAAGTATAACTCCTTCGACATAGCTCAGCCACTCACTGGAATGCGCCAAGTTACCCATGGTTAAGCTGGGATATAAAGGTTGGCTACATTTTTGTTTACTACTGCCAAAATCAATTAAAAAAAATACATTGTCTCACTCGTTTTGAACACCTCATAACCTTTGAATGGGACGGACGAAAATTAGGCGATAAACGACAAAATAGCAACAGCCTCGGATGTCAAATCCTTGATGGTGGCCCTGCCAGGAAGGGTCACACATATTTAGTATAGTTTCCGCGAATACGATTGACTCTAACTTTGGAGTTGCACTTGTTTGTAGGCAAAAAGAAAAGCGGAAAGTGGCACTCGCAATATAACTGCTCTTCTGCAAATGCAGCAACGTTATTCCTACAACAATTTTGCATGGTAAAGCTTTGTGATCTAATTCTACAACCCTAAATACTAACTACTGCATTATATACTAATATAGATCGATCATATTTAAACAATAAGTCCAGGTATTTAAACATTCTATACTATTTTAATATTATAAAGCTTAAGAGTTTGTTTGTTTGGTTGAACGTAGCGCGTTCAACCAAAGGAAAATCTCAGGAATTTAAAAATTATTTTAGTTTTGGAAAGCCATTTATCGAGGAAGGCTATAGGCTACTTTTTATGCCGGGGAAACATAAGATCCCTCGGGAAAGCTAGTGAAACTGTGGAGCGGAAGCTAGTTATATATAGTTAAGTCAAGTCAGTTATGTTTTAGTAAAATGGTGGCCGTTCTACTAAAACTTTTCGTGGACTATTTGAGACAACCTGAGAAGTCACTCGTTCACTTGTATTAATCTTTATTGGACAAAACGCCACCAATATCAATCAATAAAACTCAAAATACACCGATTTCATGAAAGTAAAACGAAAACGCAACTTCACTTCGCAAATTCCCGCCAAAAAGTCCAGAAAGAAACATAGACAAATGAGAAAGTTTTGTTTTGCTTTGGTGTAACTCGTGCGTGTTCCACCATCCATAGTTGACTTATCTTGACTTAATATTTTTAAAAAGAGATGGTGTCAGATGGTGTAAGATGGTGAATAAACATGAGTGAAAGAGAAAAGTATATTTTAATGCTGTATGTATTGCTTTGCTTTGGCTTGCTTGTCAAGTGTTTTGGAAAAATAAAAAATAAATGGAGCAACAAAATCGCCTTGTCAATTTCTTTCGAATGTGAAATAAGATGTGTGTTGTGAAATAAATACTGTGTTTTCAGTGACAATTTACAGACAAATTTAGATTACATCATCGACTTTCGGATTTACCGACTATGGAAGCTCTGCCTGAACAATGCCTTGGTCATCTTTTATACGATTTAATTTTTTCATTTACTTTTTAGTTAATTTTCTATTCCATGTGTATTAGGGCCGTAGGGTTTCTTCATTTCTCATTCCACGTTTTCTTGTACAAGCTTTTGTAGTAATTGTGTATTGTTTTAGTTGTAAGAGTAGGTTAGGTCATTATGAATATTCAAGTATGTAGGGATACCTCAGACGCGGTGGCTCTATACTTGCCGCAGCGTTTGTATTTAAAATCCTTTGCAAAGCTTAATATTTCTGTTCAGCTCCCCCTTCACAAGGTACACGGCAAGGCTTTATCCAACTGGGAGCTTATGGAAAAGCTCCGCAAGATGATACTACCTGATAGCTTTAGTATACTAAAAGTGTCCAAGCATAATACTGAAGTGATAAGATATGATGCCGAATTAGAGGACCGTGGTAAACTCGAACGGGTGATAATGCGTCTTGAAGATAGAATCATCCAACTAAATGATTACCCTGAACCTTTGAAAGTAAGGGTGAGTGAAGCAAAGTCTGACTTCCCAAGCCGACATGCATGGGATTCATTCTTCCGTGATGCTACAGATATGGATGAGATGAAACCAGGTGAACGACCTGATACTATTCACATTAGCAATTTACCAATACGTTGGTTCGTACATGAAACAAACAGTGATGATGATGCACCACCGTCAGAAAATATATTCAAAAAAGCATTTGAGAAATTTGGCTCTATTCGTCAAATTGATATTCCAGCTTCTGACCCCTTTAGAATGCAGATGAAAGCTGCTATAAGAGGTATTACAACTCCACCATCAGATGCAGCATTATATTTTGAAGGTTATATCCAGTTCGGTGAATATGTGGGTTTTGTACGTTGTATGGATGCTCTAAGAGGCTGCAAATTAATGAGAAAGAAAGATGATGTGGCTGAGTGGTGTGGGATACTTGTAGACTTTGATAAGACAAAGCATATGACCGATGCTGGAGTTAAGCGTAGAGCAATAGTACGGGAGAGACTGATGTTACGTCAAAAATCAAAGGAAGAAGAAGATAGATTGGAGAAAGAGAGGGTTAATAAACAGGAAGCTAGGGAAAGGTATTTTATGTTTTTAAAACCAGTTATTCTCTGCCAGTAACTAATATGATATGATTAAGAAATATTAGGCCAAAATTATGTTTTGCAGACAAAAAGAAACAGTTTCACGTATTATTTATCACTCTTTAAGACAAAAATACGAGCACACAGAACGGGAAAAGCTGGAGAAGATGCGAGAACGGGAAGAGAAGAGAAAGAAAAAGCAGCTTGCTAAACTCATGAAAAGGGATGATGTAGATGTCAACGGCATGGTTGCAGAAGAGCGAAAAAAGCTGTTGAAGGCACAGAAGAAGTTACAGGCCTTTCGACTAATTGAAGAGCTGTTTAAAAGAATAGAGGTATGCTATGTTTTTTTCCTTGCTATATTTTTAAGCAATTTAAGATGTCAGTTTGATATGGCGGAACGGCTTATGGATTTAAATTAAGCTTTGCACAGAAATAGATCATATGCTGGAATAAAACAAGGTACTTTTCATTCTGAACAATCATAAGTATCCATGGGATCGCGGGTAAAACTGTGGGATGGAAGCTAGTTTGAAATAAAAAATATTCACATTATTACAGCTATTTCCCATAGATTGTTTCGTAGACTTGCCCAATACATTATCAATAACTAACAAACGATTCTCAGTTACGTCCTGAGTTACAACGAGACACCGAGCGCGGCGCGCGGTACCGCGTGGCGGGCGAGCGAGCCGCGCGCATGAGGCTCGTCGAACGTTATAAGAAACAGCAGGAGGCTGCACTCGACGAACAGAGGAAGCGATACGATAGTGCTCTTAATGGTGATTTACTTTATAAATAAGCAGGTTGATTTTTTTGTCGTTAGCAATACTTGCAAGGGTAGACGTATCATTATGAACAACTTTCTCTATGGGATCAACTCAGATATCGCGTAAAATAAAACAGTTGCTTCATACATTTGGTCAATTAGGTTGACTAACTTAGTCTAACTAACTAACGAACTGACTAACTTAGTCTAACTAACTAACTGAGTAACAAGTCTAACTGATTAATTGACTCACTGACTAACTAGCTGACAGACAATTCCAAGCCATTGGATCTAGAGTTTTTAAATTTGGAGTCCTTGAGTACCCTAGGTTGCATTAAGGAAAAATTCAACTCCTAAAAGAGGGTGAAATAGGATATTGTGGGTGAAACAGTGTGGATCAAAATTCTTATTACTACCAAATAAGGGTCTCCCAGTTTCACAACAAATCTTTTGTCCACTATGACATAAAAATTATAATTTCACATGTATGTACAAATTTCCAGGACGCATAGTAATCCGTTCAGCTTTAGAAGTGAAAAAGCCAAAACGCGACTCTTCTATCAGCTCGGTGTCCTCGGACGACCGCCGGGGATCCAGGGATCACAAGCGCATCAAGACAGAGAAGCTCACCACTCCCGAGAGAGAAATGGAGTATAAGAAAGCTACTGGTTTGTTTTTGATTTTATGGTTGTTTGCCATTTTAGTGATTGCCTATAAAAAAAAACCCGCCCAAGTGCGAGTCGGACTCGCGCACGAAGGGTTCCCTACCATTATTTATAAAAACGGCAAAAAAAATCACGTTTGTTGTATGGGAGCCCCTTAAATATTTATTTTATTGTTTTTTAGTATTTGTTGTTATAGCGGCAACAGAACTCTGTGAAAATTTCAACTGTCTAACTATCACTATTCATGAGATACAGTCTGGTGACAGACGGACAGATGGACGGACAGTAGAGTCTTAGTAATAGGGTTCCGTTTTACCCTTTGGGTACGGAACCCTAAAAATATATTTTTTAATATAGGAATTTTCACGTAAAATTGTACAAAACGAAATTTTATAGCGATGATAGCTCAGTAGTAGTAGTGACGTTGCCGTTGCGACAATCGTGGGTTCGACTCCAACAATGAGCTTGAGTTTTTGTTGGAACCATCGTGAGGAAACCATAGCACGGTAACCGCTTACCATCAGGCGGGCCGTATGCTTGTTTGTCACCTTAGTGGTATATAAAATAAAGAATGAAATTTTATTTTCAGGAATGTACAACATGCACGCTGCATACGGGTTCGGTTACCCGTTCGCTGCGTGTGCGCCGCCTGGGTACCCATATGCGCACCAAAGTATGAGTATCATTTGTTAGACTACATTTAATACTAGTTTTTCGTCTGCGGCTTCGTAACTTTTATAAAATTTTCTTTTACTATTTTCCCGTTAGACAATTTGGCAGCCCTAAGCTAAACCTAATGAAAACCCCATGAAAATCCGCTTAAGGTGTTCAAACATATTTATTATACAGGTGATTTTTTTAACACTGGCAATACGTGCAGGGGTGAAAGTACTCATCAAAATTAACATCTTTTACTGTGGAACTAACTGTGAAATCATGAAAAAATTATCAGCTGTTCCATCCAAAAGTTCAATACCTACTCGACCAAAATTTATGAAACTACCGTTTTATTTTACGCGATATCAGAGTTAACCCCATGATAAAAGTTGTTCACATTGATGAGCACTTCCATCCCTGCAAGTATTGCCAGTCATTAAAACTCACCCTGTATGTATAAATTACTAAATCAGTGGAAAATGGTTTAGATGGTGTGCTCAGTAGACCTACTATCAACTTTTACTAAACGATTCATTTCCGACGCAAATCAATCTAGGTTCCTAAACAGAACCGCTAAAATTCGTACCATGAAACGTCTTCAAAAAAATCGCATATGGTTCGCCTACGGAGGAATGAGTGAACGACATTGTCTCTGATCCGCGTTTTGCTAGAAAGTGATGACGCTACACAGACATCACATAAGTCCGTCTCTTTTACTCGAACCGTATGCGATACGTTTTGAAACCTAATTATGAGATTTTGCGGTAAGTTACGGTTTTTTTTATGACATTTTTACCAAAAAACAAGTGATTTGATTACGTCTCACACTTTTAAATTATACCGATGATCAAGAGGACTTAATATTATTGATTTTAAAACAAATAAGAATGTTGACTTGTCGTAAAAAATAAAAAAAAATCTAACACGAGCTAAGAACGTAACCCTTGTCCAAATATACGATCGGATACATGCACAAGTGTACATACTTATGTTTTGTGATATTTTTTTAAAAGTGGTATTGTTGAATGATTATAATATAAAGGTTAATATTCTAAACGTATTTTTTATTCTTATTAAACTTGGAATAACATTAAATAAATATTTCAAAATTTACTGTTTAGATTTCTATATAGATAAAATTGCAGCAAGTATCCGAATATGTAAACGCGGATGTCCCACAATATTTATTTATTTATTTATATTCATTTAATTTTTTTATCATTATTTAATAATACGAAATACCTTCAACTTCGTGATTTATCACTTTTTTGCAACTTATCTAGAAAACAATTCAGTTTAGGCAAGATATTAGTAACTTTATTTGGTCTGCTTACTTTGACAGTTTAGCGGTCCAGATTAGGTTGATATTTGCCGTCACGGTACGAAAAATGAATGAACGAAATTACTAAACGAACCAAATGCGAACCATTGACGAAAATGATGACAGTTGGATCGCTATAACGATGTCATGGTACGAAATAGCGATACAACTCAGTTTAGGTGGTCTTTTGAATTGCAATAAGAGTTGATAGTAAGCCCCCTGGTTAGCAGTAATTTCGCCTGGGTTGAGTAGTAGAGAAAAACTAATTGTCATTTGTGCGAGAGAGAGCATAACATTTCAAAACACGACTGCCCCATAGTAAATATAGTTTTTAAAGTTAACTATAAAACTGTAATAATATTGAACTTTGTTTGAAATAAACTCATTTACAGTAAAATTAGGGGCCTTAAATAAAATACGTACAGATTTTGTATACTATATGAGTGAACATGAAAAAAATTATAAAACATATTTTATTGAAGGCCCCTTGGATAAATGAAATAATGGCAGATAATAATATCAGGTGAAGTTCTTTATTATTCATTTGCATTTCGTAAGAACATTACACTACATTACATTTATTAAAATTAAGGCGATGATAGCTCAGTGGTAGTGACGTCGGACGCCGCGGCGAAGGTCGTGGGTTCGAATCCTACAATGAGCTTGAGCTTTCGGTGAAGGAAAACATCGAGAGGAAACCATAGCACGGTGGTAGGGTACTTTATAGTACCCGCCTGGCTGGCTACCACCCTCAAGTTGAAAATCTGTCGCCAAACACCTATTGGTGTGTTCCGGCAGCTGCACTTGAGAGCCAGATCCTTCTAGGCTTTGTGTGCTTACCACCTTCGGCCACATCATCACCTACCATAGTGAGATTGTGGTCAAACACAAGCCTATACAAAGTAGGTAAAATGTCTGAAAAGTAACTTTCACGCATATTCAACCATGTCATAATATTTTATTTAAACTACAATGTCCTGTTAGATATTGAACTTTAGTTAGATAATAATAGTGTTGAATCGGTCAAAAAAGCAGTTGGGTAAAAATCGAATTTCAAGAATCGCAAGTCAATTTATTAAAACCTATTTTTTCATTGTATGTGTGTCGCTGATACTATAAACAAGACTTTGGTATGAAATTAAAGGCATTTATTCTGTATTTGATATGTTTTTAAGCTAAAATAATTTGTTACTAATAGGTCGGATTTTCATGTAAAAAAAACCATTTATACACAAAACATTTTATTTCTGTACTAGCTCCCGCCCGCTGTTTCACTCGCATTCCCGAGGGATCTTATGTCTTCTCGGGATAAAAAATATCCTATATGTTAATCCAGAATATATTCTATTTGTGTGCTAAAATTCATTCAAATCCGTTCCGCCACAAACATCCAAATATTCAAACATACAAACTTTCACTTTTTATAATATCAGTAGGATAGGATAGGATAGGGTGGGGAGATAATTTTGTATCGGAACTAAATTATCGACGATATAACATAAAATATATGAATCCTATTAATCCTAAATAAGCGTGACGGTCTGTCTGTAGCGTCGATGTACTACCCGGTGCGGGGCGCGTACTACCCCTCGCCCTCGCCCTCACACTCACACTCGCAGTACGCGCCGCGGCGGCCCTTCCGGGCGCGGGGCCGCGGGGGCGGCGGGGGCGGCGGGGGCGGCGGGGCCCTCGGCGGCCGCGGGAGGCCCCGCATGCCCTACTTCGACGGGCCCGATGCCAGCCATCAGTATTACAAGTTAGTACACACCTACCCGCGCCGCCCGCAGGACATGCCTCATATTGTTCTTGTCAATCCTATACTAAGTAAAAAAAAATATCAAAAAGTATGTTACGACCCAATTTGCCTTTTTTTTCTGGATTTCCTATTTGGTTTCGTAGAAAAAATTGTTCAGCACGACAAATCTAACATTGGTTTCGAACATCTATCCAATATAATTATGTAATAGTACCCTATTACTACCATTTTCTCCCGCTAGAGGCGCCACTGTATTATATAGTAAACATAACTATGCGATCGGTTAAACCGGGTCCGCTGCGCCATATTTGTCGTGTTTTGCTAACAGAAACATGTTTGCATTACCAAGGTCACGTAATTTGGAGCGTAACCTAACTGTTTTGTTCGCTGTTTGTGTTTGCCGACACAACTGATACGGGAAAGACCCGAGCGATAAGATGAGATAAGATTTGGGATGGTACATCCAACGAAAATAAAAATAAATCTCAATTTTCGAAAAAAAAACCCCAAATCTGTCTTAAATTTGCAATTCTTAATAGATGTTGAAAAAAAAAACACATCGGAACTCATTTTAAATAGCTAAGTTACTAACAAAAACATTATACTCCAAAATCGCAAACGGCCTGTTTGTTAAACATATTTTACAAACATGTTAGCAAAACAATATTTAGTTCGTAACATGGCGCAGCAGACCCGGCTTTACAATGGCGAAATTACTGTCACGATCGTGACACGCCATTAGATACATTTCCGTTGTATTTCAGTGGTGCCATCTATGAAGACCTTTTCGTAACCAACCTATTAACTAAAATATTGATAATGAATTTTCCATCAGGTACTTCAAGAAACTAACAGAGTCTGAGAGTCGCAACGAACACGAGGACCGCGGCCGCACTCGGTCCCGGTCGCGGTCGCACCGACGCTCCTACTCTCGGTCTCGGTCTCGCACTCACTCCCGGTCCCGGTCCCGGTCTCGCTCCCGGTCTCGCTCCCGGTCCCGGTCCCGGCGCCGCACGTACTCTCGGTCCCGCTCTAGGAGCCGCCGGTCCAGGAGTCGCCGATCGAGGACCAGGTCCCGGAGATCCAGGTGATTTAAATATTTATCATTATGCTAGCTGTTCCCCGCGGTAACACCCGCATTCCCGGGATAAAAAAAATCCTTCCTCAAGAATTGGGCTATCAAATGTAAAAATAATTTATCAAATCCGACTGATATCAGAGTCCTGATCCGATGCGATATCAGAGTTGGTCCCATAATAAAAGTTGTTCATATTGATGAGTACTTCAACCCCTGCAAGTATTGCCAGTGATTAAAACTTATACTTAAAACAGTTTTTTTGTAGATGCATGCCTGATGAACTTAAAGGGATGGAACATACTGCGTTAGTTACGTTCTTTACTACCTACCACATATTTAGGGTCTGCTAGAGATACCGCTTTTTTACTGACTTAATGACGTCAGATTTTCCATTTGCCATAAAGCCCCATCGAACGCTAAAATGCAATATTTATAGTCTTCGACTTAAGTTTTTTGTCTCGTTTTGACCGTGTTGTCTAATCCTACTATCCTACTAATATTATAAATGTGAAAGTTTGGATGGATGGATGGATGGATGTTTGTTACTCTTTCACGCAAAAACTACTGAACGGATTTGGATGAAATTTGGAAGAGAGATAGATTATAGTCTGTAATACACATAGGCTACCATTTATCCCGGGGAAACAAGATTCCACGGGGACGCGGGTGAAACTGCGGGGCGGAAGCTAGTAATTACATTTTTTTTACCGACTTCAAAAATGTAGGTTCTATGTTCGACTGTAGGTATTTTATTTCTTATTTCGAGGATCAAATAATGCCTCCGGCTATTCCTTAGTTACCAAGGATCATTTGTAATGTCATTTCAACTGCCCTTAATATCTTTTTTTTGATCCAATCCCGCCAAGATTCTTTGAAGATTTAAATATTGATCCAATATGGATATCATTTCCAGATCTCACCACACCAGATCCAGGTCAAGGTCACGCAAGAGGTCAAGGTCGCACAGCCGAAGGTCAAAGTCGAAGCCTGAAGACAAGTCGAGACACACTCCTAGCCCGAGGGAAGGGAGAAAGAGCGTCGATAACAAGATTGTGTCACCAAGCAAGACGCGCAAGGAGAGGTCTAAAAGCTGGTCGCTCCCGAAGGATGGGGAGCCAAGGAAGTCATGGTCGAAGAGTCCTAAGGAAAAATAGACGGAATAAATATATTTATGTGATTTGGTTGTTTTAATTTGGGTGCTCATAGCTCAGTGGTGGTGATGCAACGAAGGTCGTGGGTTCGAATCCTTCAATGAGCTTTAGCTTTCGGTGAAGGTAAATATCTTGAGAAAACCATAGCACGGGGGTAGGGTACTTTGTAGTACCCGCATGGTTGGTCACCCACAAGTAGTTGAAAATCTGTCGCCAAACACTTATCGGTGTGTTCCGGCAGCTGCACTTGAGAGCCAGTCGCTGCTAGGCTTTGTGTGCTTACCAGATACGGCCACATCATCACATAACATAGTGAAATTGTGGTTAAACATAGGCCTATATAATTTAAACGACACAAATGACCGCGAACTTTTTACACCTATATACTTATTGTGTTCTTAAATCCGTCGTGTAGTACGGTATGAAAAATTTATTTTTGTCTTTCATAACGTTAATTAGTACCTAATTATGCTTAGATGTTCATTGGTAGACCCAGAAATGAAATAATTAATTAAATGAAATAATTTATTTATTCAAATAGGCCTTCACAGGCACTTGTGAATAGTCAGACTCTAACGCACGGTTCGGAAGGTTGCTTTTACTGAGAAGAGCCGGCAAGAAACTCAGCAATTACTCTTTTCAAAACAAACTTAGATTTATTACATAGAATGTATCCTGCAAGAACGAGCGTTACACCCAAGCATTGTCGTCATTTAAATATTCATTAATGTTATTGTTAGAGGTGAGTATTCCTCCAAACAACAGGAGGAGGTTGGAAGTCCGGTTGTGCTCAGTTAGTCAACAGAAACCTTACATTATTGGCTTCTGTCATTTCAAAATAACGCTATCGAATACTCTTTTAATAAAAAAAAAACCCACCGATTGTAATCCGTGCATCCGTTGAAGTTATAATATTTATTATATCTTTGTACTTTATCAATGGATTAGTTAGAAATTAGCCGTGGAAGTTCTTACGGCTCATTGCTTCACGCTTACTAAGAGGGTAACCAAACTTTATGTATTTTCCAGGATATAGTTGTTATTGTTAAAAGTTACCTTACATTTTAAGCAGACTTTACTTGGTATAAACTCGTGTTTGACCACAATCTCACCATGGTAAGTGATGTAGTCAGTAGTGGTAAGCACACATAACCTAGAAAGAATTGGCTCTCAAGTTCAGCTGCCGGAACACACCGGGAGGTGTTAGGGTGGTAGCCAGCCAGATGGGTACTAAGTATATAGTACCTTACCATTGTTGTTTTCCTTCAGAAGTATTTATTTAACAAAATTGAGTAAAAAAACAAATATCGTTTAACCAGAATCATGTTCTCGCATTCGTACCGTATTTTAGGACAGTTAAATCGAAATTTGATAATATAAAATCCTGTAAAATAACAGACGTGTGGTCTCCCATATTCCACGATGGAAACGTATAATTGATCAGCAGTCCTATCAGGAGATTATATTATAATGACGTCTGCGTAATCGAAGATAAGGACTCCTAATTACTATAATATGTAGGCAACCTGTAATTAATTAATTAAAGTGAATAGTTATTCGGTGCCCGCTGGAAGATGAAGACTTTTGCAGTTCTTTTGTTGTGCGCTTTTGCCGCCGTTCAGGTAAGTGTTTATGTGGTCAATTGTATGGCTATTATGTTGCGAAATAAAACAAGTAGATATAAGAATAGAATAAGAATAATTAATGACAAAAAAAAAATGGTACAAGTGAAGCACCAGGGAATTTACTTGACTCGCGATTAATTATTATAATTAAACTGCTTTGATTTGGAGATTTTGATGTTCCTTAGGTATATCTATTAGGTAACAAACAGTGTAATTCAAAAATAGAATATAAAAAATAAAACGTTGTAAGGAGTTTTTGTACCTACCTATAAGTATAGTAACTTTTTACTTTATTCCATTTATGGTATTGCAAAAATACTACAAAATACAACATGAAACCATGTTACTTTAAAAATAAATAATTTTTAAATTAAGAATCAGATTAAATTAAGTATGCACACCCTACATTAATATAATAAAGAGGTAATATATTTTTTCGTTAGATAGTCCGTTTTTATAAAGCTATACCTACATTTATTTGCACAATTCATAAATTATATTTTCGTGTAATAAGTATAAAAAGATTGTAATCACACAGACAAAAAATATACATTACATTATAATATGCTATATAGTAAGTAAGTATGTTATGTACAGTCAGCAACATAAGTAGTTGAACAAGATTTTCAAAACACCTTACATAAGTTGATTCAATATTATTTATAAATAGGTACTTATCTAAATATTAATCTAAGACTAGGTAGGTATTGGAAAATATTTAGTAGATTAAACTTTTTTATAATGATAAGATAGTCAAGTAGAAAAGAAAGAAAGTATAGAATGATATCTCAATGAAAGTGACGTCAAATACCGTGACGAAAGTCGTTGGTTCGAATCCTACAATGTGTAGGTACTTTGTTAGTGCCCGTCAAGCATTTGCCTGTCAGTTCGGGCAGCTGCACTTGAGAGCCAGTTCCTGCTAGGCTTCCTTCCATATAACATACATCAAGTTATGGAAGATTAATACGCATAACATATTGGCGGGAACCCAATAATTACGTAATTTAAAAAATAAGGTACAACTCTATTGTTAGTTTCTTAAAGTTTATTATCACTTGAAATATCATTATGTACCTACATCTGTTTCGAAGAGATATATCTTATCACAATTTTAATCCATCATGTTAATACATTTTAATTATCATTGAGAATTAAAAAGAGTAATCAGTGTCAAAGATAATAATATATTTAAATCTACCTACTTAGCCTACTTATGAATATTAAATTAAAAATAACTTAGCAAGTCTACTATAACCCAGGTTTTAAATATATCCATCACTTTCTAACGTCATATAAGAAAAAAGAGACGGGGCATTTAAACTATATCTTGTTGTGTGTAGACACAGTAGGTAGCTACATACATTTTTCTATTCTAAGTAATGATTGTTTTTTTTTTAAATATAAATAATAGCCTAACTTATACTAATGTAGGTATGAGGTAGATTAAAATAGGTTGAAATTGATTTAAAGTTTGCTTCTGTTTTTCCAGGGCCGCAGTGCTGTTGTAAAAAGTAAGTAACTACCTAAACATAACTTACTTACCTATTAATTTTAAGTATTTCTAAAGTCCGATAGGGTATCATAATTAAAAATGCATGTACTACGTTAGAAAATATTAGCAATCCATCTGAAATTACAAATGTCCATACCGGCGACTGTGACTGTGATGTGATGTGTGATGTGATTACTCACTATCAGGTGGACCGTCTGCATGTCAGCTGTGGACATAAAAAAGGCCTTTTTCCTTCATCCCGTGGGACTTATTATACAGACATCACATTAGCTTTTAGGGTTTCCACACTATTTCTGCCACCAGGGTGGCGCGACTAGACTGTGGTGTCAGATAAATTAAAACTAGAGTTCGCGCCACCAAAGAAGTCCCGTAGAATGACTGAAAATCGATCTTATTTCTTTTGCGATAAAGATGGACCTTCGAGATGCGAATTACAAAAAAAACTTTAGCGAGACGAATAGTGTGGTAGCAAGGTGAAGTATGCACGTATTCTATTTCAAGATACCGAAAAATAAACCTTAAATCTCTTCGGTGACGATAATTATAAAACGTATGATTGCTATAAAAGAATGCCAAAGCGGATAAGTTTCCTAAGTTCCAAATAGCGACATCTGTTTACTGCCCCCTTCATTATTAATCATAATCCTCTTGTAATTTAGTGAGTTATAAGTCTACGCTTCTCTACGGTTAACATCATTAAAATTAAGCCATAGTTGAATGGATTTAAGGAGCGACGTATTCACGGTGTGTATATTTTTTCCAGGCACTGAGTCTTATGCCGCCCTAGGAGAGAATCCATGGGTCGTGCACCTTCGCATTGCTGTTAGCACCAGTGGGCTCCTCAAATCCTGCGTTGGCTCCCTCATTGACAACCAATGGGTCCTCACCGCCGCCAGCTGCATTGAAGAGTACGTAATCTATACTAATATTATAACGAATTGGCTCAAAAAGTACTGGACCGATTTTAAAAATTCTTTCACCATTTCATCACTGATTAACATGGGCTATATTTTATCCCGGGTACGTGGGTGAAACCGCGCGGAAAACCATCACTCAATGGCACCCGTGCAAAGTCGGGGCGGGTCGTTAGTTTTCTTATAAGTAAGACCAGCCATCCGCCCCGCGGTTTCACCCGAGTATTAGGGGTTGAATTTCCAAAAGTCCTTCCGTAGTGGATGCCTACACTATATAATGTGCAAAATTTCAAGGCTCTAGGTCCAGTGGTTTGGGCTGTGCGTTGAAATATCAACAGTCAGTCAGTTTACCATTTTATATATTGTTTTTTTTTTAATTCTATAGGCTTGTGTTTGACAATCTCACTATTATCACAGCGTAATAAACATACAGTGATCTATCGCGATTGAAGTCATGCGAAATACCGCTTTGTTTAGGCATTCGTCATTGCCGCATTGTGTCTTAAGCGAGTGTATGGCAGCTTGGGCTCGCTACCGCCCCTCTCTCACCCCGCAAGCCCCGCACGATTGTTCTGTCTAGACGTGTCCGACGGCCGACTGTAAGAGTTACATAGACTGTGGTATTATGGTGCCTACTAAAGTGATGAAAGCCAAAGGTGGTAAACACATAAAGCCTAGAAGAAACTGGCTCTTAAGTGCAATTGCCGAAACACACCAATACGTGTTTGGCGACAGATTTTGGTTTCCTCACGATGTTTCCCTTCACCGTAAGCTCAAGCTCATTGTAGGATTCAAACTCACGACCTCCACCGCGGCGGACGTCACTACCACGGAGCTATAATCACCTTAAATAACAAGTCGATGCAATATACACGGACTTTAGCAAGGCGTTCGACAGTGTTCC
Source organism: Tetheella fluctuosa (assembly GCA_951216915.1). Taxonomy (NCBI): domain Eukaryota; kingdom Metazoa; phylum Arthropoda; class Insecta; order Lepidoptera; family Drepanidae; genus Tetheella; species Tetheella fluctuosa. The sequence continues at coordinate 10,021,324 of OX578229.1, read as the reverse complement.
ATGGTGTATATTGGTGCAAAAACTGGCCTTGTATGGTTTCTCTGGATCTATGTTAATGTGGTTGTCATCTTATATACGTGATCGTGTTTTTTTTGTTGTTGTTAATGGCTTTAAATCACCGGTACATAGCACCACCTCAGGCGTACCGCAAGGATCACATTTGGGTCCAATATTGTTCAACATATTTTTGAACGACATTACCATATGCTTTGACCATTGTACGCCTTTTTTGTATGCTGATGATTTAAAGTTCATTAAAATTGTTGAAACAGCGAACGATTCACGACTTGTACAAAACGACCTAGATAATGTCATTGAGTGGTGCGAAGTTAATGGCATGGATTTAAATATAAAAAAATGTGCACATATAAAATTTACCAGGAACCTAAACATAATCCCAACAAAATATCATATGTATGGCCAGATTTTAAAGGAACAAGATAAAATAAAAGACTTGAGAGTTACCTTGGATCAAAAAATGACTTTTGTTCCTCATATAGACAATGTATGCAAGAAGGCTTGCCAGATGTTAGGTTTTGTTATAAGAAACAGCAAACTCTTTCATAAAGCAAAGACAAAAATTATTTTATACAATAGTCTAGTGCGAAGTCAGTTGGAGTATTGTAGCGTTGTTTGGCGACCACACTATGCTGTTCATTCTCTTATATTGGAACGCGTACAAAAACGGTTTCTATGGCACTTAGCATATCCTATTAACGCATCAAAAAAGTTGAAAAGTTATAATGAGAGACTGCAGTATTTTAATATGATGACGTTGGCTAAGCGTAGAGATTTTCAGGACTTAATGTTTGCTTTCAAACTCATGAGAAATTACACTGACTGTCCCCAAATTCTAAGTAACTTCAAGCTTAAAGTGCCACATAAATATCCTAGAAACCGGATCAAACTTTTTGCTCCTCCATTTCGAATAACTGTTCTGGGCGCAAACTCGCCTATCCCGCGAATATGTAAATTGTATAACCGGTGTTGCAGTGGGTCTATTGATATTGATATATTTAATAACTCTTTTAATAATTTTCGGAAACATATTAACCAAACTTTGTAGTTTTAATTTTGTACATTTCATTTTTGTATTTATTATATTATTTTTTATATTAGGTATTAGTAAGTAAAACATGTCATGTTGTGTTTGCTTTAATATAGCTATGCATTTAGCTTTAGTTTAGTGTAAGAAATATTCTCTTGTTTTAATGTATAGTTGCTAGCAAACCATAATAAATAAATACAAGTAAAATAAAAAATAAATATCCATCGATTTCGTAGTACTTAGATTAAATAGATAATTAATTTTCTGTACAGCGCCCGTTTCATCTGGATTCGCTACGGAACAGTCTACGTGCTTAATCCGGAGCTGGTGACCGAGAACAGCGCCAACCGAATCGACCCCGAGACGGGCGTGGCCCTCATCGCAATCAACAGATATGTAGAGAGCACAGGTAGGGTTTTCTTTTTTATAGAAAGAAAGAAAGAAAAAGTTGTTTATTTGTGCACGCATCCATCGCACACAGCTTCAACACTTGAAAAAGAATAATAAATACTCCAACAATATATTGTTGGTAAGCGCAAAATAATTATAGTTATATAGAACTAGCTTCCGCCCCGCGGTTTCACCCGCGTTCCCCAGGGATCTTATGTTTTCCCAGAACAAAAAGTAGCCTATGTCCTTCTCCATACTATAGGCTATCTGCATACCAAATTTCATTGCGATCGGTTCAACGGTTTAAGCGTGAAAAGGTAACAAACAAACAAACACACATTAGCATTTATAATAATTATTAAGTTAGGATAGAATAGTGCTTCTAGCGGACATTGAGGAATCACAGATTGATTACAAATTACCAATATTTACAAAGTATATTTATTTTTAAGGCTTTTGTAGTTCAACCAGTGGGCTGAGTGTAAAGAATGACATAAAAAACGATTACTATCACGTTTGCGTTTACAAAAAAAATGTATGCCAGATATTAGTTCCATGAGTAATTCGCGAGAGGCGCTGTGCCAATGTGTAAGTGTTTTCTCAAAGTATTGAACTTATCTACCAGCAGGTAATTACAATGGTATTCTTGGGGTAGTTTTCGTAAGTCGGTCTATTGTTAATTTTATTGCAGACTTTAATTACGGCAAATAAAATTCAGGTTTTCCTTTTAATGTTAACACTAGTGTCTGTAACTTAATTTGTTTACCAGTTTATAGATAGTGTCTACACTAATAAAGATCGTCCTTTATTCATTGCTTTGCAGCTATAAATAAATTGTATTTTGAATAGAATCAAGTTTACAAAATACCTGTATGTACATACACTAAAATTATCTATGATGTAGAAATTTAACTATGGTTATTGTAGACACGAAGTTACTAAGCGCCTGTTTACTTTATCATTCCATATTATGAATAGTAATGTTTTGAAATATTCTGCTATTTATTTTACCTACTCTTAATTACGGAACAAATTGGAAGTACGTCTAGAAGGTATGCGAATTCTAATTCGATGATAAGTAAATATCCAGAGACATTTTTCACTGTAGGTCGGTGATCCCAACCTAAGCATAATTTATACTATGGAAATCAATGAAATACCTACATCCTGTCTCTGATCAAACATTATCTAACAAATTCACAGCTTCAATGTAAGAACAAGCCACGAAACCCTCGCTCCTGGTGACAATTAAACCTGGATGGGGAACTGACTCCATTAATTAAAGACTTGTTGAAACTTCGCCGCATTCGAGCGGTTTGCGCCCATTTCGATATTGTTTTCATTTCAGTATATTTTAATTGAACTACAAAAACCGATAATTGATTAGAATATTGGATAAAGACGCTTTGCTAAATTGGAAATTTAGGCATCGTTTCACTTTACATTGTTAATTGTAAATGTTTTATTGATGTTTCTTTACGGCTTTTGTTTTGAATTTGATTATACATTGCCGTTTGTATTTAAAAGACGGCTTTTTTGACGGACCGGTTGGCGTGGTAGATACCATATCTATCACGTCGTGGGTTCGATTCCCATTCAGTACAGACATTTGTGTGCATGAACATGTCTGTTTGATCTGGGTGTAAAATATACATATAAGTATTTAGCAAAAAAAGTAGTAAGTATCTATGTAATAGTTAATCAGTTACCTATCTGTATCTGTATCTGTATAGTAAATTAAAAATTATTTCTGAAATTAGACAGACAAATAATTCCTTCCAACAATTTTCATTAACTATTTGATTGACAGCTGCATTAAAACTAGCCGAAAGAGTAAGATCCAGTATACCTACTAGAAACTAGTACTAGTTTAACGGCCATTTGCAACTAGTAAAGTTTGGCAGTGAGCGATGCACCGCGCCGCGTCGCCCGGGTAGCGTATTTACAAACGTTACCATTTCAGTCTCGGCCCACGGGTCAAAACGAATAGATGAGCTTTTATTAGCAAAATCTTTCTTTAAAAACTTATCTAACTTAGTAAATAATCTTACTGAAATATCGATGTTAATAACGATATTACGACGAGAACAAAACCTAATCTATTATAGTTGTGACGAAACAAGCATTAAACCACAAAAATCATAAATGTAATTCAGATTTATTTGGTTTTACATAAACCAATCGATTTAGTTTCTTAGTAGGAAAGATTTTTGTTTAGACCCGTGTCTGAGATATACTACGATTATTGAACAAGTATAATTTTATATTGTATTGTAGCTCTCAATATATTTAATAAACCCTACGCTATTTCAGTATATTTTTTACTGAATTAGATTATGTTTTTTGAAGATATTTAATGGACATAAGTTAATCTAGTTGTCTGACTCGTGAATGAAATTATATAGCTTTTGTAAATTTATATCCGGGAAGTGGGCAGCAACTACCAGGCGCCGGGAATTCGCATAACTTTGCATAAACATTTATTTATTAGTTTATTAGGGTAATGAGGTAGATTTGTTCATGTGGGTAGTTAAACCTTTTAATTTAAGTATTATTAATTCGTATTGTACCTATATTATATTTACACTGGAAGGAAACATATATAAAAAAGTGCATAAAGTATAAAATAATATTTAGGTACCTACAATATAATTTGTAAGTTGTAAATTGTAGAATGTAGGTTCGTCTCTATATATTACTAGCTGTCTCCCGCGGTTTCACCCGCGTTTCCGAGAAAAAAAGTATCCTATGTCCTTCTCCATACCATTTATAATATTAGTTAGGATTATGTTGTTTCTGACCCTCCGAGCTGCTCCATACAAAATGAAGCAAACCCAGAATGAAACTTAGTGCTAATAATTATTGTAATTTGCAGACAATATCTCTCCCATCGGGCTCGCAAGCACCGATGCTGAGATTCCTGACTCAGTCACATTATGTGGCTTCGGAAATGATGGAGCTGGTGGTAAGTTTTTGTATATTATATGTATCTACTATGGGTGACCGTTTCTTTTTTGTATATTATCACGTTTTTCATGAAGAACCTATACAAACAAAAATTAATTAGATACAAATCGTTAGAGCCGTTTCTGAGATACACAAAATATATACTATTTTAAAGTTATAAGGTTTGATTATGTCCTTCATTATCTATCCAAACTTTTTTAAGAGCATGTTCAGACTGCTAAACAACAATTATAATTGACTATTCATCGTGTTGTGCTTAATACCTGTTATCACAAAAAAAACTATTTTCGCTTAAGAAAATTGTAATCGCTAAATTGTATTCATAAAAACATCGCTGATTTTAGTATCATCTAGTGTTTTTAACGTATATACTTATATATTTTTATTATTATTATTGGCATAATATATTTTGTAATTATTTATTAGTAATATTTATTGATATTTCATAAAGATGATTAGTTTATCGTTTTTCTGAGTTCCCTTTTTGAGATGAATACCGACAGACAGAACTAATTCAATGCTAGTTTTATATAATATGATAAAACTAATGATAGATATTTGATCCAAGGTCCCGGAGAGTACCTGAAGTGCAAGGATGTGGCCGTGGAGGCCCAGGATGATGGTGAAACACAATTTTCAGAGGTAGATATCCGTTATAAGTATTTTTAACCAGTTTTATCCGGTTTTCCCCGGGAATTAAGGGGCTATTGACCATCCTCCAATCATATGAATAGTCTGACTCTAACGTAATTTTGATTTTGCTGAGAAGAGCCGGTAAAATCTCAGCAATACTTATTTTAAAAATCAACATAGATTTATTACCTACATAAAAATATTCTAGTTTCACCGACAATATAGTAATAATAATAGCGTATCTATCTACGTGCAAAATTTTATCCAAATCTGTTTCGCCAGTGATTATGTAATCGTGGTTAGTTATGTCAATATATTTTCTAAAAGTTGCATAAATTGAAGTAACCTTGAAGCTTAAGATATCTTTGACATTCGAAATAATGTATTGGTTTTAAATAATCACTGTTATTTAGTGGCGGCACTAAACGACCTAGATTTTTTACGCTTACAACGCTTAATCTATCGGATTACGCACTCCTTTTTAGGGTTGGCAATTTAATGGCGAATTTTGTACTTTATCTAAAGTACTAGGTACGATAGATATAAATACTGGGTGATTTTTTAGTCACTGGCAAAACTTGCAGGGGTGGAAGTACTCATCAATACTATAAGACTAACTGTGAAATCACGAAAAAATTATCAGCTGTTCCATACAATAGTTCAACACCTACTCGACCAAAATGTATGAAGCAACCGTTTTATTTTACGCGATAACAGAGTTGGTCCCAGTGACTAAAATATCATCCTGTATATGCTGAGTAACCTGTATAGCGGTAGCTTAACAAGCTTATGCTTGCCAAAATATGTCTTGAATCTATTTAAGTTTAATGTTTTCATGAATTAATTTGTTTTCTTTCAATTTCATTCAATTAATAGACGAAATAAAATTAAAATGGAAAGTAATTGTTTACAAACACTGCTTATTAACAAAGTTTCATTTATAAAAAATATATTTTTATTAATGACAACCCTAACTGCATGTCACTTTTAATTATGCAACCTCAGAAATAAATAATAGAATACGATACTGTGATATAATTTTTTGTAGTTACCTTCTCGTAACTGTAGGCGCATTCATTAGAACTCATTTCATTTGAAGCATTATGTACATAATCATATTTAGAGCACAAAAATATTGTGTACATTTTAATTACCTACTTAGTTAATTAATTGAAAAACCTTTTAAAGTACCAACATACTCGCAGAACATCTATCTATTCAATAAATAAAATATACTTGTAGAACCAATGCAAAGAGAATCTTCCAAATGGTTTATTAAGGCGCTGACAACAGCTAAAGTCTCTCTATTGCAAACCAACCTATATTAATCCTACTAAATGTACGGTATTGAAATTTAAATACACGATACTCAAGGATATAAATGACAAATTTATTAATCTCAAAACACGATTTCATTTCATTGCCTCGATAAAAAAAATTGCCAAACACAACTCTGAAAATCAAGGAATTCCCAAATTTATCCTATACATGAATGTATTTTTCGATGTGATATTTTACATTAATATTGTTCGAATAATTAGAAAATGATTTATTTCGTTAGTTTTTGGAATAAGGAATTTATTTGTACATAATTAATTATTTTTATAAATGTCGCTTACGTTATTAATTCGGAGCAGTTAGGGGGAGGAGTCAACATTATGCCACACTCTTCTGTCACGTTACTTGCGTATTTTGCTTTGCCCTCACTCGCATTCCGCGGCGATCCGCGTTGCTAGACGGACCTATACCACTTTTTTTCCGAGCGCGCGGTTTCAACATTATCATCCATAAATGGGTAAAATATCTTTTAAAAAAAATGTGCAATGCCTGATGAATAAAGTAAGGTAGTAAGCAATTTATTTCACAGTGATTGACAATGATAAAAGTAAACAAATACTTGTGTTTGTCAAAGCGTCATATCACTGCCGCTAGATTGCAGTGTAATTTATGAATGTATTCAGCCTATTCACATTATAACTTTTTATTGAATTTTTTATCAAATTAAATGACAATATTTAGAGGGAAAATGAATTGCATTACATAACTTTTACAATATAATCTCGTCGTATTATTTCGCATAAAAAAGTATTCAAACTAAAGATTTACTTACCACAAAAAGGGCATAATAACTGATTAATTTTATAATCTTTCATGCATTGGGAATAAAATTTGTCGTGCCGCATCACTGACCGAGAAAGATTCTTATTTTCATCACTTTAGTCATGTCATTGTTAGCTCAGCGGTCCTGGTTATAGGGCAAGAACCTATAACTACTTGGATGTGTGTGTTCAAATCCATGTGATGACACCATGTTTTATAATGAATGTAAAGTACCTGGATGATTGAGTTGTGCTGGTATATAATACTTTTTATTTTGGTAAACAAAAGAAAGAACTTGAAAAAGAGGAAATTAATAAATGAAAATGGAGACATTATCTGGATTCGAACCGCGGACATCTGGTTTTAAGATCGCACGATCTCCCGCCTGAGCTATTAATTACTTATAAATTGAGGCGAAATTTACTTTCGTATTCTAATGAAAATGTAGCAGTTTCTCATTGATTGAAAACACGGTAAAACGACAAAATGAAACCTAGCTATATATTTTGAATTTTGTACAATTATGAGGCGAATTATTAAGTAAAATCTATATGGGTATCGTTTCCATGGTTTTCGGGGGTGCTTATTACGAATATATAACATATTTCGAGATCCAAGATGGTGGACGCGAATTAAAAAAAAAAATCAATATGGGTATCGTTTCCATGGTTTTCGGAGGTGCCGATTACGAATATATAACATATTTCGAGATTCAAGATGGCGGACGCGAATCATTAAATAAAATATATATGGGAATCGTTTCTATGGTTTTCGGGGGTGCCGATTACGAATATATAACATATTTCGTGATTCAAGATGGCGGACGCGAATTATTAAATAACATCTATGTATAAGGGTATCGTTTCCATGGTTTTCGGGGGTGCTGATTACGAATATATAACATATTTCGTGATTCAAGATGGTGGACGCGAATTATTAAATAACATCTATGTACATGGGTATCGTTTCCATGGTTTTCGGGGGTGTTGATTACGAATATATAACATATTTCGTGATTCAAGATGGCGGACGCGAATGATTAAGTAACATCTATGTATATGGGTATCGTTTCCATGGTTTTCAGGGGTGCCAATTAAGAATATATAACATATTTCGAGATTCAAGATGGCGGACGTGAATTTTTAAATAAAATCAATATGGATATCGTTTTCATGGTTTTCAGGGGTGCCGATTACGAATATGGAGTAGTGATATCTCTGCGCGACCTAATTTAACTACTAGCAAACTATTATGTATTAGTATTTTAACGTACTGCCAAAAATTAGAAGACACTTTACAGACAACTTTTACAACGTTTGTTGGAAATAATATTAGAAGTCAATTATATCAACAGCTAAAGAACATTAATTTTAATACAAGACCATGGTCCTGCTTCCCGTCTGAATTTTTATTAAAATTATTTCTACGTATGAGAATTGACTACATCGTCAAATTCAACAATCGCAATCTGAAAATTAGTAAATCCAAATGTTGAAAATACCTTTCAGTTTCGCATTTGTAGTTTTTAAAAGAATAAGTATCTCAGTATTTCTCTCTCTCATTTTTTTTGTTTTGGTATCCTATTATATTATTAAAAGGTCATAAACAATAAAAAATATGTTAGGTATTAGTTCTACATACACATACTACGAATAATGACGAATGTCTACACAAAAGCGGCATTTCGCGTGACTTCAAACGCGATAAACCACTGTATGACTTGTTACGCTGTGGTACTATTGTAAATAATGGTGTGAAAGATGAAAAAGTTACAAAAGTAGGATGAATCATATCGAACAAAGTAATCAAACATAAGTCGCTAACAGGACTCGATCCGTGGAAATCTAGTTCGAGGATAGCACGATCTCCCACCTGAGCTATTAATTACTTATTGATGGCGGCGAAATTTACTTTCGTATTCTAATGAAATTGTAGCAGTTTCTCATTGATTGAAAACACGGTAAAACGACGTTTTCTAAAAATGAAACCTAGCTATATATTTTGAATTTTGTACATTATTTTCTTCATTCATATTTCTTATTAAAAAACATTTATACATCCACACGGGCGACGCGAATATAAAATGATAAGAGAAGCGGTTTCATTAAAATTAGTAGGTACATACTATTGTAAATAATGGTGTGAAAGATGGAAATAAAATAGAAAAGTTACAAAACTAGGTTAAAATATATTGAGAACTCGGTTATTACTATTTCTTTATAGCTAGTTGTAATTACATATTTATACTATCAATAATAGCGCCATCTAGTTGTGTTAGTTTCATAGATATATTTGTACTTGTTTATTGTTTGGATGATGGCCGAAAAAGTGCACCGTTTTACCGCGTCTTCGTGTGTGGCGCTATGCTGTGCTATACGTGCTATATATATTGGGGATGTAGAGGGGCGTGGCTAAAATTTCAATTTCTCAAGGCCATTTAGCTGTTGTCAGCGCCTTAAGGTTTTCTTTCATCGAAATCGAAAGAAAGATATCTCAATTTATAGGGATTCTGTTTGAGCGAAGCCGCGGGCGAAAAGCCAGTTATAGTTTATACATACAAAATGGAGTAGTATATTGCAGTAACTTACATTATTTTAGCCTTTAAAATGGTAAAATTGCAGACAAACACAAGCCTATACATAGAAAAAAAACATAGGAAGGAACACCAAACAAGTTTACGAACAAGTTTAGTACCAAAACACCTATACAATATAACTATCCATAATATGGAAAGATAAAGTAAAGAGGCGTTTTGGAAACGTGTCTACAAAAATCTACATATCTATTATTTTTTACATCACGAATGGTTTTAGTGTAGGTACAGAAGTTTGGTAAAATCTGGTTCAGCTACTGTTGCCGACTGTGTACACGGTTATGAAGAGTAGATACATTGAGATGAGATGAAACCTTCAGTTTACGAAGGAACGTTTGGTTCGTTATGCTGTACAACTTAGATTTCGAAAAGCTGCCACCTCTATTAATAACAGTATTAGTATGTACCTCTGCCCTAACAAATACAGATGTGTAACCGTCAACCACGATTTCGTCCTCGCCGGCGAGGACCGTCGCGACGTCCCTCCCAGTCTCGTCCCGTTTAAACGCGGCCCGAGCTGCCTATTAAGCAATCCGACCGATCCCCAAATAATATATTTTATTTGCATGCTAAGTCCTCCCCTATTCCCCTGGCAACGTCCTGAGCCGAGGTCGAGCCCCACAGGGGGCACCCTCAGGCTACCGTTGCCCTAAATTTATTTAGTTTTAGGTCACGGCTGAGAGCCCTCAGCGCTCGCCGTATAGTCCGCGTAACGGTGGAAGAAGGTCCCCTGGACCCACCACCTTTCTGTTCCACTCAAAAAAAAAATAATAATAATGTACCTCTGCCAGTTCTATCCTCAGCTTCGTGAGCTTACCACATTTGGCTACATCATCACTTACATAAACCGATTCACAGTAAGAAATTCTCAAACATACTACTTACTTAATTATACTAAATTGATATATACTTACAGTTCGACATCGGAGCACCTCTGGTTGCTGATGGTGTCCAGGTCGGAGTGTTGGTGAGCAGTGCTGATGAAGACAGTGTTGGCAGTAAGTAACTAACTACCACTAATATAGTGTCGACTTTACTAAGGAAAATGTCTTTGAGTGATTTATTTCTATCGTTTTATTACTTTGCATCCCGTAGCAAATGTCGTTGGTTCGAAACCATCGTGAAGGAAAGCATAGTGACGAGTATCGTGGTAGGGTACAGTGTGTTCCTGGAGGTAAACTGGAGAACCATTTCCCTCTTGGCTGGCTGTATCTGCTTACCACATTGGGCTTCAATTTCTTTACAATATTTGTGTTGGAGTTCTCCTGGGCACCATATTATGTCCAAACTTATTCCTTAATCATATCAACGCTATTTAATTCTAGAATTCATCTTCAACGCTGATTACTTGGAATGGATCGAGAGCGAAACTGGTCTGTCTCTGGAGACCAAGGCCAACAACGAAGCTGTCCTCTTCGTCAACTAAGGAGCTTGAAGATTCTCGCAGCTTCCAAATATGTGAGACAGATCATAAATACCGTTGTTATGGTTCAATACTGACTCTACTTTGGTTGTGAGATGTTCAACTATTAAAACTTTAAGATTATGTTATAGTTTTTTTTCTTAATTTGGAAAGGAAGTACTTACGATTAATGGTCAAGTTTTAAATAAAACATACCAATGGCCACGTGATGGCTAAGTCTTTCCACCCTGTACGCTAGTCTATCATTACACCTTCAGAGGATGAGTGAGAGTATAACTAAACCATAACAAACAAAAAAACACAAAACTCATAGATTCCAAAAAGTGCAAGATTCGTTTTTGGGGCTGAGTATTCCTTCTGCACTTTTAAATTTGTCATTTACATTTTATGGAACGAGTTTAATAGTACAGAAGTCATAATACAATATTAACAAATACTTAACTTAAATGGTGTCAAAGCTTGGGTGTAGCACATGCAGGCAGGATGAAAATAACAAATTTAAATTTGTATTGAGTTAGTAATTGCCGGGTCTACTCAGCAAAAGCAACCCTTCGAACCGTGCGTGTGAAGTGTGCGTCCATAAGTGCATGTGAAGGCCTATTTGAATTAATAAAAATATTTCATTTCATTTCATTACGAAAAATTAAAGCTAAAATGTGAATAAACAACATAGAATGTTCGTGTTCGTAACAATGTTTGTAGACATCTCAAATAAGTCTCGCTCGTGGCGTGGCAGGACTAGTCACGTAACAGTCAGTATCCAGTTATCTACTTCTAGGCAATTCGCATGGGCATGTAATGTATTCATTATGTATTTTATACGTGAAATTATGACTTTCGCAACATAAGTCGCGGCTGACCTAAAAAAAGAGATTTTAGGCTGCGGTCATTAAATCAGCGAGTTTGTGAATTAAATCTAGTCTCATTAAATGGAGAGTAGCAGGAAACGTTTGTTTTAAACCGATAAAATGGTATAAGAGACATTGCAATGCACGCCGAGGATTAGCTAGTATTTTATAAATACCTAGCATTTAAATATGTTTTTTTTGTCTTTTCAACAGTCTTATTACTCAAGAATAATTTTATTTTGAATGTTAACTGCATTCATTAGACACCAAGGATCGAGTGTAACGTTTATTGAAACTTCTTTAAAAATATTTTTGTTTTTGTACGAATTCTGCCGCGATCCAGACCGCTGACGCGCTCCCCGCTACTACACTGACCAGATCCTAAATCTCGTTTGATACCGCCTGATACGCACGTCCGATATTATATACGCAGAAGTGGAACACTTGCTGCTTACACTCAGTGCTCATTATTTGTAATGTAAACATTCTTTCCGTAAATGGGTGAAATGAGGAAAGTATTACAGATATTTTTTTAACAGTCTCGGTTGTTATTTTGCTTCATTACCCAGTATTACATTAGATTTCCTAAGCCTTTCATTTTAAATTAGAATTTGGGTTGCTCTCTTCTTTACTTCGATATAAGTAATCACCATTTTTGAGAACAAAATCAAAGTATTAAAGTTAAAGTTATAGCTAAGCACCTACTTGAGAGCCAGTTTCATCTTTATAGTTCGTTTAGGCCATGTCCGCTTGACACTTTTATTACAGACTAGCTCACCGCCCCGCGGTTTCACCCGCGAACCCCTATTTTACTCCCTTAGGGGTGGAATTTTCAAAAATCCTTTCTTAGCGGATGCCCACATCATAATAGCACCTCCTTTATCTCTTCTGTGATAATAGCTATCTGTATGCCAAATTTTAGTCCGATCCGTCCAGTGGTTTGAGCTGTGCGTTGATAGATCAGTCAGTCAGTCACGTTTTCCTTTTATATATACAGAGATATAAATACATATACTAACCTTACGTTTAGATTGTAGTTAACCGCATTCCATCCAGAGTATTATGGATAACTTAGTATGTATGTATGGTAATTTAGTTCCATGCGTATTCCGCGAGAGGCGCGGTGTCAATTCGTATAAAGATATACCGTAAACGCAAACGTGATAGTAAGAATTCTTTGCTCGCAGGCGCAGGGTACCTGGAAAAGAAAACTTGAGTAACGTTTTATTGACTTCTACACATACGTACTTACTTTTTAAGTTTATTAATAACCACGCAACATTATTGCATTAAAAAACAATTAAGAATCGTTGCCTTAACACAAAAGCAATGTTTCATCATATTTCTCGGGAGATATGGTCTCTTGCTTTCCATTGACCCACTCGAGATAACTTTTCGGTTGAGCAATATGCTAAAAACATGCGCTGCCATTCTTTTTTGCGCTTCATTCATATTTAGTATCCATCTATTTACACATACTTTGTAAATAGTACCTATCGTTGAGAAATTCTACGATTTTTTATACAATGGTGTGCTGCTGCACTAGATTTGGTCACGTAAAATTGGGAATGAAGAATGAAAAGAAAATATTTTTTCCGATTTATTAAAATTTACTTTTGTATAGGCTTGTGTTTAACCACATCTATGGTAAGTGATGTAACTCACTCACTGAGGTAACTCAGAATAGAGTTAAAGTCAATTAATAGTTTTTTTTTTACTGGACTAGAAGTTGAATTAGGAACAGCAAGACAAACATCTAGAGCAAACAAAACATAAGGACAAGCAAACAAAAATACTTTCGCAGTTAAAACAATTAGATTTTATGCTAAGAGACGAGACAACTTTATGGTAAAGGTGATGAAAATTCGATGGATGTTACTGGAAACACCTAGGTTAATATAATTAGCCTGTTGGGAACCTTGCCTATCGACAGCAGCGAAGGCTTTGAGGATGTTTTCTATATATCATAGTTTGTGTTTTATACAATGATTGTAAATACTTGTTGTAAATAAATATAATTAGTAGAACCTGTAGGAGAATTAGTATTTTGAATATTTAAAAAGTCGACGATCTGGTATCTTGATGAATATTAGACACAACCTGTTCACAACTGCACAATATGATCTAGACCGGAGCAGGTCCGGTTGTGTCAATGAACTAGGTACTAGTTTGTCTACCAGTACTAGTACCTAGGTTTAAACTGGACCAATCGATCTAATGTAAAATTGGATACCCTGTTAGCCGGATTTAAATATTTTAGCGTAGTATTTATTGATTACTAGCTTCTGTCTCGCGGTTTTACCTGCGAGGGATCTTATGTTTTCCCAGGATGAAACTAGGTACCTTATATGTCAGTTCAGGGTTTCTGAATCTGAGTTTCTATATGGCAAGTTTCATCCAAATCCATTATGCCGTTTATCGACTCACTAACATCCAAATATACAAACTTTCATATTTATAATTTTAGTAGGATTTTGGCGCTCCTATAAGTAGATATACAATTACAAAATACAGTATGTACTACATACTATATTTTGTAATATCTACTACACATACTAGAGAAGGGAGATAAGTTGTACCTATAAAAATTAAAGGTCATCCAATTATAAGACAAAGGCCTCCCTTTTCTTCATCCAGGTTACTTTTTCAGTAGAGTCCCGTGTCCAGCAGACGCCAGTTCCGTCGAAGTATTCGATTACGTCGTGCCAACGTACTCGCGGGCTCGGCTACCCCTTGCATATCGCGGCCACCACACTGTACTCTCTTTTGTCCATCTTCCATATGTTTGTCGCATCACATGACCAGGCTATTTCCATTTCAATTCCTTTGCGTGTTGAAGAGCGTACCTACGTATAGTATTAGTAGTATAGACATGTATTCATATCATCTTTAGACTTCGCTTTTTTGGACGTTGCAAGTAACGTTACGTTGCTGAAGTAAACTACTTCATCAGAGCAGTTCTTGGAATACACCGGTAGTACTTCAAAAGGCCCTTGGCTTTTGGCAGTCAACATGGTGGATTCCTTGTTCAGAGCGATGTAGAACAGACTTTACTTGACCATAATCTAATTGATTACTGTTGGGTAATTTTGACAGCGTATACCACCGCCGACACAGCTCAAACTCGTTCGACTCTAAAGTTATCGGGTTATCGCGTGTGATTGAAAATATACATCATAGATTGCATGCAATCGCATCGGAGCCGGCCGGCCGGCTGTACAACCAACTAACCCGTAGAACCTTCGAGGACGGTGGAGAAAGGGCCAAAACTATAACCTTCGGTGATTTTGCAACTTATTGACATGAAACTTTCGACAGGTGTGGGTTGCAAGTTGCGAGTTTTTGTAAAGGTAATAAAGGGTCAGTTAAAAATCTGTTAATGTTATATATATATATATATATCTCTTAAAGTTTAGAAAGGTGTTATTTGTTGAACCATGAAGTTTCTTGGATTAGGGTACTTATTCTTCTTTCTTTCTTCACAAACTGCAATAACTAGTAACAAATATTTTAATTCTACTGATTATGGTCGTGGCGTAGGATACATTTAAAACCTCATACAAAGCACTCTATGCATAGCATACACAATTGATTCCTTTTTATTTTTACTGTCAGAAGGCTGACAACCAGGCAGGCGGTCCACCTGATGGTAAGTGGCTACCGTTGCCTATATGGACATTAGCAATACCAGGAGGATTAACAATGTATTGCTAACAAAGGTTTATAAAGATAAAGCCTCAAGTGTAACTACTGGAACATCGGTAGGTGTTTGGTGACAGATTTTCAACTTGAGGATGGTACAAAGTACCCTACCAACGTGGAAATTTATATTATAATACTTACTGGATTACCTAATTTTGTCAATGATTATGATATTTTTAATTCTAATCCTACATGATTGTTAGTAACAAACTAAAGCAATTCTCTCTTAAACAAGTAAAAAAACTAATTGTGTAATTAACTAGATTAAACATAAAAAAATGTGGGTTAAGAAGACGGGCAAACCTTCGAGGACAATGATGTAATATAAAATGGGCCTCAGACACAGGGACGGATTCAATAATAAAATAAATAAAAAGTACGACGGCATAAATGTTTTATTACGTATTTTGGCTGTATGCTTTATTGTTACAAGATATAATGTTACGATATGGCGTTTGGGCGATAAGATATGAATAACAAGTAGGTTCGTAATTAAATTTCTATTTGTTTTTGGAGCATAATTGTATACTTTATTTTTAAGGTATTTTTTGGGCTATGTTTGCATACGAATGGTCTTGTGTGGCGATATTTAATAAATCGCCACAGTCTTACCAATTACAGTCATTTACATAAAATGTATGAAGAAATAAATAAGTAAGATGATTCTAGTTTTTGTAATAAATTGTATAGACTCCGCACAATCCGGCCCTGCTTTAACTTTCTCTCTTACAGCATCACAGATTGCGCATGAGTCTTGTTAACGCATTCGGCCACTCAGCGCGCGCGCAAGCCGCGGACGCCATGACGCGCGGGATATTCCATTTTCAAAATTCAAACTCCGTTTTTATTTTACCGAATAATTAAGTCCTTACCTATTAAATGAGAATTATGTGTTGTGTTTACGAATTACCTACTTAACTGATCAATCTGTGGAGTGCATTTGACAAAATGTTTCATTTTTAAGTGTAAATATGTTTAGTTGGTCACATAAGAAATAATTGAAATGGTGTATACAAAATGCTGAAAACCAAATAAATAAAAGCAGGTACTTGGTGATAGAACAGTCATTTATATTATTTTTTTAAAGATCTGGCCATCATTTTCAATGTTATCCAAGCTAAAGTAACGTAAAGTGTGTTTACAAGATATATTCTAGTATTAGACTGTGTAGATAATTAATTACGTTTAACAAAACGATTCCAAATAAATAACAAGTTTTAAACCAAAAAATTATGATTTGACCATCAAAATGTTTGGATTCAAACGGTCAATAGTGCAAATACTGATTATTCTATTGTGGCTATTGGAATATTGGACTTTAGATATTATTGTGTTACGGTATATATTTGCGAGTGCGTTATGTTTCGCGGCAGTTTTGGGAGTCACTACTTATGACCATGATTATTGGGCATCCAGGGGCGTATTTGCCCCGCCGGCTTTGCCCATTGTAGGGCATATCCTGTCCGTCATTCTATTCAAGGAACAAGGAGGCATGTGTTTCAAGAGGATATACGATACATACAAAAATGAAAGGTTTGTAGGTGAGTGAAGCCTTGAGTTTATATTTATATTTCATCACGGCAGATATTTCGCGCCGAATATACCTAAGTGGTTGCTTAGTGACAGTTGATATTGAATAATGTCTATCAGTTTCACAAAAATTGTACAAGGTTTTCAGGAATATTTGAATTGGTGCTTGAGAAATTTAAACTATTTTTAGAACCCCAGAGTAAAAATATGAAATCCTATGTTAAATATTATAATTACGTCGATCTTTCGAGACCAAAGATGATAATAATAATAAATAAATATTCTGGGACATTATTCCTCACACACGGCCATCTGACCCCAAACTAAGCAGAGCTTGTACTATGGAAGCCAGATAACTGATATACTACATATACTACTTTTCTTTTGTAAATACATACATATATAGATAATTACACCCAGACACAGGACAAACAGACATGTTCATGCACACAAATGTTTGTCCTGAGTGGGAATCGAACCCACGACCTGCGGCGTGATAGATAGGGTATCTTACCAACCACGCCAACCGGCCCGTCAAAGATTGATATTTTAATAGAAATTTCAACATTGGCACTATTGCAAAAACCTCTTTTTAACTGACTTTAACAAAAGGAGGAGGTTTTCAATTCGGTTGTATTTTTTTTAATGGATGTTCACTCCTTACTCCATCATTTACGAACCGATTTGGAAAATTCTTTTTTTATTTAAAAAATTGGTCCCATTTTTACCACTGATGATCTAACGATGGAATCCTGAGGAATTGAGGGAACTCCTCGGGAACCTCCTTGGAGTTCGCGATAGGGATTATTTGTGGTTTTATCGTATCGTCTCAAAGGCAAACGCATCTGACTTGTCCCATCGTCCTCACCGAGAGCATTCGTTCTCGAGCAATCGCAAACCAACTCAACAGACTAGGTTTCAAAGAAGCCATCACAAAATATCCACCCGATAGGTATACATAAATCTGAAGATCAATTTACCATTATATATTTTTATTATTCTTTCGTTTAACAAGTGTAATGAACTGCTTAGCATTTACATCGACAAGACGCGGTCATGCATGGCTGCGTAAGTAACTTTTGATTTGTTGTTTATTTATAACTAGCTTCCGCCCCGCTGTTTCACCCGCGTTCCGGCTTTCCCTAGGGATCTTGTGTTTTCCCAGGATAAAAAGTAGCATTATGTTATACCATAGGCTACCTGCGTACCAAATTTTAACACACTAAGGGCTGACTTTTCAATAGCTGGATAAATCTTGGATAAGCGATTCCTCTGATTAGTTCATACAATAATCGCGTAACAAACATACAAAAAAAACATACGGTCGAATTGAGAACCTCCTCCTTTTTCGAAGTCGGTTAAAAACTGTTCTAAATTAAGGGTGTCTTTCAACTAAAGCGGAGCGATGAAAATTTTAACCATCACAATTGCTCACAAATTATGTCAAAACGTGGCGGTTCGGCATCACGTCATTTTTGTGCAATTCCAATGATTAAATTATCCTTACTCCACTCTGGTAATCTTTGATGGTAAAATAGGGAATCGCGGGTGAAACCGCATGGCGGAAAGTTATTCTCAGTGAGTTAATCAAACAATATTCTACTAGTATTAATATTAATCTACGAACCCTCACAATTCCAGGCACCCACCAATTCTACCAGCGCACCCTGGTGATCCGCGACCCGGAGCTGATCAAGCGGGTCTGTGTGAACGACTTTCAGCACTTCGTGGACCGCGGATTCTTCTTCAACAAGGAAGTCGATCCACTCGCTGGCTCTGTGCTGTTCCTTAGAGGGACCGAGTGGAAGCGGTTGAGAGCGAAAATATCGCCTATTTTCTCGTAAGTTTGGTTTGTTGGTAACATTTATGATTAGAGCTTAAAAGTATTTAAAATGATGATGATGACTAGCAACTACTCTGCGGATTCTATTCTAGTGTATGCTCTATTTATGTGCTGATTTTCTTACTTGATCACGGTATATTGCAAACTGAATGCCAAATACATTGGTGCATACATACGGTGCAGCAAAATCGTGTTCAATCCCGTTCTTAATAAAATAATTTGGAATTTCCTTGCTCGTAAAGGGTGGACGACCGCATCCCGCGGCGGCGTGGGCGCAGCGCTTGCACAGCACCTTGAGCGCGAGAGTCAAGGCTGGCCTCCCACACGTAGCTACGTGCTATCTCCTTTGTTTTGATAATATCCCAGTGTGATTCGTGTAATGCGTTTAGAACTAAATACTACACCTTTTTTTTCGGTATTACGACTCAGTGACCCCACATAATAGGTTTGAAGTATGGTTGTAGTTCTCTGACTTCGTTACGGTCTGGCCAACCGTCCCTAATAAAACACAGAATTCTACATCCCGTAGGTAGATAGAGTCTGCCGTTTAATCACGTTTTCAAAGCGATCCACACTATGTTAATGAACTTATGCTATGTTAGTACAAATTACAATGAAGAATAGAATGCTGGTTTCAGTTCTCAATTTGCACCACAGTACCTATTTCATAAAATAGTAACTCAAAAGCCTGCGATGAATCACCCGTTTTATTAAGCAAATAAGTCTGTCCGGCGGGTCGAGCGATGAGTCACTCTCTTCACTCGTCATCAGTACCTATCTGCGACAATCTGTCAGCACCAGTGTTGTATGTACAAATTATCACGTACGTATAAGCAGCGGCGGCCTTAGGAGGTGGCGAACAGGACAATCGCCCGGGGCCTCGCGCAGCAACCCAAAATAATATAGATTATTTTAACTATATATTTTTTTATTTAAATCTTTTGATTATGATCCTTAATTATTTATTAAGGTTATAACATAACGGTAAATTAAAATACAGTTAGTTAACTAATTCATTCAATCAAAACATAATTTGCTTGCCCTTGCTATTCTTTCAATCGAAAATGACGTAGCTTATTCGTTAGATTATTGTGCTTTAATAAAAGATTTTAGTCTTAGGAAAAGTTATCATCTCTGTAAAATATTTTAAAACTCAAATTTTATTTATTAGTATAACTTTAGCATTTCTCGTCAAACATGACAAATACCTAAACGAAATAACCAGACCTACTTTCGCATCACATACTTTTCACGAAGGACCTTAGGGCCTCGCAAAGATCTGCCGCCCGGAGCCTCGCAATGGGTAAGGCCGCCGCCGCTGCGTATAAATCGATAGTATAATTGTCTAGCGCTGCGTGTGACTAGCCGCCATAGCTGGCATACCGTGTTTAGGTCTGAAAACACTGATTACAGGTTTGTGATCCATCCTTAGGGTATACCGTCGACTGTACAATACTGGTGCAGTTTTAGTAAAAATGAGAATAAATAATGTCATAATGAACCATGTATCTGAAAACACACTGAATGTAACACTAATAATTATATGTAACGAAATGTAAAATTATAATAATAAGGAACATCTCTAGGAAGGGAAATATTTCTTGTCAAACTATAAATCGTAATGTTGTGTTACCATCTAGATGATACGAGTAATTCTATTTCAAATTTCAGACCAAACAAACTGAGAGGAATGTTTCCGATAATTGACAATACAGCAAAGGAGTTCTTCTTACGAGTGAAAGAACTACCGAATAAACAGCATCACAAACATAAGGCAAAAGGATTTGTTGATGCTAACACAGCGAATGGTAACACGGTGAATGGTACCATAGCAAATGGCACTACAGCAAAAGTTATAAAAGATTATGCTATAGTGGATTCCGAGAAACTGGTTGGAGGTTATACGGCAGATGCTATTGTACCATGTGCCTTTGGTTTGAAGAGCAGCGTCATGGATAACGAGAGGGATCCCTTCGCAGTAGCTCTGCATGCGTTTTACGAAATGTCACTGTATAATGTGTTTGAAAAGTAAGTGGGTTTTTGATTGACTTTAAATAATTAGACAATAAGTAATGTAAGAAATGTTATGCTTATTTTTTATCACAATCACCGTGGTAAAGTGATGATGTGCCCGAAGGTGGTAAGCTCACAAAAAGCCTACAAGGGGGTACTGACCCTACTAGGCTGACTAGAACTGACTTAAGCTGCTTAAGCCTACTAGGCTGACTAGAACTGACTTAAGGTGCT